>JAGIQG010000007.1:75986918-76586918 GCA_024679065.1 Sphyrna mokarran | reverse complement strand
AAATGCAGATTGGTGGTTGCTTTGAAGACCACCTCCATTCAGTCCACAAGCTTGACCCTGAGCTTTCAGTTATTTGCCATTTTAACTCACCAGCTTGCTCACATTTCTCACCTTGGCTTATACCAGTATTGCAGTGAAGTTCAGCTTACACTCAAACAACAGTATCTCGGTCCAAAGGGGTGTTGGTTAGGTGAATTCCCTATGGTAAATGCGCAGTATTATGGGATAGGATGGAGAGGAAGGTCTGGGTGGAATGCTGTTTCAAAAATTCAGTGCAGACTTGATGGGCTAATGGCCTCTTCCTACACTGTTGGGATTCTATGATCTTCTGATTTGGCTCTTAAAGCCATCTGGACTTTGAGTTCAGAATTTGATATCGTGAATTCTGTGCCCCATTTTGATTTTGTTTTGCTTTGTGCTGATCTGACATTTGTTGTACGTGTCTTTATTTATGGACAGGGTTCAATCTTGTTTGCTATTCACACTCACTCTGGCCAAATCGAAGCCTGTCACTAGTGGAGTGCCACAAGGCTCAGTACTAGGTCCTCTTCTATTTGTGGTCTACATAAACGACTTGGAAGTAGGGGTAGGTGGTGAGATCAGCAAATTTGCTGATGACACCAAGATGCTTGGATTGGCGTGTACAGAAGAGCAGTGTCAGGCAATACAACAGGACATAGACAGGTTGGTAGACTGGGCAGATAGATGGCAAATGGAATTTAATCCGGATAAATGCGAGGTGATGCATTTTGGCCGGAAAAATGTAGAAGAGAGTTATAGGATAAAAGTTAAAACTATACGGAGCATAGAGACGCAGAGAGACTTGGGGGTGCAGGTTCACAAGTCTCTGAAGGTGTCCTCACAGGTGGAGAAGGTGATAAAGAAGGCGTATAGTATGTTAGCTTTCATAGAAAAGGGTATAGAATACAAGAGTAGGAATTTGATGTTGCAGTTGTATAGAACGTTGGTTAGGCCTCACTTGGAATATTGAGTCCAGTTCTGGTCGCCGTACTATCGGAAGGATGTGGAATCCTTGGAGAGAGTGCAGAGGAGGTTTACCAGGATGCTGCCTGGTATGGAAGGACTGTCTTATGAGGAACGATTAAATAGACTGGGGTTGTTTTTCCTTGAAAGACGTCGGCTTAGAGGGGATCTCATAGAGGTGTATAAGATTATAAGGGGTATAGATAGAGTAAATGGAGGTAAACTTTTTCCACCTTTAGAAATGGATAGGACGAGAGGTCATGGCCAGAGGGTGAGGGGGGCTATGTATAGGACGAATATTAGAGGGCAGTTTTTCACACAAAGGGTAGTGGGGGTGTGGAATGCACTGCCGAGTAAGTGGTGGGAGCAGGCACGCTGGGGCTGTTTAAGGGTCTCTTGGACAGCCACATGAGCGGTATGCAGATAGAGGGATATATTAGGACTGTTTAACTATGGCTTTTTTCCACAGGTAATTCGGTCCATACTTAAGCAACATTGAGCATGCATTCGGCAGGTGGTGCGGGTACAGCTCTTGGATGTTGATTCATGGGTTGCCTGGTACCTCATGTCGTAAATGAGTGCTTTATGTGGACCATCTGAAGGGCACCATGACAGCTCAGAGACTATCGATGTGGCTGTGCAGACCCTTGGAATTGGGCCGGTGTCTGCGGGAGTTTGCGCGTTCTCCCCGTGGTTGCGTGGGTTTTCTCCGGGCACTCCGGTTTTCTCCCACAACCCAAAAATTCGCTCTTAGGCTGATTGGGAAACAAATTGTCCCTATGGTGAGAATTTTCCATATTAGGAATAATATATATATTATTATATAGGAATATTAAAATAGGATAATGGATTTGCTACTATATAGTATGACGGCGGCGTGGGCTCGTTGGGCCGAAGGGCCTGTTTCCCATGCTGTGTTGCTTAAAAAAAAAATGCTTTGCTTCTTTATTACAACAATTGCCATTCCTTTTGCCTCTTGTTCTCTGATATCTTTGTCATTTAATCTCTCTCTCATGTGCTACGCTAGCTCCCATTAGTTCTTGCTGCCTCTCCCTTCTTTCTACAGCATAAAATCCATCACATTTTGACTGACCTTCAGTTCTGAAGAAATATCATATTCGACTCGAAACCTTAGCTTTGTTTCTCTCTCCACAGATGGTGCCAGGCCTGCTGACTAATTCCACCATGTCGTGTTCTATTTTATTATTGAAGAATAGTGTACTGAGTAATGGGTAGAAAAAGTGATTTCACTTGTTTAGTATTCCCTCTCAATCCCAATCCCTCTGCCTTGGCAGCTTTATCGATTCTGAGAGACCGGAAGTTTGACTTGTTCCTGGTCAAACCCTAGATGACACCAGAGATTGTCAAAACAGAAGCATGACCCGGTTCATTAGTTTTCCAGGTGTTATTGAGATGGACTTGAAGAATCAATAGATTTTGTGAAACTCAAGGGGTAAGAATTAATTTTGACAGAAAGTGAACAACAAGCAGTGGTGAACCCAATGCCATACACCCCGCTCAATGCCATTAACTCCAGTGTCAAGGAAATTTGGTGAGTGTGTAACAGGCCAATCTGCAGCTGCCCTCCCTCCTTCCCCTTCTCCCCCACACACCCACCTCCCCCTCCTGCCCCTGGCAGCATTGAGCTCCAAACCCCAAGTTGTTCAGATGTTAGAAAGATATTTAGCATCAATAGAGCCAAAGAGTTGTTATGCTTTTTTATTTTGTCAATGAGGAAATTGCACAAATGCAAAGTTCTCTAAAAACAAAGCAAATACGGTATTTTTTTTCTATCGCTTTTCTGTTAGTTATAATAAATCTGCCTGTAGTTTGTAGCCTTGGACCTCTAAATTGCCAGATATCAAGCATATAAAGGGATATCCCAGTTCATATGAAGCAAGGATTTACTAGTCCTTAGATTGAGCATAAGAAGAATATTTGAGTAATATCCCAAAAGGTAACAAAAAACTCCAACAATCACGATTAGCAAAAAAAGGACCAAATATTCAAATCACATTTATATGAAGACAATAATTCGGAGTTATCCAAAAACACAATTATTGTGCAGGTCACAACAGACATATATTTCCACTGCCATTTTTCATGGTACTAATACAAGCTCTGTTGCTATGGTGACCGCTTTAAGCTATTGTAAATAGCTGTTGCTATAATCTTGCTGCCTCCCTGTTGGATGCACACAGCTTTAATGTTATTATAGCGACAGCACACAATCTTAAATGACATAGTTTGACTATTTATTTAAATAATGTTAATACCATCCTTCAATGAGGTTGTTCCCTCAGAATTATTTTATAATGGCATTTCTTATCAAAAATGTTTAGTTCTTCAAAAAAAATCACAATATGGCAAACATAGTTTTGTTACGTGTGATATTGTGTTTTATTTTTGCACTGTGACAGAACTACCTTTGAATGCTCACTAAACCCCGGCAAATGATTATTTATCAGGCTCTGGTTGGTTTTTGCACCTTGGTTTGAGTGTCACCTTGCACCTATATAAAGAGGATTATTTTATAAATATTTGTACATGTGTCTTTATCAGCAGCTGGACATAATCACATCAAAGCAGTCAGAATGAAATAAGAAATCATCAAGGCAATAGCGGAATATAATTAGCTTAATGGATTTTCATTTCTAGAGGTCATGGGAATAGAATTAATTTCTGTTGTTTTATTGTATGCATCCCACAGCATATATAGGATCGTTAATAATTCTTTCTTAGAAACAACAGTCAGTTGTAATGAAAAAAGACCTTTATTAAACTGAGTTGGCATTATGTTCAATATTGTCTTACTCTTCTGATGCTTAGAACTTTTCGCATTTGTATTGTGTCTCAAATGCATTCTTTCTTTACAGTTCTCCTTATTACATGAAAAGCACAAAGGTTTGACATGTTTGAAGCAAATCTGCTCACTGTGAATTATTTAGCAAAGCTTTCTTTGGTCTGGTTAATTTTCACTTGACAAAAAAAATGCTAGAATGAAAACAAACGTAACAGAATTTTGTATTGATTTCAACAATCACATCCAGAAGAACACATGTTTAACATTTATAGAATAAATGGAATATCACACCAGGTGAGGATGCATTCCAAACTATTGCAAAACCCCATGAACTAATGTCTTACTGGGTTGTCACTTAAGCCCATTCCAGGATGGAATGACTAGTGGAGACCACAAAGTGATATTTTATATGTGTGGAATGTTGCTTTATTTCTTCCTTGTATTAAGATACCAACAATATCCAGGGCTATGTTTTTCTCCATTTGCTAATGTCAGTAAAAAATAGTTGACATAGAGATAGATCAGAGAATGACTCTTATTACCCACATATGCATTTTGCTAAAATTAGTAAACAGAGGAAAATAAACCCTCTAGGGAATGAATATGATTATAATACAGATCAGGTCCTGATTATGAGCATTACACACAGATAATGAGGTAACTATTTGCAGATTGTGTATGCTGTTGTACAATGCCTCCCACTAGTGGGAGAGTCTCGAACAAGGGGACATAGCTACAAGATAACGGGTCGGCCATTTAGAACTGAGGTGCGTAGAAATTTCTTCTTGCAATCTCTGAAATTACTGCCCCAAAGGCTGGTGGAGGCTGGATCATTAGATGTATTCAAAGTGGAAGTGGATAAATATTTGATGGATTGAGAAATGGAAGGCTGTGGGGAATTGGCGCAGAAAAGGAATTGAAGCCAGCACAGATCAGCCATGATGGGGGAAGCTTGAAGGACTTGGTGGGCCTAATCCTGCTTCTATTTCTTGTGTTCTCATCTAATTCTGACACTGTGCTCCATAGCACAAGGGAAATACTAATTTCCCAAGCAGTAAGTACTCTCAATTTCACAGGTACACAGCAAACTACGCAGCTAATTTTTGTTCCAGTTGCTATCTCTTGGATTATTCTTTTAGAATAATTGCGATAGAATGGCTCCAAAACCAATAGTATATCATCTCTCAGCAGATCCCAAAAGACCTGCATGAGATTGTCTCTCACTTGGCAGTGCCCTTTAATCATTAATCCTGAATCAAATAGTGCAATGGCACCACTTCCACAATATTGCTTTCTGGACTTTTTGCTCTCGATCCACCTCAAACTGGAGTCACCAAGGCCTTAAAACAAATGTCAATGGCTACATTCTGGGAGTTGATGGCATTTTACCTGAAACATTCAAATAAGGTGGAGCTGACACAATTAGGAAACTTGCAAGTCTCTTGTGTTTAACCTGGTACTAAGGCATTACTCAAGGTTACAAAATGGTTCCATAACTCACCTGTACAAATAGAAAGGAAGCAAGTCCATCTGTGATAATCATGGTGGTTTTCACTTCTCCCCAGAGAGTTGAAATCCTCGCACATGTTAATCCCAACAGTTTGTCCCTCATCTGAAAGACTAAAAGCACCTAGAACCATAATGAGGCTTTAATGCTGGACAGGGAACAGTCTTTGTGATGCATCGACTTCACGAAAAGTCATTTGAACAGTACGAGAACTTCTACATGCTATTTATTGACCTGACTGGGGGCTTGCGACATAGTAGACCATAAAGGGCAATGAAGCTGCTGTATAAATACTATTACAACCATGTGGGAAGACGAGAAAATCTCCCCAGAATGGTTATTTTGCAAATCCAGGAATAATACTTTTGAGAGAGAAAAAAAGAGAGGTCAAATGAGCAAGCAGCTTTTGCATCCTGTTTTGGTAATGCATTCTGATCTCAGAATTTCTTGCCAGCAACCTCTTAAAGTACCCTGCTGACTATCTATCTAAGAGAAATTCTATTAATCCACACTTATTGCAATCATTACTTTAGAACAGGTCATTATGTCAGAAACATTTTCAAAGTTTTAGGAATGAGGAGCAGGATTTTCCAGCCACACTTGCCACAAAATCAGAAAATCCCGTTTAAGGTCAATGGGTTTTTGCATAGTCTGCCTCCCCCACCCCCCACTACAATTCCTGTGTTGGGCAGGATGGGAGAATTCCCCTCAAGGTCTTTCATAATCCCTAGGCCATTGACTGTCTTACTATTCCTAAACTAATTGGTGGAATGCAAGCTGTATATTGTACCAGTGTGGGCAGTCTCCATTGCTTTTTTGAGGCTTTCAGTGTTTTTAGTAAATACAAACTGAAATCTTGTAACAATGCAGTTGTCCTGAAAAGATGCTCAGGGTTATCTGCTTATTCATAATGACGAGATAGCCAATGATTCAGAATAGTGTTTTTTCTATCACCGGGAATGCTACATAATGACTCCTTTTCTGCTCACCATCCACTTATTGGCCATTCTCTTGCATGAACTCAAAGATCTCAACATAGGAGTACATATTCACATCAGGACAGCACCATTTTCAACTAACACAGGCTCAGGCCTCGCACAAAGTTCAGAGAATTTGAAGTACCATTCAGATACACCTCAATGAAATCCATTTGGAACATGTGCTAATTTCTTGTGGAAGTTGCTGGGAACATCTACCTATCCCAAAATAGACAAGGATAATGAGGACAGGGATTCCTCCATTTATACTAGGATTGCACCCAGAAAGTAACATAAACCTTTAGAAAAAGGGGCTAAATTACCTGTATAACATATTAACCAAGAAAAGGCAGAGGACAAAGTCTTTGACCCTTCAGTCGGAATTTAATTCCCAGGAGAAGTCTTCAGAAAGGAATCTGCAACATTAAGTTTGGCACGCATCCTGGTTTTGCCATTTCCTTAATATAGTTAAGTCTGATCTTTTACATATATATTTAATGTTTAGTTCTGTTAGAAGCATTATTTGAAGGTTCCAGTTGTAAGACTGGAATTAATTAAGGACAGTGATTAATAATATTGCATATTTGTCAGGCAGCTGAAAAATTGCCAAGCCACTGCATGGAATTGGGTTACACAAAATCTTCAATGTAACAACTTTGCATGTAGAAAAATGAAATGCTGTGTTTTAATGCACAGGTGTGGCATAGGGAATGTGACAAACCAAACTAAGGAGTCTCTTTTCACACATGATTAGGTAGCGAGATGGAACTGTGCCTGTTAAGTTTATTCTAGAAAATGAGGCCACAATTTTCTTGGTCTCTCTCATCATTAGAATCACAAATAATCTGCCAGCTGAGATGATAACAATGGGTAGTTTGGAGAGAGCCTCACAAATGGAGTGATATAATTTAGGGTTTAGATAATGTCAGAAGCCATTACAGCAAATCTGAAGAGAAATTGTAAACTGAGCAAGAGACTGCAATTCCCATCTGATTTTCTGCTTGCTTACTGATTTATGCTTTAAATTCAGAATTGTCATTTAACATTTTGTGGATGCACTTGCAGATATCAAAGATCAAAAGATTGATGAAGCGCTGGGGATTTGCTGCTTTTTGACCATATCTGTTGATATCAGAGTTAAGGGTGGAATTCTCCCGTGGCAGCATCAATGTTGGCATCATCAATGGCGGGCAAATTAGCAAGAGACACAAAAATCAGTTTCACGCTGGAGCGAGTTTCCACGGGTGCCCACCATAGTGGAACAGGAATCCCACTGGAGGTTAGTGTAAAACCTATTTGCATTTTGCTATTGGGATGCAAATGAAGGCCTGACTGGAATCTTCTCACCATGCCTGATTCTTCATTACCCCAATGGGAAAACACGGCGGTCCAGAACATTTCTGGACCAACATGATATGCAAAAGTCGGGACTCACCTTTAGGGCTTTAGGAGAAGGTAATGTTGGAAGCCTGCATTACATGGTGGGTGGATCTTCACCATCAAGTAGCTCTTGGAAGGTAGGAGGTCTTTAAGCAGTAGCCTTGGCTTGGCTGACGCTGGGCCTACTTCAGAACTTCAGCGTCATCTTCATGCACTGCAAGGATGTGGCAAAAAAGCTATGGGCAGGGAAGGAAAGTCAAATATGGGTAGGAAGTGATGATCTAAACCCTCACTTGCTGGGAATCAGACAGGGGGAGCTATTTTCCCAGAGGCAGCCCCCTAATATTCAGGATAGTGGGTGGGTTCAGGTTACAGGGGCATCCTTAGATGCCAAGGTCCCTTTATGGGAGCTGGAGACTCTGGTTCTGATAGCCCATGGCCTATAACAAGGATATTTACAGGAGGTTGGTGGCCTCCCAGCACAGCAGGGGGTCACTCCACCAGTGGCAAAATGGTGCAATGTCCTCTAATTCCTCCATGGGGCCTTATTTTACTGAAATTGTCCATCCATTACTTTAAGATGGACAGCAGTCAATCAGCAGCCCTGCCCATCGTTGGAAAAGTTCCCGGGCCACAGGAATGCTTGGGATAGTATTCCGTGGACCAATCATCATCAGCTTCTTCATCAATGATCTTCCCTCCATCACAAAGTCAGAAGTGTGGAAGTTTGCCGATAATTGTGCAGAGTTCAGTGCCACTCACAACTTATCAGATATTGAAGCAGTCGTGCCCATATGCAGAAAGATCGGGGCAACATTCAGGCTTGATCTGATAAGTGGCAAGTAACATTCATGCCATACAAATGTCTGGAAATGACCACCTCCAATAGCAGAGACTCTAACTGTTTCTCTGAGATTCAATTGCATTACAATTATTGAATCCTCCACTATCAAAATCCTGGGATTAACATTGAACTGGATCTGTCATATAAATATTGTGATTACAAGGGTAGCTCAAAGGCTGGGAATTTTATGATTAATAACTCACCTCCTGACTCCCCAAAACTATAAGGCACATGTCAAGTGTGTGATAGAATACTCCAACAACACTTAATGATCACTATCCAGAACGAAGCATCTTGCTTAATCAGTGCCCCCTCCACCACATTAAGCATTCACTCTCTCCAATACTATTGCAGAAAGACAGTAGTGTGGTTCATTTACAAGATTCACTGTAGGAGCTTGCCAAGGTTCTTTTGACAGCACCTTCCAAACTTGCAACCTTTGCATCCAGAAGCTTCCCTCCAATTATCATGACTCCTTCAGTCTCTGGGTCAAAAACTTTGAATTCCTCCCTTATAGCACCAGACGTGAACCTACAGTGTATTGATTGCAGCAGTTTGAGAAAGTTGCTCCCCCAATGCCTTCACAACTTTGGGTTAGGCAACAAATATTGGCATTGCTACAATGCTCACTTCCCACAAAAAATAAAAATAACATTTAGGTTTGGTTTTTGTGTAATGGGAGGGGGACTTTTTCACATGGGACCTTTGGATATGGCAAAGAAAAGAGCAAATTATGGACTAAGTGACAAACAGCATTAATTTTGTCACTTATATTCTCCTAGGAGTTTGGCAAAGCTCTGTGATTACCATCAGCAAAAATGGTCGGCACTCTTTAACAAATATGGTGTAAAATGAGTTTATGGGATAATTATACTTGTTACATCTTGTCAGTTAGACAATGAACACTCTATCCCTGCTCTCTGCGTCACAGCTTCCAACCAATTATTGACCCATATCAAAAGGCTACATCCAATTTTGTGCATTCTCATTTTGATAATTATCCCTTGTGAAGAACTTTTATCAAAAGCTTTTCAGAAGTCCATGAATAGAGCATCCATAAAGCTTATCCTAGTCACCATATTAGCAATCTCTTCAAGGTACTCAACACAATTGGTCAGTCATGATGTCACCTTCAAATTCATGCTATTTTTCTTTGATCGGCTGATAATTGTCCAAGTAACTCATGTTTAAATGCCCCTCATTCTGCAAGAATGGTGCAAGGGATTGGCTAAGATACAATCAAATCCACTTTCTAGCCTAAAGTTACTCTTTTGCTTGGCTCCATTGGTCAAGTGAATCTTTTGCTAAAGACAGAGGAGGCCAAAGATCTACTTTATATGCAAAAGTGAGTTGCAAACTGAGCTGCAGCACCACCTGGGGCACATCTGGCCAGAAGAGACTTAGCTGAGTGTTAAAGAACAACTTGGTCTTTATTGACTAGAAGGACGAGGAATGCCTATATTGGTCCTACACAGTTTCCTGGGATCACCTGCATCCCATCAGTCCTCTAAACAATGTGAAGCCTCCTTGATTTTGTCTACAAGATCTTCCTGATCCCCAATTAAAATTCCAATCATCTTTAAAATTAGGCCTCTGTTTCTGATGCTAGATTCCAGTTGACATTAGACCAACAGATTTATATTTATCTTTTTAATACCTTATCTATTAAGTAGATGAAAGGATAAAATTAAAGAATAAGTGGTAGAATGGATTGCTAGTTGGTTTCAGAGACTGCAATTTTTTTAGTGTATCTTCATATTCAAGGGCAGTTATTCAGAGTGGCAAAATGTGGAGAGAGATGCTCCACAAGGAGCAGTGCTAGAATTAATATTGTTCACAATTATATGAACAATTTGATTATAATAAAAAGCATAATTTCCAAATCTGCAGCAAATACCAAATTAGGAACAATAGTCAATGCCAAGGAGGACTGCAACAAAATATAGGAGGAAATTAATAAACCTACAGAATGGGCAAATAATTAGCAACTGAAGTTCAACACAAATAAATGTGAGGTAGGGAGATTACTTGGAAGCTGAAAGTCTAGGTGAGGAGGGGAACAAGGGGATCTTGAAGTACAAAGGTAGCAATTAATAAAAGTTGTGCCACAGATTGACAAAGTCATAGAAAAAGCAAACACTGCTTCCAGAGAGATAGAATTAAAAGGTAGGGAAGTTGCCTTTTTTGAACTTTGGCTAGATCACACTTAACGGATTGTCTACAGTTGCTGGTCACCATCTTATAAAAAGGGTATAGAGGTATCTCAGCACTGGAGATGGTGCTGAGAATATTTACAAGGGTAATTAATACCATAATACATGGGCGTATGAGTAGCACAGTGGCATAGTGATTAGCACTGCTGCTTCATAGCACCAGGGAAAAATGATTCAGTTCCGGCTTTGAGTATCTGTGTGGAATTTGCACATTATCGCAATGTCTACATGGGTTTCCTCTGGATGCTCTGGTTTCCTCCTACAGCCCAAAGATGTGCAGGTTAGGTGGACTGGCCAAGGTAAATTGCCCCTTCATGTCCAAAGACATGTAGGTTAGGTAGATCAACTGTGTAAATGTGCAACATTACAGGAATAGAGCAGAGGGGAAGGTCAGTATTGGATGATGTTTTGAAGAGTTGGTGCAGTTCTCAAAGGGCCAGATGCCCTCTTTCTCAATTGTAGGGATTCTATGGATTCAGTGATACCAGGAAAGGATTAACAAGTTGTTTCTCTTGAAAATAGAAAGGTTGAGAGAAGAAGTTTTTAAAATTATGAAAGTTTCTGAGTTGAGTGGATGAAGAGTAAATGTTTCCTTTTGGGGTGAAGAGCTTAACTAGAAGCTATCAATACAAAATAGTCATCAAGAAATCCAACAGGAAATTTCAAAGAAACTTGTTTATCTAAGGAGTGTAAGAATGTGAAACTCACTACTGGAGCGAGTTGTTAAAATGAGTAGTTTGGATGCATTTAAGGGGAGAAAAAACAAGCTATGAGGGAGAGGGGAAGAGGAGATTAACAGATTTCAATAAAGAAAGATGGCCAGATGATCAAGGGATAAGCATTGACATGAACTGCTTGGGCAGAATGCCAAAATTTTGGTTTTGTATTTCCTGTGTAATCCTATGTAGTTTGCAATTTTCTAATGGCAAAATATATCAATCAAGAGAGATTTGGAAAAATGTGACTAACGTATTTATGATTTCCTCACCTAATTCTTTGAATACCCTGGAGTGCAAAAGCCCTAATTCGATGGAGGCACATGAAGTTTTTGCAAAGGTAAGTGCAGAATATCATCAGGAAAGACTTGGAGTGAAATATTGGTTCATGAGTGGAGAAGCCTTGTGATGCATACAATAAGACATATAAATATTCCAAATATTAATTGGAACCTTTCTAGGTAGAATAGTTTGGATGGGGCAGTTTTTGTACAGTGTATGCAGGAGGGTTTCCTGACACAATATGCAGATAGGCTGACAAGAGATGGGGCCACATTGAACTTGGTACTGAGTAATGAACCAGGCCAAGTTTTAGATTTGTTTGTGGGAGAGCATTTTGGAGATAGTGACTACAATTTGGTAGAGAGGGATAGGGCAGAGCAAGATTTATAATTGTGGGAGGGGTAATTAAGATGCAGTTAGGCAAGAATAAGGGAGCACGAGATGGGAACAGAAACTGTCAGTGAAAGGCACAAATGAAAAGTGGAGTTTGTTGAAAGAAAAAGTATTGCATGTCCTTGATAGGTATGTCCCTGTCAGGCAGAGAGGAATTGGCTGAGTGAGGGAACCATGGTTCACAAAGGAGGTTGAATGTCTTTTCAAGAGGAAGAAAGAAATATATGTAAGGATGAGAAAACAACATTCAGTTGGGTCGCTTGAGGATTACAAGGTTACACTGACCTCCTCAGAAGACGAACACGGGACACGGTGGACAGAGTACCCTTTGTTGTCCAGTACTTCTCCGGAGTGGAGAAGCTACGACATCTTCTCCGGAGTCTTCAACATATCATTGATGATGATGAACATCTCACTAGGGCCATCCCCACCCCCCCACTTCTTGCTTTCAGATAACCGTGCAACCTCAAACAGATCATTGTTTGCAGCAAACTACCCAACCTTCAGGAGAACAGGGACCACAATACTACACAACCCTGCCACAGCAACCTCTGCAAGACATGCCGGATCATTGACATGGACAACATCGTCAAACGTGAGAATACCATTCACCAGGTACACGGTACATACTCTTGCAACTCGGCCAATGTTGTTTACTTAATACGTTGCAAGAAAGGATGTCCTGAAGCATATACATTGGGGAGACCATGCAGACAGTACGACAGCGGATGAATGAACATCTATCAACAATCACCAGGCAAAACAGCTCCCTTCCTGTGGGCGAACACTTCAGCAGTCACGGGCATTCGGCCTCCGACCTTTGGGTAAATGTTCTTCAAGGGGGCCTTCACGACACATGACAGCGCAGAGTCGCTGAGCAGAGACTGATAGCCAAGTTCTACACACATGAAGATGGTCTTAACAGGGATCTTGGTTTCATGTCACACTATGTGTAACCCCCATGACTTGCCTGGGTTAGCAAAAAACCTCACTTACTGTGCTGTCTGGAGGCAGTACACATCTCTCTAACCTCTGCTGTTAGCCACTTTAAGACTTGAATAGCAGGTTAGGTGTAAGGATTCACATTCTAATCAGCAATCTGTAAACTCTCTGTGCTGATATATGTGCTTTTGGACACTAGAACACCTCATTCGCCACACAGGCCGAAAACTCGTGGATTTACTATCAAATAAATTGGTTGGATTTAAAATTGGTGTTGTCAAACTTTACTGAGTTTATCTCATAGAAGACAGAGGGAGGTGGTGGATGGAAAATTTTCAGACTGGAGACCAGTAACCAGTGGTGTACCACAGGGATCAGTGCTGGGTCCTCTGCTATTTGTGATTTTTATCAATGACTTGGAAGAGGAGGTTGAAGGGTGGGTCAGTAAATTTGCTGATGACACTAAGATTGCTGGAATAGTGGATGAGGTGAAGGGCTCTTGCAGTCTACAAAGAGATATCGATAGGATGCAGAGCTGGGCCAAAAAGTGGCATACGGAGTTTAATCTTGATAAGTGCGAGTTAATTCATTTTGGTAGGACAAACTTGAATGTGGATTACAGGTTAATGGCAGGGTTCTGAGGAATGTGAAGGAAAAGATGGATCTTGGAGTTCATATCCACAGATCTCTGAAGGTTGCCACTCAAGTGGATAGAACCATAAAGAAGGCCTATAATATGTTGCCGTTTATTAACAGGGGTTTGAGTTTAAGAGCTGTAGGGTTATGCTACACCTGTACAGGACCTTGGTGAGACCACATATGGAATATTGTGTGCAGTTCTGGTTACCTCACTATAAGAAAGATGTGGAACATTGGGGAGAATGCAGAGGAGATTTACCAGAATGCTGCCTGATTTGGAAGGTAGACTTTATGAGGAAAAATTGAGGGAGCAAGGGCTTTTCTTTTTAGAGTGGAGGAGGATGGCCGGCTACTTAAAAGAAGTTTATAAGATGATGCGGGGCATAGATAGAACATAGAACATAGAACATTACAGCACAGAACAGGCCCTTTGGCCTTCGATGTTGCGCCGACCAATATAAAAAGCAATGCCCCTCCAAACTAAACCATTCCCTTCTCTTCCATATACTTATCAACTAACATCTTAAACGCCACCAAACTTGGCGCATCTACAACAGCTGCAGGCAGGGCATTCCACTCCCTAATCACTCTTTGAGTAAAGAACCTACCTCTGATATCCGTCCTATAACTCATACCCCTTAATTAAAAGCTGTGTCCCCTCGTGCTAGCTTTCTCCATCCTAGGAAAAAGGCTATCACTGTCCACCCTATCTAAACCTCTAATCATCTTATATGTTTCGATCAGGTCCCCTCTTAGCCTCCTCCTTTCTAACGAAAACAACCTCAAATCCCTCAGCCTCTCCTCATAAGACCTGCCCTCCATACCAGGCAACATCCTGGTAAACCTCCTCTGTACCCTCTCCAATGCCTCCACATCTTTCTTATAATGCGGGGACCAGAACTGCACACAATACTCCAAGTGCGGCCGCACTAGAGTTTTGTACAGGTAGATAGAGTGGATGTTCAGAGGCTATTTCCTCGGGCGAATGTAACTATTACTAGGGGGCATAACTAAGGTTCATGATGGGAGATATAGGAGGGATATTCTTCACTCAAAGAGTGATTGGAGTGTGGAATGGACTGCCTGCTATGATAGTGGAGTTGGACACTTTAGGAACTTTCAAGCGATTATTGGATAGGCACATGGCACACACCAGATGATAGGAAGTGAGATAGATTGATCTTGGTTTCAGACAAAGCTCAGCACAACATCGAGGGCTGAAGGGCCTGTACTGTGCTGTATTGTTCTATGTTCTATAAGATATGTGAAGCAATGGTAATATCACTGAATTCATCAGTTCTTGATGGAGATTAAGAATAGACTACTGGAGTAAAGATGAAATGTAAAGCGAATATATCTGAAGCAGACAACAATAAGCATGTGTGTTTTTTGAAGAGATAGAACTGGATATGTTAATCTGTTGCAAAAAGTTAGAAGGGACAATATAGACAGGAGTAGCAGCACAAATTTTGGAGATGGAAATTTTGGCTTGAATCTGGCACTACAGTTCATGGATCTGGTTCACTGATTTGATTAAAACAGAATTGAAATATTGAACATTCTATAATCTTGTCATTCTTAAATCCTTATGCTTAACAGCTGTAACATTTCAAGTAAATAGACAAGATCTAGTGAAGTGCTCAAGGAATAAAAAAGTCATTCAAATTTCAAACAATTTGAACTTCAGAAACATTTAAAAATACAGTTCTTATTTAATTGCTGATTTACAATTGTTTTTGGGCTATCATGATGTTATCAGGTAGGTATAATGGCCAAAGTAAATTCAAAGTGTGGCATAATGACATCATTGGCTGAGTAATAAGTAGTGATATATTAGGTTGAGTAACAGGGAGCAACCATACGATATTAACTTGGCATTCAAACAAACCGTACTGTAGCCTGGCGCGAGTCCAACTTGTTGTAGTTTGTATTAGCCCAGTCATTGCATTGCAGTCAGAAGTTAATCAGCAACTGGGGACGGAGTAGCTCCTTGATGTGTCAATATTTCCATTATTGTAATTTGTTGCTTGTGTAGTGGAACATTTCCACCAAGCATCACATTGTGATCATTTGATTCAGTTTAAATGCACGCTACCATAAAACCTGTCCTAAAGATCCAAAAATACTGTAGCTCAGGATCATGATGTGGACAAGTGGGAATGAAACTTGGCAATAGAGCTGGATAACATTGATGCTCTATTCCTTTTCAGCAATTTGCTGCAAATGATGATGGTTTGTGCTTTACTTCCTTACCCCACATTTTAAGGTATTATGCTTTTCCCTATTTGAGCACCAGCAGCAAGGAGAATGCCTACATCTACAGCTAAGAGCATTAAAGGGTATAGTAATTGCAAGGATTGGCGACTCGCCAATACCATAACAAACGATAAAGATTTATTTACAGATAAATAAACAGAGTACATTCATGATCTATGATTTAGACTGTGCTCTGCAACAAGATCCCCATGCTCATTCTCCATTGGGCAATTGGGTCACATAACCCATCCAATATATGCTCCTTAAAGGGACCAACTACTACATCCCTCAACCTTTAAGTGTCTTATTATTTAATACATAAATTGCATACAATTCCCAAAATAACAGCAATAATGAACATTTTAACACAGGTTATCAGAAACTCTGTCAGGGGGCTTTCTTTCTCTCTGGGAGCGATATAACTCAATTCCTTGAAGTTCAGCTGTAGAGATAGCTTTGATTGAATTGGCCCCACTAGGACTTTCTTCTGGAATCTATTCCTCTCTTCCCACTATTTCCTCGGTTTCATTGAAAGCAGCACTTTGGCATGTCACTGGCTGTTCAGTCACTTCAACTGTTGGAAAAACAAAACTACTTGCTGGCACAAACGAATCAAGCTCGGGATGATCCCTATTTCCTCAAATGATCCACGTGTTTCTTCACTAACCTATCTTGTACTTTCATATCATAGGACAGTGTTAGCCACCTCAAAACTTGAGACCTAATTTGGTCCACTTCCAACATTCTTCACAAAGTCTGGATCACCGATTTTGAATGCTTTTTCTACTTTTGATGAATCATAGAACTATAGAATCCTACAATGCAGGAGGAGGCCATTTGGCCCATCGAGTTTATACTGACCGCAATCCCACCCAGGCACTATCCCCATAACCTCATGCATTTACCCTGACACTAACTTAGCATGGCTAATCCACCTCACGCACACACCTTTGAACTGTGGGTGGAAACTGGAGCAGGTGGAAGAAACCCAAGCAGACGCGAGAGAAAGTGCAAACTCCACACAGTTCATAGTTCATAGAACCATAGTTTCTTTTTTGGCAACTCTTGTCTTCACCCTCTCTGCCAATTTGGAACTACCAGATTCAACCTGGTTCTCAACCCATTGATCCTCGTCATCAAACTCTGCCACCTGTTCAGGTGCACTGAGAGAGAACTTAGCATGATCAATGCCCAAAACCAATACATCTATTGGACTGTGGAAGGAAACCAGAGCATCCAGAGGAATCCCAGGCAGACACAGGGAGAATATGCAGACTCTGCATAGACAATGACTCAAGCTGGAAATTGAACCTGTGCCTGGCACTGTGAGGCAGCATTGTTAATCATTGCACCATCATGCTAATTGAGTAGCTGGTAATTTGTACAATGTGAGTGTGAGGCCTGCAGCAGAGAATGAGGTGAAATTGTAAATTGTATGCTGAATTGTGTTTGATAGAGATTATTGGTATGTGAATGTTGAGTATCTGGTGAATTGAGCACTGACTATGCTAATGGCTCATTAATGGGAATATAACTTTTGTAGATGCATTCATGTATTCAATGAATTTCTTGCGGCAATGTACTTAGGTTCTAAGTGTTGACATTTACTGCCAGTTGCCACTGTTTTCTCGATCTCTGTCTAGAGGAAGCTTGGTCTTGTGCAAAGAGAAGCTCTGTTCTCGTATCCACCTCCTGTATCATGGTCTTCAGCACTGCATCCACTCTTACTTCCCCAGTCATGTTCCAACACCTATTCCCTTTCAGGACTGCAGGTTGGCTTTAAGTAGTGTGAGATAATTTGAAGCAGTGGTAAGCTATCATGATTTTGTGCTTCCTTGCTCAAGTGTGCAGCCACTCAACAGTGCATTGAGAATGATGTTGCTTGCTATGACCATGATGAGAATGCAACACAAAGTTTCTATTCAGTCTGTGTCAGAAGGGAGGAATTAAAACTGAAAATGCTGAAGAAACTAAACAGGTCTGGCAGAATTCAAGGAGAGAGAGAGAGACTGAGTTTTTTTTTATTATTCATTTAATATTCAATCAAGAGATGCAGGCATCACTCGCTGGCCAGCATTTATTGCCCATCCCTTTGCCTTTTTTCAGAGGGCAGTTGAGAGTTAATCACATCGCTGTGGCTCTGGGATCACATGTAGGCCAGACCAGGTAAGGATGGCAGATTTCTTTCCCTAAAGGACATTAATGAACCAGATGGGTTTTTCTGACAATTGACAACGGTGTCATAGTCATCAGTAGATTGTTAATTCCAGGTTTTTTTTATCGAACTTGAATTTCACCATCTGCCATGGCAGGATTTGAACACAAGTCCCCAGACGTTCGCTGAGTTTCTGCATTAATAGTCTGGTGATATTATCATTTGGCTGTTGCATTCCGAGTTAATGGTTTGAGCCCATTCGACAAAATGAAGAAGGATCATAAGGACTCGAAATGTTAACTCAGTTTCTCTCTCAACAGATGCTGCCAGACTTGCTGAATTTATCCAGCGTTTTCTGTTTATATTCAGATTTCCAACATTTAGAACATAGAACACTGCAGCACAAACAGGCCCTTCGTCCCACAAGTTGTGCCAATCATATCTATACCTACCAGGCCATAGAACTATATGTAACTCCCAATCCCATTAAATCCCATGTATTCATCCAGAAGTCTCTTAAAAGACCCCAGTGAGTTCACCTCTACCACCACTGACGGCAACCGATTCCATTCACTCACCATCCCGAGTGAAAAACTTACCTCTAACATCTCCTCTGTACTTGCCCCCCATCACCTTAAACCTATATCCTCACATAGCGACCATTTCAGCCCTGGGAAATAGCCTCCAAGAATCCACCCTATCTATTCCTCTCAACATCTTATAAACCTCTATCAGGTCACCTCTCAACCTTCGTCTCTCCCAGGAGAAGAGACCTAGCTCTCTCAACCTATCTTCATAAGGCATGCCCCCCAATCCAGGCAATATCCTTGTAAATCTCCTCTGCACCCTCTCAATAGCTTCCACATCCTTCCTATAGTGAGGCAACCAGAACTGCACACAATACTCCAAGTGGGGTCTGACAAAGGTCTTATAAAGTTGCAGCATTACCTCCCGACTCCTAAACTCAATTCCTCTATTAATGAAGGCCAGTACACCATATGCCTTCTTGACCACATTCTCCACTTGTGGGGCAGATTTAAGAGACCTATGGACCTGGACCCCAAGATCCTTCTGCTCCTCAACACTACCCTTGATATTATACAGCTTCAACCCATTGGTTCTGCCAAAATGGCCCACCACACATTTATCCGCGTTGAAGTCCATCTGCCACTTCTCTGCCTAGTCTTGCATCCTACCTATGTCTCGCTGCAGCTTAGACATCCCTTTAGACTATCCACAACACCACCAACCTTCGTACCGTCGGCGAACTTACTAACCCATCCCTCCACTTCCTCATCCAGGTCATTTATAAAAATGACAAACAGCAAGGGTCCTAGAACAGATCCCTGGGGCACTCCACTGGTTACCGACCTCCATGCAGAAAAAGGCCCATCCACAACCACTCTCTGCTTTCTGCAGGAAAGCCAGTTCTGGATCCACAAGGCCAAAGCCCCTTGGATCCCATGCCCTCTCACCTTCTCAAGAAGTCTTGCATGGGGGACCTTATCAAACGCCTTGCTGAAATCCATGTAAACCACATCCACTGCTTTTCCTTCGTCAATGCGTTCAGTCACATTTTCGAAGAATTCAGCTAGGCTCGTAAGGCACGACCTGCCCTTAACAAAGCTGTGTTGACTGTTCCCGATCATATTGAATTTCTCTAAATGCTCATAAATCCTACCTCTCAGAATCCTCTCCATCAACTTACCGACCACCAAGGTCAGACTCACTGGTCGGTAATTGCCTGGGCTATCCCTATTCCCCTTCTTGAAAATAAGCACCACATCCACAATCCTCCAATCTTCCGGAACCTCTCCCGTCTCCATCGACGACGCAAAGATCATCGATCATGTGGAACCATTGAAGGAAGGGGGTCTGGTCAAATCATCTATTACCGTTTCTAGTCTTATTTTCAAATTTTATGGAGGTACAACCATTACCACCTACAGAACCTGACTGGAAATCAAGAATTGTATTCATTTTATGAATGAAAAACAAGAAAGCAGAAACCATACTTCAACTTCCAACATGAAAGACAACTGGTGAGGAACTCAAAAGATGCACAGAGAAGTGAATGAGGCATTTATTAGACATTCATAAACCTCTAATATAGAAATTGATATGTGGTGAAATGTTTGGGTGTTAAGAAGGGTTTTATGAGAGAAGGTGGAAGTATAGATGTGTGTATGTATGTGTTTGACATAGGATAAATTGCAGATTTATTGATCTCATTCCTAATGTTGATCTCACCTTTATCGCTACTTTTAGTCACACTGCCCATTCCAAAATAATGAAAACTTTTTTGAGGAATACCGATTTTGAAAGTTGGTAGCTGTACCTTTTGACCATACCACTTTGAATACTTAACTATAAAAAAAACAGCAATGCATTTGGTAGCAACTGGAAAAGAATAAGAGTGACAATTTAGAACTTAAACCAGGGATTTCCCTCTACAGGAAAGTGGGAGTTTAGGAGGATGGGAATTCCGTTTGCTTGACAGATCTGATTTTTCCTGGCAACTTTCCCAGAGCCAGCCTAATTTCCATATTTTTGTCAGATTCCTGTCAGGGTTCCTGTCTGCAGCCTGGAACACACTGAGAACGGGGTGAAGTGCAGAAAAATTTCATAGCTTCTGGTCCCTGGTGCTTTCAGCAGCTTAAAGTGACTGTGCAAGCTAACAGAGACACAAGAAATCTCAGATTGAAATCTGGAAATTCTTTGTTACGTTATCACAGGAGTTTGCAAGTGAATGATTTTTGAACCACTTGTATTTGAAGACTGTGCCTGTGGTTATTCATCACCTTCAAGTTATGAAATGGGGAGTTGGGTTCCAGACAGTTTGAATTTGCATATTGGCAGGAGCTGCACTGATGCCTTTCTCTTATTCTGTAACTATGTTATTACAGCTATGCGAAATCTTAAATTTGGCAAATACTTTCTGACAATTGTAAGAGATTGGAGAGTGAATTTTGAATCAGTAGCTCTGCTGGTATAAATATACTTGTTCATCTGTTTAGGAAAAACAACTTGCTTATTTACAGGTTAAGTCTATACAGAGGTTTACAGCCTCATGGATGCAATCAGCTCCTGAAATGACCGAGTACAGAAGCCCATGCTTACCAGGGCAATCCTGCACCCGGCTCCCCGATTGGTTCCTCCCAGTCATGTGAGCTTCACTCTGTCAATTGGTCCTTAAAGAGACAATCACTACAACTGGGAACAACATAACGGAATTTCTACAAAGCAGGGCATGCTGTGCCTGCATATGCTTCCAGCACAGCTCCCGCGGAGCCCAATGCTGGGAA
The DNA here is from genome assembly GCA_024679065.1 of Sphyrna mokarran. Classification (NCBI taxonomy): domain Eukaryota; kingdom Metazoa; phylum Chordata; class Chondrichthyes; order Carcharhiniformes; family Carcharhinidae; genus Sphyrna; species Sphyrna mokarran. Next base: position 76,565,522 of record JAGIQG010000007.1, on the reverse strand, counting down.
GGGTACTGGTGTGACTGTGTGCTAGAAGCACAGAAATGAACTGATTCTGTCATGATGCCAGTCAGCCCCCGCCAACTGTTTTGATACCGCACATGAGAACTTGGATCCTGCCGGTCCATTCGATGTATTCACTTGGCATCACTAAAGAACATGCATTAGCTGCAAGGGTCTCAGCATGAGTGTCAGAATAACTTGTAGGTTCCTTTTGATTTACTTCTGCTGATGCTGAACCCGTGGAAGTAACATGCCATGTTTTTTGACTTATTCTATCAGAGTTGGTGCTTAAAATCAGCGAAGTCACAGAGGTTGCTGACTGCGGTAGAGGGCTGTGGTGGCAGTGAGTGGATCTGAATCATAACCGTGTAATGGAGTGGAAGCTGCGAATTAGGGAAGGTGAGAGGTGAGGAGAGGGCCTTACATGGCAGCCCCTTTCCCCAAAAAGTCTTTTTTTCGCTGCATTTGAATCTATATTTGACCCAGGATCAATACCTGAGATGAGGCAAGTTCAACAAGAAGGTAGTCAATGAAATGTGCTGCATGCAACACGTCACCTGTAGTTTCACATCAGGGCGAGGATGGCCCTGCAGATCACCATTATCTTATATTTTATATTTGATTTGATTGGAATTATTTTTGTTGCACTTATTAGTATACAGTGAAAAGTGTTGTTTCTTTCACGCAATACAGACAAAGCATATCATATATAGGGAAGGAAAGGAGGAGTGAAGTATATTGTGTTACAGTCATAGCTGGGAGGGAGTGAAAAGCTCCTCCAATATTTCCCTTCTTGCCATTAATCGGAGCATCCAATGACATGGAGGCCACATTTTTTTTAAAATTCATTCATGGGACATGGGTTTGACTGATTGGCCAGCATTTATTGCCCATCTCCAGTTGCTTTTGAAGTGAGTGGCTTGCTAGGCCATTTCAGAGGGCAGTTGAGAGTTAACCACATTGCTGTGGTTCTGGAGTCACATGTAAGCCAGACCAGGGGAGGATGTCAGATTTCCTTCCCTAACGGATATTAGTGAACCAGATGGGTTTTATCAATGATTGACAATTGTTTCATGGTCATCGGTAGATTTTTAATTTCAAGTATTTTTACTGAATTCAAATTCCACCATCTGCTGTGGCGGGATTCGAACCTGGGTCTCCAGAACATTGACTGAGATTTTGAATTAATAATCTAGCAATAATATCACTAGGTCATTTCCTTTCCAGGCAAAGGAAATACATTGTGTCCTCATGGAAAAGCAGGATGTATTGTCAGGATTGTGGAACTCCCCAGGAAGCAGGGCACCATCAACTGCACACACACGGCTGTGTAGCTCCCATGACAACAAGAAGAGGTATGGGAATTGTCAGAACTTCCATTCAATAAACAAATAATTATTGTGAGCCACATGATAAAAGTAAGTTGATAAATGCCCAGTATCCTATCAGCAGACGTTGTAAATTCATCCTTTGTTAATTGGTCCTACCCACTATCTTTGGCCTTTCTGGAGGAACCAAAGATTGGCTTCTTGGGCCAACTCTTTACACGTGTCTGATAAATGCCCTCTGTCATTGCACATGTGAGGAAAGCAAGTCTACACTGAATGTTACAGGAAAACCACAAGTAACATTGGTGAGTGGCAATTTATCTACTGAAACAATAGTTCCACTGCCTTGATTGTCTGGGGATGCGTACTAAACTGCACACCCAACCAAGTCTTGAAGTTCATGGTGTTCTCCAGTCTCCTCCACAATATTATTATCATGTGGGCACAGCCATTGTCTCCAAGCATCCAGTGTCCACCTCAGGAGTGAAAGGAAAAGGAGCAGGGGGAAGGCGAGCTGCGGGGACAGCATGAAGTATTCTGGATGAATTCTATCTGGGTTATCAGACAGCACATTATCATTCAGTTTGCAATGAAGCTACTTACTCCGATCACTTGTACTCTATCCCATTTTAGAATAGACATTCCTCCACTTCTTTTCTCTTTCTCTTTAAAAATTGCAATACAAAATAACGTTTCCTGTGGAATGTTAAATAAAATTTTAAATTAAATCAAACCTACAGATTTATCACTGAAACTTTCCAATTCTAACCACAGAATCAGTCTTGTATTCATTCAGTACTCCTTTCTAACAATGGTGTGGAGATGCCAGTGTTGGACTGGAGTGAGTACAGTAAGAAGTCTCACACCACCAGCTTAAAGTCCAACAAGTTTATTTGGAATCACGAGCTTTCGGAGCGCTGCTCTTTCATTATCCAACTAAACCCGTTGGACTTTAACCTTATGCTGTGAGACTTCTTACTGTGTCTTTCTACTCAGGGCTCATGTCGGTAGCCTCACCCCACAATGCTGAAAAATCAATCTGGTCAACATATGTAACAACATTAATCGAATACTCATACTATTTGCAACAGGAACTAAATAAAGGAAATCAGTGTGTCACATTAACACTTAATGCTTCCTCACACATCTTGAAGCAACATGTGAGTGCAGTTGGTCTTCAACTGTGCCACAAGCAGAGAATAGCTGATCAGCCCATTCTATATCCCATCATCAGAAAATTAAATCAATCCCAGAAATTAACGTCAGACTACAAAACGGTTATACCTAGAACACAATTTGATATTTTTTTTAAAAGTGCTCTAAACATGGTAATCTCAGACAAGATTTTCTGAAGCAGTCAGTGGGTAACTCCACTAACAGACAGTACATATGGGCTGGCAGTCACTGATTTTCACAGATTACAAACCTACAATTTCCTGAGATGCGCATCCTGTGAGTGCTACATCCTGCTGGGAGCAGTACATCACAGAATCAGCACTCTTGATTTTTCTTTATTCTCCTGTTCTACCGGCAGAAGCTGCAAATTTATCCATCATTAGCTGAGGGTACTCTTTAGAATGTGCCACACGTGTGCAGTCATCAGAATGCAGATGTTCTTGTATAATTTAGAGACCTTACTCAATGGTTGCAACCTTGATAGTTTAAACAGTTCAAACCCATTGTGAGGACTCAGAGCAATTCTCGCCTCGGAATTCTTCGTCGCATCTTCCAGCACAGTGACATAAAACCATGTGAATATAGAACAGAGTTGATTCATACCAATGGAAATGAATTGATTCAGACAGAGTGCTATCAATAGACACTGTCATATATTGTCCATCATGCAGTGGGTTCAGAATTAACAAGAAGATCCATGGACAACCTCTTTTTCTCATAAGTTTCCAGAGCCTCGACAAGCTGAACAACATTAAAAGCTTTGGTCAAGCCTACAAATGCCATATATAGGACTAAATTTTGTTGTCCACGTTTCTCATGAATTTGACAAGCAATTGAATGTGAAGTTCTTATCAGTGATATCCCAAGCTAGCTCTGAAGCGGCACTGCTATTCGAGAAGCCTCCAGTTCACTATCATCAGGAGCAGGTGATTGGGAAGAAATTGATTCAGAACCCTTTGGGGTACGGATAGAAGTGGAAATCTCCAATAATTACTTCAGCCACACTTCCCTCATCTTCTATATCATAATGATGAATGCAGCCTTTGGCTCCTGCAGGACCCTCTCCTCTCTTCCTGTTGGGCAGACCAGCTTGACAAGGTATTCAGTATGAACTCTCCATTCAATCTTGTAATTCTATCTGGGGATAGATCTGATGATCAATATATTTGCAGCTTCTGTGATAATCACAAGCTGAAAATCCATCTGAAGAAAACTAAAACAAATCAATTCCTGTAAAGCGATATTTTGAACCATTGATCACAATTGGTGAAACTGGATGTGATGCAGTGCAGGAGTTCACCTACCTTGGAAGTGCTTTACCTGATAATAAAAGGATTAATAACAACTGCTTGTTCACACATGAGATAAGTGTGGCCTTTGAAAGTCGCTTCAGACTTGTTGGCATCAGCGATCTATAGTTGTCAATGCCAAAGACTTATAATATAGGTCTACAGAATATTCACACAAAGCAATGCAACATTATTGATGCCCCTTGGGCACCATGGCAGCAATGACTGGCTGAAGTGAAAGAAAGAGTTAAGAGCTACAAAGCTCTTGCTCACTTTGTAGCACTCATTTAACTACCTGTAAATTAACTTAATTAGCTGTGTACCTCTTTGATGCATTTGTACACTTCAGAGACAGTCATGTTCCTACTTATGATGCAGTTATGCCAACCATTAAACCTCACCCTTCATTCATCTGTCACTTGTTCTTAAGTTTTGTTTTCTTGGTGCACTGGCCTTTGTCCTCCTAATAAAACGTTCTGCTGTCTTACCTTTATGCCACTATCAACGATGTCTATATTCCTTGATGTTGCTATTATTAAAACATCTTCTGTCTTATGCCCTATGCATTTTTGTGCAATCTCTCCTGACTCACACTGATCACTGAGCTATTTCAATCTGCCAGCTCCAACCCCTCCTCAACAGTATAAAATCCATCACCTTTCTCCTTTTCTTTATCTCTGAAGAAGAGTCATACGGACTTAAAATTTATCTGCGTTTCTCTCTCAGACGCTGCCAAACCTGCTGATTTTTTTCCAGCAGTTTCTGGTTTTATTTCAGATTTTCATATCTGCTGTACTTTGCTTTGATACAAAGATTAAGGCTCTGGTTCAGAAACCATTTTAGGCTGCTAAAGTAAATTTTTCAAACACTCCCAGGTTGAGAAATGATGTCTCAGGGGAAGGGGGTTGTTGATCCCACAGCAGAGACTTCAACACATAATCCAGGCTGTCACCGTGATGCACTCATAGAAAATACTGCACTCTCAAAGTTTATTCATTGGATGGACTTTAAGAACTCTGCATCTGTACTCAGTGGAGTTTGGAAGGATGAGGGGGAGATTTCATTGAAACTTTCGGACTACTGAAAGGCCTCAATAGGGTGGACGTGGGGAAGATGTTTCCATTAGCAGGAGAGATTACAATCTGAGGGCGCGGCCTCAGAATAAAGGGGACAAGCTTTCATGAGATGAGGAGGAATTTCCTTAGCCAGAAGGTAGTGAATCTACAGAATTCATTGCCACAGAAGGCTGTGGAGGATAGGTCAATGAGTGTTTTTAGGCAGATAGATGGGTTGTTTATAGGTAAGGGGATCAAAGATTATGGGGAAAAGATGGGAAAATGGGATTGAGGATGACGGAGCAGACTCAATGGATTGAATGGCCTAATTCTGCTCCTATATCTTATAGTTCTTATAGATAATTAGTTGCAAGGTACTTGGGAATAGCCTAATCTCACGAAAGATGTTTTATAAATGCAATTTAACAATTCTGTGCCAATGTAAACATAAGATGCAAAATATGGAAGGATTCTTTTTTAAAATTTGCTTTAGTCACCTAAAATCTGGCCCCCAAACCAAAGTTCAAATTTTTGTTGTTAGCATTATAAATATGAGTGTATGAGACCTGATGTGCAAAAATGCAAAGAATGGCTGTTCTGGACAAGTCAACTTAGTGGTAGTGAATTATCTCCAACAACTGTCGAAGTGTGGAATTAATTCAAACTAGCAAGCAGCAAAATAAACACATTTGTCTTCAATGGACCCTTTGGCACACTAATATGATATTTATGCCAGCAGAAAATTGCACTCTGCCACTTTTCCTGGTCCTCATTCTGTTTATGCCAGTGGTTTGGCTGCAGTAGGTTTTGCCGTAGACAGTACAAAGGACAAAGAACAAAGAACAAAACAGCAAGGGAAACAGGCCCTTCGGCCCAACGAGCCTGCGCCACCACCCAGATGTTCCCACCTCTACCCGCGATCACTGTCCATGTTTATAGATCTATGGATTAAAAACCAAATTTGAGACAATTTAGGGAGAATTTGTTTTGCCAATTAGCCTAAGAGCACATCTTTGGGATGTGGGAGGAAACCGGAGCTCCCGGAGAAAACCCACGCAAGCACGGGGAGAATGCGCAAACTCCCACAGACACAGGCCCAAATCCATGTATCTGCACAGCACAGCAATAGTCACTGAACTGTCATTTTGCCCATCAAATGATACAGGTCAAGTGTACACTAACGACGTGAAGCACTAGGATACTCTTGAAAAAAAAATCCAAGAGCAGCCCTCTCACGACCCATCGCGCGTATGCCCCTCGTTAGACAACAAGGTGGACCAAAGCACCTGTAGGATAAAAAAAAGTACCACCCTATGTTTTTAAAAGAAAGGAAAACATTTTCCACAGGTTCATGTTGTTATCAGGATTGCACAATGTTTTTTGTTCTCTACTGCTTGAGCTAATAACCTCACTTCCCTTTGTTGTGTACCTTGCAAATTGGATAAAAGCAGTTGATTCCTACAACAATAAACATTAAAGAAACTTCTGATTTTAAAACTTGGCCATACAATTCTTGCCATGGTTGGAGCTGTTGCTAAGCATGAAAAAGAAAGTCATCTGAAACATTGACCTTGATCCTTGCTGAGTCCGATTATTTCAGAGCTCTTCAAAAATGGTGGGTGTGTCCCAATTCTGGGATTCCCAAGAGTGCAAGAAACCACAAAAGGTTGTGAACATAGTCCAATCTATCATGCAAACCAGCCTCCCGTTCATTGACTCTGTCTACACTTTCTGCTGCTTCAGCAAAGCATAATTAAGAACTCCACACACTCCGTATATTCTCTCTTCCACCTTCTTCTGTTGGGAAAAAGATACAAAAGCCTGAGGTTAAGTACCAATTGAGTCAAGAACAGCTTCTTCCCTGCTGCTGTCAGACTTTTGAATAAACCTAACTTGCATTTAGTTGATCTTTCTCTACACCTCAGTTATGACTGTAACATTATATTCTGCACTCTTGCGTTTCCTTCTCTATGTGTGGTATGTTTTGCCTGTATAGCACACAAGAAATAATAATTTTCACTGTATGCTAATACATGGGACAATAATAAATCAAATTAAAATCAAATTGCTACTTTTTAAGGATGTGGGCTAATTTGGGTAGCAAAGCTGCAACTAGTGCTCCAAACTTAGCCAGATCTTCCTTAACTTAGCCTCAAACTTAGCCTCATCTTCCTTAATTTCTATGGGGCAGAGCCAATTTTTCAAAGGATCAAGGTTCTTGGCGTATCAGAAATATTGTGTATCATATTTGCATGAGACATTTTGAAAGATAAGTTCAAATGTTCTCTTCATGTTGTCCATGCCAAGATATACCTCCCATCTACCTCCTATGCTCATGTCAAAGTAGGCCCTCGTTTATTCCTAATGGCTCCTCATACCATGTTGCCAAAGTCTGACCCACCCAGCTAACCTCAATGGCTACTTCTACCCCATGGCAAATAATGCTACTTCCATCCCATTCAACTACCATATGCTGTAGAGAACAAATAAACCTTATACTGAGAACAGAATGTACAAAACATTTTTAAAAAATGGTAATTTCTTTAGATAACTTCTTAAAAAGACTTCTTTTTACACAACCCAATGGAAGAGTCAATCATCCAGATGTAATGTATCGATAGCTGAAATTGTAAGCCCATGAAATCTCTTTATCTTGTGTAAATAAACATTCCGTATTTAACACCATGGCTAGAATTTTACTGTCCCTCCCACCACATTTGGTCCACAATACTTCTGATATGCTAAGACAAAGATTCTTTAAAAAACCGGCCCTGCCCCATGCAAATTAATGAGGATGAGGAAGTGTCGAACCCTGCATTGTATCTGGCTAAATTTGGAGTACCAGGTGTAGGTTTGCAACCTAAATTAGCCAACATCCTTAAAAAGTCACAAATCCCAGAATCAGGACTCACCCATTATTTTTAAAGTGCCTCAGAATTACCAAGGCTCAGCAAGGATTAATCAGAGCAGGCGAAGGGCAGAACATGGAAAAGATCAATGACTGTGGGTGGGATTTCATAGTTTTGGGATAAGTAGGAATGTAAAATCCTACCTCACAGATCAAAGAGTTATGGCTGTCAATCAAACAAAGATTTCCCTGAGGCTCAGGTGTTTCAGTAATCTACTGGATATCTGGGTTCAGCCAAACTTTATAAAGCATTTGTGGAAATTTTTAGGGAAATGAAAAGTTATCAATGAACCACAGTTTTTAGAAGTAGTTTTACGCATTCTGTTGTCACTCTGGGCTCATTAGTTCCATACATTGTAGCCTGAGTGAATGGGCATGGAAATGCCATAGCTTGAAACAGGGGGCATGAGGGACAACTGGAATAGCTATCAGGAATGATAGGGCATGAGTATTTGAGGCTGAAGGGATGTATGGGCTGGAGGGCTTTTTCATTTTTATTGGAACTGGGATTGAGTCTCACAGCATGAAAATGGACCCTTAAACAGCCCATTTCTGAGGCCAGTAGATGTTTTCTCAGATTGGATTGTGGCCCAACTGCAGCCCATCCCCAGCCCAACCCCAACCACCATACCAGCCTCCAGAGTGAAAATCCGATTCTTCCTGACACTTTCTCTCGAAGCGGGGGAGTCAAACTGGGAATTTCCCTAACTCCTGCTATCTGCCTCGGGAATGAAAATCCGGCTTGTTAAAAGTGTTTCTCCTTCCAAAGATGCTGGCAGACTTATTAAGAATTTCCGGCTTGTTCCTTTTTTAATCGGAGTAGAGTTTTCTATATCATAATGCAGGTTGCTTTTTCTAATTACAGTACGTAAAATGGGTTTTTCTGCTTAGATGCATGAATCGTGCAGAAGCCACTTTTGGGAGCAGCAGATGAGCAGGCCATATGATTTACACCTTGCACAATTTTCTTGATGCATTAAAAGTAGGCTCAGCATGATCTAACGTGAAGCATAGGATCTCCTCATATCCCTAAGATCCACAGAAATTCAAGTAAATAGCTGTCAGCATTCATCTGTCAGAATTAGACCAATAGCTTTTCACATCCATGTAAAATGAGCAGCAGAGAGTAGGCACATCCTGGCTTTTGAGTTAGATTCTCAAAGATGTACCATATTGTTTCATTGTTGCGCTTTGTTGATTGGTGCTTTTTTATAGTTGCATTATTTCTTCCTCAATTGATGACACTGTAATATTATGGCTGCTAGTTGCAACAACCCGTCTGAGGATGGAAAATGTTCTTGCATTCAGGATTTATGAAAGGACACTGAGTCTCTGCAGATGAAAATACATCAAATGAGTTCTGTTTGTACCTATTGCTACCCCAGCAGTCAGTGCTGTAAATCTGGGCAGAGTTATCCAGGTCTGCCAGCAGACCTGTCTTTACCACTTACAACTCACACAGCAGAGAGGGGAGACTATGTCTGAGTTCTTCTATTTGCTCTAGTTGGATATGCATTGATCACAGATGGCTGCTCTGATGGCTGCGATAGTGAATGTTTATCAAATCAGTCAGTATTTATGAAACATCCTGCTGGAAACAGTAACTTTTTTTTGCTACTTTCCTTATGGAATGCTGTTGACAGCAGTTTTACCAAGAGGCCACTGACCTGAAATATATATGAATGAATGAGGTAGGTCAGAATTCTGCAAGTCATTCATGCCCCACAACCGCTGCTGGCTAGAATGGGAAATTTGGCATTCAGCCAACTCTTTGTTCACTGCAGCAGGACCGGAGTAGCCCAGCCGCGGGCAAGGTCGGAGAATTTGGCCCATAATGCTAATGATTCCATGGATAGATTCTACAGCCTCCATCACTATGGGGCAGATCTGTAAAATACAGCGAGTCGCTCCAATGTCCGTTGAGCTTGGCATGTAGGGAGTTTTTTACTCCACACATGGTGGTCTCCGCCAGCATTCTTGGACAGGTGTGTCTCTCTTGCAGGTCAGGGAAATGTGGAAGTGTCATAGTGGGATGACTTGATAGGGGAGAGAGTAAATGAACCATTGTTTATGCCTGACCAGTGAACCCACTTGAATGAGCATTTTTGACGCGCCCGAACCCCTACACTTCTAGACTTCAGAATTATGTTCTAGCCCTGCCTGTAATCCACCAGAATGAATGGAGAGAGGAGTGGATCAAATTTTATTCAAGAAAGAATGAAATTAACCAGACCTGTTAATATGCACACATAACCAGGTACTATGCTATGGAAGGAAGAGACTATAATGACACAATGAATATTTTTAGGTTTACACAATTTTATACAATTCCCAACCACCCTTCCTCAACACTTGGCTAATTGGGGATTTTTGAAGACTATAGATGATGCTGTCTTTAAGAAAAGGTCAGGGCTATCTTGCCTTCAAGGGATATTTGCCTTGGTCGTGTGGTCAGGTGGGTATAAAAATCTTTGCTGTTCAACCTCAGCTTTCGGTCTGGGATTGTGTCCGAAAATGCGGTTTGTTTGCTGGTAAATACTTGTTGAATTTCTTTCTTTGGTAGTTGAAGAATAATTTTAGAATCTTTTCAGCTGTAGGAGTCGATAAGGAACAATGTTGTGGCTCAATCAAAGTTGGTTTGTTCTGCTTGGAGAAGAATCCCTAGTTGTAGTTATGGAGCAATGAACCGCCCGTGTGTTCTGGCTAAAAGAGTTGCTTGTCCTTCTGTCTTTATCCAATTTTACAAAATGCAATCTTTGGATTTCTGGCAGGCTTCTCCCAGCAATCAGTTGAATTTTGATGAGTGCTTGGAGCTGATGAGGTGCAAAATGGTTTTCATTGTCCCTATTGATCATTTTCCTATCAAGATGGTTTTGCAAGATGCAGCCTGGGCCCAAACTTGTTAGATTTAACAACAACTTTTTAACAAGGTCTAGCAGGGCCCATTTTTGTATAACCAGCAGGCTAGTTTGGCCATGACTCATCGTCTTTTGTTCAAGCGACTCCTAGATGGATTTGATAAGGCTGTGTATCTCTTTGTTTTGATGTAGAGATGCTGTGTTGGACTGGGGTAAACTATCAAATAAACTTGTTGGACTTTAACCTGGTGTTGTGAGACTTCTTACTATCTCTTTGCCTATCAATGCCTTATTTACAACTATTTTAAGTCTCTGGTGTTTTGAAACACAGAATTTCAAGTTTGTCTGTATTTCAGCCAATTTTGTCCATATTCCACATATTTTATTAATATCCATTAAAAGGTGGACTTACCTCACTTTACAAGTGGGATTAGAAAATCCCACCGACAGAAAGGGCTGTAAAATTCCGTCCCATGTTATTCATGAACTGAAATCAATTCATTCAACTTATTGATGTTATGTGATTATCAGTATTGAATACTCAGTTTAATGCCAACATCCTAGTAAAAGGCACAATGCTTTATAGTAATTCAAATTGTCACCAATAATTTGAGCAGGAGTGAACCAGACTGTGGTTGCAGCATGTCTGTGGACATTTCTTCAAATAGTCATGCCCTTCTATCTCTTTGTACTAGACCAAGTGATGTGCTTCCTCAACTGCTAATGCAACATTTAATATCATACTGGCTGTTTGGTTGCTTCTATTTAGCCCTTGTTATGTCATTTAAGTAGATTGAAATTGGATTGTCCCAATACTTTACCGCAGCTGTTGAATTCTCATTTCGTTCATCCAGGGAATAGCAGGCAGGGAAAAGGCTGACTAGCACGAAAGTGTGTGAGGCTCTCCTTTAAGTTGCTTCACTACAAATAATGACTTCTGTGAAATGGCCTCAATCCCAGTCAGAAAATTTAAGAGATGGAATGTAATTGGGCTGAAGTTCTTTATGACTGATTGATAGGTTGAAAATGGCTGCAAAGTTCCTATGTGTTCCATAATAGTCTGTTGTTCTGTAAGTGAATTATATATTGCAGTACTCAAGTTTACTGGATTCATCCATGGTCATTGCCAGAATTTGCAGGGCATGATGAACATCTTCAAATCACAGCATGAAGCAATAGTTCGCAGATGGCAGCCTCCATCAACATGCAGGTTCCATGATATGCCACTCCCTGGGTTGAGCCCCTGAAGAAGGCTCTGAGTAGTGCCTTGTAGTTGTCAGTCAGTCTTGGCTCAGTGGTAGCATTCTTATCATTGAGTGAGAAAGTTGTGAATTCATAGTTACGCTCCAGGAATAAGCAGCATGATGTGATACTGCAAAAGTATTGCAATGTCACGGATGCTATCTTTTAAAAGGTATATTAAAAATTTAAGTTCATTTCTCCTGCTCAGGTAGACTGTCAAGATCCCATAGAGCTATTTGAAAAGGAGAACCAAAAATTACACGAATATCCTGACCAATTGGTACCCTTCCTCAAACATTGTTCAAGTATAGATTATTTTGTTGTTTATATCATAGCAGTTTGGGAACCTGTTGTGCAAGAAGTATCTGCTGTGTTTCCCTATGTGAAAGTGGTCACACTTCATAAATGCTTAGTTGCCTGTCATGCTTGTTGTCATGGAAGGTATAATATAAAAGCAGGTTAGAATGCAGATAGTGTGCCTAATGAGTGGTTGTGATGAATACCTCTGATACATTTAAAGGGAAGCCAGATAAGCACATTTCGGAGAAAGGAATAGAAATTTCTCTTGACAAAGATTCTATTGTAGAGATTTCTAATGATGAAGAAAGATTAGAGAAGGCTTGTATGGAGATCAAACTGTAGCAAGGACCATTTGGGCCAAATGGCCTTGTTTGGTGCTGTATATTTTAAGTAATTCAGTGTAAAGTCCTGTTGCTCCTTTTGTTATCTGTGTGTTGGTCAGTAAATGAATAGATGGAGGAAGATGGATAAATAAATCTTCTGAGATTCGTGAGAATTTTAAGACTGTCCCTTCACTTTTCCTACTCTAGTTACTTGTCCCATGATATAAAAAGCAGTCTTCTTGAATCGACTTACCTTCCATCCAGTGCTCATTCAATTCAAATTCCTTCACGAGATATGTCATTTAGCAGGTCCCTCTTATGCTACAACAAGTAACTTTACAGCATCACCCTCACTACCTCTATTCGTCTTTTCCAAGGTTATTTTTGTTTTTTTTGTGAATAATCATTAACACATTTTCACAAATATGTTCTTCACTTTGGAGATTTTACCTTCGCCATTTTGGTTCTTATGCACATGACACCAAGGACTGGATTCTCTGGCCAGTTGGGATTCTTCAGTCTTGTTGCAGTGAATGGAGATCTGGCTGAGTGCCAAATTCTCCATTCTCACTGGTAGCAATGGCTGAGCATGAATGGCAGGAGAATTCCAGCCTGTTTCTGTCTCAAATAAATTGCACAATCTGTGAAGGTTTATGTTCAACCAGAGAATCTTCAGGATGCTTTGTGATGTTTATCACATGTGCTTGTTACAGAATCAGCCAAATGGCCATCTTCGTTTTTATTTATGAACCACAGAAGTGATTTTTAAATTCACCTTGTGTATTATTAATGTCTAATTCACATAGATCCTTTTGATTGAGTTGTGGTTGTTGGTTGGTTTGTCAGCTTAGCTTAATTAATAACCCTGCATATCTGAGGGGAAGAGTTTGCGAGTTCCTTAGGAATATAGATTTAGGCTAATCTTCTGAAGCAGCATTGAGAGTGTTTCATTGTTCTTATTGTCACTCATAGGATAAGATGTCAAACTGCATATTCTGATAGCTTTGCAAGTTAAAAATATATCTTGCAACCATTTGATAGAGAGAAGCGAGTTCTTTCAATGATCAAGACAACATTATACCCGCAACCGAAACCAACGTAAAATGGATTAATTGGTCATTATTCACACTGATATTCATGTAGTTATGCCACCGCAAAACATCTGCTACTTTTGTCGATGTAACAAGTTACCACATTTTAAAGTGATTCTTTTCGTGAAAATGGCTCTGAAATGTATGAGAATGGAAATATAAACTATCGAGGACAACTAAGTTGCAGGCTGCTGGAAGGCTAGAAATCTTTCAATTTCAAACTCAGCCACAAACAATCTTAAACCATTCCAATTCTGCTCTAAGTGGAAGCGATCGAGGTTAGGATTGTTAGATGACCAGCCTACTCTCAAGAGTTTTATAGATCACTGAAACTTTTTGAGATTCTGTTACATCCATTTTAACTGCATTTTTTATTTTGAAGTCATGGTGGCTTGGATTCCAAAGCTTGGGGATCATGTCAGGTGAAAGCAGGGCAGACCAGCTGCATGAGATGTGCATTTATAGCACAGCTTGTGGGTCAGGAGGAGCAGGAGTGCTTCCTCCAGGCTACAGTTGGAGAATCCCACCTTTGGTCTCATATCCATAAGAATCAAAATGGCTGCAAAGGTAAGATTATACAAACTTCAAAGTGAAGAACATATTTGTGAAAATCTGCGAATGATTATCCATAGACAAGATAAACAAAAAAATCTTAGAAGAGACAAATCGATGATTAGAACTTCATAATCGATCAATCTCCATCCACCATGGATTTCCTTTTCATTCCTCCCACACTGTAAGGTCAGGCCCCTCCACAAGATGCCGAGCCCCAGTGTTTGAAACTTGTCACTCACACCCAGGTACTTCAGATTTGCTTTGAATTGTATCAGTATAATTAGTAAATTGATTAGTTTTTACCTTTGTTGTGCATCACAACTGAGCAGATTTTGAAAACTCTCTCAATTATGCATGTTTCTAAAAGCCACGGTAGCATGGAGGTAGAAAACTAACAACAGGATCATTCGTATTATACATATTGCAGAATACCAGGTACTTTAAAAAATAGTAATTTGTTCTCTATGTAGACTACACAATGAAGCCGATCATTCTAAAAATATGACACATAACTCTCCCTGAAGCATTCTCACTTGATCCTGGCTGTGTGCGGATAAAGGGCATGAGCAAAAAAATAAAATGGCTGAACTTGCCTTCTTACTGTTTCCCCATACTGTTTCTCTGAAAAGCAACAGTCTGATAACAATGGCTTTAATCTTGTCCCATGGTGAAAATTCAGCACTAAGGTTGACAGACTTGGTGCATGTATCAGCATCAATGACAGAGATGAGGAAAATCAAGTGCAGTGCTCTCTGCTGTAGCTTCACACTGTGTGGTCTCCACTTGTCTGGGCTTCCTTTTTATCTTTAGTGCACAGCAGGAAAACACATTTTCTCTCAACCAGTTCTTCACAGGAATGTCGAAAATCTTGAAGTCACATGTGCTTGACATGCCACAGATAATCCTGTGTGGCAACCGTTTGCACTGCCTTTTCAGTCAAGAAAATGAAGGGAAAAAGAATTGAAAACAAATTCAAAATAACCCTGAATTTCATCAAACCGCAGAGGCTAAAGGAATTGATTTTACAACATCCAATATACATCTGTAAATAATATGAAGATAAATGACTGATTCAGACTGTAAGAGAGCACAGGGGGAATTTTAACTTGGCTTAGGAGTGCGGTTGCACGTGGAGAACCCAAATGGTTCCACAAAGTATTTGTCAATGATTTTGAAAATACAACTATAGCATTGTTATCTGATCACTAGATTTCCAATCAATTAGTTTGAACTGACGTGATGCTCCACCCCCCCCCCCCAAGCCAGGAATCTATCACAGTGACACCAAGCCTATTAGCACTGCTGCCTCACAGTGCCAAAGATTCCCAACTTGGGTCACTGTCTGTATGGGGTTTGCACATTTTCCCCATTTGTGTGTGAGTTTCCTCTGGGTGCTCTGGTTTCTCCCAGAGTCTAAATGTATGTGGGTTAGGTGGATTGGACATGCAAAATTGTCCCTTAGTGTCAGGAGATTAACAGGGTAAATGCGCGGGACTATGGGGATAGGGCCTAAGTGGGATTATTGTCAGTGCAGACCTGATGAGATAAATAGCCTCCTTCTGCACAGTTGGATTCAATATGATTTCAGATGAGCTATTTTAAAGAGGTGTAAAAACTTTATTGCCTGTAGAAACTCACATTCCAAACGTTGTTCACACTCCAATCTGTAATTATCTTGTGATTGTGTCTTTGCCTATATGTATCACGTTTGTGAACTAACGTGATGAAGGAGCAGTGCTCCGAAAGCTTGCGATTCGAAATAAACCTGTTGAACTTTAACCTGCTGTTGTGAAACTTGTTACTATTTTAAAGAGTCCACGAAGGCGACTGTTGAAGAATTGCTCAGGAATTTAAACAAGAAGTTGCATTGACGGATTCTTGGCCATACACTACTTCACAGATGGTTCCCTATGGTCTACAAGGGCTCACAATGTGATTCTCCTTCTTGGTGATCCTCGCTGAGAACAAGGAGGTTTGACTGGAAGTTACAGAGGAGGTTAGGAGTAGGAGTGTGGCACCACACTCCAAGATACAGAGATTTAGTGATTCAAACAAATCAGAAAAGGTGAATACATTCAAGTGCATCCTGACAGCCACCTATCTTCAAATCTCTCTCACTCAGCCTTCCAAAAGTTCCCTGTGCACATCACTCCTCAAAGCAATCGACCTTGCATATACATCCATTCCACTCTGTCAAGGTACCTCCTCACATCCCCCCTCTGAGTAGGAGCAGAGAAAGAGGCAATGGAGAAAAGACAAATCTCAATGTATCTGGCCATCAAAGATGGGGAAATGAAAACCTCCCAGTTCCTGGTGACAGAATTAAATATCAGGCAGCCATGTCGCATCCAACACTACCCATATTGATAGATATAACCAGCCAATGAAATATGCTGACATACATGATATTAACTGAATGCCTTTTCATCTTGACACTTCTGTTTCATATCCTTCACCTTTTACAGGCCCACAGGCTATGCAAGAGAAAGATGATGGCTCCCCAGAGGGGTCATTCATGCTGACAATGAATAAGTACTCATGCACAATGTCGCTGGCTCAGATGCACACCAAAATAGGTGGTTGGGTTTGCACATGGTATCTCACACTTCACGGGAGCAAAAGGTGAGGCAAATACTACAGTGGAGAATCCCCAGCAGAGGATTCAAGGCCCTCGATGTTTTGCAGAACAGGATGCCCAATGTGACTATTGACAAACAGGATAGTCCCTAAGCTGGAGAAAAGTTTGTGTGAATTACTGGTGACCTTTCTAGATGCACAATGAAAGCTTGGAGAGAGATTGGAATAATCTACCTTTAGTGTCAGGATATCTCAGACCTCTGTGATTATGTTTTTATTTATAAAAGACTGGCCACCTGCATGGTCTATGTTGTCTCCTTTCTGCAGCGTTACATTATGGAGAGTGCAGGAGACCACAATAATGTGGGAGACCCTTTGGGTGCTATATTGTAGAGCATGTCATGACCGGTCCAGGCACCGTGACTACAAATTAAACAGTCCAATTGCTGGCTCCACCAACAACACACTAGTTGTAGCATGAGTCTCATTGTACCAAGTCTCTCCTTCTGTTTATGGCCTCTGTATTTGTGTCATCAGCCATTTCCTGAGTGGGTACCCCCTGTACCTGAGGAGCCAGCCCTCCAGCCGCTGCTTTCCCTCAAAGACAGCTGGGATCTGAGATGTAACAATCCTCCCCCAGAAATCGGCATACGCCTGCTTGAGCATGTTGTATGGTCGCAGACAAGTTTATACGGAGGCAGAGGAAGTCCGTGAACTTCCTGAATGGTACCACATGTCAGCATGATGATGTAAGAGCCATGTGGGTGAAGTTGATCAGGCCTTGCACCTTGGGCATCCCTGCTAGGTGAGCAAAGCCAATGATCCTGATGTTCTGGCTCACCTGATCCAGGTCAAAGTTGATAAACATATTAGCCCTGGAATAAAAGGCAACTGTCATCTTCCTAATACATCTATGAGCAGCAGACTGGGAGGTACCACAGTGTCCCCTGTGCTACCCAGGAAAGAATCACTAATATAAAAGTTCAATAAGCTGTAAGTTTAAAGGCTGCAGGCATTGAGTGTCCTCCTGTTCCATGGGGTGCTAGCTCATGCAGTATGTGGCAGAAGTGATCCATTATCCCCCCCAGAACAGACACAGTCTTCTCTGACACTGCAGCTTGAACAACAGAAAGTAGGGGCACCGATGTAGGATGATTCCTGGTTGCCACTGTCTCCGATATTGGTCCTGCTCCCTGAGCAGCTGCAAGCCACTGGTCTTGGCCACAGAACAACATTGTCTCTGCTGCTGGTCAATCCTGATCAACAGAATGGCCAACTCAATGGCCTCCATGACTCCCCTGAGTCATGCACTGAGAGTGAGAACACCACTGTGAGTGCTGAAAATTCATCATCGAATTCTGACACTTATCGCTTCATGTGACTTCCACCCCAGTGCTTCCCATTTCCTATATAAATTTCTGTTCTTTCTCACACCGTACTTTCTGACACTACAGCCACATCCCTACAAAGCTTCCACTCTACTCCAGCACAAAAAATGATGTTGAGCCTCCATTGTCTCATGGCACCTGACCCACACATTTCCACTCCCCACAAACCCCCCCATCTCCCACAGGCAAAGAGCATGAGTCCCACTTTGCATTGTGCTGAAATCCATTAGAGGGAATGCATGATACAACGTCCAAGGTCTGTATCATGACATAGCATGGCAAAAGTGATACCCGATATGATATTGAGCAAGGGATGATGCCAAGTATTATCATTCTATCTTCCCTGGGGGTTCTCCACATACAAGTTATACATTGCTAAGACATGAATTGAAAGACATGTCTGCATTCTTCAGGCTGGATGTTCCAAAGGATTAACCTTTGTCCACAAACTGTGCAACGAGACCTAGTTCTGGATATTAAACTGGTATATGGACTCTTGCAAGATTCACTTTGGCAAGAATTATTCTGGCAACAATATTCATCTCGACAAGACACAGGTGAATATTGAGAAGTTGGTAATTAGCTTTTGAAGCAATTCCCTAGATGGCAGCTTCATTCTTTGGGGTCTTTAATGTTGTGCGTTAAGCAGTCAAGCATGAGAGCAATCAACATCCTTTCACTGTTGTACCTGAGGGTCAGAGTTTGCAGGGAAGTGGATTTGAGCATCCTGTTCTGTAACTCCTCTGGTCTTACACCATTGACAGAATGAGGGTTGTAGGGGCATTCACCGAACCTTAAGTGAAAGAGTCTTTATACCTCATCAACTGATACCCTCACACTGCCCTTGTAGCCTTGCCTCTCCCATAGCAGGATCCAAGGATCTTATAATCACACCCAGTGTTGCCTCTCTGTTATGGCCACCTCCCATCCCCCCAGTTTTAAGTTCCCAGCAAGGAAGGGCACTCACTCAGCTACTGTTTGAACACTAACTCAGCATGGAGGAAGTAGGAAGCGATGCCTGCACATCCCATTGGAGCAATGGGGTGATCCGATATCAAGGTAAAGCTTGGCACCAATCCATACACACACCCCAACACATTCCCCTCCCCTAATGATCAAAGTGACCCTCAAGTAGCATTGCGTCCAGCATTTTCCCAGGTGCCTGTAACGAGTTGGACTGCCTAGGAAGTAATGGCTGGCCTGTGTGCTCAACTCCAACATCCTCCTGCTTCATGCTCATGTCAAGCTGTTGTGCTGTCACGATGTCATGGAATGCCAGTTGAATATTCGGTATGGCTTCAATGTCCATAGTTCGCTCGTGCTGATCCATTCAAATTAGCTTTCCGCTCCTCCCCGCACGTTCCAACTATTGCCATCAGAACACTATTGCCGATGAAAATCATGCTTTTGCAAGGTCTCGGCATATTGAGCCCACACTGTCATTCCCGTGGATGGCAAATGCAGACTCAAAATCCCTTCCATCGAATGGCTTTTTAAAATCCAAATATATACAAATATATATATATGGTCCTTTCCCATCCTGCAAGTTCCGACTTCAAAAAGCTCAGATTTGTCAACAAGAATTCCCTTTTCTCAAAACAATGTTATTTAATCATATATCAGGCTTCCTTGAGAGCCTTGTTACCACGTCCCTAACAGTAACTTCCCACATTTTCCATGCTAATGATGTCAAGCTCACCATATAATTCCCAATTTTCTCTCTTCATTTTTGAGTCGTGGGAACCATTTTCAGATCATGGGAATTCTATAAGATCGAAATTGATGCACCCACTTTCTCTATTGAACCTTTTTTAAAAACCCTAGAGTATGGAGAAGGCTCATCCAAAAGACAGCTTGTGGGCCGGAACTGGGTCCACCACACCTCCCTATCCACCTGCCAAGAATTGTCCAAGGCACAAAGAAGAAAAGCAGACCTGGATTTGAAAGATGCTGTGGAGCTGCTTGTCCAGTCATAGGCTGTTTGCTTCCTGCTCTCAAGTTTATTTATTTGTGTCACAAATAGGCTTACATTAACACTGCAATGAAGTTACTGTGAAAATCCCCTAGTGGCTACACTTTGGCACCCGTTCAGGTACACTGAGGGAGAATTTAGCATGGCTAATGTATCTAACCAGTACATCTTTGACACTGTGGGGCGAAACCAGAGCACCCAGAAGAAACCCACACAGACATGGGAAGAATGTGTAGAATCTGCACAAACAGTGACCTAAACTGGGAACTGAACCTGAGTCCCTAGCCCTGTGAGGCAGCAGTGCTAACCAGTAAGCCCATCTAGTGAGCCTATTAGCAGCGAATACAGGGGGAAAACAGCCTGTGATTGATCAAGTTGCAAGCAGTGGGAAGGCCAGTAACATCCATTGATTTTTATTTTCCAGGTTGCACATGAGATTGTAAATGGAGTTGGGCTCTGGAGCAGGGTCAGGAACACTGCTGGGGTCCTCCATAGACTGGAGAAACAATGGGGAGGAGGGCAGAACAGTGGCTTGTCAGAATGAGCGAGTGTGCGTGTGAGTGAGTGTGTGAGAGTGAGAGTGGGTGCTTTTTGTCTCGGCAAGTTGTTTCTTTTCATTCCTCAGCTTTTCATTTTGAAATGCATGTTTAATGTTGTGCAAAAACTTGTATTTCCAAAGCTTGCTCATTGCGCTTTTGAGTGGGGAAAAAAGTGGAAATTTATTCCCCCCATTACACATAGTTCTGATGTGGGCCACCTGTCTGCATTGAACTGGAATAAATGATTGTTTCATTATTTTGTTGGGGTTTTTCTGCCAAATCCAGAGTTACAGCAAAAGCCCAGGGTAACCCTGTGGAGATTCTATCCCAATACTCTGCTATTTAAAATGAAAATCGCCATTAGGCCAATAGATAGATGCTGACACTTTTCAAAATATCACTTCAATCGATAGTTACCGACTGGCTAATTTGAAAACATCACCTCAAGCAAATTTGTCCAAACAACTGGAAAAGAAATTTAGTATGCTAAAATTATTCCTTTGACATCATGGGCCTAATTTTCTGATCTAATCAGACAGGAATCCTGGCAGGAATCCTGATGCCCCAGGGAATGGGGCATTGGCCAAAAATCAGGATTCTCGATGGACATGAGAGCTCACGGGCTTCACCCGACCTGTTCCACCGATACCAATTGGGTTCCCACCCCAGAGCAAGCGGCAACCCAATAATTATGCAAATTCGTTAGTTTGAATGTCATTAACAGTTTTGACAGGCCATTCACCAGCCTTCCACCATTCAACCGGCCTGTTGGTAGGAGTGGCACCGGTGGGCTTTACAGTTGCTACCCATAAGCAGGGAGATGGCATGCTCGGTCCACGCGGGTACCATCAACCCCTCAGAAAAGAGGGGCATCTACTCCCCCACCACTCAAAGCATGAGTTCCCCCACCCCCACACAGCAGACAGGCATCAGGATGACCTAAACCCCCACCCCCCTAGCCCCCCTCACCCTGTTCTTCTAAGCCTGTGGTTTCACTTCCTCTTTTGCAAACCACAATGGTTTTGAAGAAATCACAGGCTGTCATTCTGGTATGGACTGTCTCAACATTACTGTCAGGATCAGATTCATTCAAGCGTGAAGTTAAATGAACATAAACATGGATAGTTGGAGGATAATAGAAATCCATTGAGCCATCAATGGAATATTTTTCAAGATGCTACATATTAAATCAGTTAGAGATCAAAGGATTCCTTTGGAACGGAGAGAGTTTCAAAAAATTCAATTTACTGGGAAGCCTCAGAAACTTTAAATCAATGCTGTGTGCATATATTGGGGCTGAGTGCACAGTTATGCAGATTGGAACTACCCCAGGTGAAATTAACATCTCCTCTCTGTCAGAGGACTTCAAAGGGGTCTGCTCTCACCTGCAACTCCTGACGAGGAGAAAGACAATTCTCTGTAGAAATTGATCAAAGGACTGCCTGAAATCACCATGTGAGGGGTGATCTTCAGGTTTGCCAGGTACACAAGGGTCAGTCCAGTCACAAAACCACCATCCTGGGGGAGAGTGGTGAGGTCAAGCCCTTGTCCTCAGCCTGACCTGCAAGGCAGCTGAGGAACCTTTCCCTTAAACCTGGCAGCAACAGAGGGACAAATAGCTACTGAACCTATCTCCTTGGGGCCCAGGGCACCAAGATGTCAATGCCAGGGGATAGTGCACTGCCAATGTGTGTCTAGCCTGAATGGAAGGGGGGGGGGAGTTGAAAGAGGAAGGGGGCTGAGGAAGGGAACATGCGGTGGAAGGGAGCTGAATGGAAGATCTGAGGGAAGGGTAACTGAGAAGTTCTGAAGGGAAGGGGGGCTTATGTGAGGGTTTGAGGGGGGAAAAGAGCCTGAGTGAGGTGTCTGGGATGGTCAGGTTAGCCTCATGCCTGTGTGGTGTGGGAGAGGATTACTCATTACTTGTTGGTGAGGGGAGGATGCCTCTCTTTGATAAGGGGGTTGTTGGTGCTCCCTTGGTCAGTGAGGGGGACCCCCATTTCATTATTTATGGGGAGGGGAACCTGTCTCCAAGCAGCAAGATCAGGCCATCTTTTTTAAAGATTGGGCCAGTTTCAGAACAGCAGGATTGGCCAGTGGCTTGCTTGAAATGAGCTCATTAACATCTTTTACTAGGGTGAATCCCATCTGCCAGTGCCAGTGGGAAACACCTTTTTTTCCTGCCACTTGGAGTACTTTTATTCAGAAAGGGAGAATCGGGCCCCATGTATATAGTTGCAATATTTGAGTTAACAATCCCTTCTGAAATTCATTATTAGGATGTAATTTGGTGTGGCACATTCCATGAACCAATTAAGAGTGCCTGAGGATGAATACTTTGGGTGAGGTTCCCTGGCTTCACCATGACATGTTGCTTGGCAGTGGGAGGCAGCCCGCCATTTGTCGGCAGCTGGATCTTCTGGTCCCACCAGTCTCAATAGTTTCCCATTGAATCCACTCCAAATCACCAAGAAACCCAAGGCAGGGCTGGGACCAGAAGATCTTGCCAATGTGAATAGTGGGATGATCTTGCCCTCTGTGCATATAAAATAATCCTACATTCTCCCAAACTGATAAAACATCCCACTTCTGTCTGTCTGTAAATACAATAGAAACTCCCAGTTTGGTGAAGAAAGAAACACACTTAAATGTGATTTGATCAGATATTGAGTGCAATTTAGATTCTTCAGAATCATAGAATCCTTACAATGCGGAAGGAGGCCATTCAGCCTATCAAGTCTGCCCCGACAACAGTTGCACCCAGGCCCTATCCCCATAACTCCAAGTATTTACCCTGCCAGTCCCCTTGTCGCTAAGGGACAATTTAGCATGGCCAATCAACTTAACCCACACATCTTTGGACTGTGGGAGGAAACCAGAGCACCCAGAGGAAACCCACACAGCCACAAAGAGGCTCCACACAAACAGTGACTCAAAGCCGGAATTGGACACTGACGCTCTGAGGCAGTAGTGCTGACTATTGTGCCACCATGCCACTCATAACAGCCGAGGACTCTCTTTGTCTTATCTTGCATAGAACCTATGAGTTATGGTTTGTTCCAAATGCTAAATGGTGATCATCTGTTTGAAATATTTAAAAAGTGGAGGTCATCTAGGTGGCTAGATTGTGGTGCAGAATGCTACCAAATGCGTGAGTTTATAGAGGCCTGTCTCCTTACATTGCTCCATGCTTGATATGGAATGGTGTGAAAAGAGTCTGTGATTGGGCAAGCTCTCATCACCTCTTACTAATGGAGCGAAACATCTTATGACCCTTGATGGATTATAGCTAATAACCAATTGTTTGCATGTTAATGACCTGGCAGTTATGATATAAAAGTGCTTCAGAAAATAAAGTGAGAATAGATTAAGTGATTTTCTTATAACTTTTGTATTGTTGAAAACTGAAAATGTAACGTGCTGAGAAGTGCTCACAATTGTTCAAATGTCCAATAGATGATCAAGAACTGCAAAATGTAAAAGACACAAAAAGCCTTTCAGGTTTCAGTCGGAATTAATGTCACCTCCAGTTGTGACTCAATATTCAGTGCTGACAGGATATTGCTGAGGACCACTTTGGTTATAATAAGGATCCACACTGAGAACTGTGCTATGTCTATTATTTGCTGGTACCTCAGATAAAATCCTGCGTATTTATGTTCTGTGCCAAGAGAAGTCAAAGATGTGGGAGCACAGAACAACTTTCCCATTTATTAGTTCAGCCAAATAACAAATAAGCTGTCATCCTTATCTTTACATGTATGCCTGCACAATAGTCTTAGTATATAGCCAGCACAATTTGCAGAGGATTGACAGCAAAATAATTATTAAACTCAAAACATTATTTCATTTTTCAGAGATGTAACCTTTGCACAATCCAATAAGTTTTGTGGATGTAGAGCAGAAAAAATTGTGATGCTCCAGGATCATTAGTTATCAAGAGCTTGCAATTAGTAATTGCATTATGACAACATCAGGAGCTATTTACATCATTGCTGACAATTATAAAATAGATAGAGTTAAAATTAACATTGTCTTTCATTAGGCAATTTGGAAACAAGTTCTCTATAAGCTCTAGTAAGTTTGATTGGTCTAGAAGTTAGGATACAGCCAGCTCATTCAACCTCAGGGCTTCAATGAGAGAAACCAGAGATCTGAGGCAAGGACCTTGTAATCTTGTCAGCATAATACTCAGGCTATGTTAGTTCCTGGGTGTCATTGGTGTGCCATGGGGCAGATTCCAACTTGATATCGGGGGAGCCGGTGGTTTGAGCGGCAATGTTGGGCAGCAGGAAGCACTAAAAGTGACCACAGGACGGGTGTTTTGGAGATAGCTATTGGTCGGTGTAGTGTAGGCGCAGTTGGAGCAGGAAACCAAAGGAGTACAAATTAGAAAAGTTAAAATGCTTTTCTTTTTGGAACTCTTTAGAGTATGATTCCTCTTTAATTTGATGTGATTTGATTTATTATGTCATATATATTGGTATACAGTGAAAAGTATTGTTTCTTGTGCACCAAATAGATAAAACATGCCTTTCATAGATTACATAGGGGAGAAGAAGAAGGTGCAGAATGTAGTGTTATGGTAATGGCTAAGATGTAGAGAAAGATCAACATAATGCAGGGTAGGTCCATTCAAATAACTGAAGGCAGCAGAGAAGAAGCTGTTCTTGAGTTGGATGGTACATGATCTCAGACTTCTGTATCTTTTTTTCAACAGAAGAAAGTGGAAGAGAGAATGTCTGGGGTGCACAAGGTTCTTAATTATGCTGGCTGTTTTTCTCAGACAGCAGGAAATGTAGACAGAGTCAATGGGTGGGAGGTTGGTTTACATGAAGGATTGGGCTTTTTTCATGAATCTTTGTGGTTTTTTGCAGGCTCTTGCTACCAAATTCAGTTGACTGGAAAATACTTTCACTTCTCAGCTTGGCAGTTAACTGTAAGATAAAAGCAGAATACTTGGATGCTGGAATCTGAATCTGCTGGAAAATCTCAGTGGGGAGAAAATAAAGCCATTGTTTCAAGTCTGGATGATCCTTCATCATTTTGTGTTGAATACACAAAAAAAATTAGCCCAATGTTTTATGAAATACCACATTGTTGAATAGAAACATATCTCGTTTTTGGACTGGGTATCTGGTAGGTCAGCTGGGCAGGAACAGGATAGATGAATGTATAGATACTCTGTCATGAAGCTTTATGAAGATGGAGTGAAGGCAGGGAGAAAGGCTGCAATATTAATCACCAATATCAATAATGCAGATTTGTTATAATAATTGGTAAATGCCCTCACAAAAGCTTCTCCCAGACTATTTCTTTCAAATACTGTCAGGAGCAAGAGTTACCCTTTACACTCTGGGATTGCATCAAATCAGTCATTTTGTTTACTTACATGAAATCTATAAATTATCTATGGGCATGAATAGAGCCTGTTTGATCTTAGTAATCAATTATGGGAAGATATTATCTAAGCATAATTTTGGCTAGGACTTTACAGTCCCACATTATTATGAAGGTTCCACAGGGATAATTTATTGATTTTTCTATTTTAGATAAAGGAGATGTACAAATCCTGCCAAGTATTCAGAGTCATCTTCACTGTATCAATGGAAGAAATACTACATTAGTTAGGGAGGAGGTGATTTTGGATTGAAGGTTTTATGAAGTTTAATATGAAAGTTAACTTGTTTTTCTGGAACCAGCAAGATCTAGAAGGAAAGTCATGAACGATCTGCTCTAGCAAGGCCAATGCTTGAACTGATAGGAACCTGTCTTATATATTCCCATTCACGAATAAAAAAACACAAGTATCTACTCAGAATCTTGTAGATTTACTAAGTGGTCAAACCACACCCTGAAAGATTTCCAGAATAATTTTGTTTTTCAGATGATGAGATACCTTGTTTAAAGATTCAAAATTGTTTGGTTTGGCAGAATTATCAAACAAAAGAGTCCAAAATGTGTAATGTGAGAATGGTAGAAGGGAATGATTAGTAGAGCTGTCAGTTTGATCTTTGTGTGGGAATGATGAGTGATCTTCTGGATAGATTTTTGAGAGTTGGGGGGATGTAATTTGCTGCTAGGGGCAGTTGGTAAAACTTTAACTCGCTGGCAGATAGGTATAAGCAAAAAAAAACAGCTGATGTTATCCCTCTTACCGTAGTGAGAATAAAGAGTCATGCAATCCTCACAGACACTTTTGTTCTTTTCCTCCTAAACTGGTAATTTTAAATAAACGTTCCACAGCAGTGACTTGACATGAGATTGTGAGATGTGAGTGCAAGGTCTGAAAGTACGTGAGTCTCACACAAAATAGGTAGCATTTGACAGATATGCCACCGGGGAAGATGAGAGACAGAATACTTAGAATGACAACTTGGAGCAGCTTAAGGCCGTGCCAAAAAAAAATGTTTTTAGTCAACAACTTATACTTTTGCCTTGTCATTATTTTTTTTAAATGCATTTTTAGAAAAAAATTCTTTGCAATTCCAATTAAGTATAAAAGTATTGTAACATTTTTTTAAGTTTTTCATTCAGTAACTTATTCAACTTGGTCAGCCAGTCTCTTATTTAAGATATCTTTCTTCACTTTAGTAAAAACACAGTATTCAGAAAATAAAACTGAGTTTAATCTTGGTTGACAGGGTCAGCACTGCAGCCTCACAGCACCAGGGACCTGGGTTTGATGCCTGCCTTAGGTGACTCTGGAGTTGCACATTCCCCCATGTCTACATGGACTTTCTTCAGGTGCTTTGGTTTCCTCCCACACTCCAAAGATGTGCAGATTATGTTGATTAACCATACTAAATTGATCTTTATTGTCAGGGAGGTTAATAGGGTAAATATACAGGGTTACAGGGATATGACCTAGTGGGATTGTTGTTGGTACAGGCTTTGATGGGTTGAATGGACTCCTTTTGCACTGTAGAGATTCAGTGAGAAGCTGGAGTTAAATTGTGAACAAAAAGAAAGCTCTCCTGCTCAGACCTTTTTAATTGAAATTCTCAGTTGACAACAAAACTAATACTTTTGAAGAATTGAACTGCTATTGTGAAGACACAGTCCAAAAAATGAAATTAAAAGGTTTCGAAATCTAGGTCATGATATTCAATAAAGCCTGATGTGTACACATACTTCATCCTGCCTGCAAATTTAAATGATTTCTACAAGCAGTCAGCATGCTGTTGAGTGACTGCACACATGAGCAGAATCACACAAAATCGTGAGAGGCTAGCCCCACTTAAAGGTAACCTGTACTACACAAAATCAGCCTGCACCTCTTAAAGATGGGGTGCACTCTGGTTAGAGTAGGCTGGAGTAAGTACTGAAATTGGTTGCAGAAGAGTGTGTGACATGAAAATCCTGCAGGATAGTAGAACATGGCAGGCTTCAAGTTTTTCCAATTCTGCACTGGAGTCCATGATTGAGGAGGTGCTGTGGGATTTTCTGGCCACACTCAGCCCCAAAACTGGAAAATCCTGTTTGAGGTCAACAGATCTTGGCATGGTCTGATCCAACCCCTCCCTCTATCCACTATGATTCCCATGGTGGGCAGAATGGGAAAATTCCTGTTGTTATCTATTCATTGGGAGCCAGGAGGCTCTCAATCCAAAAGCCCAGAAGGCAGTAGGAGCAGTGAGCTGTAACGGTCAGTGCCAAGGATGTAGCCTCAAGTCCTAATTGCAGTGTCACAGAAAATTCAATAACCTCATATAAGTAAACAAGATCAGCAGATTCATCATCTCATTAATTATTCCACTGAACCCAAGAGTTGCTCATTTCACCACATCTCGATCACTAATCTATAAGGAATCTCTGTCAATCATGACTGAAAACTTATGTTTGCGTGTCTCACCTCAGCCTCACAGATTTTGCTCTGCTACATGCACTGCTAGCCATTCTGTCTTGCCAGCCACATCATCAAGCACAATCACTGACATACTTCGTTCTCCCTCATACTGTGCCACATAGCCAAAGACAACAGGAGATAACCAGTGGGTTACAGGCACTGCTGCATGTCCTTACACTTTGATGGAGATAATGCTGGTTATCACTGGGTTATCATGATTGGGGATTTAAGGTGATGATGTGCTTGAATCTTTCTCCTTATTACCCACTTTTCCGTCATCCCACAATTTCTTTTGATTATCAAACTGCAGGCTTCACTTGCTTGCTCCACCCTTATCCATTCATCCTTGTGCCTTTTTCCTTTCAGATACCCAACAACTGAAACCTGTCCAGGCAAAGGTGAAAGAGGAAGAGGTGAATGGCCAGTAAGATAGTGATATTGAAGAAAACAGTGCCACTCAGTTTCATACTCATAGCCATCAGCTTCGATAGTGACACAACTAGTGCATAGCCTCGACATGGGACCTACACATAGTGAGACACCAGTTATGAGTGGCCTATATCCAGGGAGGAGAACAAGTGCTGGTCAGAGGGCATAAACATACTGACATTCTTGGTATTGGTAATCTTGCCAGAAAGCATGTGGCTACCGTCAAGAACAATTTAGGAGTTTGCCATCAAGTTGGCGCAGACATTGCACAAAGCTTGATGCTGATCTTTCCTGTGGGAATGGTGTTTGCAAACTTGTACCCAGACATGATGTAACACTTAATGGCTGAATTTATTGCAGCAGAA
Organism: Sphyrna mokarran; assembly: GCA_024679065.1. NCBI lineage: Eukaryota > Metazoa > Chordata > Chondrichthyes > Carcharhiniformes > Carcharhinidae > Sphyrna > Sphyrna mokarran. Next base: position 76,536,284 of record JAGIQG010000007.1, on the reverse strand, counting down.
GCAGCAAGCTACCCAACACCTGAGTGCACGGGTAGAAGTTCAGTCTGCTGCCATCTGGGTTGTGGATGGCAGTGTGCAAAAGAGATTGTCACAGCATGTCATTCAGGACATTATGAGGATTGCTGAGCTGATACTCCATTGGAGTGGTGGTAGCTCTGTGGAGTACAGGCTTCATGTCCTTCCTCAGGATGACAGCATTGGTCCTTCCATTACAGTGGTGGGGGTTGGGGAAGAATGGACTTGGGAGAATCTCCACCGCCACCCCCACTCACTGAATAGACTGGGAATAAACTTATTTCAGAAGAAGGAGGGGAGATCTTATATAAACATATTAGATTATGAAGTGAATAGATAAGATAGAAACAGGGAGGTTGTTTCCTTTGGCAGTTGATACTAGAACTAGGGGGCGTAGTTTCAAAATAAGAGGGAGCAGATTTAGGCCTGAGTTGAGGAAGAACTTCTTCACCCAAAGGGTTGTAAATTTGTGGAATTCGCTGCCCAGTGAAGCAGTTGAGGCTGCCTTATTGAATGTTTCTAAGGTAAAGATAGCTACATTTTTGAACAGCAAAAGAATTAAGGATGATGGTGAGCGGGTGGATAATTGGAGCTGAGTCCATGTAAAGATCAGCCATGATCTTGTTGAATGGCAGAGGGGCCAGATCACCTACTCTTGCTCCTAGTTCTTATATTCTTACTCTCTTCACACTACTGCCCCATTTTACACTCCACTCTTAATTGAATTCATTTGCAATTTTGTTTGTATAAAGTACTGAAACCATTCTACATAGAAACTCCATGATTAATTTTCTTCATTGAAAGCACCCATTGGCCCATCATTTCTCTTGTAGGCACCAGCAACTGTAACTACTCAGTGTATATTTTAATTTACCATCCTCTCAGTACTCTCCTTGTTTACCCTGGCAAGTGTTGATTTTATGTATTTGTGTCAAATGGCCTCAGCCATACATCAAAGCATCCCTTCTTTCTCAATGTGCTAGATACTGCCTGGAATCTCACCCTTCTCTGACTGGAAAACAATCCTCTTGTAAATTTACACATTGAGCTACCATTTTTTTCCATGTATAGTGAGCCTCCCACTTTGCTGCTACACACTGTAACACATGCATGACTCTGCAGCTTATAGGAGTCTATCTAATTTTCTCACCATTAAGAAATGCAATATTTACTTTTTTCTCTTTAGTTTTTCTACATTGGCATTTCAATCTCAAATCCTGTGATTTATTTTTCCCAGCCCTTAATACTCAAAATGCAAGGACCCATTATTTTCTCTTCTTAGGATCTTTTCTCCATGCTTGTGGGTTTTACACAAAAAGATATGGTTTATACTGATAGATTAAAAAGAATGACAACAATGTTTATTGCAGGAACTGGTGCCTGCACAGAGTAGAAATTGAAACTAAACTGGATCCTGTGAAACACTCCAATGACATCACCATCAAATCATGTGACCAGTTCTTAAAGTAATCATGAAACCACCTAAATGTGTAACAAATCTCTCACTTTCCATTCCCCAGTTTACACTCTGCCCATTTAATACTCCACCCACTTTGCACTCCTCCCAATTTGCACTCACCCATCGTAAAGCCCTCACTATATAAGCCCCCTTTTCACACTCCAGCCACTTTACACTCCAGCTACTTTGCACTCCACCTATTATAACTTTACAGTCAATATAACACTTTGTGAAGTATAATTCCTGTTGTTGTATATGTTACATATTGCAAAGCTATTGAGAGATGACACACCAGTTTCTATGTGTGTGGGAACTGTATTCACAGTCCTTTAAAATGTCTGCTCCCTCATGCTTCTGGCAGCTCCTAACTTTCTGCAACTCTTTCAGTTTGTTTTTCTTTACATCCACACCTACACTTAACTAATCAAACACAGTGAACATCAACAGACACACACAGTTAAGCACAGTTAAAATGGAAGAAACATGTTAACAAATTTGCACAAAGCAAACTCTGACAAACAGCAATGTGATAATGACCAGATAATCTGTGATGTAGATTGAGAAATAATTATTTGTCACAACACCCTTGCTCCTCTTCAAAAGTAAAGCTATGTGATCTTCTACATCTACTGAGCAGGCCTAAGTCTGACATCTTACCTGGAAGACAGAACCTCTGGCAATGCAGTATTCTTTCAGTAGTGCACTGGAGCATCAATCAAGCCTCTTATTTCAAGTTGCCTGTTTGCTTATCAAATTTCATTTCTTGCTTATGACTATTAAATATTGGATAATACTGGGTGATAGTAATTACTGTCAGTGGTAGATTAAATTCACACAATATTTCACATTGCTGACAATAATTTTCAAGTGCTCAAAAGCAGATAATTAACTCTTGTGTTGCCATGGTGCTCAGTTGCTGTTATCAGGGAGTAGCTACATTAGCTGTGACAAAATGCAATGGTTAAACCAATAAGATAGACCAATAAACAGAATTATTCTTACTATAAAAACAAAATATTCAGTAGCTCAGGCAACCTCTGTGAAGAGAGAAAGTGAATTGACATTTCAGGTCAACGATCTTTATTCCAAATTGAAAAATATTACAGATGTAACATCACCTTCTTCCTTTTGCTCTGCCAAAAATCTCCAACCTTATCTATGGCTGGGATTCTCCGGTGTCTCCGCAGCAAATTAAATTTTAGCTGAGCGTCTAATTCTTGCTGGTAGTGGGGTGGGAATGAATGAGATTGGAGAATCCCATCCCGTATCTTTCTAGTTTGCATCCCAACCTTTTGTTTTTTGAGTTTATTTCATTGATGAGACACGTCTTCCATTTCCTTAATGCCATTCTCACAGAACTGTTGATCTCACTACCCCTCAATGAGGCAAACAAAATATTCTCATCTTCAGGTTTAAAGTACTTTCTCCTCAATAATATGGTAAAAGCCTCCATTTATCTGACTCTGCCCTTATGTGCATTTCCCCCTGCCCCCCATTTGCCCCATTGTTGATGGCCATGCCTTTAAGTGTCTCTGAAGTTCTATCTGTAAAACATGCTCCCGCTCCAGCTTCTTTTCCTGTATTAAGACTATAGTTGAAAGTTATCTCTTTAACCCAGTTTTATTGTTACCATTCCTCACCTCTTTATTTCGGTTAGCACTGAGATTTTTAAATCATGTTTTTGTGAAACATATTTAAGTTGTTTTTCTACTTATCTTGTTCTTCTTTGATTGCTTCATTTTCCCAGAGGCCATGTTTTCCATATGCAATGCTTTGCGAACATCCATTTGTGTGTAATTGCAACATGCTTTCATTCATGCTGACCGCTATAATGATGACATGGTGACACAGTTGGCAGCACTGCTGCCTCACAGCAACAGGGACCAGGGCTCAAATCCCAACTTGGGTTACTGTCTGTGTGGAGTCTGCATGTTCCCCCCATGTATACGTGGGTTTTCTCTGGGTGCTCCTGCTTCCCCCTCAGTCTGAAAGACACGCTGGTTAGGTGCATTGGCCATGCTAAGATTTCCTTCAGTGTACCCGAACAGGTGAAGGAGTGTGGAGACTAAGGGATTTTCATAGTAACTTCATTGCAGTAGGCCTACTTGTGACATTAATAAATAAACTTAAAAAAATTAAACCTACAGTGAAAGATGGAGATTTATGCAACTCCCAAAACATTCTCATGGGAAAGAAAGTAAAATGGGAAGTCCATCCCATATTTGTGGTTAACCATCTCATCAAAGTTAAAAGTTGCCCCTCTATAACTGAAGTTTTTCATGTGTCTGATTGTCCAAATGTCAACTCATTAGCAAGGAGACACTTTATCAAAGAGAGAAAAGAGACATTCTGAGGTTCAAATATTTGGGCCTTCTCAGGCATTGTTCTGCCACCTATTTAAGATTGCGATTGTCAAAGTCTTGCAAGTTCTTCCTTTGTGAGGAATGTGTCGATCTGCCAAGAAGTGGAAAACATGTAACTGAAAAAGAAATTTTGTTATTAACTGTTCACTCAGGTGTAGGTTGAAATTTATGTAGCATGTGAACAAATTGTAAATTATTCACCAAAAAATATTGATTTAAACTAATTAAATCTTTGGGCAACAGATCAAAATCAGTAGTTTTTAATTACTTTAATTACTTAAATTTATGAACGCAAGACAAGCCAAGCATTTTTAAAACCATTGAAATCCCTTCACCTCAGAAAGCTCTCCAACTATGGAGCAAGTCCATTGTATCTATCCATATAACCTTCTGCAAATCTTGCCCTTTACTTTCACTGCAACCCAGCAGATAATTCTGACATCAAGTGTCAAGCTGCTGATACTTTCCTCTGTACCACCTGCTACCTTTAATTGTTTGAACAAAATGCATAAGAGATCATGTGAACCAGATGATTTTCATAGAATCATAGAATTCCTGCAGTGTAGAAAGAGGCCATTTGGCCCTTTGAATCTGCACCAACAACAATCCCGCCCAGATCCCTATCCCTGTAACCCCATGTATTTACCCTGCTAATCTTCTTGACGCTGAGGGAGAATTTTAGCAAGGCTAATCCACCTAATCTGCACATCTTTGGACTATGGGAAGCAAATGGGGCACCTGGAAGAAACCCACGCAGGCCTGGGGAGAATGTGTGATCTCCATACAGTCACCAGATGCCAGATTTGAACCTGAACAGCTGGCACTGTGAGGTAGGAAAGCTAATCATTGTGTCAACCTGCCGCCCAAATTAAATATTAATATCCTTCTTCTTGTTAGTTATGGAGCAATTTCCTCACCTGCCACATATACACAGACGTATTTGATCTGAACGTCAGTAGCAAGAGGGATGAGATGGGATTCGGCCATCCTGAGTTGGGAGAGGGACAATCAGCACAATTTGTTTCCAAAGTGGGAAAGGACGGTGCCACTCTATAAAGAACCAAGGTTTTTGGAAAGGACAAGAGCTATGTTACAGCAGGAAATGTGAGAGAAAAGTAAGCAGTAGAAGAGCCAGGTATAACAGTCAACAGTCCAAAGTGAGAGAGGCATTCATAAACCTGAGATACAACCTAGGTTGGCATTAGTGAGAAATTGCTGCACTTTTGGCTGTGCTGTAATGTGAGTGAAAGGTTAAACCAGGCCTGCTGTTTCAGGCAGGATGTAAAAACGTCTTTGCTAGAATTTTACTGTCCTGCCTGCCACGGGAATTGGAGTGGGCGAGGGGCAGAACATGGAAAGGCCCATTAAGCTCGGGTGGGATTTTACATTTCAAGACAAGCGAGGCCATAAAATCCTGCCCTGTGTTATTCAAAAAAGAGTGGGCCTATTTTCCTGGTGTTCTGAACAGCATTTGTCCTCCAATCAACATTGAAAACAGGCAAAATGGTTATGTATCTCATTGCTGTTTGTGGGATCTTGATGAGCACAGGTTGGCTTTCCTGTTGTCTACTTTATATGGTGAGTGTATTTCAAAGGCATTTGATTGGCACTTTGGGCCAGCCAGAGTTTGTGAATGGCACTGAATAAATTCAAATGATTTCATTTCTTTGAAGGTAAATACAAAGGGCATTTCACAAGGCACGTTTACTGGGAAGGCAATGGCCAAATGGTATTATTGCTATAATAAGACTATTAATCCAAAAACTCAACTAATGTTCTGGGAACCCTGGTTCAAATTGCCGAATGGCAGGTTTGCAATTAAGAATCTAATGATGTCCATGAAATCACTGTCAATTGTCAGAAAAATTCAGCTGGTTCACTCATGTCCTGCAGGGAGGGAAATCTACCGTTCTTACCTGGTCAGGCCTACATGTGACTCTAGAGCCACAACTTTGGATTCTCAATTGCACTCCAAGGGTAACTAGAGTTGGGCAATAAATGCTGGCCAGCCAGTGATACCTATGTCTCACAAATTTAAAAAAATGTAGGCACAGGGAGTACTTTTATTTGGAAAAACCACAAAGCAACGCTGGTGTTCACTATGTGCAAAAATAGTGAATTAGTGGTTACCCAGTGCTTGCTGGGCAGAAGTTCTCCTGATTCTTGTGGGGCAGAAGAATTGCCCCGGTGCTTGTATGGGGAGTTGCCTTAGTGGTTGTGGGGGTGGATTTGCCTTGGAGGGGGTGGGGGAGTTTGTCTGATGCTTGGGATGGGATTGCTCTGGTACCTCTTGTTGAGAGTTGCCAGTTTGGGGGGAAGGGTTTGCCTTTGCTTGTGTGGGAAGGTTGTCTATGTATTTGTGGATGGGTGTGTGGGTGGGGCACAGTGTCTTTGTGAAGCTGGCATTGCTAACTCTGTTCGGCCCTGTGTTGCCAGTGTATCAGTGAAAACTAATCTGCAGATTTTCTGAACGTGCTGGAAAACCTCAGCAGGTCTGATAGCATCTGTGCAGTGAGAATAGAACTAACAGGATGATCCTTCATCCACATATGCTGTCAGACCCGCTGAAATTTTCCAGCAATTTCTGTTTTTGATTTAGATTCCAGCATCAGCAGTATTTTGCCTTTACCCGGAGATTTTCTGTATCACTTAGTGCCAGAGTCTGGAGAGAAAGCTCAGCTGCGTAACCGGAGAGCTGCATGCCTGTTTCCTCATTTCAGCCAACACCCTTAGCACAGACTGGAAACCTCTACTCAATAGACAACCTTAACACTATCCAATATATAGACTCTTTTCTTAATAGAAACAGAAAATGCTGCAAACGCTCAACAGGCCAGGGGTACTGAGGCAAGAAACGTGGCTCAAGTTTCAGGTTGATCGTCAATTGACCAGAAATGTTATTTTGTTGGTTGATATTTTCCCGCTCCTCCTCCAGCAGGATCTGCCTGTCCTGCCAATGGCGTTACCTCATGGCACATTCTCTGGTGATGGACGGTGTGGGGCACGCAAAACCCAGTCGGCATCAGTGGGATCAGAAAGTCCTGCAGCCAGCCAGTGGTAGGCTGTTGTTCCCAAGGGAAAATACGGCGGGGTTGGGGGGACAAGCAAATCCTACCCATTCTCACTCCAGTGTTGCTGCCACGAGTATTTCTGTTTTCATTTCAGATTCCCAGCATCTGCAGCATTTTGAACAAAGAACAAAAAAAATTAAAGTGCCGGAACAGGCCCTTTGGCCCTCCAAACCTGCGCTGACCATGCTGCCTTTTTAGACCAAAACCTCTTACCCTCCTGTGTACCATATCCCTCTATTCCCATCCTATTCATATATTTGTCAAGATACCCTTTAAAAATCACTATCGTATCTGCTTCCAAAGCACTCCCCCTCCCCAGCAGCAGGTTCCAGGCACCCACCACCTTTTTGTTTATGGATTATTTTATTAATTTGTGTTCCTAGCACAGAGCTTTACCCACTGGGAGGGCTTATTGAAAACTCAATCACACACATCTCTCTTAATTTCCTTTCTTTTACAATAAATCACTGGGAAAACTCTGAGGAACATCAATTTCTGATACACTATTATTTCTTTTCTGCTTTTGTTTTGCTTTGGCGAAGAAGCAACTGTAGCTTCAGGTCATGGCATTAGCTGCATGTGATTATAGTTGAAGGCTAAACCAAACTGCATGCATGTAGGGAGTCTCCAGGTAATCCAGGAGAAAAATCATAGCGGCATTATAGGTATATGAACAAAAATAGCTGGAAAACCTCAGGAGGTTAGGCAGCCTTTATCAAGACAAACAGATTGTTTCACTTCAATATAATCTTTCATCAGACCTGAAGAAATATAAAAGGAGGCAGTGTGAGGGAGTAATGCTGGGATGGGAGGTATCGTGGGATGGAGGGGGGATTTCCTTGGAGGAAGTGGTAGGACATCTATGGTGGCTGGGGTGCATCTGAGATGGTTGGGGGGTGGTGGAATATCCCACAGTGGTGGGGCAGGATGGGAGAGATATTCTGTGGTGGAGCTGGCGTTCCCATTCCCACAGGTTTTTCTTCCTATTTTTATTCTATTTACATTGGGCATTCTTTACAAGAAGCGCCTGATCTGTTGAGATTTGCTGTTGTTGGCATGACAGTATGATGTCATGCGACTGGTGAAGGACACCTTCTGGCCATGCCTGCCCCCCCCCCCCCCCCCCCCCCCCCCCCTGGGGAGACACCCATGACAGGTTCACGTCTATGTGAACCTGTTGTAAAACTGCACCGATGTCACCGGGCCATATGGGGGAGTGGTCTGAGAGGGGTGATGGGGAGGTGTCACGATAGGGGAGGGGGTGACATGTCTGGGGTCTGCAAGGGGACTCATTGGGAGAGCCCTGATGTTCCGATGTTGGTGACGCACATTGGTGTGGGGCATAGCAATGTCACTGTTGATAGAATTATAGAATCCCTACAGTGCAAAAAAAAAGCCATTCAACCCATTGAGTCTGCACCAACTGTAAACCCACCAAAACCTTATCCCCATACCCTGTGTATTTACCCAACTAATCCCCCTGACACTAAGGGGCAATTTATCATGGCCAACCAATCCAACCCACACATCTTTGGAGCAAACTCATGGAGATACAAGGATAATGTGCAAACTCCACAGTTTCTTTTCACTGCTGACAAATACACTTTGGAGGAAAACTATTATTTAACAACAAATGCCCTCTCCTCACTCAGTGCTTTAAATTATTAACTCTCATGAAAGCAGCCCCCATGATCATAAATTCTGAAGTCAAGTATCATACATTTGAGGATGTTGCAGGCATCGGCACATCCGGAGTGCAATGGGATAGCCTGAGCCTGGAAAATCAGCTGCCGAATCATTGACTTGCCCCTGCCAAGTCAGTATGATGAAATTGGGGGGTGCATAGTGGCTGGGTTTCTGATGTCCATAGAAGGGGGCAGGGGATGTCTCCCTATTCACTGTCAGACTGAGGTGGTCCCACACAACGGGCATACCTTGCATGCTTAGGCACCATCCCTCCTTCCGGCACAAAACTCCAGAAGAGTGTGCCAGAACTTTGCAGTGCTGAATCCACTCCCAAAAAACCGCTTTGGAAAACTACTGTTTTCAAACTTTTATGACACTTAATTTATTTGGGAAAATTCCGCCCTTTGTGTCTGGAATGTACGATGATATTTATCTCCTTATTGTCGGTAAGTTTGCAGGCCACAGACTGAGTAGTTTTCCCTCCACATTGATCTGGAATGTGGCTGGAATTCTCTGGCAGTTCACACCCAGCTGCCACCACCAGCAAGAACACAGAATTTGACACTCAGCCAAATCACCATTCACTGAAGTGTGACTGGAGAATCCCAGCTTTAGGCCAGGTCAGAGAAGCAAGCTCATAGAATTTTCTCATTGCCATTGTAGTAACTGGATGTGGTTTAAAGTGGCTCCAAGAAAAAGGGGTTTACTGAACTAATATTACCCGGGGGAAACCCATGTAGGGATGGGGAGAATGAGCGAACTCTACATAGACAGTCCCACAAGGTTAGAATCGAATTTGGGGTCTCTGGCGCTGTGAGGCAGCAGTGCTAACCACTGTGCCACCATGCCATCTATTATGCTGATATTCTCCTTGAATTAAGGATTCTACACCAATCACCTCCTCTGCAAGTACTGTCACCTCAGTCACAGTAGCATTGATCTTTTTAATATATTTCCCCTCTGCCTCCCATGCAAACCCATAGAAACAAATACAAAAAAAGGCAGTATGGTGGCACAGTGATTAGCACTGCTACCTCACAGCGCCAGGGACCCGATTTCAATTACCGGACAATGTCTGTGCGGAGTCTGCACGTCCTCCCTGTGTCTGGGTGGGTTTCCTCTGGGCGTAAGCCTACTTCTGACTAACAGATAAATAAACTAAACCGTTTTACAATTCCCAACACCATATTTTATCTTGTTGATGCAGCTAAAAGATATAAAGCTCATGAATTTGGTTATATTAATCTTTGTTATTTGCCTTGCTTTGTCCATTTGGAATGTTTGTACTCTCCTTCTCAAAGTCACATTGATAGAAGGTTTGACCAGTGTATGGAGGCCGGACACTGGGGGAACTCCTAATCATGCTTTTATTTGTACAGTAGCTATTTTCTCAGCTGCAGTGTTGCTGGAAGCAGAGCTCAACACAATCGATAGTACATTCGATCTTGAGAGCACTTTGTTTTCAAGGTAAATGATAACATGACCCGAGGATCTGAACAAAGAACGTTTACTCTGCACATTGCTATAGAAACATAACCTCTACCACCACAAGATTCTCCTTTCTTTGAACTGAAAACCAGAGATACACTCTTACTACAATGAGATGCAACCTTTAGTCCAACAAATTTAGTTATGTAAGTCAGATAACTAACTAGTAACCTGCTTTCACAGAGAAATTATAGAATCATAGAAACCCCACAGTGCAGAAGGCCCAATCAGATTTGGCCCATCAAGTCTGCATTGACGACAATCCCACCCACATCCCATCCTGACAACTCCACACATTTACTCCACTAATCCCTCTAACCTACACATCCCAGTCCACTAAGGGGCAATTTAGCATAGCCAATGCACCTAACCCACACATCTTTGGACTGTGGGAGGAAACCAGAGAGCCCGGAGGAAGCTCATGCAGACACCAGGGGGAACGTGCAAATTCCACACAGACAGTGACAGATTGTCCAACAGAGCATTTTACACAGTCACACATCTCAGCCTATCCCCGTAACCCATATATTTACCCCTTATCCCCCTAACCTACACATCTTGGGACACAATGGGGCAATTCAGCATGACAATTCACCTAATCTGCACATCTCTGGACTGTGAGAGATTTAAATGTTTTTATTCACTTGGTGCATAAAATAAAGAAGCCAGTGCCTATTTTGGCCTCAAAACCCATCATTTACATAGAGTTGAAATTGGCATGTATTTTTCTCCAAACTAGACTTTGAACTTTGTAGAAATTAAGTCTTGCTTAAATACTTGGCTATAAAAGCAACTACTTTAAAAATGCAACGGGCTGGAATTTTTCACAAACTTTGAGATCCTGATATCGGTGGTAACTCGGGATCCTGAATCTGCGCTTGCTGGCACTGAGAATGGCTTAGTAATTTTCCAGGAAGCAGCCTTTTAATTGGTTACCTCCATGTTCACCATTCCGTTCAGGATGTCAGGCAGGCTTTTGATGTTGTTGCCCCAATCAGAAAGCAAGGAGCCACAATTGTCCCACTGGGAGAGATTGGAGATGTTGTAGCAGGTCAGGGATCGTGAAGCTGCCTCATTATGAAGGTGCCCTTGCTGTGCTGCGCAGCAATGTAGAAATGAACAAGTTTTTGATAGGAAGTCTCTTGGGATGGAGCATAGCTGTTTCCTCTCGATCAGATGTGTACTTGCAGCCCCATCAGTGGGGCATGGAACTTGAAGCTGAAATGAAGTTCCAAAGCCTACATAGGGAGGCCAGCTCCATTGACTTGCCTTAGCTCAAGGCAGCAAGTGGCTCCACTGGTGGCAAAATGTTAGGAAATCATCCCTCATTGAAATATGAACAAATCTAATTGTCTGCCCTCTTCATGGAGTGAGAAACCAATCCTTTTCCCAGTCGAGCACTGGGAAAATTCCCTGGCAGGAGCAATGTATCAGAGAATCATTCCAACCTAAATCCCCACCATTTTCCTGGCTGCACCATATTGCTAAGCCTGCTACTGCAAGGCCTGAAAAATTAAGTCCAGTATAGTCACTGGGTTATGAGAATGACTTAGATAGGTAGGCTTTCCATAGATATGTCATGGTAATGTGACCCCTTTAAGGGATGATCCGGGTGCTCTGGTTTTCTTCCCACAGTCCAAAGGTGCGCAGGTTAAGTTGATTGGCTATGCTAAATTATCCCTTAGTGTCAGGGGGATTAACAGGTAAATATATGGGGAATGGCCTCCTTCTGCACTGCAGGGATTCTGTGATTCTATAAATCATTCACTGGAGTAAATGTACATATAGAATGTCAAGTTTCTTTTAATCTAAAGAGGTATCCTTGTTGCACAAGGCACTATCTAGTATCCATATTAATGCAATTCTTGTCATCTAATCATGTAAAGGATTTTAATGGTTTTGAGGAACACATCCAAAAGTGACAACAAATGATTTTGTACATCAGGTATTTAAATCCAGAAAAAGGATTAATAAAATTAGATTTGTTTTCTTTGGCGAATGGAAAAGGAAAGTTGACTTAATGGTTTTAAGATTAGAGAGAGAATTGAAAAGAGCAATTCTTTTCATGAAGAATTCAAATATCAAAATTCATAGGAAAATGTGAGAAATCTTTGCACCCAGAAGCTAATCAGATTGCAAGAGAAGATAGCAAGGAAGTCTGTTCAAGTACACAAAATAAATGGATTGAAAGAGAAATGCACTAACCTGTACCAAGGGCTTCTCACAACACCAAGTTAAAGTCCAACAGGTTTATTTGGTAACAAAAATCACTAACTTTCGGAGTGCTGCTCCTTCGTCAAGTAAGTGGGAGTTCTGTATACTTACCCGATGAAGGAGCAGTGCTCCAAAAGCTAGTGGTGTTTGCTACAAATAAATCTGTTGGACTTTAACCTAATAAGAACATAAGAACATAATAAATAGGAGCAGGAATAGGCCATACACTGCCCCTTGAGCCTGCCCCGCCATTCAATAAGATCATGGCTGATCTGTAGTGGTTCAGTACCACTTTCCCGCTTTCTCCCCCTAACCCTTAATTCCCTTTGTGAGACATCTTACTGTGTTTATCCCAGTCCAACGCCCGCATCCCCACACCAAGGGGCATTGCCAGGGGCAATGCCAGGTCATTGATTGGTCATATCTCTTTCCTCCAGGAGCTATGTTCATCTTTACCTCTTCAAAGAGATTTCCATGACAGGTTCACATTTTGGAGATAGATTTGAAAATACCATGAAAATATCTGGCGTGGGGTCTTTAATCATATGGAAATGTATTGTAATGTATGTAAACCAGTTCACACTCATTATGGGCACAACCTAATTCCATCATTGGCGAAGAACAATGAAAATTAGAAGTTGCGATCTCGCCAGCAAGACTCATGATTTCTGGGTTTTGCTGGATATTGCACCCCCACCGGCATTCCCAGGAACAGTGAATGCAGCTCAAGATCCTGCCCATTGTTTCTGGAAATTTCCTATTTTGAATTGAAAGGCCATATCATCAAATATATCTTATAGGATAAATCTCAGAATGGGGTGTGGATAGGAATAAGGAACCTGCTTAGGTGGGATATTTCCCACTTCTTTGGCTTAATCATGACTTGCCATATTATTGCAGGTTGGAATGCTGAGTAAATTGAACAGTTGCTGCTTTTAAGTTCGCCTACCCAGGAGATATGCTGTAAACTCATGCTTGTCTGTCTTGCATCATCCTTCCACATCCAGTGTAGCTTGTCTGCAGCCACCTATATCGGAACTGATCCCTCTTTTTGTTATCTTCCACTTTGCTCTGTAGAAGAGATCACTGTAGTTTTCCAGCTTGATCAAATGGCTGAAATACTTTAGATCACTCTTCAGAGCCTTTTGCTTTTAAAAATTCAAGCATTTCTTCATTCACCTTATGGTCTATATATGGATCTTTTAGTGTACATCTTAGCACCAACATTTCAAGGCTTTCTATTTTCATCCACAGATCTTTATTTATTATTCAAGTTCCTGATGCAGACAGGAAAGTAAATAGAATACAGCATCTTGTGAGTTTTTTTCTTCAGTATAAATTTTCTTGTTGTTAACTCATTCTTCACAAATTAGTTTTGGTTATCTCTATCCTTCTCCTAATTCTAGCATTGCATCTACCATTTTTTGTTATAATTTATCCTAAATAGATAAACTTACTTATCTATTTATTCAATGTGATATTATCGGCTTCAAACTTGATTCTAGTTTACTTTAATGTATTCCTTCTAATTCCCATTGTTTTTGTTTTTTTGGTCTTCATTCTCAATCTATATTGAAAACTTCTGGATTTAATTTTATCAACAATGTTTTATAGGATCTGTCCTTTTAAAATTAGCACTATGTTGTTGGCATACCACAGGTTTTTTATGTTTTTGCCCCCAATTTTTATCCTGGAAGCACTTCTAATTCCCTGAATATTTGATCTATATATACTTGGAATAGTCTTAGTGACAGTACTTGTTGAACTCGTCTCTTCACTTGAAACATGCTTGATTGTCCATCTTCTGGTCTGGTGCTTGCTATTTGGTCCTAACATAAGATGTGGATAAGTCTCACATCTTTACTCAATGTTACATTTCAGCAACATACCTACTAAGGTTGAGGTGTTCCTGTTTCCTGAATAGAAGATGTCAATTCCACCAGAGAAATGGCCTCAACCTGGAAGAAAAAGTATCTCTGATCTTTTAAACAGAAGGCTACAAAGACATGATTTGGTGTTAGGAGGGGTCAGGCAGTGTCATGTGTGGGGGGTGTGGAGAGGGAGCAGAGACAAGATCTTGCAGGAACCAGAATTGCTAATTGCTACAATCAAGCTGGCAATACATCAGAAGCTACAAAAACCGCATGTTCCCTGTAATCACAACCACAGTTCCGATAATTGCACAGTGCATAATCAAAGATGTCGGAATTGTAATGAGACAGGACGTTTTAAAATATTCGATTATGCCAAGATTATTATAGCAATGATCTCAGGTGATAAATCACATGATCAGGAGTCATTCTTCTTTGGATCACTTACGTGTAATAATGCCACAGATAAATCATAATGGGTAAACTTGAAGATAAAAGACAAGATTGTAAATCTTGGTATTGATATTTGTCAACTGAGCCCAATGTAAAACAGGGACTGCTTTGTTTTTATCTGGTAGCTGTCTTGAAATCTGGCATAATAAATAAGAGTTCAAAAGACACCTGCACTGCCCCAGATTAGATTATTACAAGCATTGTAAAGTTTGATTTTATTGTCTCCCAGGCAACAGGCTTAAGAGAAATACTGACATATATGCAGACTTTGTGATAGGTTCATTTACAGATATGAGATCCTGTTATTTTTTTGCAGTGAAGTTGGTTGATAAGCATTGGAATAAGTGAATTGACAACAATCCACTGTGTACTGCTCAGTCTATGGGCAGGGAACATGGCTTAGAAAATATTCTTCCAATCTCCTGCAGCTAAGTGATACAGGTGATCTGGGGGCAAAGATTCATGTCACAAAACTAGTGAGTGTGGTCTCAGTTCAATATTTATATTATCCGCTAAAATAGGTAAATTTAAAAGCTTTGACTTAGTTTCATTGGTAGAGTGAGACTTCCTCTTCAAAAAACAACTAAATCACATACCCCTGGACCTTGTCTATTCAAGGAAACTTCTAAAAGTCAAATAATGGATCTGTTCCAGTCCATTAATGTCAATTTTCATTTATCTCTTGATAGAGTTTGCCCTAATTATTTCTTTGAATAAATTGTGTTTTCCTTTCTTGTTTCTTATTCATGGGAAGTAAGCATTGCTGACAGGAATGGCATTTATTGTCCATTCCTATTTGCCCTTGAGCAGTTGGTAGCTTTTTGAACTCATGCTATGTGAATTTGCTGCTCCCACAGTTCTGTTAGGGACTGAGTTCCAGGATTTTGACCCAGTGACAGTAAATGAAACATGATAAAGTTCCAAATCATTAGATTGTCTGTGTCTTGGAAGGGAATTTTCAGGAAGTGGTATTCCTGCTGGCCTTACTCTTGTAAGTTTTAAGGAGTTTGGAAGATGCTGTCAAAGCAGCATTGGTGGGTCACTGTAGTGAGCTTATACTATGTGCTGCAGGTGATGGGAATTTTTAAAGTGATGGATGGGGTACCAATCAAGTATGTCTGCCTGGATGGTGTTGTGTTTCTTGAGTGTTTTGGAGCTACACTCATCTAGGCAAGTGGAAAATATCTCATCACTATCCTGACTTGTGCCTTAAAGATGGTGGACAGGGTTTGCGGAGTCAGGAAGTGAGTTATTCACCATAGAGTATCCAGTTTTTAGCCTATTCTTGTAGCAGCAGTATTTATGACTAATTAGGTCAATTCTGATCAATGGTAACCTTCATGATGATGAAGGAAAGAGGTTTAATGAAGATAATCCTGTTGAATGTCAAGAGGAGATGGTTGGGTTCTCTCTTGTTCGAACTGGTAATTCCTGGTATTTGTGTAGCCTGGATATTACTTGCCACTTATTATCCCAATCCTGAATGTTGCCGAGATATATTGCATATGGACATAGACTTCTTCAATGCCTGACTATTGCAAATAGGACTGAGCACTGTGGAATCATCATACACATCCCCATTTCTGAATTTATGATGAAGGGGAGATGATTGATGAAGCACTTGAAGCTGATAGGTTGCGGAAGTCCTGTTCTGCGAATGGAATAATTGATCTCCAACTACTGTAACCATTTCTCTTTCTGTTAATTTTGACTCCAACCACTGGGATGTTTGTCGCCAATTCCCATTGATTAGAATATTTCTGAAGCTCTTTGATGCCACACTTGGTGAAATGCTGCCTTTTTGGCAAGCACAGTCTCTCTCACCTTACTTCTTGCATTCAGTTCTTTTGTCCATGATTATACCAAGGCTTTAATGAGATCTGGAGTTAAATGACCCACAAAAATATCTGTATGCTTTCATTTGGGTAAACTCTTCTTGGCTGTCAGTGACATTGAACAACTAACAAATAGGATTTTTAGATCAAAATGAGTAGAGTAGCACAGTTGAGATAGAGAAGAGGAATTTATGAGGGACTAAAAAATGCAAGTATAATGAAGAGTGAAATGAGGTTGGGCATAACAGACAGCTAAATCCTATATCGTATTGTCATACCATCAGTGAAACTAAAAATGGCATACCCACATTAATTCTTGATAAATAACCAACTATAAAATATGTTAGCGATCACTTATTTTCAAGGTTATGCATTTTACAGTGTTTACAGACAAAATACCATAACTTCAGCATTGCAAATTATCTTTCTTCCACTACATAGTTAAAGACTGGGGCAAAATAAATTCCTTTTCAGTGACCAGCACTGAATCTTTGAGTTCATTTATCTTTGCTTTATCCAGAGCAGCCCAAAATGTTAGAAACTGTCAAAATGTACAGAACTAACGCATAGCATTTTATACTTTTATAATCATATGTTGCTATCAGACCTCTGAAAATACTGAGCATGCACTCAAACATATGAATTAGGAGCAGGAGTAGGCCACTGGGGGCCTTAAGCCTGCTGCACCATTAAATAAGATCATTCTCTGTTATAGCATCTTTAATAATAGCTTCGAGTATTTTCCCTGTGATAAATGTTAAGCTATCTAGCCTTGAGTTTCTGCTTTCCATCTTCCTCCCTTTTCAAATAAAGAAATTACATTTGCTGTTTTCCAATCCAATGGAACCTTCCCTGAATCAGGTGCATTTTGGAAAATTAAAACCTACACATCAACTATCTCACTAGCCATTTCTTTTATGACCCTAAGATGAAATCCATCAGGACTCAAGGACTTGTCAACATGCAGTTCCAACAATTTATTAAATATCACTTCCCTGTAATTCCCGCAATTTCCTTCAATTTTTCCCAACCTTTTAATTCCTAATTTGCAGCTATTTCTTGAATGCTACTTGCATCCTCTATAGTGAAGTCTGATGCAGAATGCCTATTCAATTCACAGAATCCATACTGCGCAAAAGGAGGCCATTTGGCCCATTGAGTCTACACTGGCTCTCTCTGATAGAGTAGTAAGTAACAAGTCATAGGAGATAATTGCCTGGATTTGCAAAATGTCACTAACTGTCCTGGCTGGAGACAATACACATCTCTCTAACCTGTGCTTAGTGCTCTCTCCATTCACATTGTCTGTAATTTTAACACTTGATTAGCTGTAAAGACTCGCATTCCAATCATTTTTTTAAAATTGAGTTTGTGTATTTATATACCCTGTTTGTGAACAGAACTCCCACTCACCTGATAAAAGAGCAGCACTCTGAAAGCTAGTGGCATTTGCTACCAAATAAACCTGTTGGACTTTAACCTGGTGTTGTGAGACTTCTTACTGTGTTTACTCTAATCCAACGCTAGTATCACCACATCTCAGAGTATCTTACTCAGGCCCCTTCCTCTGCTCACAATGTGTAATTCTACATATTTATCATGACTAATCCACCTAACCTACACACCTCTGGATGTGTAAGGAAACCAGGGCATCTGGAGGAAACCCACACAGACACAGGGAGAACATGCAAATTCCACACAGGCAGTCATGCAAGGCCAAAATTGAACCAAGATCCATGATATTGTGCGACAACAGTGCTAACCACTGTGCCACCATGCCGCCCAATTCATTTGCTATCTTCATATTTTCTATTATTAACTTCCTAGATTAACTACTAGACCAACACTCATTTATTAACTTTTCCTTTTTTAATTATCCATAGAGACTCTTATTATTTATCTTTATATTTCTAGCTATCTAATTTTTTCTCCTTATTAATCTTATAATCATTCTTGGTTTTTTATATTCTGTCTAATCTTTGAGCTATTACATGCTTTTTCTTTAAGTTTGATACTATTGTTAAGTTTTTAGTTAACCACAGATGGTGGGTTTTCCCCTTAGAATTTTTCTTTCTTGCTGGAATATATCTATTCTGTGTATTCTGAAATATCTACTGAAATGTCTGCTACTGCATTGTGAATCTGGCTCTTAACCTAAATCACTAATTCATTTTTATTAGCTGTGCTTTCATGCCCTCATAATCACCCTTATTTAAGTTTAAAATAAAAGCATTAAAACCATTCTTCTCTCCCTCAAACTGAAAGTAATATGCAATCATATTATGATCACTTTTACTTGAGGTTGTCTTCACTATGAGGTCATTAAATAATCCTATTTCATTTCCCAACACCAGGTCTAATATAGCCGACTTCCTAGTTTGCTCCAAAATGTGCCAATCTAAGAAATTCGCCCAACAACATGTAATGAATCTGTCATGAACACTACTTTTGCCCATTGATTATTCTAGTCTATGTGTAGATTAAAAACTCCTGTGAATAATTGCTATGGTTTTCTGACAAGCCCCCATTGTTTCTTCTTTGACGTCCTGTTTTAGGGTGTGATTACTATTAGAGGACCTGTACACCTCTCCTACAAGTGACTTCTTGCCTTTATCATTTCTCATCTCTACCCAAACCATGTCTAAATCCTGATTTCCTGAACATAGGACATCCCTCTCTACTATTGTAATGTCATCTTTAATTAACGGAACCACCCCTCCATTTGTGAGACCTCTCCCTTTCAGCAAAGAAATGTTGAAGTAATTTGCTGCTGGTGGCTGATCTTTTTTAGAAGGTTTATTATTTTCTTTGAGAAAGCTACATAAGAATAACAATTATGGAGTTCAAAGGAAAAGAATTTTTTCAGTAAGGGTATCTGACATTTTCATTGGAAGAGAACCCATCTCCAAGTTACAAGTAGTTAAAAACATTCTGTAGGATCCATATAGTAAGAATCCAAATATCTGTCATTGTTAATGAAACCTGAGCAAAATGGTAAATAGAAATAGCAGGATTAACACAACTTTTCCAAATGAGAATTTTAAGGATCTGGATCAATATTTATAAAAGTTTGCTTTTACTTGCAGAACAACAAGACATGAGAGTACCTAAATGAATCAGGCAGAATGAAATCAAAACCATGATTCTACCTTTTGCTGCTCTAAAACATTAGCGCTGCAGGCAGAAGATTCTTGCATTGGCTAATTCATGGAGTTTGTGTGCATATTCACACCCTACTAAGTTTAGTTTTATTTATTAGTCGCAAGTAGGCTTACATTAACACTGCAATGAAGTTACCGTGAAAATCCCCAGGTCACCACACTTAGGCACCTTTTTGGGTACACTGAGGGAGAATTCAGCATAACCAATGTGCTTAACCAGCATGTCTTTTGGACTGTGGGAGGAAACTGGAACACCCGAAGGAAACCCATGCAGACAAGAGAAAGATATGCAAGAAACTGGGATCTCCCAATATTGGGTTTTCAGCGGCTTCAGCTCCGCATTGGGAATCGGCAGGAAGGTGCAAAGACAATTTAAATGGTCATTTGCATATAATTTAAATGTGATTAGCAGGCCAGAGTCTGAAGTGTCTGGGTCCTCTAACATCTCCCACCGCCTCCCCCCTGCTCCCAACATCCCCCCCCACCACCACCACCCACCAGCTAGAGTGGTTCACTCCAGCAGGATTTAGAGTAGCTCCCCACGAATGGGGAGCTAGTGGTCTGACACTGCTTGAGTGAAGGGGGCAATTGGGGCCCCCTGTAAGGCTTAGGTGCCGGGAATTGGTGTCTTCTTGTCATTGGAACCATGGCAGTGCTAGCCTGTTTCCCTTGGAACTGCCCAAGGGGCAAAGTGCCAATGATTAGGGGGCATTATGGCATCAGGCATGGGACAGTGCCAAGGGGGTGTGGTTTATGGAGACAGGGCCTCGGGAATGGGGCCTGATGGGGTGGGGCCTAGAGGGCGATTAGTGGGGATGGAGCATTCTTGCTGCCAATCTGCAGGTGGGGGAAGAGAGGAGGTCAGCAATTGGAGTGGACCTGGGAATGGTTGGGGAGGGGTAGAGATCAGGCTGTGTGGGGTGGTGTGAGGGGAACAGAGTGTGGTTTTTGCAAAGGTCGCAGGGCCAGTGATCGCGCCAGCCAGCAATCTGGAGGCCATCAGTGCGGGGCCACTGCACATGTGCTGATATCAGCATTGACAGATCAGTGCACGCACAGTGGCCTGCTCAGTGTGCTGATTTCAGCCTCTCCAGTAGGAATAGGCTCCACCCTTGAAATTTAATATTCATGATGGTGGCCTCTGCAGTGTACAGTGTATGGGAGATTCTTTATTGAACTCCCACTGAAGATAAACAATGTGATTTACTCCACTTTTCATGTGAATTCAATACTTTGAATTTTTTAGGGAGAATTTCAGACCAAGAGAGATTTGCTTCCTCTCTAGATAGAATGCCATTACTAAGACATTAGTAATTCAAAGTAGAAGGAAATTGAAGAGGGATTAAAGAAGAAAAACACAATTTGGTTTTCCAGATCCTGCCAGTGAAATATTCCCAGAAGTGCATAAGGCACAGATTCATTCTTTATTCCTATGCATTAGTCTGTTAAAACAGCAAATATGTTATAATTTTGATAGAACATAGAACATAGAACACTACAGCACAGAACAGGCCCTTCGGCCTTCGATGTTGCGCCGACCAATATAAAAAGCAATGCCCCTCCAAACTAAACCATTCCCTTCTCTTCCATATACTTATCAACTAACCTCTTAAACTCCACCAAACTTGGCGCATCTACAACTGCTGCAGGCAGGGCATTCCACTCCCGAACCACCCTTTGGGTAAAGAACCTACCTCTGATATCCGTCCTATAACTATCACCCCTTAATTTAAAGCTGTGTCCCCTCGTGCTAGCTTTCTCCATCCTAGGAAAAAGGCTATCACTGTCCACCCTATCTAAACCTCTAATCATCTTATGTTTCGATTAGGTCCCCTCTTAGCCGCCTCCTTTCTAACGAAAACAACCTCAAATCCCTCAGCCTCTCTTCATAAGACCTGCCCTCCATACCAGGCAACATCCTGGTAAACCTCCTCTGTACCCTCTCCAATGCCTCCACATCTTTCTTATAATGTGGGGACCAGAACTGCACACAATACTCCAAGTGCGGCCGCACTAGAGTTTTGTACAGTTGCAACATGACGTTGCGGCTCCGAAATTCAATCCCCCTACGAATAAAAGCTAAGACTCCATATGCCTTCTTAACAACCTTCTCGACTTGACTGCCTACTTTCAGGGATCTATGCACATACACACCAAGATCCCTCTGTTCATCTAGACTACTAAGAATCCTACCATTTGCCCTATACTCTACACATTTATTATTTCTGCCATAGTGCATTACCTCACACTTTTCCACATTAAACTCCATTTGCCACCTCTCGGCCCAGCTCTGCAACTGGGTTGTCTTTCACTTGTAGTAGGAGGTACGCTAAGAACTAAAAGTAACTTTTATCTTCTGTAAAGGTCTCTTTTCCATTTAAGGTATGCATTTGAAGCTGAGAAGAGAATGGTCTTCTATGCATCATTAAACTCAGACCAAGTTTCCAAAGAAGAATAATATTGGACACAAACTCTGTTTCTCTCTTTTCACAGATGCTACCAGACCTGTTGAGTTTTTCCAGCATTTTCTGATTTTATACTAAATTTTCATCTGGTAGGAAATTGCACATTGACTAGGAACTTGCTGTTGGCTCTATTCTGAGTTCTCTGATTCATGCTTTCATGGGTAGAAAACACATATTCAAATTCTCCAATTTATCTGGGTGATTTAATCAGCTGCTGATTTGATGCAATCATTCGTGCTGATTTTATCAACTCCTCTGTCACTGATAGTGTTTAGAACTAGTCTGATCATGTTTAAATGCATTAATGATATCTTTTCCTCCTGCCAATATCTCATTATGCATTAGGGCACATTTTGTCAGGGTCCGAACTGCTTGCAGGTCGTGTTCACAAGCAACGTATGCCACATAATCAAGGGCAATGATCCTGCAACAATCCAATAGATGCTGGCTCAGGTAGAAGTCATGCCAGGAATAGAGCCTTGCAAGACTTTCCCTATACTGTGTAAAATTAATATAATTCATTCGGTTTGTCGGAACCAATGACCTTTACGTAGAATAAGAGTAAAATTGTGTAATAAAATTACATATTGAAAATTGAGGAATAAAATGAAATATTTGTTGCAACATCCAGGGAATACCTGTCCCAGTTGTTGCTAAGCAAGGTGGTTGAGGCAGACACATTGGGGTCATTTAAGAGTTATCTAAATAGCCACATGAACAGACTGAAAATAGAGGGATACAAATGAATGGTCCAGTTGGGCACATGAGCAGTGCAAACTTGTTCTTTGTTTGTTCTTTGTTCATATTGGCACTTAATTGCAACATTACCTTCTGTATAATTTGTGTGGAATATATTGAGTGGCAATGGAAAAGATGCTGGGTCTTGTCATGTCATGCAATTGAAAATGAAACTGCAAGGCTTCAAGCAAAGAGCCATTGGACCAGGCATTCTTACTGGGGAAACTCAACATCTTCAGCAGGTAAATTGGCTTTAACGAATAGAGTATACCTATCATGTCATCAAAAGGATGGCATCAATAGCATCTTTTCATTTGCACATTTTAAAGTTGAATTGTGCTGCGTGCCTCATAAGTAGCTGTTGGTCATATGTTGAAAGCTCAACATTATATTCATCAATTGTGTAATGACTAATTATCTTTCTTGTGGGAAAGTGGGATCACCCTTGTGTTGAAAATTTCCCGGATAAATGATGAAGAATTTGAGCCAAATTGATCCTCTGTGGCTGTCTATAAGATTGAGATAAGGAATCCAAATTATTCCAGATTGTGGTTAATGAGGTAACAGTCATTCTGCCTCATTGATAAATTGAGAGGAGCGATACGATCAGGTGTATCACCAGGATCTGAAATGGTCCAGATGACTGTGTAAGGCAATACCCAAATATACAGGGCATTTGTAACAGAAGAAAGAGTAGGAAGTTTGCAAGTTTGCCCTGGAGCTTGCCAAGCCATGCCAAACTTGCTGTGCTTGGGAAAGTGGGGTTATGGGGGTACAGAATTGAACTTCATGTGATGGTGGTGGCCCACAAAATGATCAGGAAGGTGGGGGAAGGGGCTGGGGGAAAATTGTTGAGATTGGCAAAGTTCTTTCTTGGGTCCTTGCCAGAGGACTGGGAGTCCTCCATAGACCACAGCTATCAAGCTGATTGAGCTTGATAGAGCTCAATCAGGAGACTCTTCAGAGCCCTCAAGGAGGAGATCACCAGCTTCGTAGCCTCTTCATATGGCATAGCCAACTGCCCACCATCCCCCAAACTTCCCCCCTCCACAGTTTGCCCCACACCACCTCCCCTACCACCACCACCATTGAGCAACAGCGTGAATGTAACCACAAAAGATTCCACTCCTCAAATATCCAAGTGGAATGCAGCCATGCACAGCACATTGTGCAAGTCAATGTCTGATGTACTGGCAGTAGTTAGTATGAACCTAAGCTGCATCAGTTCACTGTACCATCAGTATTTAAGACATTAGCCTGGATTTTCAATTGTTTGTCAAGATTGAGATCCAGTGTGATTGGAATTTAAAAATTGCAATTCTGGAGGTTCATGTTTTTTGCAAAGCTTTGAGTCAGGTCAGAACCAAACTTTTTCCGGCTCCTGGACAATAACAGCACTCAAACAAGCCTTCCTACCAATGCACCGAGTAGTTCATTGTGCATGGTCATCAGCTTTTTCCCATACACTACTCTACCAAATTCCTCATTGTCCCCTGCATTAGAACTCATGTACGATCTTGCCCTCCAGGGAACTGACATCTACACTATCTTTTCGCCATGACCTGGGCTGCTGGCTACTCATTTACAGTGACTCATCACATGTAGGTCCTGCTTTTGTGCTGTCCTCTAAATTACACACAATGCCAATATCTGACTAGGTAGTGACAAGTGTGATATCAAATTATGATGTTTCATCATTATTATTCTTTTCTTCCTCTTGGACTTCATACTTTGGCAGCACAGTCTAAAGAGATCCATTTCTTGGATATCTGAAAGGAGGAAAGCACAAGATTCGACTTGTCAGGAAGAAAGTAGACAAGAGACAGACACTCACACCATTTGCAGCTCATAAATGGGAAGAGATTGTGGGCTAAGGGGGATGTTGAATATCAAAAGGAGGATTAGGTTGGAGCATACCATCATCTGTAATGGTTTCAGCCACAGCACTGGTCTCACTTTTAGTCTTGGCTGCTTCACAGATGGTCAGCACAGTCTCCTCCATGAGTTAGGACATGTTCTTGTCTCCTGCTGGTTGGATGGTTGTGTCTGTGTTTAGCAGCATAAGGATATTCCGAACAGGAATATGCGATTCAGCTTCTTTAGTCTGCTCCAGGATTCAATAAGATCATGGCTGACCTTCTGCTCTCAATTCTAGTTTCCTGTCTGCCTCCCATAACCCTTAAATATCCAGTCTCTACTGCTCCTTAGGGAAGAACATTTTATAGACTAATGACTCTCTGAAACAGAAAAAAATCTCCTCATCTTAAAAAGATCTCCCTATTATAGTCTCCTGCACAAAAGGAAACATCCTGCCAGTATTCATCCAATCTAGTCTCCTCAGAATCTTATGATTAGAATTTTACGCTCGCCATCCTGAGAATTCAGGCCTATGTGTTTCACTGAGATCATCTTTCATCCTTCTAAACCCCAATAAGTGTTGACCCAACCTGTTCAATCTCCCTTTGGGTGATTTTACATTTTGATTCTAAGTGCTGAATTTGGGTGTTATTCAGATCTAACTTGGAAACCTGCTCTCAGGCACCCCCATAAACACTCAGCCTGAAAACATAATCGCGAGTCTAAATCGTGCTGTGGATGGGCTTATTGCCGCTACAGCTCCGATCACAGCCTTCAACTGCGCATGCACGGTGAGAAAAAAATTGAAAAAAATTCCCCTGTCACATCGCTCCATGCTGCAAAAAGTGCTAAATTGGCCTGGGAGTGATGACCCCCCACGTCGCCCCACCCCCACAACAGCTGTCCTGCTTATCCACTCACCCTCCCCCGCTACCCAGACCGATCATGAACCCCCCCCTCCCCCTCAAATGCATTTAAATTGTCAATTGACGTTGCGCCCGTTTCAGGAGCAGTTCCAATCATGGCCATTTTCAGGCCTTAGTAAAGTGGGAATCTGCTGGTACATGGGTTTAGCTCGCACTATTCACCTCATACCCGACTTTTCGTGTTTGAAAATGGGCCAATGCAATGTTAGAATCGGGCCCTTCAACCCCGAAAAGAGTTCAATGAATATTCTCTGAATTGCTCCAAATGCAACTTTATCCTTTTTCAAACAAGGAGACCAAAAGAGTACAAAGTACTCCAGATTGTTAGAATGTAACCAATGATAACATTGGATCTGTTGTATTGTGATCAATGGTAACAAGCTGTATGGGTCGGCTGATGTAGAGATGCCGGCGTTGGACTGGGGTAAACGCAGTAAGAGGTCTGACACACCAGAACACCTCATTCGCCTGAAAAAGGCTATAAAGCTGAAAGCTTGTGAATTTACTATCAAATAAATCGGTTGGATTTAAAACTGGTGTTGTCAGACCTCTTACTGGGTCAGCTGACCCAGTAAACTATGTAACCAATGACAAAATGATGTGACGATCACCTAACCCGTTGACATAGTGTAAATAAGAAACTGTTGGAAATTGTTGGAGAGCTTGGAATGACCCAGTGTGAGGCCTCCAGTATCATAGTAATGAAGTTTCTTTATTAAATCTGTTTTTTTTATTTATCTGTCAGAATAAGTTTTGTATCATTTTATTGCCTATAACTGAAGAGTACCTTCTGCTTGGTGAACACAGAAATGGTTTCACTAAACTCCTGTAGAGCTGCAGTGAAACCTCCCAACTTTTAAATTTCATTCCACTTGCTATATATGCCTAGATTCCACTTGCCTTCGAATATACATTGCTGTACCTCTTTGTCCTGTAAGAGAATGTGGTCCAATGTGTTTGTGATTCTGTATCTGTCATAGTTGTGTAGCTAGCAGTTGTGCATCCTAGGAGATGAAGGTTTGAGGTTTGAAACAATGTTAAGTGTGTGAAGTAAGGTGAGGCTATGCTTGATAGAGGACGCTGACAGCCGTGAAGAGGCAATGATGAATGAGTGATGTTTGAAGACATTAGTTTATTTGTAATTTATTTATTATGTGTTTGAATACAAATGCGGTCATCGCATTTTTTTCTGTACTGCATTCAAATTCTTGACCTTCCATTGTTTGAATTGTTAGAGATGATTATCTGCTTCTACTGCCATCTTAGTATCTGTCTGGAGAACTTCCTGGGCCCCTGTCAGAATAAGTTTTGTATCATTTTATTGCCTATAACTGAAGAGTACCTTCTGCTTGGTGAACACAGAAATGGTTTCACTAAACTCCTGTAGAGCTGCAGTGAAACCTCCCAACTTTTAAATTTCATTCCACTTGCTATATATGCCTAGATTCCACTTGCCTTCGAATATACATTGCTGTACCTCTTTGTCCTGTAAGAGAATGTGGTCCAATGTGTTTGTGATTCTGTATCTGTCATAGTTGTGTAGCTAGCAGTTGTGCATCCTAGCAACAGAACTAGGATGTTGTTAGGCACAGAACTTGTCTTCTCCTGAACGTCCTCTGCACCAAGGCCTCTAGGACTGGGTCAGAGAACTTTGTCATGTTGTGCTATTTTCAATCATTTTCCTTCTCAAACTCTCGTCCACAAATTGTTTCAGTATCTGCTGCAGCCACAATCTACTTCCGTCATAAGCATCTGGTTAGCTAGTTTTAAAGGATAGGTTTTATTATGGTGCTAGCCTGTCATGAACCTGTCTCTGAACCACGGTGGCATGTTTAGTTCAGAGCTGCTCATTACTATCACTAGAATTAGCATTGCAATTAATGGGCATCATTCAATTTCACGTCACGATGAATGCACCAATTTTTTTGCCCTTATTGATTTCTCCCCCAATAACTAGTGAAGAGGAGGATGAGAATAATGAATAATTATGTATCAGGTTCCTGCACAATTTAGCACATGAGAACATATTTTGTATGAAATGTACTAAACAGGTAGTGAGAGTGACAGAAAGGGAATGCAACATAAACTTGCAATCGATATCAAAGGAAACAAAAAATAATGCAATTTGGTAAACGAAGATGTTCAGAAGCAATGTAGAATACTTGAAAGATGATAAGTGAAATTGTAAGTGTAAATATGGAATAGCAAACATGTTGAACATTTACTTTATATCAGTATGTGTAGAAAAGGCGGACATTTCAATGTCAGACATTTCGTGAAAACTAGTTTGAATCATTGAGAGGAACTCACTAACAAGAAAGTAAGCAAAATAATGGCAATGAAAAAATAAATGGCACTAAATATTCAGGACTAGATAGTTTCATCCCAGGAGGTAACTGGTGAGAAGATTGTAGATGCCACAACTAGAACTTACAAAATTATTTTTTGATTTGTGAACTGTTTCTCTAAATTGGAAAATGTGCATGCCATTTTAACATAATATATGTTGGTGGGAAAATGCTGGTCTGTACACTGTAGAATCATCCTGCCCCCCCACCCCCCACCCAATGCCAGATCTCCTGTCAGAACACCGGCAGTACTTATGGTGGCAGAAATTACCACAGAAACTTCAATATCAGATTTGGAGCTGTCTGTTATATATTTAAAAGGATTGCCAGTTGCTTTATGAGCACATCACATGATTTGATATCGATATGATTAGAGTGTTTGAATGGAGCTGCAATTTTCCTTTCAGTTTTGTATTCTGTGCAGAGTAGATACCATTTCTCAATAAAATCCAGTTGTCTTAATTTTATTTAATGTGTGCAAACCAAGTCCTCTCTTTCTGTTAAAGTACACAACCCTTAACATTATTAGGACATTAAAGGAAGAAAATTGGTGGTGAGATGGGATTTTGTTTCATTGATGATATTGAGTGAAGATCCTAAGATATAAAATTGTGGATCCACTTCGAATATTGGAAGGCTGAGGAGAAGCAACAAAAGAATCAAAGTTAATATGCCAGTGAAGGAAGGCCAAGTAAGAGAATCACTCACGGTGATTTCAAAGAAGGTGGAGGAGGGGTCCTTTGATCAGAGAAGGGTGAAATTCTAACCAGTGCGGCAAACTAGAAAAGTGGGATGCTTTGCTGTATGGCTGGAGTTGTTTGAAAAAACAAATCAAGTCAATGGTCTCCTGATTATAAAGGGGAGTACTGAAAAGTAAAAATAATACACTGAACAGTCTCAAGTTGCTTGTGCCTCCAATAGAAATGGGTCAGTTAGGATCCATGTATAGGTTAAATTAAAAAAAAATGAATCATAGAGTTCCCCAGAAGAATGTCCAGATGAATAAAATTGCAAATGAGTTGCTCGTACCAGCTTTTCTCAGTACAATTGAAAGTATAACCAACAATTTGTTTTCAAACTTGTTTCATTAAACAAATGATGTAGAGATGCTGGCGTTGGACAGGTATAAACACAGTAAGAAGCCTGACAACACCGGATTTAAGTCCAACCAATTTATTTGATAGTAAACTCACAAGCTTTCAAGGCTGTCCTCTTCGTCAGGTGAATGAGATGTTCTGGTCTCAAACAACACATATAACAGAACAGACAGTTTAGAGATTACTGATTAGAATGCGAATCTTTACACCTAACCTGCTATTCAAGTCTTAAAGTGGCCGACAATTTGAGTGGACGGAGCACTGAGCACAGGTTGAAGAGGTGTGTATTGTCTCCAGACAGCACAGTAAGTGCTCAGAGTCGCTGAGCAGAGACTGATATCCAAGTTCCGCACATATGAGGACGGTCTCAACAGGGATCTTGGGTTCATGTCACACTATCTGTAACCCCCATGACTTGCCTGGGTAGCAAAAAATCTCACTTATTGTGCTGTCTGGAGATATACATCTCTTTAACCTTGGCTCAGAGCTCCGTCCACACACATTGTTGACGACTTTAGGACTTAAATAGCAGGTTAGGTGTAAAGATTCACATTCTCATCAGTAATCTGTAAACTGTCTGTGCTGATATATGTGCAGTTTGAGACCAGAACATCTCATTCATCTGACAAAGAAGATAACCTCGAAAGCTTGTGAGTTTACTGTCAAATAAATTAGTTGGACTTAAACCTGGTGTTGTCAGACTTCTTACTGTTATTAAACAAAGCCAGGAGCATAAACTAACAATGACTTGACAAAGATTCTTGAAGTGCATTACTCTTCAAAGCCATTGATCATCACAAATGTTCAGGTTTTACTGAAGGAATCAAATAGAAGGTTAGAGTTTTGCTCAGTTTGTGACAACCTTAAAAAACCTGCACAACAGTTTGGAATGTCGTAAGAGGATTTTCTTTGAGATCATCTAATTTGTCATCTCCAAGTTGAGGCTATCCAAAGAAGATTGCTGATGTGACAAGTTTTGATTTTAAAGTGTTGACCCTCCCTGGTGCTGTTGGCATGATTTCACACCGATCCACAACATGTCTGGATCAATATGCCGTCTAAATGTCAGTTCTCTAGAAGCTAGCAGATGAATCAGATTAACACCCACGCATAAAGTTCAATCGCCATTCTAGCTGAAGTAGACTTAAGATTTGCATTCTCATTTCTGCGAGATTTTTGATTACCTTGAGATTGTATGACTAGTGCAGCTGAATTCAATCAATCAGTTTACCAATACTTATCTTAACGAACAGCGAGAAGTCTTGCAGCACCAGGTTAAAGTCCAACAAGTTTATTTGGAATCACAACTTTTCAAAGCGCTGACCCTTCATCAGGTGAATGGAGAGAATGGTTTCACTCTCCACTCACCTGATGAAGGAGCACCACTCTAAAAGCTCTTAATACCAAATAAATCTGTTGGACTTTAAGCTGGTGTTGTGAGACTTCTTACTGTGCCCACCCCAGTCCAATGCTGCACTTACACATCATTTTTATTATAATAGGTAAGACCATGAGATTTCAATGATGAAATTGGAAGAAGGTTTATTCGAAAATGAAATGATAAAGGAATGCATTCAACTACTAATACAGAAGTTCTATTAATTCTGATTAAGAAATATAGAAGGTGAAGATATATGCTAAACTAATTCCATTCTTTCCAATTCACAAACACAAAATGCAGACTTAGGTGAATCTTAGAGTGATCAGTTCTTCAACTGCATCACCCTTCTCTAGGAGATTGCATACAGAGACTGTATATCCTTTCTGACAAGTCACAGTTAGTAAAGATGCTGCTTGAAACTGCTATTTTAACCTCTAAATTACCATTACCTTATCTCAAATCAGGTCTATTGTAATTTTGCAATTGGTCAAATTCACTGTTGAATCTTTTTCATTGGATTTTAGCTACCTGTCTATGTTATCCATCTGAAGGACCAATGCATTTTTTTCCATGTCTTTTGCTATTTGAGTCTGCACAATTGTCTATTATCCCTTCTTAACTTTTAGATGGCCAAGGCAGATAAGTGCAAGGTTTGCTAAGTTAGCAAATAGTATCTAATGTGACACTATTTCCACAGGTAGAAAGCAACGGTTCGCTAAATACATTTTAAAACAAGCTGACCAACTTTGGCATATAACCTAGTCATAACAATATAACTAAGTACATGAGACTTAGTAAAGTAGAGGGTTATAGGTAGACTTAGTAAGTAGGGATATGTTCGGTGCAACTTGTAGGCCAAAGGGGCTGTAGTTTTTCTATGTTCTATGTTCTACTTGTTTTATTTCTTATTCTTCAATTATAATTACTTGCGGTATGCTACTTACTGTCAATCAACAATTCTGGCTAGTTACAAATTATATAGTCAATACCTGTGAGTGAGTACAAACGCAAGATGGTTTCTTTGGCCCAATGTTCAAAACGACATCTTGACATTGTTAGCTGACTATAGTAAATATAACATGAAAATAGTCTATACATGGTATTAATGGTGTAATGGTTTTAACTGTGTAAGAGTTAAAAAGAAGAAGTAAGACTTAAACGTGTGAATGTTCAGTGTCAGCTCTGCTGATTAAGGTTAATTCTTCAGCTTGTTGCCAAGGTATGTATTTCACCTATTTCTTCTGCTCTACATTTTATCATGTTACATCCAGCAAAATGTACAGGCACAGATTTCTCTATATCCTTTGTGCAACTAAATACATTAAATATTAAGAGAACATCTGTTTTTGCTGCCTCTCAAAACACAAAAATCAATTCTAAGATGTCCTTCAGTTCATGTGTTGAACTCACGATGTTGCTCTCACTATGTTGACAGACATCTCTAAAGTTAGTTGAATTAGCTTAAAAGTGGCCTAAAAATGATTTGCATCCCATGTGTGGCTAAAATAAATGACAGCATTTAGCTATGGTTCAGCAAATAACTACCAATGATCTCTCTGGGCAAAGAACTCAAGAGGAAAAAATGATAGATTTTAGGCAAAGCTGTGGCAAATGGTTGCCACATAGAAATGAAAGGTCACCAACCTGAAACATTAACTCTTGTTTTCTTCCCTTTCTGCAAATTCTGCTTTGGCCTACTGAGCATATCCAGCATTTTCTGTTTTCATTTCTGATTTCCAGCATCTGTAATATTGTACTTGTGCAACTGGGTTCAATGTAAGCAAATGTGAGATCGTCCACTTTGGACATAACAGGATACATTATAAATGATCTACAGCTAAGAACAGAGGGAGTCCAAAGAGACTTGGAGGTCAAGGCAAACAGATCCTTAAAATGTAATGAATAAGTATGGAAAATAATCTAAAAGGCTACAGGAATGGTGACCTTTACATTGAGAGAAAAACAGCTGGCTTGAGAGTCACTGCCTAAAGAGCGTCATTTAAAAATTAGAATGAGATATTTCAGTAGCAAAATCAGGAAAACATAAAGGGTGGTAGAGCTTTGGAATACTTGTCCATAAACGCATTTGATGCACGTCAATTCTTATTTTATATCTGAGATTGTTTGATTTTAGCTCACCACAGGTTTTAAAGGATATGGGGCAAAGGCACGTGTGGAGTTAAGTCATAGATCAGTGCTAAATGACGAAGAATAGGCTCAAGGAGCTAAATGGCCTACTCTTGTTCCTATCTACAAATCTACTGTGACCAGAATTTTAATAAAGAGACACAGGAGAAATACAAAAGGGCTTTTAAAATAAAATGGATCAATAATTAAGTAAAGCAGCATCTGCTGCATAACTGATGACCCCTCATATATTAAAACATTGCTCTATGCAAAAACAATTCTTTCAGCCAAAAATTTGTTCAATTTTTGAGTTCATGAATCGCAGTTTGTGATCTGCCAGTGCGTGTTCCCATTGGAGCAGGCAACATGCTAACTTCACGCTGCTTTCCCATTGTTATCATTTCTGCATGCAGTTAAGCTAACCCATGGTGCTGGCTGGAAGTTTGCATGGACAACAGGGAGTCCATCATGTGAGGCTATCACATGCCTCACTGGATCCTTTGGTATTCCCGAATGTGTGCAATAATTCATCATAAAACCTGTAGAAATAAGCCCACAGCAGAAGTAATCAAAAGCATCTTGCCTGCAAGTTTGCTGGCTGGCTCTTTAAAGCTTATTTAGTGTCAAAAGTAAGTTTACATTAACACTGCAACAAAGTTACTGTGAAAATCTACTAGTTGCCACACTCCAGCACCCTTTCCGGTTCACTGAGGGAAAATTTAGCCCATGCACTTAACCAACCCTTCTTTCAGACTGTGGAAGGAAGCTAGAGCATCCAGAGGAAACCCATGCAGATATGGGGAGAACGTACAAACTCCACACAGACAGTGACCCAAGCCAGGAATCAAACCTGGATCCCTGGCACTGTGACGCAGCAGTGCTAATCATAGTACCACCGCTTGAAATAGCACTGCCAGGATTTCTTCTGAGCACATGTTCAGTTGAGCATGAATTCAGTGGACATGTGCAGACAAGGTATGAAAGATGTGCCAAATTTGCCAGAACCATTAATTGATATCAGAAGCTGACCTCTCTTCATGTAACCAGTATACAGATGACACTTCTACATTAATGGCTTTCCTAGCATTGGCTACCGTGCAGGATACACTGGAAGTTGCTGGTAGAGTATTCCATGCTATCTTATGATTTTAGGTCTTGGTGCTAAAGATATCAAAATTTCATCCTTCCTCCAACAAGGGAAAATTCTAGAGCCCATTATCAAGTATTTTATAGCAGAGTATTTGGAAAACAGTGGTAGAATTGATCAGAGTTTTGCGAAAGGGAAACCATACTTGACAAATATGCTGGACTTCTTCAAGGATGTAACCAGTAGAGTTGATGAAGGAGAGCAAATGAAAATGGTTTATTTGGACTTTCAAGGCTTTCGACAAAGTCCCATATTAGAGATCACTGTGTAAAATTAAAGCACATGGGATTGTGAGTAGTGTATTGAGCTGGGTAGAAAACTAGTTGGCAGAAAGGGAAAAGGAATAGAACATAGAACATAGAACATTACAGCGCAGTACAAGCCCTTCGGCCCTCAATGTTGCGCTGGCCAGTGGACCCTCTAACCTAAACTATTCCAATATCATCCATATGCCTATCCACCGACCATTTGAATGCCCCCAAAGTAGGCGAGTCCACAACTGCTGCAGGCAGGGCATTCCACGCCCTCACCACCTCTGTGTAAAGAACCTGCCTCTGACATCCGTCCTATAACTACCACCTCTTAATTTAAAGTTATGCCCCCTCGTGTTGGTCATCACCATCCGAGGAAAAAGACTCTCACTATCCGCCCTATCCAGTCCTTTGATCATCTTATACGCCTCAATTAGGTCACCGCGTAACCTTCTTCTCTCTAATGAAAATAACCTCAGGTCCCTCAGCCTTTCCTCATAAGGCCTTCCCACCATACCAGGCAACATCCTGGTAAACCTCCTCTGCACCCTTTCCAATGCTTCCACATCTTTCTTATAATGCGGCGACCAGAACTGTACGCAATACTCCAAGTGCGGCCGCACCAGAGTTTTGTACAGTTGTAACATAACCTCACTGCTCCTAAATTCAATCCCTCTACCAATAAAAGCTAACACACCGTACGCCTTCTTAACAACTTTAAGAAGTTGTTAACTTTAAGAAGAATAGGGAAAAAACGGGTAATTTCTTGAATTGTACACAGTGACTAGAGGAGTACTGCAAGAATTGGCACTAGGATCCCAATAGCTATTCATTATACATTAATGATTTAAGTGAGGAAACTAAATGCAATATCTCCAGATTTGTAAATGACAGAAAGCTGGGTGGGAGGGTGAGCTGTGAAGAGGATGTAGAGATGCTTCAGTGTGATTTGGGCAAACTGAGTGAGTGGGCAAATGCATGGCAGAAACAGTATAATGTAGATAAATGTGAGGTTATCCATTTCGGTAGCAAAAACAGGAAGGCAGATTATTATTTGAATGGCTATAAATTGAGAGAGGGGAGAGTACAATAAGACCTTGGTGTCCTTCTACACCAGTCTCTGAAGGTGAGTATGCTGGTGCAGCAGGTGGTAAAGAAGGCAAAAAGTGTGTTGGTCTTCAAAGTGAGAGGATTTGAGTGGAAGAAGATCAAGTGTCAGATCAAGCCCAAGATAGGCTGCAATGCTTCATTGTGTCAGCTTGGATCTTGTTTGTCTCTCTTGAGTGGACCTTGAATTGGATTCAATTAGATTTTGAATTTGGTTTTTCGAGCATGCAAGGAATGAATTTGGGTTTGAATTGTCCATCCTGAGCATTTGCTTTGTAACTTTAAAGAGGTTTCATTACCAGACTGTAACTCAAGGAAGCTTCAACTCTAAAGGCTTTGTTGCCAACAGTGTAAGTTTATATAATAGCATCAGATTAAGACTAGACAAGTGCAACTGCTTCTCAAGATTCCTGGACTCCAATGCCCAGTCCCTCCATGACCCGTGGTCCACACCCTCTTGCTGCCAGAGGGATCCATACTGTCCTTCCCAGTCAAATGGTCCTTGGAACATGACAGCCCCCTCCAAGAGTAATGCTGCTGCACTCCGTCTCCCAAAATCCAAAACACTCCTAAAGATAAACAAAGAACGCGGGTATAACTATAAGGTTTATAGTGGGAGATGTAGGAGGGATACTTGAGGCAGAGTCTTCACTCAGAGAGTGGTTGGAATGTGGAATACACTGCCAGCTGTGATAGTGGAGTCAGATACTATAGGAACTTTCAAGTGGTTATTGGATAGGCACATGGAGAATGATAGAAAGTGGCTTAGCTTGATCTTGGGTTTGAACATAGCTCAGCACAACATTGAGGGCTGAAGGGCCTGTACTGTTCTGTACTGTTCTATGTTTCTAATACCATTAGTAGGCACATCACAGGTTCTTATACAAAACACATGTCCAGAAAAACCTCTGGAAAACTTTTCAAAGTTTCAAATGGTGCAGGGCCTTCCTGGTTTGGTTGGAGTGCCTCAGTTCAGTGGCAACTTTGTCTGTATTTAAAAGGCAGGATGAGACGGATGAGAATGGCAGGTTCATTAATCCTGAGTCCAGTGGCTCTTCAGCTGCATCAGGTTCCTTTTCTCCCTTATGCATTGCTCAAGCCCCACATCCTTCACCAAAAGCAGAGTAGTCAGCTTTGGCAACCTCGAACAAACTGCAGGGATTGCCTGAATATTCTCTGTATACTTTCCTCCTCAGGTTTAAAATTTCGAGTCCATTTAGCTGTATCTGTTTTAACCAATCTCATCCCTTTAAGCAAGGTCTCTGACACTTGCTGACCGTTTCTGGTGCTGATATGCCATTGTTACCATTGCTGTACCTTTGCTGTACCTAAAATCTGCAGTATCTCTTCAGTATATATGGACAACACAATACTTGAATTACTTAGTCTTAATAGTTGGAGTCTCTTTTGCAGATAACACCATGCCATCTGCCACACCATGCCAGAGACCTGAATTACATTCCTGGCTTGGGACACTGTCTGTTTGGAGTTTGCATGTTCTCTCTGTCCCTGTGTGCGTGTCCTCCAGGTGCTCCGGTTTCCTCCCACAGTCCAAAGATGTGCAGGTTAACTTGCAAGCCATATCCTATAGGCCTTTCAGGTCTGTCATCCATCTCATGGGACATCACTGCACCACTGATCTATGGAGAGGCATCAGAAGTTAACACCGATTTCTTAGGTGGGTTGAAATGGATTAATAAGTTTGAAAAACTCAATAATTGCTTTAGTACGTTAAAAGCTTCTTTCTGGGGCGTCTTCCAAAACCACCACCGGTGCTTCTTTAGCAGCATTTCAAAAGGGCCAATAACATCGACAAATTCAGTAATAAAGATGTGTTTCTGGGGGTCAGTGCCTCCTTTATGGATCTGATGTTGTGTCCCATGAGAGGTAATCCCTGTATATGTACAAGGTACCCCAGGTAGGCTACCTCAATGCCTTGGAAAGTACATTTGCCCTTCTTGAGGTGAACTCCAGCCTCTTGAAATCTCTTTAGCACTTCCTCTAAGTTAGCCACGTGCTCAGCTTCTGTTGATCTAGTTGTAAGAACATCATCTAGATATACTATAATTGACGACAACTATCGCAGCAAACACTGCATTGTCCTCTGGGAAATAGCTGACAACCACACCAAGGGCAGACATCTATACTGGAACAAATCTCATCATGACATAACCTTGGGAAGTGTCATGTAATTCAAGTTGCTGATATGCACAACTCATAGACTCTTTTGTATAAAATTGACCACCAACCAGTTTTGCATACAGGCCTTCAATCTTAGGGATTAGATATCATCCAATTCGGCAGCCTGGTTAATTGCTAACTTGTAATCCACGTAAATGCAGATGGTCTTGTCTGGCTTCATAGTGGAAATATAGGTACTGCCCATTCCATGGACTGAACTAGCCAGATAATGTCCAGCTCTTCCAATCTCTTTAAGTCAGTATCCACCTTTTGTCTTAAGGCATACGATACTGATCTTGCAACAAAAAATCAAGCACTCGCCTCTGGATTCATAGATCTTTGCTTGCAGGCCTTTCATCTTATCTAATTCATCTCTGAAGACAATCTCACATTTCTTTACCTGTTCCAGGAGTCCTCCTTCCTGCACTTGAAAAATCTCTGTCCAATGTAACATGATTTCCTTTAGCTAATTGTGGCCCAGATGGGCAGCTTTGTCCTTTGCTTGACACAATTGCTGGGAGTTAGGCAGACTGTCACCCATACCTTAGAGCTACTTTTGGTTATGCCCATTATTTTTATGACTTCTCATGCGTAAGTTGTTAACTTTGGTGCAGTACTCTTTAAATTCAGTGCCTAGGCTCTTTCTCCCAAATATTGAAACTCATGTTGACCGATCAAATAGCAGATGCCCCAATGTCTGTTTCTATCTTAAGAGGCTTTCCACTTACTAGGAGCATTACAGTAATGAAGGCTTTCTTGCCTGCTTTCACAGTAAACTGAGAGTGAAGATCTAAATCGTTGATGCTAGCTTCTTCCACATTATATACTTGTGACACTCCACTTAATCGGCTACTGAGTGGACTTGACTTGCTTTTGCACTGATGCCTTTCCTTTGTCAAAAAAAGCATTCAGTATCTTTACACTGCAGGATGCAGAGGAGTGGTGACCCCACAACGGTAACATTCTGCTTCAATCTTTACTGACTGATTTCCTCTTCTAATTCTTTTTGTTTTATCTGTGGCTGAATTTGCTTCCCGCTTCACTGCTACATCTTTGTTTTTGCCATCACAACTGACTGCAGGTTCCCTCCATAATTGGTGAAAAGCACCATTTTGCAAGCATTATAATGCTTGTGCATGCTTTTCAGTGATCACTATTGCCAGTGCTCTCCCCAATGTTCATTTAAAATCAATTTTCCTCTTCTGCTAATAACTTGCATTGAATAGCACCATTATTTACCCCGCAGACTAACCTGTGCAGCAGCGTATCGTTAGAAGTGGCTCCAAAATCGCACTACCCCAGAGTTTGCTTCAACTTGGTGTTATAAGTCGCAATAGTTTCTCCTGGAGCTCTTCCCCTCGCATTAAACTTAAAATTCTCCAATATGATCAATAGTTTTGTATAGAAGTGTGACTTTACCAATTCAACATTGTTACTGAATGACTTGGATTTAAACGCGCTTGAGGTTGTGAGACTGCAAATCAAACTGTATATCTGAGTTTCATACAAACTCAGGAGAATTGCCTTTCACTTCTTCCTCTTCTCTATTCTGTTGACTTGAAGGTGATAATACTTGATTATCTGTAAAGACTCGCATTCCACCCATTATTTTGTAAATAGAGTTTGTGTCTTTATATGCCCTGTTTGTGAACAGAACTCCCACTCACCTGATGAAGGGACAGCACTCCGAAATCTTGTGGCTTGTGCTGTCAAATACACCTATTGGACTTTAATCTAGTGTTGTGAGACTTCTTACTGTGTTTACCCCAGACCAATGCCGG
Source organism: Sphyrna mokarran (assembly GCA_024679065.1). Classification (NCBI taxonomy): domain Eukaryota; kingdom Metazoa; phylum Chordata; class Chondrichthyes; order Carcharhiniformes; family Carcharhinidae; genus Sphyrna; species Sphyrna mokarran. Next base: position 76,497,262 of record JAGIQG010000007.1, on the reverse strand, counting down.
CATCTCTACATCAAAGATGCCTTGGCCAGTTGCTGCATTTTGTAGACAGTATGTATGCCAGCCAATGTTTGTCAGTGATGGAGGGAATAAATTTATAGTGTGTGAGGTGCCAATTAATTGGGCTGCTTTATCCTGGATAGTGTGAAACTTGTAGGGTGCTGTTGAAGCTGCATCTTCCCAGGCAAAAAGACCGTATTCCATCATATGATCTCTTGTTGAAAATTACTTGGCCCTTACGTGGCATTCAACTTACTTGGTACTGATCAACTCAAGCCTGAATGTTGTCCACATCTTACTGCATGCAGGTTCAGGATAGTTCAGTATCTGAGGAGTTGCAAGAGTAACTGAACATGCAGTCATCAGCAAATATCCCTTTTGGACTTTATGATGGACAGAAAGTCATTGATGAAGCAGCTGAAGGTGTTTGAGCTGAGGACAATGCCCTGCAGTGGTGTTCTAGTATTGAGATTATTAAATTCCAACAACATAATCCTTTGTGTCAGGTATTACTTTAACTTGTGGAGAGCTAAAGCGTGTTTCTCACTCAGCTCCATTGGCTTCAGCTTTGCTAGGGCTCTTTAGGGCCACATTCAGCCAAATCTATTATGCTGTCAAAGGCAATGACTCTCACTATATCCCTGGAGTTTCATTCTTTGTCTATCTTGGAACAAAAACTGGAAGGACATTTTGAACCAAATGATCCTGTAGAATAGGATTCAGAGAAAAAAAACAACAGAGTTGCTCTGGAGTATAGAGTCCCATTATTAGACTTTCAGTACTCAAAATAGGCTGAAATAGTCACCTTCTTTCCTTAAATTTCATTGATATAAACTGAAATGTTTACATCAACAGTATCTGGGCTAGAAGAGAAACATTTTAGTGTCAGGCTGCCTTTGAGATGAAGTGATCTGACCTGTCATTGGCTAGTTTGACAGGTATTAGTGTTCCAGGAACCATGTTTTCCTCTAGAATATGAAACACTTCCAGGAAAGTTGATACCATTATTCAGGAGGCAGTTTGCTAATAGGCTGCTTTTCTAAACTGTTCAAAGTATGGCTTATGGCATATAATGAAAATGGGTTCAGTATGGCAAGGGAATGAAACATTGACATATACAGCCACTCAGGCTAATTGATTCATTTATATTCCTTTACAACATGATTAGTCACCGGTAACAATATTCTGAGCCACTACATTTACAGGAGACATGCAAAATACTGTTACTTAATGGGTGTCTAACTATTCTTTTTGATATAGATTGCATTACTGCACTGTGAATTCAATAAAAAGTGGTACCTTTTATCTGTAGAAATAGTGGCTAATTATCTGTGCCCATTGCCAAATGATTGCCCTTGAAGAACACTGTCCATTAGCAGATTGTCATTCTACATTCTTCAAAAATCATGTACTTACTCCTGAGGCCATTTCTTATTGTAATTCCCATTCTAGAATGTGGGCACATTCCAAAGGCAATTTGAATATTGTCAATCCCATTCAAAAATGACCCTGACCAATAGTGCTTCCAACTCATTTTCTGAGTAAACTATTGTTGCATGTTTTATGCAGAGAATTTATCATTGATTCAATGTCTCATCAAAAAAGAAACCTCAAAGTGACATTGGGCTAGGTGACTCATGAAGGATGAATACATAATGCTGGATCATAACTTGTTCAGGACATTTATTTTCTTTAGTAAAACAGTAAATCCACCATGTGTTTAACCAGTATTTTTGAGCATACCTTCATGTGGCTATGACTAGCACTGTTTTAAAAAATAAAATTGAATGCGGTGGCTGTGGAATTGGGCTCTTCAATACCATTGGCACTAATGTGATGGAAGATATGGAATGGCGTGGGCCCCACCTGTTAGCTACTCCGCTGCATCTTGTGCAGGACCCATACTGGAAAGACTGGTAGTGTGGGTATGCTAAAAATGTGCCTTTAGTGTCAAGAGTGGTCAGATTATGATACCAATCAGTTGCTCTGGGCTGATTTGCCAGACATCCTTCAAACCTGGACTGAATGTATAGGCTATTCACTCGGCACAGAGCACGTATTCAGCGGTTTGTACACACCTACGCTACCCCCAACACTTGAGGTGACTCAGATCCATCAAGAATTGATCATTGAACTTCATCATGCCCTTAAACAGAATCTTGATCCTATGCACTCTCTGGGGGCACAGTGACACAATGGTTAGCACTGCTGCCTCATAGCACTAGGGATCTGGGTTCAACTCCCACTTAGTTCACTGTCTCTTGTGCAGAGTTTACATGTTCTCCCCATGTCTGTATGGGTCTTCTCCAGGTGCTTTGATTTCCTCCCACAGTCTGAAAGATGTGCTGGTTAGGTGCATTGGCCATACTAAAATTTCCATCGGTGCACTTGGAATATAACGTTCAATTCTGGCTGCCACACCTACCAAAAGGTTGTGGAGGCTTTGGAGAGGGCACAGAAAAGATTTACCAGAATGTTGCCTGGTGTAGAGGGCATTAGCTAGGGAAGAGAAAGTTGGAGAAACTTGGTTTGTTCTTACTAGAATGACTGAGATTGAGGGGTGACCTGATAGAAATCTGGAAGATTATGAGGGGTGAGGACAGAATGGATAGTCAGAAGCTTTTTTCAGGGTGAAACAATCAGTTACTAGGGGACATAGGTTTAAAGTGCGAGGGGCAAAGTTTAAAGGAGATGTACAAGGAAGATTTTTTACACAGAGGATGGTGTCTGGTTGGAATTCACTGCCAGAGGTGGTAATGGAAGTGGATGCGGTAGGGACTTCTAAGAGGCAAATACATGAATAGGATGGGAATAGAGGGATATGGTCCCCGGAAGGGTAGGGAATTTTAGTTCAGTTGGGCAGCATGGTTGGTGCAGGCCTGGTAGGCCAAAGAGCCTGTTCCTGTGCTGTAATTTTCTTTGTTATTTGAACCCGAACAAGGGCCGGAGTGTGCCGATAGGGGATTTTCACAATCACTTCATTGCAATGTCGAGCAAGCCTATTCGTGATAATGATAAATAAACTTTAAACTCAATGAAAAACATCAAAATAGATAAGCTGATCATTGCTGTTGTGAATTTCATTGAATGTGAATTGGTCAGTAACTTTGTGTAGGTAATAAGTGAATAGATTTTAAAAGTAATTTCTCAGCTGTGAAGCAATTGGAACTGTACGGAAAATGAATGATGCTATATGAAAGCAAGATTTTTTTTAACATAGCAAAGATGTTTCAGAAAGAAATTTCATGGCTGTGAACTTCTCACCATTGCCCCTGTCAGAATAATGGGACTGCTTTCAAATCAGGAACCAACTCATTAAATTACACGACAACTTGCTGCTCTTCATCAATGCAAACGAATTGTTGTCCAGTTTCAGTTCTTTGACTTATTAGGAAGGACAGCAGAATGCTGCATCCATTCCAGCAACAGAAGCATTTGTAATGAAATGGACCATGGTATCAATAAGAAAAGATCAACAGTATTTGGATTTTAGAGGCTACAGCAACAAAATGGAGACTTTGGAAAGCAGTTCCCAGATGTCTCAGTCTTAGCAAGATGTTCTGCTAAGGAATTAGAAGGAGTGTAATAAGCTGAGATCTCTCAAGTTTACAGAGAATAGATCAATGTAACCAAGCTGAGGTGGATGGAAACGGCTAAAGAAATCAGCAGCAGAATTGTGGTTTCACCAACATGAAGACAGATCACCAAGAACACAGGAGAATTCTCAGCATATCCTAACCTATTACCCCAATCCCATGAGCTTGAATTTTGTATAATAACTCTAGTCAGGCAGCTGGTACAAATCTTTATGAAAACCCAAGTATGTTGGCTGCTGTTTTGCACTTACATTCAACACAGTGAATTGGGTGCAAAATATCATGTGACACAGAAATCTGCTCTGCCATTGTCCCCTGGCATCCTGACAATGCCCCGGCATCGTCCCCTGGTGCATATTCCCCTTATCAGTGAGGGCATTGCCATTATGCATGTAGGAGGGTTTTCCTGTGTCTGTGTGGGATTGTTGTGTGCATGTGAGAGGTTTTCTTGTTTCTCTGGGTGCTGGATTATCTGGAAAGATAAGCCAGTAGCCTATGGGTTATATGTCAGTTTTCTTACCTGAGTCAGCATTCTGTGCAGAGAAAGGAAAATTCCATCCTCAAGCTCCACCAGTCCTCCCTTACCTGATGATTGCACCTCAAAAATCTCTAAGATTTGTTTACTATTAATGCTAGGCAACTATAATTCCATGTTTTCTGGTTATCTCTTTCACTATGCAATCTTCAGGAACTGTTGTAAAATATGAGGAATTCTGATAGATCCAAGCCAATGGTTCCATTATCCCAGTTAAGGCCCTGGAGTAAAGGTCATTAGGTCCAGGGGATTTGTTTCCACTTAGTCCAATTAATTTCTCCAGCATTATTTCTTTAATTTTTCTGGAACTGTTTTCTTTATTTTCCTGTGAAGGCAGATACAAAATACTCTATTTTACCATTTTGATTCTAAGTGCTGGGTGCATTTGAAACTGGGAGTCTTTTGGATCTGACTTTTAGACCTGTTCTCAGGCATTCCAATACACTCTGCCTGCAAAAATATTAAGGAGTACGAATTGCACTGCACAAACCTTTGGTTGGGTCTTAATGCACCCAAAATCCTGTAGCTCCGATTGCTGCCTCCAACTGTACATGCTCAGAAAAGAAAAGGATAGAATGTAGCTCCCTTGCTATATCGCTCCCAGCCTGGATAATGATCCCCTGAATTCCTGGGGGTCACACTCACAACATTTCTAACCCTCTTATACCCTTACCCTCCACCCTTCTTATTTCCCTCATTGATCTCAGGCCGAGTGTCAGCAGACTCTCTCCTTCCCTCTCATTGATCTCCGGCAGAGTAGCAACGGATCACCCCTTCCCTCTCACTGATCTCCGACAGAGTGGCAGCGGACCCTATCTTTCTCCCTCCACAAATCTCAAGTAGAGAGGTGGCCTATTTTCTTTCTTTATCAATTCCTTGACCTTCCTTTGCTGAATTCTAAAATCTTCCCAATCTCAGGCTTGCCATTCTTTTTGGCACAGTCATAGGCCTCTTTCTTTGACTTAATTTCTTTAACTCCTGTAATCCACAAGTGGTCCACTTTTTGGAAATTTAGAAGTTTATTTTTGCCTTATTAGAATAAATATTTTCTGAAAGTTATGTATATTGTGGACATCACGGTGGTAGAGTGTTACGCACTCCTGCCTCACAGCGCCAAAGACCCTGGGTTCGATTTCTGTCTTGGGTCACTGTCTGTGTGCAGTTTGCATGTTCTCCCCATGTCTGCGTGGGTTTCTTCTGGGTGCTCCAGTTTCATTCCATGCCATAAAAGATGTGCTGTTTAGATGCATAGGCCAGACTGTGGCGACAAGGGGGATTTCACATTAACTTTGCTACAATGTTAATGTAAGCCTACTTGTGACTAATAAACTTTAACTTTAATATTTCTTCAAATGTTTACCATTGTTTATCTACCTTTGTATCTTTTAATGCAGCTTCCAAATCTACCTCTGCCAACACTCCCCCCATTTCCTGCATCATTAGTTTTGTTTAGATTTAAGACCTCAGTTTTAAACTTAAGGAAAAAAACCTTTTTAAACTCAATATAAAATTCTCTCCTATTATGGTCACACTTTCCTCAAGAGCGCTTTACAATATGGTTATTGATTAATCCTTTATGATTGCACAATACCAGATTCAAAATATACTAATTACCTAAATGATTCCTTGACAGATTGATTTTGAAAAATCCCTTACATTAATGCATTTAGTAATTCTGAAGTTACTTTTCTGATAACCCAAGAAATGGCTAACGGACAGAGAACACAGTGGCACAGTGGTTAGCATTGCTGCCTCACAGTGACAGGGATCTGGGTTTGACTCCTGGCTTTTGGGTCACCATTTATGTGGAGTTTGTACATTCTCCTTGAGTCTGCATGGGTTTCCTCTGGATGATCTGGTTTCCTCTCATAGTCCAAACATGTGCAGGTTTGGTTGATTGGCCAGGCTAAATTGCCCCTTAGTGTCCTGGGATGCATAGATTAGAGGGATTAGCGGGGTAAATGTGTAGCATTATGGGGATAGGGTCTGGGGTGGGATTGTTGTCGGTGTAGAATTGATGGGCCAAATGGCCTCCTTCTGCACTGTAGGGGTTCTATGATTCCATGAACAGAAACAAATGAGTCACTTTTGGGTTAGCAGATAATGTTTAGAATATCAGTGTTTAGGCGTCAACTATTTATAATCAATATTAATGACTTAGACAAGGGAACCAAGTGGAATGCTTTCACTTTTGCTGATGATACAAAGTGAGGTGCAAGACTAAATTGAGAGGAGAATGTAAAGGGTTTGCAAAGCAATTTAGAAAGATTAAGAGGAATATTATGTTGGGAATATCATCCATGTTGATAGAAAATACTTTTTAAAAAGTTATGATTGGAAAATTACATTTTTATAGAAAATTAATTTGCAGATATGTGATGGTAAGCAATTGGGAAAGCAGTTTGCCTTTATTGCAAAGGAATTAGAGTGCAAACGTATTATCACATTCGTAATGGTCCTTGGTGATACAACGTAAAGCAAATTATTGCAGATGCTGGAATCTGAAACTAAAAGAGAAAATGGTGGAAAATCTCAGCAAGTATGGCAGCATCTGTAAGGGGAGACATTTTGAGTCCAGAATGACCCTTTGTCGAAGCTCTTTACTTGGAGTACTCTACACAGTTTTGGTCTTCTTACTTGAGAAATGATTTACTTGACTTGGACGGAACTCAGTAAAGATTATCAGACTAATTTCTTGTCTTGGAGGGAATTCAGTAAAGATTATCAGACTAATTTCTAGGATACCAGGAATATCCTATGAAGAAGGATAAAGTAGACGAGGCTTATATTTCCAAAAATTTAGAGAATGAGAGATGATGTCACTGAAACATTCAAAATTCTTAAGGGTGTATTAGAAAAGATACTGGGAATGTTTTACCACTGCCTGTGAACTCTCGAACTAGGAGTCAGAAACTCTGAATATGGGACCAGCCATTCATGATCGATTAAGGAGAAATGTCTTCACTTGCTGGATTGTACGTCTTTGGAATTCACTACTCTAGGTGGTATGGATGTTCAGTCATTGAGTAAGGTCAAGACAGAGATTCATAGATTTATTGGATACAGAGTCACAAAATTGTCATGATGAAGGAGGAGGTCATTTGGCCCATCATGTCTGCACCAATTCCCCAAATGAGCATCATTAGTGCCATTCTTTTGCCTTTTCATCATATCCCTGAACATTGTTTCTGCTGAAGTAATCATCTAATTCCCTCAGTACTAAAAAGATTAAGGAATATGGAGGTATTATGGTAAGGTGAACTTGAAGTAGAAGACAACAATTGCAAAGAGTTCAAGGAATCTACTCCTGTGCTTATTTCTTATGTGAGTGGATAGTTGTACGAAAAGATTATCAAAGGTGCTCTAATCTGTGGCTGACATGATAGAATCAGCAAAGTTAGATCAAAGGTTGGTTGTGAATAAGACTTTACATGGAGGGAAGGTTAAGGGAATATTCAAGATGACTCTGGTGCATGGTGACTTCTTGCGAGCTATCCCCAGCATACCCTCTAATTCTATCTTTTACTCTTGTTTGATACTCTTAAAACATACTCTAACTCTATTAAATTCTCTAACAATGCTCTTCCTCAATCTTTTTCAAATTTGGTTTATGTTCTGCATTCTCTCTTTTCCTCCTTCCCGATATGTTCTATGAATGGTGTGTTTTGTCTGCAGTAGCGTGCAAGAAACAATACTTTTCACTGTATTCCAATACATATGACAATAATAAATCAAATCAAATCAAATCACAGGAGAGGGAACACAGAGAGAGGAAGCATGATGAGTTTGTCTTTTATTCATACGTGGGACAAAGGCACTGCTGTCTGGCCAACATTTATTGTAAGAAGTCTCACAGTACCAGGTTAAAGTCCAACAGGCTTATTTGGTAGCAAAAGCCACTATTTTTCGGAGCGCTGCTCCTTCGTCAGGTCAGTGAGAGTTCTATTTACAGAGCGTACAAAGATGCAAACCCAATTTACAAAATAAAGTTGGAATGTGAGTCTTTACAGGTAATCAAGTCTTAAGGGTACAGACAATGTGAGTGGAGACAGTGTTAAGCACAGATTAAAGAGACGTGTATTGTTTCCAGACAGGACAGTTAGTGAGAAAATACACATCGCTTTAACCTTGCTTAACGCTCTCTCCACTCACATTATCTGTACCTTTAAGACTTGATTACTGTAAAGACCCGCATTCCAACCATTATTTCGTAAGTTGAGTTTGTGTCTTTATATGTCCTGTTTGATCTCACTAACTGAACAGAACTCCCACTTATCTGACGAAGGAATGGCACTTTGAAGGCTAGTCACTTTTGCTACCAAATTAACCTGGCATTGAAGACTTCTTACTGTGTTTACCCCAATCCAACGCCAGCAACTCCACATCACAACATTTATTGCCCATTCCTAGTTCCCTGAAGGCAGTTGAGAGTCAATGACATTGCTGTGACTCTAGAATCACATGTAAGCTGGACCAAGTAAGGATGTCAGTTGAGGTGAAGGTTGAAATCACTGAGGATGAGAAATCATTCAGCATTAGGTTGAGGGAAGGGAATAGTGGAGATATTTTAGTGAGAAGCTCAGTTATCATATTAATCCAGATAAATGCGAAGTGATGCATTTTGGTAGATCTAATGTAGTGGGGAGCTATACAATAAATGGCAGAACCATCAAGAGTATAGAAACACAGAGAGACCTAGTTGCGCAAGTCCACAAATCTTTGAAGGTGGCAGCACAGGTGGAGAAGGTGGTGAAGAAGGCATACAGCATGCTTGCCTTTATAGGACAGGGTATAGAGTGTAAAAACTGGAGTCTGATGTTGCAGCTGTATAGAATATTGATTAGGCCACATTTGGATTACTGCATCCAGTTCTGGTTTCCACAGTACCAGAAGGGATGTGGAGACTTTGAAAAGAGTGCAGAGGAGGTTTACCAGGATGTTGCCTGATATGGAGGGTTTTAACTATGAGGAGAGATTGGGTAGACTGGGGTTGTTCTCCCTGGAAAGATGGAGATTGAAGGGAGACCTAATAGAATTGTATAAAATTATGAAGCGTATAGATAAGGTGAACAGCGGGAAGCTTTTTCCCAGGTCAGAGGTAATGATCACGAGGAGTCATAGGCTCAAGGTGAAAGGGGCGAGGTATAATTCAGATATCAGAGGGACATTATTTTTTACTCAGAGGGTGGTGGGGGCCTGGAATGCACTGCCAAGTAGGGTGGTGGAGACAGACATGCTGGCATCATTTAACACTTACCTGGATAGTCACATGAGCAGACTGGGAATGGAGGGGTACAAGTGGATGGTCTAGTTAGACCAATAAGCAGCACAGGCTTGGAGGGCCAAAGGGCCTGTTTCCTCTGCTGTACTGTTCTTTGTTCTTAAAACCCATTTCTTTGACAGAGCTTTCTGTTGTCCCATCTAACATGTAACATAGCTTGATTACCTAGTTATTTAATATCTCTTTCTTTATTATTCATTCATTTTAAAAATTATTGCACCACTTATCAGGCACTGTATGATATTTTCTACATTCGAGGCACGATATAAATGTATCTGACAGTGTTGTAGAAGTGGCTGTCGATACTGGCTAAAATAATCACAAGTATTTCTCATGATTACTTTAGCTGGTCAATTCTATTCACAGCATTCAAATTAGTTTTTTGTCCGCACAAACACAGGTGCCAGTCAAACATATACTTCAAAATAAATCCACAGGATTCTAGTCTTTGAGCTGAAAGTCTAACAAAACCCAAAGTATTCTATTGCCTTGTACTTCCTTGTTCTTCGGCACTTCTTTTGTGCTCCCTTCACAACAGTATTTTGGAAGCAGTCAGTCACAGGATTACAAATCACAGATGCCCATCAGACACCCTATCCTAATGTAATCGTGGTTATCTCATAACAGCCTTCTAAACAAGGGCAACTAGGGATGGGCACTAGATGCTGGCTCAGCGACGCCCATGTTCCACAAATGAATAATAATTTCTTCTGTATTGAATTTTTTTTCATAGCATATCTTCGCACCTTTGCTCTTTGGGGAATAATGGAGCAAGTGTTGGAAAGATTCCCATGCTGATTATCAGTCCATTGAACTCTCCTCAAAGTTCATTCTATGGCCCAAAAGTTCTAGTGTTGGACTCATGAACCTAACCTTTTAACAGTGGACAAGAAAATCAGTCAAACTAGGGTGCAATCAGCCTGCTGATTCAATATTACCCATTTTACGTTTGTGCTCAAAGTAAATCTATATTGTTCATGAGCGCAAACTGAATTGACTAAGAATCTGATCATTCTTGTGTGGCCTACAGGAACCAGAGTACTTTAGATGATTATTTGAAAATATGAGCTGCGGTTTGAGGTAATCACCACAGAGCCATTATGCAAGTTTTTCCCCAGTGCCCACTCCAAGACAGAAATTCCCACTTGAGATAAACAGGCTGTTTTAAAAAGTTTATTTATTAGTCACAAATAAGGCTTACATTAGCATTGCAATGAAGTTATCGTGAAATTCCCCATGTAACTTAATTGCAGTGTTACCCCTTCTTAATCACAGAATTTCACTCGGCTTTCACAGACAATTATTTCATATTTTCAAAGAGTTAACATTGTTTAGTCACAGTGCGGGTTGTGTTTGTTTGCTTTCTGTTTGTAACAGACTTTACCTCAGTTTATGTTACATCTTATCATTTGGTGATATGGCTGGGAACTTCACGGGTGCTGACAGGAGCATTCGTGCTGTTGAAAGAAACGCATTCCAAAACTCAGCGAGTTTTGGTCGTACATGGTCTGAAAGCAAAATAGAGGAAGAAAGCAATTTTGAAAAAACATATCACCAACAACTGGAGAGGAAAAAGAAGCTGACACACTGAAAAGTAATAAACCAGACGAACACATCAATGCCAACATGGCTAGTTGATCATCAGTTTAATAGAACAGCCATTGTGTTCTCACTGCCCTGAAAACGTTGGTGGTTTTAGAATTTGTGGATACATTAAAAGAAACTACAGTGGTAAAATGTAATTTAAAGGCATTGCTACATTTAGTGAACTCACTAGCAAGCAGCACAAAAATGAATATTTTCCCTATTAATTTCTAGTCTAAAATTCATATTTTCTGCCAGCACAATGCTTATAAAATACATCAATAGAAATCAAACGTTGCCCTACAATTTTGATAAGTAGACTAGTATGCTAATTGTAATGGTTTAAACGTGAAATTCATCTGCAAATGCGATGCAAAAAAAACAGAAATGACCTCTTGAGGTAAGATGTCATTGGGAAATTTTCTGCTTTGATATTTGTGATCAAAGGACTGGGCCGAGAGAAAATGATAAAGACTCCATCGTATTTATATATGGAGAAAGGAAACCTAAAGGTCACAGAATGATAATTTTTTCCAAGTTACGGTAGTCTGCAGCGAGCTTTGAAAATATCACTGTACTTTCAGCAATGAAGTGTTGCTCTTAAATAGGAATACACATTTCTGATCTAAAATAAATGTAATATATAAAAGCTAATCTTTAAAATGATTTTTACTCCAAACAGAAACATATTAATATAACTGGGTAATTAATAAAATTCGAAAAGATTTTTGGTCATAACTGCTGTGAGATTTCATTTGAATCTAATCGGACAAAATGAACCAAATTTCTTTGTCAGAAATAAAATCTGATGTAATATAAACATGTTGGTTAGATTAATATCTGTTGAACCTCTTCGATGTCATATTAATTGTAATATAATGAGACAGCAATCCCATATTGTTGCTTTCTCTCATTTATCCATCTCAGGAGACAAAGATTGTGCCTAGGGTGTAGGTCACTTTTTTTTGGATTCAACACTATTTGTTGTGGCAGTAGAGGCCTATTCATGAATGGCATTCCCCTCCACAACTGGCACAGTACTGGCCCAAGATCAATTGATGTTTTGTCTTTTAGACGAGCTCAGTTTTTTTCCCTGCCTTTTCTGATTGCTTATCTCCAAGCACTCAGCAGCTAGGACCTCCCATACATTGACTCTGAAATTTTTTTATTCATTCATGAGGCACAGGCATGGCTGGCTGGCAAGCATTTATTGCCCATCTCTACTCATCCAAGAGCAGTTGAGAGTCAACCACATTACTGTGGCTGCTGAGTCACATGTAGGCCAGACTGGGTAAGGATGGCAGATTTACTTCCCTAAAGAACATTAGTGAACCATTTGGGTTTTTACAACAATCGGCAATAGTTTCATTCTTATCAGTAGATTCTTAATTCCAGATATTTTTATTAAATTCAAATTCAAGTGTGTGCTGTGGTGGGATTCAAACTCAGGTTCTTAGAACATTAGCTGAGTTTCTAGATTAATAGTCATGAGGCCACTGCATGATCCTGGTCAACTGAGGTATTTTGTAGGTAGAAACATAGTAAAAACTATAGCACAATATAGGCCCTTCAGCCCACAAAGTTGTGCTGAACATACCCTAACCAGAGAGATTAATTTTTTTTATTATTCATTCCCTACCATAGAGATGTAGGAGATCTGTTGGCCTTCACACCAATAGCAAACTCCCATGGAGCATGCCATTGGGAATGCACCTATCATCCATCCCCCTCATTTAACACAGTCAATAGAATTGCCACGGATTCAAGAGGGCTGATATCCTAGGGATTCCTGAATGTTTGTGTACCTCTATAATCAGCCCTGCCTTACCCTCAACACACAGCCCTGCATTACCCCCAGCATGATGTGGAGATGCTGGAGTTGGACTGGGGGTAAACACAGTAAAAAGTCTGACCACACCAGGTTTAAGTCCAACCGATTTAAATAATCTTACTGTGTTTACCCCCATCACCCAGCCCTGCATTACCCCCAACACTCAGTCCTGCATCACCCCCAGTTCACAGCCCTATATTACACCCAGTACACATCCTGTATGACACCCAGTACAAAGTCCTGCATTACCCCTAGTACATAGCCCTGTATTACCTCCAGCACACAGCTCTGCATTACCCCCAATACTCAGTTTTGCATCACCCCCAGTTCACAGACTTGTATTACATCCAGTACACATCCTGTATAACACCCATTACACAGTCCTGCATAACCCCCAGTACATGGCCCTGTGTCACCTCCAGCACACAGCCCTGCATTATCCCCAGTACACAGCCTTGCATTACCCCCAGCACACAGCCCTGCATTACTCTAGCACACAACCCTGTATTATTCCCAACACACAGCCCTGCATCATCCCCAGTAAAAATTTCTCATTACCCCCAACAGACAGTTCTGCATTACCCCCAACACAAGGCCCTGCATCACCCCCAGCACACAACCCTGCATTACCCCCAGCCCACAAGCCTGCATTACACTTGGTGCACGGTCCTGTATTCCCCCAGCACACAGCTCTGTATTTCCCTCAGCACTCAGCCCTGCATTATCTCCAGCACAGTAAGGAGTCTGACAACATCAGTTTTAAATCCAACCAATTTATTTGATAGTAAAGTCATAAGCTTTCGGCTCTATGGCCTTCGTCAGGTGAATGAGGTGTTCTGGTCTCCAATAGCACACATACCAGCACAGACTGTTTATAGATTACTGATAAGAATGCAAATCTTTACATCTAACCTGCTATTCAAATCTTAAAGTGGCTAACAATGTGAGTGGAAGGAGCACTGAGCACAGGTTAGAGAGATGTGTATTGTCTCCAGACATCACAGTAAATGAGGTTTTTTGCTAACCCAGGCAAGTCATGGGGGTTACAGATAGTGTGATATGAAGCCAAGATCACTGTTAAGACCATCCTCATGTGTGCGGAACTTGGCTATCAGTCTCTGCTCAGCGGCTCTGCGCTGTTGTGTGTCGAGAAGGCCACCTTGATGAACGTTTACCCGAAGGTGGGAGGCCAAATGCCCGTGACCGCTGAAGTGTTCGCCCACAGGAAGGGAACTGTTTTGCTTGGTGATTGTCGAGCGATGTTCATTCATCCGCTGTCGTAGTGTCTGCATGGTCCTCCCAATGTACCATGCTCCTGGACATCCTTTCTTGCAACGTATTAGGTAGACAATGTTGGTCCCAGCACACAACCCTGCATTACCCCCAGCACACAGCCCTGCATTATCCCCAGCACACAGCCCTGCATTACCCCCAGCACACAGCCCTGCATTATCCCCAACACACAGCCCTGCATTACTCCCAGCCCATAACCCAGTATTACTCTAATGCTGATATTGAAAATATTTGATGTTGCTTAAACAGATGAAAGTGTGCAAGTTCTCTTGGAAAGGAACAACACTCATGAGTCCAGATGCACAGCTTATTCTTGCAGCAGTTTAAAAAGTCTCTGCTGAGAAGTTTGAAGCCCATGGTATGGTGTGTGAAGACCATGTAGAGTGTTTTGAACTGTTCGTGGCACTTTTCCTCTAACTGTTGAAAGGATAAATCATCTCAACTGTTAATCTATTAGCTCTGAAGCCACAATGGGACTCAGGGTTGGTGTGTGATGCCAGGGTTTGCAAGCTGGTCAGAGCAACATGAGTAAAGACCTTCTCCACAATAATTCACAAGGAGTTGCTCAGTAATTGTTGCAGTCATTGCAATTCTATTTGTTTTGTTACATGGTGACTCTATTTGTATCATGAATGTCTTGAGGAACAAGTTTTTCTTTCCAGCAGAAATACAGATGTCCATGGTGATGTTGCGACAGTGCCAGTTTTCCATTTTTAATAACTTCAGATGAAATGCCTTCATTCTTGGGACTTTACATCTGGCAAGACAGCCATTGGCCTTTCTAAGCTCTTCAATGGTGGATTCACTGTGCAGCTCCTCCATGGCAGGAAAATCTGGAGTGACACTAGGAGCTTCTTCAGTGACAACTTTCTCCATTGTGTGGAGTTCAAGAAAATGCTCCAGCCACCTTCCTATCTGCTTGCTAGATTTAGTGATGATCATCCTGTTTTTGTCTTCAAGGGGAATGATTTGGTTATTGCTGGGCCTGTTGCCTTCTCAATCCCTTCATTCATCTCTGTAGCATCTCCAAGTTCAGCAGTAGTTTGTATGTTGTTACACAATTTCAAGCAATATTGATCAGTATGAGGTGCAGATGTTGACATTGGACTGGGCTGGGCACAGTGAGAAATCTCATATCATCAGATTAAAGTCCAAATAGTTTATTTGGAATTATGAGCTTTTGGAGCACTGCTCTGTCATCAGGTGAGTAGAGAGAATGGTTTCACTCTCCACTCACCTGATAAAGGACCAGTGCTCCAAAAGGTCATAATTCCAAATAAACCTGTTGGGCTTTAATCTGGTGTTGTCAGACTTCTTAATGTTGATTGGTGGAGTACTGAGCAGTCTACTGAAACTCGATTCTGATAGTTGTGAAGGCCACTCTATGGAAGTATCAAATATATATCTTTCCATTCCAGCTCTCTTCCTGTACCTAGTGATACACTACAGTAGACTTTCATCTGTTTCCATAGCTGTATTCCTGGAAAAGACCACTAGTCTGTTGGCACAGGCTTATAGCTTGAAGGATGGCACCCATATCAAGTGTGGCTGACCAGGAGTCTCCCTTGTACTTTCCGCTGTCTATTGGCCTATTTGGAAGGATTTACAGGTTTACACATTCAACTTGTTTGACCACATTATGAACACACCTTTCTTGGTCATCAAGTCCTGAGTTAGGACTTGAACCCCAGACCTTCTGACTCAGATACAGGGACATTACCTTTTATGCCCTAAGGTCTCCTATGTCCTGTATGTTACTGTTCTAGTAATCTGATTTCTGGATTAATAATCCCAGAAATGGGAGTTACATTTTCCACATGACGTTTTGTTAATATTCATTCAATTTTAAAAGAAAGTTTAGTGATAGACAGCTAACATCAGTAAAAAAATCCCTGCAGGTGTTAGATTGCTGTGAAAACACTACTAGTTCATTAATGTTCTTTCAGGAAGGAAAGCTATCATCCTAAACCTGTCTGTTCTATATATGATCCCAGTCCAACAACAACATTGTTGATTTATAGTGACTAGTTTAAGTGACCTATCGAGCCACAGTTGTCTCAAACTGCTTCCAATAACAAAGTCTCTTCTCTACCTTCTCACAGCAACTAATAACAGACAATAAACGCTTACGGTGTGAGTAATGCCCACATCCTGAGAAATAAGACAACAATATGATGGCAGGAGGTATCAGTTGGATGATTTATTACTATTTTGATTATTATGATTCAGCAGTTAAGCAGAAGCACTCAGGATATATTCTCTTCCACTTTCTACCGTCAGAAAAAAGATACGAAAGTCTGAAGTTATGTACCAACCAACTCTACCGATCAACACCTCTATTTTCTCAGAAGACAAAGGAAATTTGGCATCAGTTATGACTGTCACCAACTTTTACAGATGCACCATAGAAAGAATTCTTTCTAGTTGTATCATAGCTTAGTATGGCTCCTGCTCTGCTCAAGACCACAAGAAACTACAAAAAGTTGTGAATGTAGCCCAATCCATCATGCAAACCAGTCTCCCATTCATTGACTCTTTTACACATCTTGCTGTCTTGCTGAAGCAGCTACCATAACTAAGGACCCCACGCACCCCGGACATCTTCTCTCACCTTCCTTTGTTGGGAAAAAGATACAAAAGTCTGAGGTCACATACCAACTGACTCGAAACAGCTTCTTCCCTTTCTCTACACCCTAGCTATGACTGTAACACTACATTCTGCACTCTCACGTTTCCTTCTCTATGAATGGTATGTTTTGTCTGTACAGCATACAAGAAGCAATACTTTTCATTGTATGTTAATTCATGTGACAATAATAAATCAAATCAAAATCAAACCAAGAACAGTTTCTTCCCTGCTGCCATCAGACATTTGAATGGACCAACCTTATATTAACTTGATCTTTCACTATACTCTAGTTATGACTAACATTACATTCTGCGCTGTCTTTTCCCTTACACATTCTATATATGGTATGCTCTATCTGTATAACATGCAAGGAACAATATTTTTCACACTATCCCAATACATGTGATAATAATAACTAAATAAACATTTTTTTATTCATTTGTGGGACATGGGTGTCCTTGGCTGGCCGGCATTTATTATCCTTGAAACGAAATAACTTATTAAGTTATTTCGGAGGGCAATTGAGAGTCAACCATATTGCTGTAGCTCTGGAGTTACATGTAAGCCAGACTGGATAAGATTTCTTTCTCTACAGGACATTAGTGAACTGGATGTTTTTTTCTGACAATCAACAATAATTTCATGGTCGTCAGTTGATTCTTAATTCCAGATTTTTTTTATTGAATTCAAATTCCGCCATCTGCCATGTTGAATCCAACCTGTGTTCCCAGAGCATTGGCTGACTTTCTGCATTAATAGTCTCGTGATAATACCACTACATCACCTCCCCTAATCAAACCAATTCAAATTGTATCAATCCCCTTTCTTCTAGTTACTGTTTCTTGTCCAGCATGCTTTAAGATAAGAGAAAGGCTTAGACCTAATCCCCCACCTTTTTTCGATTCTAAGTATTTATCTTGTTCTATGAAATACAAATTCTCCTTTTGGCATCAGGGAGCATCATGATCTTGTCCATGATCTTCTCCATATGATGTAATTGACATTATGCTTTGGACAACATCCATTATCAGCTACCAGTGCAATCAAAGTTGTCAGGCTGGTACCAAAAAGCAATGAAGTCAGCTTCATGATGCCCCATATTTCAAGCTCCTGGACTGCGTTGGTTGCCTTTTGTAAGTTCAGGTATTTCTTCAAGGAGAAATCAGAGAACTAAGCAAGCACAAGCTAGTCCTGCATATGGCCGTGTAAGATTTTACTAAGCAGTTTTAATATGGTGTAACAGTTCAGAGCAACACACCAGGCGGAATTTTCCCCCAAAATTCTAAGTGTCAAATTTGTGCGAAAACTGGAATAATTCATGCTGTTTTTTACAGTGAGAGTTCAGAGAAAAATCTCCCATGCTTTGTGCACTGCAGAAGGCACCAGTGCAAATCTCATTAAATTTCAGGGGGCAGAGCCTTTTCCCATTGGAGAGACTGAAATCAATGCACTGAGTGGGCTACTGCCAGTGCTGAGATTGATGCATGCATGGCGGCCCCATAACTGATGGCCTCCCGATTGCTGGCCAGCTCAAACGCTGGCCAGCCCTGTGATCCCTGCAATGCCAGCTCTCTGTTCCCCCTGCCCCCCTCACCCACACCACCACCACCATGGCCCAATTGCTGGCCCATGAATATTCCCAGGACCAGCCCTGATTCTGCACCCCCCCCACCCCAACCCACAGTGATATTCCCCCACTGACAGTAACCCCCACTCTGCAGTTCTGATTCCCTCTCCCTGCAGTACCAACCCCACCCCCCCCAAACAGGCTGACCACCTTCCTGCCTGACCCTTCTGCCTCTCCTAGCCCACACTGATCATTTGCCTCCCTGCTTGCCCCACTGATCTCCATGCAGAGTGGCAGTGGGACCTCCCATCCCCACCGATTGCACCTTGGCACATGCAGCACCGTCTTCATCAGGCCCCGCTCCCTCAGCTCTGTCCCCATTTGCCCCCCCCTTGGCACTGCCCAATACCTGTGGTGCCCCCTGACCATTGGCACTTTGTCCCTAAGGCAGTGCTGGGCCACCTCCTTCCCTGCCACCTGATCCTTTGGGTTGGTTGATAGCTCCCAAAAGTGGGGAGCTGTGGTAATCCCCATTGGAGTAAAATACTCTGGTGGGTAAGAGACGCTAGCAGGCTCAGAGACATCATCACTATTTAAATTATATACAATGACCATGTAAATGGTCATTGCACCTCCCCCTTAATTTCTGCAGTGGAGCAGACGCTGTTGGCAATCAGGCACTGGGAGACGCAATGGGGCATGAACGTTCATGCGAAGTCCGTGAATTGTCAACATGAGAATCTCCCATCCAGTTGTGCTAAAAATTTAGCAGGATGAGAGAATCACGGCCACCATCTGCCATGGAATTATAGTGAGCAGGGGGCGGATAATGAAAAGGTCTGTTGACCTTGACAGGAATTTCCCCCCTTGGGTCAAACATGGCCAGAAAATCCTGCCCCTCATAGCACAGGGTATTTAACAAGCTAAACACTTCAAGGGCAATTTTAATATGGTTCTGACAATTCCTTTTGGAGTGGCACATTGCTGAATATGACATATGAAAGGCAACAAATTAAATCAAAATAGGAACAATAGTTCTTTTTAAACTAATGAATAACTCAAACCTGCTACAATATTCTTCCAAATCAAGTCAGGTTTGATTTGGGTTGGCCACTTTTGTTTCATTTGGAAAGAAAGATCTGGCTGTTAGGTTTATAACCTTAATTTTCAGTATTTTAATAGAAACAAAAATCACAACAGGATAAGTTACAAATAACAAAATAACATGCTTTTAATATACCATTGGATGCAGGCATTAATAAAAAAAAGTACAAAATGTTAAACAACAGTACATTTGTGAAATTTATGTTTCCTGAACCAGAAATCTTTTTTTTACTGAACTGACATTTCTTTAAGTATTGAAGCAATATCCTCATTGTGATTCATGTTATAGATTGAGCAATAAATGTGGGAAACAGGCCGATTCCTTTGTTCACACTGTTTCTTCAGGTTTTCCACAAATCTCTGGAAAAATTCCATGAAGAAATTAAGAGTTCACTCTGAAAATTATTATTCAACCATGCCATTTTAACACTCCATGGATCCAAATCTTCAGCTTAGATGAAAGAAATGTATAATATATAATGGGAAATTAAAGAGTTTACCTGGGCTGGGATTTAAAGGAGCCAGGTGGATTGATCAACGTGAGCAATTTCCTTCATTTTTCTGAAAACCTCGCCTCAAAGTAGATAGATTAAATGGGAACTACAAAATTTGTCTATGAACAGCATATTGGCAGAATTGCTGGATCCTACACGCGGGTGAAAATAGACACTGTCTGCCAAAAAGCTTGTATTTTTGGAAATTGATAATTCTTTAATATTCAAATTACTGCTCAATATACTCTTTCATTTCTCCTCCAAAATAATACATTCCAACTACCTTTTCCATGAGATCTCAATTGAATGTGTAAAGACAGTGATGTGAATGTAAAGCTTTACACATGACAGTGTTGTTTAACAGCTCAAAGGTGCTGAATTCACTCAGCCTCTTGATGATGGGAGGAAGTGTCTTTTCAGGAGACATTGGACCTATATCCAATAACAATAAGTTTGGCTACAGGACATGTTCTTATAAATATCTAATTTTTCTAAAGTATTTAACCCAGATTGGAATTGTACTGTGCTGACTTTAGAAAGTTTCTAAATTAGGGAGAACCAGAGTTTCAGAACAAAGCATAGTATAAGAATGCACGTTTCATTCATGATTAGGGATTGGGGGCAATTTTGTCTTTCGGCAATAGTGCACCATGAGCAGAGTTGAATTAGCCTAAGTTTTCATCTCTTTAAATTGAACACCAGCAACTTGTAATTTTACAGGACCTTTAATGTAGTAAAATGTCCCAAGGTGTTTCACTCAAGGCATAAAGGGCTTCAAACAATATGACACTGAGCCATACATAAGGAGCTATTAGGGCTGACGAGCAAAAACTTGATCAAAGAGGTCAGGTTTAAGGATTATCTTGAAGGAGAAAAAATGAAGCAGAAAAGAATCATAGAATCCTACAGTGCAGAAGGAGGCCATTCAGCCCATCGAGTTTGTATTAAATATAATCCCACCCAGGCCTTATCCCCTTAACCCCTTGCATTTGCCCTAGATAGTCCTTCTGACACTAAGGGGCAATTTAGCATGGCCTAATCCATCTAACCCGCACATTTTCGGAGAGTGAGAGGAAACTGGACCACCTGGAGGAAACCCATGCAGAAACCAGAAGGATGTACAAACTCCACACAGACAGTGATCCAAGCTGGAATCAAACCCAGGTCTCTGGCGCTGTGAGGCAGCAGTACTAATCACTGCGCCACTGTGCCGCCCCACTCATTAATCAAAAAACTCCCAGCTACAGGTAAATAGCTCCATTGCCTCAGGGATCCCTCAGAAGCATTGAAGGATAAAAGTGTCAAAAAGTCTGGAGTGGAGCCCAAAGGCAGACTGTTGTCCAAATGCATCATCTTTCCAACAACTCCTGCACGCACCCAGGCAGGTACCAAATGTAGTGTTTGCATTTCTTTGGATTCAATTGGAGAGGTCTCAAGCCCAGGACTCCAGAAGCTTTGCCTAGACTCGCACCCTGAAGAGGAGACCCCAGTTCAACTGCAGAGTAGCACAACACCAGAGATAACAGTGACAAATGATGAAATCAACATGATTGATGAAGTTATGTTGGACTCAAAGCTTTAACTTGTCTTCTCTCCCACAAACTCTGTCAGATCTGCTGACTTTTTCCTGAATTTTCAGTTTTTATTACCACCCACCTCAAGTTGGGTGGTAATAAAAACCCAACCAGTAAGGACTGGACTCACCACAACCCGTCAGCTTCAATGAGTGCATGGAACTTAGAGTCTCTGCTCAGCGAGTGGACAGAATCCATCTCATCTGGCAAATAAAGAAAATAAAGGAAAAGCTGGAAGATCAGAACCATATGCAGAGGATTGAGAGACAAGCTGTAGCTGGGTGACAACATGTGTAAGACAGCTGGTAGTCAGTAGGCTAAACAATGTTATTGCATCCCAGCAAGAACCCAGGCTCACCAAGAGTGCAAAGAAAATTGTTATCTGACAGAACAAAAGTTCAGAGGAATCAAAAAGTATAGGCTTCACTGGAAGAAACTCTGCTCTTGATGATATAAATGGTTTAGAATGTGTTCTGCCTCTTAAATCAAACAGGGCCTGTAAATCTCATTAGTATCTATGCTTCAACTCCGTCCTCCACTACAGAAGCAAAAGGCTATGAGGAGCCCAACACTGCTATCAGCAGAATCCCTAAGTTAGAATATCTTTACCCACTGGAGAAATTCAATGCAAGATTGGACAAGGGTCATGAGACAAGGTCCTCCTGCCTCAGTCCTCTTGCCTCCTGCCTTGGAAATTGAATGAGAATGGACTGAGACTATTTGAGGTTTGTTGCTGCCATGACCTTTTGTAACTAACACCTTCTTCTAGAACAAATCATGCCACAAGATGTTCTGGAGACATGCAGGATAAGGGCACTGGCATCAACTGAATGCTGTCTCTGAACAGCATTCTCATCATATGCAGCTACTACAGTGCTGACTGTGGTACGGATCACTTCTTACAGTGCACCATAGTAAGGATGCAACCCTTGAAGATTTTTCATTTAAAACAGAAGTGCTGTCCTCATATCATGTCAGCCTTATTGCTTACCCAGGTAACAACCAACCTCAACTCAATTGCATAGATACTCTCCGGCAATCCCATACAGAGTGCAGAAGTGAAATGGGACTGCAAATCATCCATCTACAATACCACACTCTCAGTGTATGGGAAGTTAGAGCAAAAAGATCTTGATGTTCCAGGCTAATGTCACTGTCATTGAAGCCAAGTGTGGATTCATCAAGCTCAGGAAACTGGCATTCCTGCAGCATCTGCACAAACCTTACTGTCTCTGCTTGAGGGAGGGGTCAGTACTTCAGAATATTTGTTATACGGGGTAGTGTACAAGAACAATAGCAACCACAGCGCTTGCAAAACATATAAAGCATTGCCCTGCTGAGCATCATGGGACAAGTATTTTTCCATGTTGCCCTTGTCAACTTGCAGATCCTGGCTGATCCTACCTGGAATCCCGGCGTGGTTTCAGAACTGGAAGATCAGTAGTTGACATGATGACCTCAGCCCACAAGCTGCAAGGAAAATGCTGTAAGCAAAGCAGGTTACTAAATATTGCATTAATTGCATTTAACCATGTGAACTGAGTTGGTCTATTTAAGTTGTTGGAGAGAACAAGCTACCAACCAAAGCTGATCAATGTGATTTTCTCTTTCTAATAACAACAGGATGATGGGTATGGTTAGCCTTGATGGAGTTACATTGAGATTTTTTGAGATCCACAGTGGGGTCAAACTGGGTTGTGTTCTGGCATTGACATTTTTTGGCAGCTTCTGCTCTTTGATGTTGTCATATGCCTTTGGGTCATCTGTAGAGTGTGTCTTACATATCAAAACTGACAGAAAACTACCCTGGCTCACCTAATTAAGAACCGTGACAAAGGTGAATCTTTCACTTCTGCACTCTGTATGGGATTGCCAGAGAGTGCCTGTGCAATTGAGTTGAGGTTGGTTTGTTACTGTATAAGCAATAAGATTAATATGATATGAGGACAGCACTTCTGTTTTGAATGAAAAATCTTCAAGGGCTGCATCTTCACTATGGTAGGAAGTGATCTGTACCACAGTCTTATCTCCTTATCAGAGAGTTATTCCATGCTGACGCTGCTGTGTCAGCATTCCATACTGAGAAACACTTTTGCAGAAAGTGGACAAACTCTTTTGCCTTGTAAAGAGTTTGGTTTGACCATCAGGAAGACAAATGTCATGGTCCAGGATATGGCCATATTGTCATCTATCAACACTGACAATGTGGCACTGGAGTCGTGATAGCTTCACATATCTCGGCTTTATAATCATCAGCAATCTGTCTCTTGATGCTGAAATCAACTCATTTATCACAAAAGTTGCAGCTGTTATGTCCTGAATAGGTGTGTGTGAAACAACAGCAGCCTGACTGAGAATGCCAAACAATGAACATATGAAGCTGGCATCCTCAGCACATTTCCTACAATGGTGAGACCTGGACAACATACGTTAGGCAGGAGAGAAGGCTGAACAGTCTGCACCTTCACTGTCTCAACTTTCAGCAGTTCTTAGTTGGACAAGGTTCCCCAACTCAGAGGTCCTGATGTATGCTAAGTTAAGCAGCATACAATCATTGCTAAGTTAACAATGTCAGCACTGACTCAATTATGTTCACCAGGATGGATGATGGCCATATCCCAAAGATCTTCAGTATGGCAAACTGGCCACTGGGTTACTATGTCCTTGGCACCCATACCTCTACTACAATGACACCTAGAAGTGAGATGTGAAGATGGTGGACGCTGACACTGACAGTTGTGAACTGAGAAGAGAGCCCAGAGAAATTAGGCCAGTGAATTGTGCTCCTTCTCAGCCTAATGCCTTCGTCTTACAGCAAATAGAGCAGAGATTGCTGTAGTGAAAGGGGATTCTTAAGCCATACCAGGCAATGTTTAACACTGAGTTGAGCACAACGGTGTAAACCTTTGTCACACAAGATAGAAGGCTGCACCAACATAACACGCTACATTTTTATTGTTAATTTTGCCAGCATGACATTCTGCGTATCAGAACATATTGGTGGTGAACTGGTAGGCCAGGTCATTTGCCTTTTGCAGAATTAATCTGATTTCCATTCCACTTATTTCAATCAGGTTGGTTTATAAAGAGTCTGAAATCTACCCTGACAGACTACTGCCTCGGTGGCCAAGGCAAAAAAATGGGATGTGCCTCATTTCCTGATATGCAATAAAAAGCTGTGCCCCATGAG
Source organism: Sphyrna mokarran (assembly GCA_024679065.1). Taxonomy (NCBI): domain Eukaryota; kingdom Metazoa; phylum Chordata; class Chondrichthyes; order Carcharhiniformes; family Carcharhinidae; genus Sphyrna; species Sphyrna mokarran. The sequence goes on along the minus strand of JAGIQG010000007.1, from coordinate 76,472,587 downwards.
CATTAAAGATTAAAATGCATCCTGTACGCTACTAATACAAACAAGGCTGTTATGATATTTCTCCAGCAAGTCACTGCTTGGAATTATCATCTTCAGTCAAGAGTCAATTAATAATCTTGAGCTAAGCTATGGCAAAGCTGTTACTGTGTGTAAAAGAGAGAAAAAAAAAATTCTGGATTACTGTCATCCTAACCTTGATCAGTGCAAAGAAATACACCTCTTAAGTTGTTGTTTAATTACTTTCTTTGCTATGGTTCAGAGAAAGAATAAAAAAATCACACCATTTCACCTAACAAGAACTATCCTCAGTCATTGTCAAGTCAAAGACAAAGGATTTAAGTCAGAATGTAGTCAGCAATCATATAAAATCATTTTCTCAATGCAGTACAAGTAATGAAGTCTAATGACAGTTATTACTGTGATGAGTGTGCAGCAAGGGCAAAAGAATCTCCATTAGAGGTGCAAGACTCATTTTTTACAAGCCTCCGTAATACTGCAACACATTTTACTGAAGCAAAATGAGTCCTGAGATTTCTTTTTTGAAGATAATTGCAGAATATATCAACAATAATACAGAATACATTAAAGAAATCAGAAGAAGCCACTGTTCTGTCTCATCGGTCAGCGATGCATCATATTTTAGTGCAATAGGCTTTCATGAATGCCAATTGTCCCCTAACATCACAAAGGCAAGGCTGATGCGTTCAGAGAGCTGGCTTACTAGCATTGCTTCATTTTCTAAAGTTAAGAGAATTTAGCACAGGAGTATAATTAATAAATAAGAGTTGCTGACATTTTGTGGCATGGCACACAAAAGAGAACTCTACTGTGCAGTAATTACACTCACACCCATAACCCCTGGGGCATAATTATCTCCATGAATATAAAAGCAGATACTGTTTTCAGCACTGAGGAAGAACAATAACTCTCAAAGAGCAACAGACACACAGCAAGTTATATAGAGCTTTTCCATGTGTGAAATAATATACTCTTCCACTGCGCTCTGTGTGATCCTTTGTTTATTGCATATTTACATAGCTTTGTATGCTTCAATGCATTAAAGTAGAAGAGGAAAAAAGATTTGAATGAAACAGTTCCTCTGGAAAATTGTAATCGTTGCCAAGGTAACACAGATCAGAGTCTGGAGCTAAGGAAGCTCTAAAATGGAAAATACATATAATGGTAAATGGGTCTCTGAAATCCAAGGCAGAAGTAGATACAAAGCCTGCTTAAACATACAAAGGGCATACTTTGCAGAATTTGTTTTTGAAAACACAAACACGGTACACATGTAATATTTTTTGCAGTTCTGTTGGCAGACGAGCAGGTACAAGACCCAACAGTAGCACTGGAGAGATTCACCTTATCTATCAGCAAATAGTTTGCCATTTTAATTAAACATTACTATATATTTCATTTGAGAATTAATATATTTTACTATTTTTAAACATTGAATGCATCCCATGTATCATATTAGAATCCCTTTCAACAGAAATGTATGCACAATGCTGTTGCATTATATTTAAAACATAAAAGCAAATTTTAACTTAACCTCCTCAGTGGAGTACAAGTCTCATTTTACACTCAGCCTGGTTTACCTTCTATTGACTTCACTCAACATAATATGGACAGCCAGCTAAACCTGGCAAGTTCCTGCTGGGTGCATCAGGGTAAAAATACTTTCAAATTGTAATTTATATTTTTCAAATTTTATTCCCATTCATGTTGCTACAAAGCATGATAAGTAGGTATATGCAGAGCCTTCCTGATCATCACCAACAGAATGCATATATTTGTAACTGGGGGGAAGCACGAATTATTGGGAACAACTTGCCCTGCAAGCACAGGAGTACAAAGAACCAAATGTATGACTGAAACTCTAAAGCTATGAATGATTTCCTACCATTTCCTGAAGCTACACCAGTGGAACATGCCTTGGACCTGATTGCTGACCCGTAGCTGACAACCAAAGAGCACGATGGTTTATGATACTCATGGATCATACATATATGGAAGTCAGATGAGGATGTGCAGCTGCAGCAGAGATTGTTGCATATAATCAGGAACTTACAGATACTGAAGGTGATTATAGTGATCTCAGTTCTTTCTTGCAAGAAATATTTCAATATCATTCCTATAGATACGTGCCGATGCTTTCATGTTTTTGCTTAATTCTATATTTGAATATCGCTAAAAACTTAATATTGTCGAAGCTTTTCATCTTACTCTTAATAGAACAAATACAAAAATGCCAATTTGCAAATGATCACAATAGAAAAAAAGGTAATTTGCTGGTAAATTTACTCTGTTTGGCTGAGGATTTGCCATGGAAAAAATAATGGGAAACCGAGATGCCGGGCAATTTCAAAATGGTTCAAAGCTTCAATGTATTCCTTTTGTTTTCAGAAAATGAGTCCCTGAGTATGTATGTCACTTCTTGCAAGTGTACATGAGCCATGATACAAGTTTGACTAATTAACTTAAAATGTTTGTTAGTGTAAATATTAGCAGACTCAGAATAGTTCAGCAACTGCTGCCCAATTGCGGAATTACATCTAACAGTTAATGGTGGGGCAGACGGAATTTCCCCATCCCGTGTGCCATGGGAATCATAGCAGGCAGGGGACGGACCATGTAAGTGTATGTTTATCTCGGGCAGATTTTCTGGTTTTGGGGGGGAGTGTGGTCAGAAAAATCCAGCCCAGTGTTTTGTTTTGGGTTTTGTAAGCATGGACTGGAGGAGTAGAGTTTAGACTCTGCTAATTAGAAAGAGCTGAAGGAAATTGTTGTTTAATTCAATTAGCCAATCATTAAGACTTATGGCCTATATACCTGGAGTTCACCAGCACTGAAATTTATACATGAATTAATTATGTGGTAGGCAAAAGAATTTTTGGGCTAGCAGCCTGTTTGTGGAAAATGCCACTTGCAATGTCATTGCATCATGGTAGCAGCATGAAACTGTTGTTTAAGCTGTTTTTCATATTTTGAGACACTTTGCCATTACAATGCAATTTGACATAGACATGCACTTTTAAGGCTGAATGTGGTGCCCGCTGGCCCATTTGCAAGCTTGCATGATGCACAGGGAACAATCGCCTGATCAGGATACTCATTGTCTTGCCGTACTGCTTTGAAGCGCTCTATATCTGTGTCAAATTTGGAAGATGAGCAAATGACTGGCCCTTTTTACAAGATTGCTGATGAGGCCAGACTTACAATACATGGATTTATATAAACCCCATTGATTGATCAAGGTGGCATTATGGTAAACATTAGTGGACAAACCAACCTCAATCTGCACATTGATGGAACGGAGTATCTAGACTGTTCCATCGTGTTTTGGAGTGCAGGATGCAGCATAATAAATCCTTGTGCATCATCTAGGTATCATTGAGAAGCTGATTTTTGATGGGATGAGGTCTAAGCTCTTACTGTGTGTATTTTTCCAGTAAGTAGATGATAATCAGTTAAGATAACATGGCTCATTTACACTTGATAGTAATGACGTACATTCATATGCAACAATAAGAATTTGTTCAAGCCTTGCGGTCTTTAATGAATTATTTAGAAATATGGGGAACCGATAGATACCTGAAATACCTCAGCCATTGCTGACACATAGAATGTCACTAGTATCTTATTATCTTTTAAAATATTGGCTGCCTTTTTCCAGGCTCTGTTGGGACCAGTTATGTTGGGAAGCCTGGCAAAATAGCACAAGAGATTACCTCTGTGAGTGGTGAAGAAGTGGGAGCAGTAGGTTTTGGGAAGTGCTGCCATGCCATTTTACCAGCAATGTGAAAATTGGCAGTTTGGATGCCCACTAGGAACTACTTAAGTGTTCACTTAATGGCCATTTTCTACCTCCATAGGGATTATGGTCAAGTCAGGACAGTTGTATGGGGCGGTGGGAACTGCCTGGTAAGACCTGGTCTGTTTTGGTGGAGGGGCTCTCCTTTATGGGCACTGTATGGCTATGAAGTTTCAGCATAGAAAATGATTTAAGGATCTATAGGCTCCCTTGCTTCCGGATAATTCATTAAAGATCAAAAGGCTTGAACAAATTCTTATCACTGCATATGAATGTATGTCATTGTGAGCAATATGTCATGCCATCAGCAGTCTGCATACCCTCCATCCCCGTATTGGGGGCGGAGGTGGAGGTCTGCCTGACTGCTTGGTTCTGATGCCCTTCAATACTATTTAGGCTTCCTTAATAGCCCTCGATTACTATAGCACCGTCACTCTTGTGTTGCAGCGCCACCAATGTCTATCACTTGTTCTTGTTGGGAGGGTGGAGGGTCACCCTTGTTAATTAGATGGCATCCCTGACAAAGATCTCTTAATTGTCTATTGCCAGCAATATGTCGCCCCTGGTCTTGCTATTGAAAAAGAGAGGGTGCCCCTCTGCTTTCAGATTTGACAGCAAGAATTCTCTCTTTATAGAGGAACCCAAACCAATGGCTCACCAGGGAGAGGGAGAAAAATAGAGCCTTCATTTTTTTCTCAGCTTAATCACAATCATAGTCAAATGCACACATTATAATGACACTATTTTTCATTAATTGAGTTATTAGAGCACATTGTCTTAAGTCACCAATAGTCAATGCGGTTAAGAATTCTCAAAACATTGCACAAGTTAAAAGTCAACTATTAGGTTGGTAACTTTTGCTTTCAGTGTATATATTTCCCTCATTCTTTCACGCATATATTTGTATAGCTTGTTTTCTAATAGGATCTTGAACATAGAAAACATTTTAGGATTTTTGAGAAAGGTATAATTCAAAATGGATGCTGAGTCAAAAGTGATGAAATTGCACACGCTGAATTATATGAAGGTGGGATAAGAAAAGACTCTATGGTTCATTGATCCTCTATGGCCATGAAGTTACACATAGAGAAGGATTCAGGGATCTATAGGTTCCTCATGGTTCCTATAGGTTCCTCATGCTTCTAGGTAATTCATTAAAGGACACAAGTCTTGAACAAATTCTTATCATTACGTATGAACTGCCCCAGACAGTTTTGTGGCAACCAAGCCCAGGAATTCCCACTTTCCCAATCCAAAAGTAGTCCTGCATTTTCTTGGAAGGGGCAAACAAGTTTCCCATAAAAATTCTGAGGACAACTCCAAAAGAAAAAATCTGGGAAATTCTTTTTTCAATTGATTAAGCCACTTAAAAAAGAAACAGGTTTAATGAAATTCCATCTACTTTCAGAATGTAGTGATATTGAACACAATGAGGAACTTGAGCAGTCTCTTTTTGATATGTCACACTAAGGGCCCGATTTTATCATTTCCATCCTAAGTGCTGAATCTGGGCGTAATGTAGATGCGACTTAGAAATATACTTCAGACGCCTCCATACCTTCTCAGCCATCTCCAGTCCCATTCGCAGTGTGGGTAGGGCTTAGCATGGTCGAAATGATCGGAGCTCTGAACTGCGCATGTGCAGTTAGAAAAAAAATTTGAAAAAGTGCACTCGTGTCAGATTGCTCTCGAGCCGCAGAAAGCGGAGAAAGTGGCCCAGGAGCGAAAAGTGGCAACGATGACCCCCATACACATCACTGCCCCCCTTATCCAATCCTTCCATTACCCACACACATCACTGTCCTCCTTATCCACCCTCTCTGCAACCTGATCGAACGCCACCCCTCCCTTCCCCACCAAACGCCTGCAGAGTGGCAGTGGATCCCCTTGCATCCCTCCCTCATCTGTCCCCACCAGAAATCCATCTGTCCCCCCACCTCACCAGTGAGGATTGGGCCTCCCCCCACCATTAGAGATATATCATACCCACCTCCCTTCTATAGACAACGACCTGGCTTCATTCCTCCCCCTGCCCTCCAAGAGAATGGTCTGGCCTCACTCATCCCATTCTCTCCCTCCCCTCCCCCCCACCAAAACAATCTGGCCTCACTCACCAGAATGAAGCAAATGCATTTCAATCACTGTTGCACTCATTTTGGGTGCTTCATAGATTACTGCCATTCCTGAATCTAAGTAAGTGGTCATCTGTGCAGATGTGAGTGCGGATTGCATTAATGGCCTCACACCTGACTTTACCACGTTTTTGCGCCCAAAACCAGGCACGACGCAATGGTAAAATCGGACCCTAAGTCTCACCACTCAACATGGCAACATGTTACAAATCTTGACCAACATCTGCTGAAGAAAACACCTTCTAACTTCTAACCGAATTCTATGACTACATAATATATACGACCCTTCATCTTCTTGATTCTGTCTAGTTTAATTAGTCTGTTCATGCAGATACTGTCTAGTTTCTTTATTGTGCTAAATATTTCTGTTAAATCTCCCTTAATATTTGCACTTTACTAGGGCATAAAATTATTACTTTGTAAGCCAGTTGGGGATATGGGGATTTTAAGCTAAGAATAGCCTAAATTGAATCACTTCCAATGTTTCAGTTCCACCCAGCATATAATAGGACTAAAATTGGACACATTGGGCAGAATCTTATGGAAGTGATAATGGTCTCTGTGGCTGGATTATCTGATGAACCAGTGAGACCTCCACATCAGCTCTTTTTGAGAAGACCAACCCATCTTCTGCCAGTCAGGGACTCAAGAGACCAGCAGTAGTTAATATAAGCCAGGTTCATGATAGAAAATTGGAGGCTGGTCCGGTATCCTAAAAAGCTTAAATTCCTTGGGTGTAAAGGGTTTTTGACTTTGAACCAACAAGTGTAAGGACCATGTGCAACCAAGTGAGAATGTACTATTTAAAATAAGAAGTAGACAATATAACTGTAACATGCTTAAAAAGTATGCCAAAAATTAAATTGATAGAACTGGCAAATAAATTGGATACAGCTTTATACGCAGGTAAAAAGGCTGAGATCATTGAAAATCTAGCAATGCTTTTAAAACGACACGAGAGGTTAGCCAGACCCAATATTTCAAGAAGAGAACGTATCAAACTAGCTAAGTTTCAAGTACAAAGGAGAATAGCAATTAAAAAGCTAGAAATGATCAAAAGAGAGAGAGAGAATGAGAGGAAAGAGTGAAGGAAAGTGAAGAGAGGGAAAGAGCAGAAAAAGCCAAAGAGAGTTTCAAAAGGAATTGGAGATGCAGAAATTGGCAATAGAAGAAAGGGAGGAGAGTGATCATCAGATCAAAATGCAACAAATGACAGCAGGTACAGAGTTGCATGAGGAAGAAAGTGATTCTAGACTGGGAACCCACGGGGAAATGTTTGGATATGTGCAAGCTCTCCCAAAATTCAATGAAGAGGATGCAAAGTCTTTCTTTTGTGCTTTTGGAAAAGGTAGCTATATCGATGAGATGGCCACAAGACATTTTGACCCTGCTCACACAGACTAAATTTGTAGGAAGGCCTAGTGAAGTATGTGCATCAGGAAAGGCCTGGAGATTATGAGGCAATGAAGACAGCTATGTTGAGTGCTTATGAGCTGATACGAGAGGCTTACAGACAACAGTTTAGAGCTGTATGAAAACAATCTGGGCAGACGCACCTTGAATTTGAAAGAGCTTAAAAAGGTCAGTGTAACAAATGGATATGGCCACTGAAAATTCTGCAGGAGAAATTTAAGGATTCATTGAACATGATGATTAAAATGCACGTTGAGAAACAAAACATTCATTTGGGCAAACAAGATGCAAAGCTTGCAGACAATTAGGTGTTGTTTCATAGACCAAAGCTGTTCCTCAAACCCACTTCCAAAACAAAAAAAATCTCGAAACTGGAATGTGCAAGAGAGGAGAGACCAGCAAGAGAGAAAGTGCTAGGAAGATCTGGGGTGGCTTTCCTTCAAAATAAACCTGAGTCTGCTGGAGTAGTGAGAGATATGAAGCCAGGTTTTGGCATTGGTCCATACCAGAGCATTAAATGGTCATTCCGTTGATGTTATCAATCGTATACAAGATTAAAGGAATGCAAAAACTGGGAAAGCAGAAAAGCCAGCTGCATTGATGCACTGAGTGTGAGAGAACAGACAAAAGGAGATGGCAAGGTGTGCATTACTAGCACACGGGCAGGCTGACCAGTAGGTGACGGATTTATTCAAACATTTTGTATGTAATGGTGAAATACTTCCACATGGGCAGGGGATGGAATAGAAAAAGATATTTAAATATTGTTGGTTTCAAGTAAAGACATAATGATGTGGGATAGAGATATTTGTTGCAGGAGAAGGTGTTCATTTACAGCATTCATAGAGAAACAAAATAAATCCCTTTAATAAAGTAAGCTTAGAGAATAGCTGAAAGTCAGAAGAAGTTGTTATAGCATAATCAAAACCCACTGCAGGCATTCAATGCACTCTAGGATACGATATAGCAGGGTCACAGATGGTCATGATGCCTACAACAGTCAAGCAGCTGGTAATGAATCCAACTACGTAGAAATTAGATTGCCCATTCTGAGGTTTTTCCAGATTGTATAGTGACATGGTCACAGACTCAGCAGCGAAAACAAAAGAAGGAGGAGTTGCGAGCCCAGGGTGGGGGCAAACGAGATCAGGTTATCTGATACCATCTTTAGCAGGTTAACTGAGAATGAGACAGACATAGAGAGTGAGACTGATGGGCTTAATTCAATGAGGTTAATTGAATTACAGCAGGGTGACTCACAATTAAAACCACTTTATCCAGCACTCGAAGCTTAAAGCATTCCCGAGTGTGACTATGAACAAGCATAAAATTTCCTTAGTCATGAAGCTGGGGGAAGATGAGACAGTAAAATTCTGATAGTGACTTCTCTAAAATTCACTTGGGCAATGAGAAAGTACTGGGAAATTTAAACTGGTGGTTAAGTCATCTGCCAAATAATCGCTGGAGCAAACTGACAGATTTACTGCATGCCAATAAACGTATTTGCGACGATAGACTAGGTAAAACAGGGTTTGCAATTCATGACATGGATGTGGGGTTCAATACTACTGCTACAATTGAACACCCATGTAGGTTAAGTCCAGCTAAGTTGTTGCAGGCACAAAAGGAAATTGAGTACATGCCCTGAAATAATTTTATTAAATTAAGTTCTAGTGATTGGAACTTCCTTGTTGTCCTAGTGCCTAAGTTGAATGGAACCCAGAGCCTATACATAGATTACAGGTGGGTAAATACTATAACCAAGAGGAATTTGTTCCCTATTCCACATTTGGAAGACTGCATAGAAAGCTCTGGTCAATCAAAATTTATTATTAAGTTAACGTGGTAAAGGGAAATTTGCTGGATGCTCTTCTTTAAATGCTCCTGGAATCAGGATCATCTAGATGGACAACCTTCGGTAGGTCCACAGTAAGCTTTCCATGGAGCGCTGGAAAATTCCGCACACCAATAAGATCCTAAAGAATAGCTGGATATATACTGGTATAAGCCTTTGAGAATGCTGATTGTGACAAATTCTTTAGACACTTTGTCGAAATCAAATTGTCGGTACGCCTGGCTCATCTCAAGTTTAGTACAAGTTAAGTCTCTTGCTAATTTGGCAATCAAATCTTCAATTCTATAATCTTCATATATACTAATAGTTCTAGCTAGTGGCTCTCACCACTGGCATGGTGAAAGCCACCCATTCTGAAAACAGCAGGGGCTTGATGATGCTTAATTCTTTCAGATGTTTGAGTTCACTTTCAAAATTCTCAAGTAAAGCGAAGGATACAGATCGGGTTTTGTAAAACTTTGGCATAACCTCAGACTCCATGTTTTTTTGCTGCTATGTCCTGTATCTTGCTTATCTCATCTTGGAGCACTTTCTGTTTTTTTTAAGATATCATGGAAGTTTCCATCATTGATTTTGAAGTTTTCCAACCAATTAATTCTAATTTGACAAAGTAAATCTCGACCCATCAAACTTGGCCCTTGGCCCTCTACTACTATTAGAGGTAGTTGAACTGATTGATGCTGGTATTTTATGGGCACTGTTGTTATTCGAAGGATCCTTAAATCTTCCGCAGTCTATGTTGCCAGTTTGACAGTCAGGCTTCTAAACTTTAGAACCTGAATCCTCTTTGTAAATAACAATAGACATGTTCTCCTCCAACTGAAGCAGAGGCATCCATGTCCACCTCCATTCTGAATGGCCGACCATTTACCATCAACACAATTCTAATGGGGCTGTCATTTTCTACCTTAATGTTGTTTAGCCTCTGTACTTCATAATTGTTCTTAGGGCTATTCTCAACACTGTGTATGTACTAAAGTTGGATTTTTTGTTTTGTTGGCCCTCCAGTTATCCCTGCTTACTCCTGCATTTGCTATTGCAGGCATAACGTGTAACTCCCCTGAACTGCATCTCTTTTGGAGGTGATCTTCCCTCACACCAGTAGCATTATTTATTGCTCCTGGTCTGTCAACAAAATTTTTTATACCTCTGCACTCACTTTTGCTCTGAAAATTTTTGCCCTTCAGTTCCCTCCTCCCTTATCACCTCAACTACTAGTAGCTTCCCGCCAAATTAGGTAGATTTCACATGCTAGCATTCTCTGCAACTCCATCATCTCCTTTTCAGAATCTTGTATAGTCTGGACAACATCTAATGACTTCTTTGAAGTAATTTCTGTTTCTGTTGATATTTTGTTTTATATAATCATGTTAGTTACACTACAGGCTAGCCTGTCTATCAATATGTCATTGAGTGCAGACCTGAACTCGCACTGTTCAGCCATTTGTCTTAGGCATGCCACAGATGCCACTATCCAATCCCCTAGGCTCTTCTCAATGAATTAAATTTGTATTATTGCATTATCACCGAGGGATTTGGGTGATGATGTCCTTTGACTAATTCCAGAAGCTTCTTGAAAGTTTTACAATCAGGGCATCTGGAGGAGTCAGATTCCTTATCGGACTATAGTTTGGAGCCCTGCAGGTTATTAACAGGATTACCCAGTGCTTTTCTTCCATCCTGATTTCATTGAGCTTAAAAAAGTGATGAAGGCATTCAACATATTGTAATACTTCCCCATGATTTCATAGAATTCACAGAATCCCAACAGTGCAGAAGGAAGCCATTCGGCCCATTGAGTCCTTACCGACCACAATCCCACAATTCCTGTAGCTCATCATGTTTACCCTCCTAATGCTCCTGACACTAAGATTAATTTAGCATGGCCAATCAACCTAACTTGCACATTTTTGGACTGTGCGAGGAAACTGGAGCACCTAGAGGAAAGACATGGGGAGAACATGCAAACTCCACACAGACAATGACCGAGTCCCTGGTGCTGTGAGGCAGTGGGGCTAACCATTATGTCACTGTGCTGCCCCACTTAGGGGTAGAATGGGTCTAATTTTCAAAAAAGGGGCATTTTGACACTCACTGCTGAACAAATTTGCTTCCACATGAGGTCTGCTCTCCTAATTTCTGCAGCAGTAGAAAAGCATTCCAGTTGATCCTCATCATCATTCATTCTGTGTGACTTTCATTTGCTGAAGAAAGTATAACTCTGTTGAAAAAAATACAGCTGATTGGATAACTGCTTGATTTCAGGTGGTTCTAACATGTTTTGAATTGAACCGAAGTCAAAATAAAAGTCAGTCCTCCAGATTTTCATGAATATAGGTTAATAACTCTATAAAGTGAAGATCGGATTATAAATAAGAACAAGTTATCTTGACATGCACAATAGTTTTAACAAATTTTCATTTGCAATCTGTCCTGATGGGCACAAATTGCAGATCCGACCCTAAAACCAAAAGTCCAAATTTAATTGATTGATCATCCTTTATATTCAGCACATGAACATTTGACATGACTATGTGACATGATCGCTTCCAGAATTGGGATCTATCATAGCAGGTTAATTTTAATGGAGAACTCATTACCTTCTTAATTAAAAATTTCTCAAACATGTATAATAATAGTGATAAACTGAGCAATTCTCCTATGACCTTGGCAAAAATGACCCCCATTTGCTGAATAAAAGACTGCAGTATCTACTGAACATCTATTTAAAGGTGCAGTCATCAAGAACATTTTTTTGACATATCTTTTTGGGAGGAGAAAATACTACAAGCGCTCTATGTCATTTTTGTCGTAAGAGCGTGAGATACTGTTTGCGCACAGCTCCAAGCTTATTAGGAATTTGCAGGTATAATTACCCATCCATTGAAATTTTCTATTATATATCTATTAAATATTAATATGAAGGACACGAATTTCATTGAAAACTCATTATATATACCTGCAGCACTCAACCCTCTGTAGGTGCTGTATTTTCAAGTATTTTCGATGTTAGTGCTACATTCACCGCCTCTGTCACATCTGCTTTTGATTTGTTGCCATGTTTTATAAATCAGTCAAAAATCTTTCTGAAAGTTTTTCAGCTGCCACTTTTTTTCTACAACAATTGAACTTTCTGGTGGCCAAGCTAAAGGTCTACTTCAAGGGAGGCGATGGCCTAGTGGTATTATCGTTATACTATTAATATAGAAACTCAGGTAATGTTCTGAGACATGGGTTTGAATCCCGCCACAGCAGCTGGTGAAATTTGAATTCAATAAAAATGCCTGGATCTACCGATGACCATGAAACAATTGTTGATTGTCGGAAAAACCATCTGGTACACTAACGTCTTTTAGGGAAGGAAATCTGCTGTCCTTACCTGACCTGGCCTACATATGACTCCAGAGCCACAGCAATATGATTGACTGTCAAATGTCCTCCAAGGGCAACTAAGGATGGGCAATAAATATCAGCCAGCCACTGATGCCCCTATTATACAAATGAATAAAAAGTAATGAACAAGAGTGTAAATTGTGAACCCACCTTAAGTAAAGGCTCCTGTTACAGGCAGTGTTAGGTTAATGTTGGATCCTAAGAATTTCAACAAAGAAGCTGCAGCAGAAGAAATTGCTTATAACGGTGGAAACCTTGTGTCCCTCTCTGTGTCGTTCCCCACCACCACCACCACCACCCCCACCCCCCGGCTGCTCCCTATGTGGCTCATGAGATGTTCTGTGAGGATGATGGCGCAGGTTCACCCACTCCATGTACGACCACATCAACTTATGTGGGGATACCAGAATCCTAAACTTGGGAAACAAGCAGTATATTAATTGTTTACTCAAGAACAAATATAGCTGCAAGATTGATGTTTAAAGGACTGGTTCCAGATAACCTAATGTTATTTGGAAATATTTCCATTGCCAAGTGCTTGGAAGTGCTTCAGAGACTTCTCTGGAAGTTTTTGGTGACTTCTTCCACTTGCTGCTTCCAGGGTGGAAGGTCAGAGAGGTAGGTCACCTATTCACACAAAACCTGCAACAGGTAGCTGGAAAGGATAAGGAGACAGTGGGATGGGGGCAGGGGGTTGTTAGTTGTAGCAAGGGTTGCAGAATGGGGAGGGGGGGTGCAGCAGGGGAAGTGGCTCTGGTTCTTCAGCATGTCATAATGGGTAGAGGCTGCAGAGAGCAAGCTCCACATTATTTCCTCGACCAATTTGGAGCTAGGCTCTTGCATGCACCTTGGCAGTGACAGAAGGCAGCCTGGCTGTCCCACCATTGTACACAGTATAGCATCGTAGAAACCCTACAGTGCAGAAAGATGCCATATGGCCCATCGAGTTTGCACTGACCATAATCCCACCCAGGCCTTACCCCTTTATCCCTACATATTTACATGCGAATCCCTCTAACCTACGCATCTCAGAACACTAAGGGGCAATTTTAGCGTGGCCAATCAACCTAACCCGCACAACTTTGGACTGTGGGAGGAAACTGGAGCACCGGAGTATACCCACGCAGACACAAGGAGAATATGCAAACTCCACGCAGACAGTGTCCCAAGCCGCGAATCAAACCCAAGTCCCTGAACTGTTAAGCAGCAGTGCTAACACTGTGCTACTGTGCCACCCCAGGTCTTGGTGATGATGATCTATCCTGATAATGATGCAATCTTTGAACAGGGAAGGGAGAATTATGTATACAGGATTGTCTGCATTGAACAAATGTAGAATTTACAAGAAGACTTATTCTATGAGAGTAGCACAGATATCTGCTGCCTGCAGTAACTGCTCTCCCCATCCTCTTTAGACTGCTGCTGCTGCTCTTTCTGCTTCTGCTCCCCTCATCTCCAATATACCACTGCACTGCTAAAGACCACAGACTCACAATGCTGCAGGGTACTCAAACTGAAATGCTTTCAACATTCCTACTGTGTAGTGGAGGAATTTATCTTCGAACAGAAGTGCATCCTGGGGCACTGCACATGTGTCATCAACTTTGACTGGTAAAGAGGGCAATCTTAATCTCCAAGGATCCAAGCTCAAAGATTGCAGACACAAGGGACTGGTGCAAAATGAATGCAATGTGACAGCTCCCAGGAAAATGCTCAGTCACCTACGCGACAATGATGTTGGCTCTAAAAGAGCCGCATATTCAGATAGTTCATTTAGTTCATTTCCTGGTTAATCAATGGGGCAAGTAAAATCAAGTAGACAGAATCTGTCACATTGCAGGGCCTTGACATACAACCATACAATTCAGCAGTTTACAGGTAAATGGATAAAAGTCTAGTTCTCACAAGCAATAACTCTATAACTTGCGTTTGTAAACAATAAATTGGCAAACGTTACCCTGCAACAGTCCAAAACGACTCTGCGCCATAGATTTTAAGTGTAATGATAGTCTTTACAGCCACTAACAGTGTAATGCCTGTATTAGAGGTGGGATGAAGGTCAGGTTGACAGCATATGGTTTAAGTCATTGTGAGGCATGGATTCCAGAAGAATTCATGTTAAAACAGCTGATAGGAGCTTCTTGGTCTGCACTGATGATGTGAAGGTTCTGCACTTCTAGTCTGTCTGACTAGTCTATAACCCTCCTGTTGCCCTTTATTTTTTTCGCAGTGGATTATGTTCTCTTTACAATGCGAGTAAAGGTAGATGATGAAGTGGCCGTCAGTGGCAAAAAGAAACAAAGAGAAAGACTAGAATTAACTGATAAATAAATATTAACAGATTCCTTGGTCCCTTTATATTGTTTCCTCCTTCGTATTAAGAATGTTGGATACCTGGCTTATCAGGACTAAGCAGAAAACAGGATTTACAATGCTTTCCCAATTAAACAGGTCTGTCTATTTTAGGCCAGATACTCAAGCCATCCTTTGAGAATTAAAACGGAAATTGGCTGGGCACTAAACAGCATGATGAAGGCTATTTGTGTCCCTCCTACACATATTTTGAATGGTAAGGATAGGAAGACAGACAAGTTAAAACAAATGACTAAACATAACTAGAAAGAAAAACTTTCCTTTACATAAACTCTTCCATGACCTCAGGATAGCACAAACAAATGAAATACTTTTGTAGTGTGGATACTATTATAATCTATGTGCATGTAGCAGCCAATTTGCACATAGTCAGATCCTCCAAACAGCAATATGATAATCAGCAGATATCATGTTGATTGAAGAATAAATACTGGCCAGGACATTGGGCAGAAAACTCTTGCTCTCCTTTAATTAGGGTCAGTGATTTATACTACGTCCATCTGAGAAGGTCTTAATCGAACATATTACCAGAATATTGTGCTACTATCAGCAGTGGGAAATGAGACTTAATTGTCTAGGAGAAGAAATGCCAGCTTCCTGACAATAGGTTGAAAGTAGGGAAGGCACATTGAGCTTCCTAACCATAAGTGACAGGAATCTATTTGTAATATATTTGTATTACACGTATACTCATTATATTATCTGTCACGTTTTGCCATATTAATTGGTATCTTATCAATTAACTGTGCAGTGAATGAGAAACATATGTTTTCAAAATTACGGTTAGTTAAAGATGGCATGCAGTAGGCACCAGGTTTTCCTGGTGAATTTGGACTGAGTAGGAGTTGCTTTTCTTTCATGGGGAGTTCTGTTGGGACCACAGGGAGGGAGGCATTAAAGCATTGAATTGGGTGGTGGCAGTGCAAGTGGATTGGGACATGGCTGACAAAAGGAAGAATTGTGGAGACTGATAGACTGATAATGGTTCAATGGAGGTGGGGGGTGGGGGATAGGGGGTGGAGGGGGGGAACAGACAGAGGAAACTGAACTACACAGGGCAGGTTAGTATCTATAAATGGGAAATTCAGGGATATAAAAGTAAAGTCAATGGAGAGGGCCTGGCAATTGATAGTAATGGTCAAAGGTGACTGAGGGAGGATACAGGGTGATGGTTTCAAGCTTTGGGGTCAATGTAGGAATGTTTATGACAGAATGAAGAGATCTCAGGAATAGTACTCAAGGACGGAGGTGTTCATGGTGCTGGAGATCAGGATGTGGCTGCTGAAAAATATAGGATGCCTCTTTGGTTAAAACTTTTCCCATCAGGAAGAATGACTGTAAAGCTCCAGATCTTTGCCTGCCTTGTATCCCCACTTCAACTCAGGCAGTGGAGATTGATCAAGTGCACCCAATGCTTCTGCTAGTTCTGGTACATCTAGAGAAGAGTCGGCAGAGGGTGGTCCAGGTTCTGGTGCCAAACAACTGACAGAATGCCAACAAGATGGATATCAGGCAGTGAAGGATGATGGCAACCAAGGGCTAGTGCGACATCAGGCACTGAAGCATAATCCTACACACTGCATATGGACCAACTACCTAGAAACATCAGAGAGGCAATAATGGAGATAGATGTGGGTGACTTATTCATGTCAGCAGCTTCAGGATGATCTGTTCACCATGGACAGAGTGAAAATCCAATGTCAGTAGCTTGAAAAAGCATCACGTTATTGCATTTCTATACCATCGGTCATTCATGGCTCCACTGAAGACATGTGCATCGAGTATAAAATTTGGAGAGTTGTGGTAAGTTTGTATGAGGCATTGATGAGGCCAAATTTAGAGTATTGTGTACAGTCTTGGTCACCTACTTACAGGAAGGATGTAAATAAAGTTGAAAGAATGCAGAGAAGGTTCACAAGGATGTTGCCGGACTTGAGAAACTGAGTTACAGAGAGAGATTGAATAGGTTAGAATTTTATTCCCTGGAACGTAGAAGAATGGATAAGAGGGGTGTGGAGGATTATGGTCCAAGTTCAGGTCAGTGGGACTAGGCAAAAAATGGTTCGGCAGAGACAAGAAAGGCCAAAAGGCCTGTTTCGGAACTGTAATTTTCGATTGTTTTATGTGCTATCTCACAGTCAGCTACTCAGATGCATCAGGAAGATCACCAAGGCTCAGTTCAGAAAAGCCAATGAATCTGTGAGATTCACCGCAGTTCCTGAGAGGCTACCAGTCACAGCTGTGGGATTTAATGTCTTAGCTGGATTTTCACAGGTACAAGGGGCAATTGATTGCACGCATATTGACTTCCAGCTCCCTGGGATCATCCAGCACCTTTCATAGACTGAGGTTTTTAATTGGTAAATGTGCATCTGATCTGAGTTCACCACAAACAAATCCTGCAGATCTGTGCTCACTTCACAGGGATCTCTCTTCACTCTTACATTCCCACTCAATCTCAGGTGCTGCGATTGTTTGTTCCCTTCGATAACTGTCAGAATGGTTCCTGGGGGAGAGGAGATATTCTCTGGAAACCTGCAGAACCCACAAAGCCTCACAGAGAGGGACAATGTTGTCAGTGTCTCAACATGAACAACAGAGCAGGCCATTGGCGCGTTGAAGATGAGGTTCCGATGACCAACCACAATCGCTTCATGTGTCTGTAACTTCCATCCTAATGCTTCCCATAACCTGTGTGAGTTTTTGCTCCCCCTCACACCACTCCTTTTGACACTACAGCTACATCACCACATATCCTCCTGTGTACTCCAGCAGGATGAATAATGTTGAACCTCCACGATCTCATAGCATCTGACTCTGGAGGATGGAAGGTGAATGAGGGACCAGGAGGGTGAGTGGGTGCAAGACTTGTCCTGAGTAGTGCATGAAGGCATGAGGAGTGTGTGGAGGGTGAGGGGGTGAGGGCTAGAGGGATGTTTTTATTTTTTTCTTAAGTCTTTTTATTTAAACGTCTTGGATTCTGAGACTGGCCATTCGCACAGCTCACCTCCATGCCCAAAAGCCTCGGTAGTTGTCTCTGTGCTTTCTCTGAGGGTGGTTGACCTGATTACTTATCAGAAGTTCACTTATTAATCACAAAGATGCTTACATTAATACTGCAATGAAGTTACTGTGAAATTCCCTAGTCTCCACAGTCTGGTGAAGTTCGGATACACTGAGGGACTACTAGCTTGGTCAATGCACCTAACAAGCATGTCTTTCAAACTGTGGGATGGAACCAGAGCACTCAGAGGAAACCTGCAAAGACAGTGATCTTAGCCAAGGACTGAACCCATGTCCCTGGTGTTGTGAGACAGCAGTGCTAACCACTGTGCCATTATGCTGAAACAACCTATACTTCCACTCCTCCCTTCCTCCCTCAATCCACTGCCATCCTCCCCTCATACACATACATACACACACCCTCCATCACTTTAGAATGAAAATTAGATCACCTGAGGCACTTGTACCCAAGTCAGATTTGCCTGGTGAAAATTCAGTGCCAAGTTTTATATATGTTAAGAAACAGATAATTGGATGGAATAACTGGATAGACTGGATAACTGGATAGATGAGTGATAGACACCTTCATTGCTTCAATGCGTGCAAAAATTGTACAGAAGTGCAGTACTTTTACCTTCATCAAAATATTTAAGGCTTTAATAATTTGGCTCATTTTTAAAATCAGAACTAGAAGCCTATCTTATGAAGGACTCCGGTGTTTGAAAATGCACAGATTTCAAATTTCCAGTGTTCACTCCAGCCTGGTAAAATATTGCCTTGAGATAGTAACAGGATTTATGTTCTCTGAGTCATCTCTGCAGAGCCAATGGTTACTTTTTACATCAACCAGCCAGGTATTATGATACCTCTGTCTCAGATACGAGAGATAAATGAATAATACATGAAGATGGTATTTGAGTCCCAGAAATCATCTGAGAGGTCAAGATCTTTCTTTGCCATGAACTTTGTAAGATGTGTCGAGCAGGAACAGGAGCTAAAGGTTAGGTACTTGACCAGACACTACACTTTGGCTTATAAACTCAATAGTCATTCCCCAAGTATGTAGCAAACAGATCGTTCAAGTACTTAGTATGGTTTTAGCTTCCTGTTCTACACTAAAGGAGTTGAGTGCCAGAAAACACAGGGAGGAAAAGTTAGTATTCTAAGCCTAAACCTACTGCTAAGCTAGTATTTTGTATTGATTTTTTTTCTTGAAGCCCATAATCTGGAAAGCTTGTAAGAGTGAGTGAGGTAAATATCATTTTATTTGCTCAAATAGGCTTAGATTGGATTGCGATGAAAAATTCTGGATTGCCCGAATAAAGGCTGAAAGCAGCAATTATCCATTATTGTTTTCAGCAGTAACAAGGCCATTAAAAAGAGTCGGCAAGTAGGCTTGGGATCATTTCAGTCAGACAGTTGCATTTGGAAAGCTAATGGTGGAATAGAGAAATAATTTTGCTCTAAAGAGGAAGCATATAAATTGCTTATAGTAATAATTCTAACACTCAAATTGCTGCATATGCTAAACAGAGGGGGTGGTGTATTTCATTTACCTGCAGAAATTCATTGTTAAGGAATTCATATTTGCAGCCCTTGTCTCTTGCTATAAACAAAAGTAAAATTTAAATGGTTATGCAAAACCTCAACTTTAAAATTCTCATCCTTATTTACAAATGCCTCTATTGCCTCACCTTTCCCTTTCTCTATAATCTCACAAAAATCTACAGCCTGAAATCTCTGTGCTCCTTCAATTCTGGCCTTTTGTCCATTCCCTTTTCTCCAATATTGGCATCCCAGACTTGCTCAACAAAAGAGTTAGGAGTTACGGGGACAGGCAGAAAGATAAAAGTTAGGGTCACATTCAGTTGTGATCTTATTGAATGGTGGAGCGGGCTAAACTGTATCACAGAGGTGGGGAGGTGAATTTAAACTGCTCTAATTTCCCACTCTCTACTCATCTATAAACAGAGAGGTTTCTTTATTCTGATTTTCCCCCTTTATAAATAGTGGCATATTTTTCCCAGTCCTTAAATTTGGAAATGCTCCATCCCTCTGTTAATAACTTGTACAGCAAACTGGAGGTAAGATGAAAATAAAAGAGCTTGTTCATTTTTACACACATAAGAAGGATTTCCCTTTTTATACTCACAGAATAAATGGGGGATAAGGAAAAGAGAAATAGAATTCAGGACTCGACCACAATAAAAATACAAGAATTGATTTTATGTAAATCCAGAGAATCTCTAGAGTGAAGAAGGAGGCCATTCAGCCCATTGAATCAGCACTGACCCTTCAAAAGAGCACTCCAACCAGGCCCACAGTCCACCCTATTCATTTATCATGGCCAATCCAGCTAACCTGCACATCCTGAGACTGTGAGAGGAAACTGGAGACATGGGGAGAATACACAAAATCCACAAAGCCAGAATTGATCCCAAATCCTTAGCACTATGAGGCAGCAGTGCTAACTATTATGCCACCCCTTCAGATTCATGAGTCAATTGGAATGCACCTTCCAAGTAGAGGGGGCTGATGGTGGAAGGTTTCGTCTTCTAGAGTGAAGTTGGCGCAACAGAAGAAGGCATATAGAATGAGTCAGTCAGAAGGCATGAGATTTCAGCAGTTGGCAGGTTTGAGTTCTTTCTGCTGCTACCAGGTTGTTGCCTGGAGTTCTGTTCACTTAATCACACAAACTGTTAGAGTTAAGATCCAGCAGACAATGTCATGGTTCAGCTTAGGGGGAGGGAAGTAATGTGAGAATGGCTCAGCTCAGTTGGCTGGATAGCTGATTAATAATACAGTGTAACATCAACAGCATGGGTTCAATTTCCATCCTGAATGAACTTTTTCCTGAAGGCCCCACTTTTTCAGCCTTGCTTTCATTTCAGACATAGTGATCCTCAGGTTAAATCAGCACCAGGCACAGCCTATGATGATCTGGGACTACAGGGACTTTACCTCTTTCTTTATCTTGATGTTGGACCTGGGGTGTATACCTCCACAGCTAGAGTCTAGGTGTCTGTTTAGAGTTGGGACTCCTTTTGTTTTTGGAGATGTTGGTGTCAGGTTAACTAACTGCCTCGCCCTTTGTTAAACCTGGGTGTTCGGTTTGAAAACTTTTTGATCATTTGCACCATTATGGGAGATGATGTTTTGTGAAGAAAAAACGAAAATGCTGGACAATCTTAGCAGACCTGACAGCATTATGGAGAGAGATAGAGCCAATGTTTTGAGGCTGATTGATCTTTCATCAGAGCTGAAGACGAAAAGTATAGGACAAGATTTATATTGTAAGGGAGGCAGTTTATATAATTGAACAAGATGCCATGGACAATTATAAAAATGAATCAATAAAATAAAATGAAATAAAATAAATGGAAATGGGGTGAAGGTGGAGAGGAGAATTCATGCCCCTAAAGTTGTTGAACTCAATGTTCAGTTTGGAAGGCTGTAATGTGCCTTATCGGAAGATGACGTGCTGTTCCTTCAGTTTGCACTGGCCTTCACTAAAACATTACAACAGGCCATCATATTAACCCATTTTTTATTACATTATATTCTTATTATATATTATTTACATGTTAATTTCTCCCATTGTTTCATTTATCCACTTATGAATCTGTCCTTCCATCTTGTTTTCCCTCCCTACTCCTCCCTTTTCCAACCCCACTAAGGTTTTTGGCCACAAGTCAAAGATTGTTCTTTGACACTCTGCATTTTTGTCCTGATAATTTACACATCCCAATCTCTTAACGGGCAGCTTTAACACCATTCCCAACCTTTATTCCCAACCAAACTTCCCAAGCCATCATTTACATTTCTTTTGTCTTGTCCAAGACATCTTGGTCAATTACATACCCCTCACCACCACTACCGCACACCCTCTCACCACTTGCTCCCCCCTCACTCTAAAAGTATATATTTTGTCCTATTTTCTTTGTCTTCAGCTGTGACAAAGGGTTGTGCATGCTCGAAACATTGGCTCTATTCTCCTGCCTCAGATGCTGATGACTTGCTGAGATTTTCCAGCATTTTCTGTTTTTTTTCTGTTTCTAGCATCCACATTTTACCTATGTTTTGTGATATCCTCCTTTGGGCAGAGATAGCTGGTCCAAACTCCTCAGTGTCATGATCATTATCACCTTTAAATTGTGGCAAGGTATTGGGTGACTTGCTGAATGATGTGTTAGTTCAGCATTTCTCCATTTTTAACAGCACTGAAAAAATGACTTTATATATTCTAGTTGTTGAATATATAATATATCATATAATACATATACAATATCATGTCTTGACCATGGCAACTGACTAAATGGTCTTCTCCAGCTCTTACTCCTTCTGAACCACTCCATCTCTCTACCACTCTTTTCTTCTTGTAGATGCACCTTAAAATATATCCCACCATTTGTCGGTATCCTAGTGTCAAATTTCATTTGATAATCACTCCTATAAAGTACTTAAGAATGCTTAACTCTGTTAAAGCCACTATATAAAGGCAAATTTTTGTTACTTTAAAACACCTGCTCATGTTCTGTAATTCAAGTGCTATGACTCTAGGTAAAATCTTACCTAAAGTGGCAGAATGTTTGGTGAGAAAACTGGGTTTTTATGTCCAGAGAAAAACATGAAATTTCGCAATTTTATCATACCTCACCAAGAAAAAGGGGTGTGATTCCTGCCATCATAGAGGAGCCTGGCTGCACACAGATTTGGGCACCATCTTGAAAGGGTACCCTAAACAGAACAATAATAAACCTGCCCCACCCCTAAGGTTTCAGAGGTTCTCCAATCCCGATCAGAGCCAATGTTGTTTTATCCCTCTCCCTGATCATTGGCCCTTCTCTCCCTCCTCCCTCCCTGTGATCATCAGCCTTTTCTCTCTCCCTCCCCCACAATCATCAGCCCCTTCTTCCCCACTCCAGTCATTGCCCTTTCTCTCCTTCTGCATTCCTGTGATCATCTGCCCCTCTCTCTTTCTTCCTCCTCCCTGCGATCATTTGCCCCATCTTTCCTCCCCAGCTCTCTCATGATCATTGGCCCTTTCTCCCCACCCCTCCACACAGTCAGAGCCATGAAATCATCCCTGGCCCACAGACCATCTCTGCATCCCCTGCTATCCTGGCCTACAGTCATAGCTGCATGATTCCCCACCGTCCCACCCCATCAGGCCCCCCCTGAGGCCCACCCCTTAGCACAGTTTGGCACTGCCAGGTTAGTGTTGGTATGGTGCCAGGGAGCTTGCCAGGGCACTTCTTGGCCATTTACCTCTCTCCAGGGAGCTATACTTAGCTTTATGCCCCAAGGAGACCCCCACAATAAGTTCACATCTGTATATATCTATTGCAAACCTGCCAATATGATGTCACTTTGATGTGATGTGACGATGAGAGAGGGGTCAATATATGGTGAGGAGTTAATAATATTAAAATGTATGCAATGTATGCATTCTGAGTGTGAACTTGATGGGATCGCTGGCAGGAGATGCGACTTCTGGATCTTGAGCACCTCCCTCACATTCGCAACCTCACAGAGAGCGAACGCAGGCTGAAGATTTTGCCCTCTGTCTCTAAATTGTTAAATAAGGAAACTGGAAATAAGAAGATGAAATATATAAATTTATGTAACTAGTGATTCATGCCTTTGGGCTTGAGGTTAAAATATGTCAACTTGTTTATGTTAAGACAGACGTTTTGAGCAAGACTCGGTGATGTTTTTTGCTTGCACTGTGTAACAGCATCCATGCTTTCAAATTTACATTCAGGAGCATTTGACGGGAAGGTAAAATTAATAAAAGATACAAAATCCACAAAATGGGTTTGAGTGATTACATGCAGCCAAGTTTGGAGTCCAAATCAAAATTAATCCCAAACTGCATCTTGTCTTGGAGTCTGTTTCATATCCCTCTTTGTTGAGCACATCATAAGTACTCACTGATATTTCTTTTCTAGATCATTCACTTTGAACTGCTTTAAATTGTCATTCTGCAGTGACTTGCACAGCTAGCTACACAATGTGTATTTGCACTTACTTTCTTGGAATGTAAACGGCAATCATCCATATCTTTTCATTTATTTATTTTACTCAACCCTAAAGTTTCTATAGTTGTGTCTCATTTTAACCAAACCTTTTTATTCTTATCAATGAAAGTTAACAGAAAAGTGCTCTGAAGCAAACATTTCACTTCTCTCATTACTTATTGCAGTAATCTGGTGCTTTACACAGTATCACTAATAACATGCAGACCATAAAAAAATCATGTTGTTTAAAATAAGTCAGAGCTTTCTTCTGCCCAGTTGCTGTAAAGTAGTGCACCGTCAAAAACGCATGAATTGCCATCAGGGACTATTGCATCTATTGCACAGCTATGTACTTGATTGGAATACTACACATTTCAAAATTTATCCCCTAGCTATGCTGCCGATTCTTTCATCCACCTCTTCATTTTCTGTAATCATTTTTTTGCTATATTTTGTTTACACTTCTTTGAATTTTCCAATGTATTTTTACCTATTTAATTGGATTACCAGATGATAGCAGACAGTGACACAATCTCCCAGATCAATGGCATTAAAAACATACAGAGTGAGATTCTCTATTCTCCCAGCTATGTGTTTCCTGTCGGTGGGACATGGTATGTTGTTTATTAATGATGGGATTCTCTGGACTCACTGCTATCCATGGGAATTCCCATTGACAGCACCCCATGCTAGTGGGAAACCCGCCAGCGTGAGTGGCCGGAGAATTCCAGCCCGAATATTTGCGAGTATCATCTGAATTGTTGCTTAGGTGGAATAAAACATCTCACACCATGGAAATGCTATTTTATGTGGCATAATATGCGACAGTTGCAGTGAGAATGTCAACAAGGTCCACCACTGTCTTTGAGTATCCACTTTGATAATATTCTGAATAGACTGACTTACTTCAAATGGAAATGCATAAAAATTTAGCAACAGTTCTTAGGGATACTTCAGGTCCATTAATAGTGAAGCACTGGGTTAAAAGGTGGAGTTTTATGTGGAAGTGACAGCGTGCTCCACTGGCTTAAAGGTCAGGGACAAGACCATCTCCACATTCATAGAAATCATAGAATACCTACAGTACAGAAAGAAGCTTTTCAACCCATCAGGTCTGCACTGACCATAATCCCACCCAGCCCTACCCCCATATCCCTATATATTTTGCCCACTAATCCCCTCTAACCTATGCATCTCAGGACACTAAGGGGCAATCTTTTAGGATGTCCAAACAACCTAACCCGCACATCTTTGGACTGTGGGAGGAAACCGGAGCACCTGGAGAAAACCCATGCAGACAATGTGCAGACCCATGGAAAATGTGCAAACTCCACATGGACCCAAGTTGGGAATCGAACATAGGTCTCTAGAGCTGTGAAGCAGCAGTACTAACCACTGTGCTACCGTGTCACCCAACAACATTGTTGGGAAGACGAGGGTAGACGAAGGTATCAGAGAGGAAGTTCCATCTCTGATAGCTGCCATGGCCGCCAGCTCTGTCACCCCCATTAGTGGTTTGGTGGTGGATTAGGAGGTTGGGTTTTGCCAGGAGCAGGCTGGTAGACCCCAGGGAGAAGGTTTGGAAACTGGGATTGAAAGGCCAGGGGAGAACGAATGGGGCTGGTAGCCCTGTTGTGAGACCTCTGTTATTCTCGAGATGCCTGAACAAGAACAATTCCCACCCTTGAGCCCCTGACAAAGTGAAGGATGGAGGCCATTAAGTGGCTATTAATTGTTGCTGTTGCTGTTTTGGCTCCATCCCATCCCTTTCAAAATTTAAATTGTCTTCTTCTCAAACCTGACCCCTATGGAACTTCCTTCTTTGTTAAATTATTCTGTCAAGGGATGTGGGCTTTACTCACAAGGTCCAACGTTGTTTCCCATTCCTAATTTTTCTTGAACTGAATGAAGACAACTAAGTGTCAATTACATTACAATGTGTCTAGAATCACATTTAGGCCAGACCAGACAAGGTCAGCCCATTTCCTTTGCTAAAGGGCATTTGTGAACTAGTGACTTTTTATGACAATCAACAAGAGTTTTATGGTCACTATTACTGAGGCTAGCTTTTAACTTGAGATGTTATGAATTTAATTTAATTTCCACCAGTTACCATGGTGGGTTTTGAACCTATGTCTCCAGAGCATTAGCTTGGGTCTCTAGATTACTAGTCCAGTGACATAATTGCTGCACCATCATCATAGCATTAAATGGTACCTTGGCAGCCCTAAGTTCGACCTTCCACTGCAATTAGTTGTCCAGATGCAAATGAGACCCAGCCCCTGATTTTTGGGATGGGGTCGGGGACTTGGGTCGTGGGGGGGAGGATAGGGGAGCTGATGCTAGAGTATATAGAGAGAAATTGTTTCCATAGGCAGTGAGGTTGAGAACCAGAGGTGAATGACAAAACAACTTAAGGCATCATGAGAAGATTTTTTTTCACATTGTGAATTAATACCTGGAATACTCTGACAAAAGATTAACATGACTTGAAATGTTGGCACTATTCTGGAATCTCAAAAATGCAGCAAAAGACCATTCAGTCCAATATGAGCCCATGCCAGTAACAATCCCATTCAGCCCTATCCCTGTAACCCCACATATTTACCCTGCTTATCTCCCTGACACTTAGGGCAATTTAGCATGGCTAGCCCTCACATCTTTGGAGTGTGGGAGAAAACCCAAAGCACCCAGAGGAAACCCACACAGACATGGGGAGAACACGCAAACTCTGCACAGATAGTGATCCAAGGTCGGAATTGAATCAGAGTCATTGGTGCTGTAAGGCAGCAGTACTAATGACTTGCCACAGTGCTGTTGTGTCATCTCTCCACAGATGTATCAGACCTGCTGAGATTTCCCAACATTTTCTGTTTTTTGTTTCAGATTTCAGCATCTGCAGTATTTTGCCTTTAAGATCCAGAATATACTGCCTGAATTCAATCAGAGCTTTTGAAACAGAAGAGACAAGGAAGAGAAAATTCCAGATAAATGGCGAAAGGACAGGGGAGCAAGATTGGTTAAATTGCTCTTTAGGAAAGACAGCACAGGTTCAATGCACCAAATAACCTCCTTCTGTATTGAACTGTTCCACAATTCCATAAAAATTCTATTAGTTCATGAATATTCTGCCATGTTTATTCAGTTCAGCTAAAATATAATTTTTGTTCCACATCCTTGCCATTGAAGTAATCTGGCAAGCCTTTTTGTTCCAGGATCACTACTGAAGGTAACTGAGAGTGGACAATAAGTATTAGGTTTGTTAGAATACTCATATCCAAAGAATATAGATCTGAAATAATTTACATCTATATGGGATCAGTTCAATTGTCTTATAACGCTAATTCTTTGTTTCAATGTTGTGAACTTACATCGTTTATCTCAACTACAAAAAGATTGGCATTGTGCAAACCTATCCATCTCTAAAGCCACTGAATAAACCTCACAGTTACAACCAAAGATTTGCTACATGACTTTCAGTCTTCTTTACTGTAATATGTGAAGGATTACGGTATAACATTAGAGGAACAACTTGGCAGTGCTTGTGTTCTTTTTAAATGTCGGTTTGAGATTACATACTTTGGTAAAGATTTTCTCAAACACAGTTTGTGGTGGTGATAGAAGTTGTACTGAAAACCCAGTTTATATTTTCCACAGATGTCTAAAAAGCTGAGGATATGGTCATAGATTACAGACAGGGAAAAATCAATAGCGTACTGTCTCTAAGGCATTGATACAGATTAGGTATCGCAGCTAGGAAGCAGCCAGTGATCTCTGCTTCCAACAGAGCTTCGTAAAAGTCATTTGGTTGTTAAAATTCTTTTTTCTGCATGGCTTTCAGGTCATAAAATGAGACGAGTACCAATTTTTCCAGTGTTCTGCTTGTCTTTGTAACTGGAGAAATGCTCAAGTATCCTGGTGATTTCTCATTTACTTTGTGAGTACAAAGAACACTTGCATTTACAAAACACAGGCACTTATAGGGAGCAAGTTTCAGCTGAACACAAAAGCAATCACATTCAAAGCGTATTTTTTAGGAGAGATGGATTGATGGAACATCAGTCACCGGCAAATTCCAACGATGAGTTTTATTTTTTCACATTGTGCCTAATTACTTGACCTGATTTTTATACAATTATACTTCAAGAAAGTACCTAACCTGATAGAAAGTGCAAAAAGAACGACAGTAACATTTCCATTTTATCTGTAAGCAATAAGCATTTAAGTATTGTAAAGGATTCATAATTATTTATTTGAAGAAGACTGTCTGCAACATTTGTACATTTCTTCTCTGCAGCATGCAATGATGTTTTAGTGGCCAACATTTGGAGCTTATTGTAAGATATTATATTTC
Source organism: Sphyrna mokarran (assembly GCA_024679065.1). Classification (NCBI taxonomy): domain Eukaryota; kingdom Metazoa; phylum Chordata; class Chondrichthyes; order Carcharhiniformes; family Carcharhinidae; genus Sphyrna; species Sphyrna mokarran. The sequence goes on along the minus strand of JAGIQG010000007.1, from coordinate 76,444,230 downwards.
CAGTTTGCAAATAAATCATTAAAGCAAAAATATATGGAGGGCAGGATTTTCAGCCACCCCCTCACTCCCCTCCCCATGCAAGTGTTTTCTAATGGCAAAGGTGATTTGCCATTGGCCATTAGCTGCATCTTCCAGTCCCACTGGTGTCAATGGTGGGTCAGATGTACCAATTACCACAAACTCTTTTTGGAGTTAAATCAGCTGCAAAGTTTATTCATGCATTCAAATCTGGGGAATGGTCGAAACTATACATATACAATAAAAAAATAGGCAAGAGGGGCTTTTAACAACTATGAATAATTTAAAGAGAAAGAGCCACAGATTGTGGGTTAGTTCACATGTTTGCCAGTGTCCAGAAAGATAGAATCCAGTGAGAGATCCTTCAGGGAGGAGCTACAGTTTTGCGAGTGCGGAAGTGGAATTTTTAAAGTCGATTGTGGCGCAATGAGATTAGGTTTGTATATAGAAACTTGTTCTGCTCAACAGGCAATGGTCGAAACAGCACTCATGGAGGTTTGGACTAGATGCAGATTGCTGGTCAGTCTGGAGACCTGCTTTGATGTTTGCAGTCTGGAGTTTAAATGGCAGCCTGAGTTGTAAATCTGGAAATTTAATTTGAAAGTTTTCCAAAGGCCAGGTGCTTAGGCCGGGTTATGTTGCCTATTAATGAGTCAGTTGCAGACTAACAAGAAGTTTTATCCTTCTAGACAAAATCTGTCATTCACCTGAGGAGATAAATGGTGGCTTTTGGCATCTCTGCAGGTATACTGAGTTTCAGTGACTCTCTATTTGTTTGTACCAGGCTGCAGAAACAGATCTTCTGCTGGTCTCTGCTTTTGTTGATTACAATGTTCCTTGCATTGATGAGGGTTGAGTTTTTGTCCTGTAACTGCTGTTGGAAATTTCCAGAAACTGTAGCCAACTTGTGAATCATGAGAGGAACGTATGCAATGCAAGTCATGTCCAGTTCTAACTATTGGACTGACCACTGTTTTATTTCAAAGTTGAACATCAAAATCTATCCCTTAAATGGCCCATGGCAAGAAGATTGTGAAGCACCTCAACGTCTCAGAGCTCAAATATGCTATGGAGAAGGAATTTCTCTCAGAGTTTTGAGAATCATCTGTGTATAATGAGAATGGATACTCAGTTCTTTGAAAATGATGGTTGACCTTCAGGGAGTGCCGTCTACTCTAGCTACCCTTGGACCCACTCTCAAAATCAACAAGATTGGTTTGATGAAAACAATGAGGCTCTAGAAACACTGGCACAAATTTCAACAAGCTTTACCTCAATGACATCACTACCCAATCATGATGCCCACCAAAACATTTGCAGGATGGTCCAATGGAAGCTCGGTCAAAAACAAAACACTTGACTGAATCAGAAAGCTGCCAAACTTTAATCATATACATACCACAAGATTTGAAAGAGATTCTAGGATGCTCTGAAATCTGCCTACCAGTTTATCGCCAATCCTGATTGCAGAACAAGCCCAAATTTTAGAAAGGTGAGTAAAGGATTTGAACCAGATCCTCAGTTAGCTGCAATCATTCGTAATTGTAGAAACAACCAACAGGTCACTGCCACAGGTCATCATTAAATGCTCTCACGTTGATAGAGATAATGGATAGAATCTAGAGGCAAAGCTCGAGGAGTTGATGCTATCCTAGCCAAGGGCTACAAGTCCGGAGGTTAGAGCTTGGTCAGGAAGTTCACCCAACACTTCTGGCTCTGTTTTATTATTTTGATTCAAGTGCTGGGCAGACTTGAAATTGAAAGTGTTCTAGCTCCAACTCTTAGACTCATTTTCAGGCATCCCCATATGCACTCTGCCTGCAAAAATATCAGCAATTCTGAATTGTGCTGCAGAAGCCTGGAGGTGTGGGGCTTAATGTGTCCAAAATCCTGCAGCTCAGATCAGCACCTCCAACTGCGCAGAAAAAGAATGATAGAATGCGATTCCCCTGCCACGTTGCTCCGAGGCTGGAGCCTCTCCCTGCCCCCCAAAGACATTGTCCCACCCCCACAACATTACTGACCCTCTTATCCCCACATGCCTTCCATCACTGATCACTGGTCCCTCCTCTTCAGCCAATGATCTCAGAGTGGGAATGGACCCCTCCTTCCCCCTCACTGATCTCATGCAGTGTAGCAGTGAATATTCCTTTTCCCCACACTGATCTAATGCAGAGTGGCAGTAGATCTCCCCTTCCCCCTTACTGATCTCATGCAGACTGGCAGCGGATCCCCCTTTGCCCCTCACAGATCTCATGCAATGGATATCCCCTTCCCCCCTCGCTGATCTCAGACAGAGTGGACTCCCCTTTTCCCCCTCACCAATTTCAAGCAGAGTGGCAGCGGACCCCACCTTCTCCCCCTACAATGATCCCAAGCAGAGAGCCTTCGGTTCCCCCCTTCTTCCCCACCTCCATCAATCTCAAGCAGAGAGCTGCCAGACACTTGGCACCAACCTCCTCACTAACTGGAGCACCCGAATAGTACTCTTATGGATCATATCTGTTTTACGCCAATATGGAACGGCAAACACGGTGGTAAAGGAGGAAATGCCAGAAAGAATGGGCATACAGTCCATTAAATCAATTTAAATATATGCAAATGCATTTGAATAGCTGTTGTGCCTGTTTCTGATGCAGTCCCGATTGTGGCCATTTTCAGGCCTTGTTAAGGGGAGGGCCATGAGGAGGCGGGTACACACCACGCTACTCACTGACTTTATCAAGTTTTTGCACTCAAAAATGGGCACAACATGATGGTGAAATCAGACCCTTCCAGTCTAATTATTAGCAAGGAACCATCCCAGAAGAATACATTGATGTCTCCGTAGTCCCCCTGTACAAGCAGAAAGGAACTCACCAATCTTGCAACAGTCATAAAAGAATCTCATTCCTCTCCATTGCTGGCAAAATCCTCACTAGAATCTTCTGAACCACTTAATGCAGTATCTCGACACAAGATCTGCTGCCAGAGAGTCAGCACAGTTTTAGCGAAGGTTGAGGAACCACAGATGCGGTGTTTGCAATTAGGTGGTTCCAGGAAAACTGCTAAGAACAAAACATGGACCTCTACATCATGTTTGCTGATCTGACCAAAGCCTTTGACAGAGTAAGCCACGAGAGTCTTTGGAATATAATGGAGAAATTTGACTGTTTGGAGTTCCTTGTGCACATGATTTGTATTGCTGAACTCCAAGTGGGTCTGCTGCAGATTTTGTGGCTATCTTCTGCAATTAGATAAACTAGATAACAAGGAACATTATTTCTTAAAACTCTGTGGTTAGAAAATTCAGCTCTGTACTGCCACTAGTGCCAATGCTACAGAAGACCAGAGAGATGATAATAGCACCAGAGTTGACCATTTCCAGTCTAGCCCTCAAAACACACTCTATAAACATGGAAAGGGATCGCGGGTAGAGGTGGGGACATCGGGGTGGTGGCACGGGCTCGTTGGGCTGAAGGGCCTGTTTCCCGTGCTGTTTTGTTCTTTGATCTTTGTTCTAATATTCTAAAGGCATGCTTTGTGTGCACCGAGACATCAATCAGCATCAGTGCTTATTTGGCACCCAATCTGCCATTTTGGAGCATGGAAGTCCTTAATGCCCTTTCTTAAAACAAAACTCCCAGCTGAACTTGCATTCATCTGCACAAGCAACCCTTCCCTTCACCACCACTAGCACTGTTTAAAGTCATCAGTATGGAACTTTCAGATGAAGTGTTTTGACATGCTTTAGCTATGAAAGAATGAATGAAAAAATTATGTATCATGTTACTGGAAGCAAAGGTTCTGGACTAAGAAGGGTGCATTTCTGAACTTTTATGGAGACTTAATTGCAGTTCCTCTTGGCAATAAATGCTGACCTAGCCAGTGAAGACCATATTCCTTTAATGAACAAAAACTGCATTCAATTGAGGACAGTGTCCACCTGAGGGTCTCACCTTTTCTGTCTTCACCACAGCTTGGAACAATCACTCAGGCCACTGCATTTCACTAAGAAAGTGGAAACGGAACTGTGTAACCTCCTACACCAATTCACAATGGGGCTGGACAGATGTACCATCGCTTTTAGTTTCTATGCCAACAGATCCTGTCATGCATGAGCCATTGACATTTTTACCATTTCACAATTCAGTATTCATCACTACAACAGGAATGTGAAAGGTACTGTGCACCAGGAGAGAGGATTTCATATTCTCCTGTCTTTACCCAGGAGAAGCAGGAGGAGGGGGACTTCTCCAGGAAAATAGGATTCGAAATGGCACACGGAACCGTTGATTACATACTGGCACGGCATATTAACAGAAGAAGCAACCACAATTGCTATCATTTCACTAATGTGCAGTTAGTGTGCGACTGTGCACAGAAAATCATGTCAGTTTTTGTTCATTTTTCTGGCAATAGACTTGACATTTTGAACCTACATTGGTCAAGAACACCCACTATATGTGAAACACCATCAGATGCCAGAGACTGCCTGCTTGCTGAATGGAAAACCTCTACATCACTGGATCACGATACCCCTCCATCACCTGATTATGCATGGGCAATGTGCATGCAACAAGAGCCATACTTTCAATAGGAACATCATGGAGCAGGCCTTAGGTGATCTGAAACTGAAGTCCTGCTGCCCTGGAGGCGTGCACCTGTAGTCACCAGATGGTGTCTCCAATGTTTGCTGCTTCTTCCCCAACCTTGTTCTCACAGAGGCTCAACTTTTTGCCTTTAGTATAGAGGAAATGGAAGAGGAAGGTGATATCCAGAGTTGCTTTCCTCCATCAATTCCCCTAAGATCCCATCCCCACATCATTGCTTCACCTTTCCATTCTTTTGCTGTGGGTTACCACAGTATCCTCTTGGCTAAATCCGAAAATGAAAGATATCACGAAAGAAGACTTTTCACAGCTTTATCAGCAACACTTCTGATAATTCACATCAACCTGGACTATTTACCCAAGCGCGTTTCCTCAGTGCATGTCTTGTGGATGCCCTTACCTATTCAACTGCTCCTGCACTGCACAATTCCAGTGGCTGCAGCCAGGCTGTTAGAAGGATGCTGATGAGGTGGGAGACTATAAATGGCCTCACTGAGAGACCCACGCATCTCTGGACTTGAGAACCTGGCTTTGGATTGCACTATCTCAGTTTGAATGGCAATAATCCGGGCTGACTTCTGACAGGTAATAGCATAGTCATGTATGGAGCAGAAGTGGTGGAAGCACTTTGAGGGACAGATACTCCCCTCGAGTAGTGTCTGAATAATCATAGTAATTTGCTGGAGCACATATTCTGAATTGCTATGTGAGTCTGCAAGGCCTATTGAGTGTTGCAATCTGCAGCCATGATGGTAATGGTCTGAGCCTGCATAGCAACAAACTAAGCTTGCATGGCAACAAACATGGATCTCACAACTTAGTCTGAGCTTCCATTGCAATGCTGAGATGTTGAGTGATTTATTACTTCTGTTGTAGTGGATGCTGAGATATCAGCCACTGGATATTACATGAAAAATGCGTCAATGCCTTATAGAATTGACCATGACTATGAGGCTGAAAAGATGGCTGCCAAGTTCTGCACAAAGCTCTGTTCAACTTGAAGGTAAACTCTTCCTCTGTAAAAGTCTATCAATGCAGCAAGAATATCTGTGTGCATTTCAAAAGGATTCTCCTATGTGCCTCCCTGACAAATCTCAGTTGAGTCTTTGGCGGCAGATGTCATTTGACACAGATATATCTCTGTCTTCAGACTTGCCTGCAGTTTGTTCAAGGTCAGTGACTCATGTGCTTTTACCCAACCCAATCCAATCTTTAAAGTACGCAAGTGCCAATACCTGAACTGGTGGCCCCATGTATCAGATCAAATGGCACTGTTTCTTCGCATTATGCTTGTTCTTCCTCAACCCCCTTAATACTGAAGCTGAGAGGTCAAGTGGCAATTCTTAGGTGTTTGAAAACAGAAATACGGATGAAGAGGGTTTGGATGGGATGCAAGAGGTCCATGGTTAAACCAACTGTAGCTTGCATTTAATGCCAGAGTGCAAGATGAAGGTGAAATAGAATCCAGAAGGAGCATAAGGCAAAAACATACTATCATCTTGAATATCCTCAGTGATGCCATTTGCAATGGCCTCAAGGGCTGTGAGCTCCATGATGTGAAGAACTGTCTCCTCAAAAGGGCTTAAGCGGCATGTCTGCTCCCTGCTAATTATCTGTTATTTATACCTCTTCTGTGGGACCTTGTCCTGAAAGACAGAGGGTGAGTTATGTGCCTGTCATAGTTGAATATCTAGAAGCAGCTGGAATATACAAGATGTGAGTGGCAGCATTAGTAAAGCATGAGTTTGAACATCTGAATGTTAATCCTGCATCCTGATTGCTAACATTTGTTGGTGGGTGAGTGATATTGGTAAGATGCAGTGAGTAGCATGTGAGATTGATGGTGTGGTGGATAGGAGGTGCCATCAAAAAATGTAATCATCAACCTTGACCATTCAAGTGAAGTCACTGAACTTTTTATTGCACTGTGACCAAGTCCTCTATGAACAGACTACTGAAAATCCCTGATTACCTTCTCTCATTCATTTCACAGAGTTTGGCCTGAGGGCCTCCAGGCCCCCTAGGAAAAATGATTCTGCTCTTCCTTTTGACTTTGTGGTCTATTGTCTCTGGCAGTATCTGAGAGGATTGGAGGACACACTTTCTTTTGTTTCAGTGATAGTGTTACTCCTTTCCTCAAAGCCTTTGCTTAACTGTTCTACCAGCTAGACTGAATCTGTCTTTACTTAAAAGAGAACAGACTGCCATTACAAAGTGCTGGCTAGTTGCAATTTGAGTTAGTCACACATGCACTGCCCCCCACAACCCCTCACTGAACATATACTGGGCCCCCATTGAACATGCAGCCAGTCAAGAGTGCATCTTATACTGGGCCTACACACCACAACCATTGAGTTGAGCAAATGGGGCTAAGTTTATACACTGCCTGCATTATCAAGTGTCAATCACAATCTCCATACCCATCAATGGGTGAGTCAAGCCATTAGCCTTGCGTATTTGCAATCATATTTTACTTCACTTAGTCAGTTATATAATCCTGACATCTCATCATACTTCATTTGGCAAACCATTCAGTCTTCAATTGTGAAACCAGGAAAATACAGGAGAAAAACTTCCTCCGAAAGGTAATAAATTTCAATTTGAGAAAAGAATTCGAGACTTGCAATTCTAAATGCATCGATTCCCTTTTATGTCACTGGTCGCTCATTTCTAAAGAGCATCTATAGCTGTGACCCAAGCAACACTAACTTGAACTTATACTGCATGAATTTTAACGTACAAACATTTCATGCAATTACATGAATTAATTTTTGCTAACTTAACAGAGATATTAAATCTTTTTACTTTAAATTCAATAATATTTTCATTTCAATTTTATAAAAAAACATAAAACGATTTGTATAATAATATATAGTATAATTTCAAAACACTTAAACAGATTCAAAATCATTTGGACTTTCCAAACAGTTTTCAAAGGGACAGACTGATTTAGCAGAAATGGCACAAGAATAGCTCAAGGTCAGCTCTTCTGATAATCAGAAATAGCTCCTTCACTCACTTCAGTGAGAAATTAATGGGTTAATGAGATTTCTCAAGTGCCAGTTGTAGACTCAAATACTGGAAACTCAAGAAAATAAAGAGGCGAGGAACCTGTGCGAATATGATGTAATGGCAATGGTGAAAGCAGTGATAATAGCGAGGGCTAGGTACTTAATATTTCAGGATATAAACTGTTCAAATAAAATAGAGAAGGAACAAAGGAGGTGGGGTTGCAATTCAGACAAGAGAAATGTTGTGTTGGAAAAGAGAATGTCCCTGAAGGAGCAGGGATAGAGTTCACCTGGAGTGAAGAGGATCAAAGGATATTGGGGGGGGGCGGGGGGGGGGGGGGGGGGGGGGGGGTGGGGGGGTGGTGGGTGTGTTGGAAAAACAGGATCAGGTTATTGAATTGGATGATCAGTCATGATCATAATGAATGATGGAGCAGGCTCAAAGGGCCAACTGGCCTCCTCCTGCTTTTTGATGCTTCCATGTTAGAGTTGAGAAACAAAAAGTGTATAGTCACATAGCTCAGCTATTTAATTGGCCTCCAAGTAGTGAGAGAATAATAGAGAAGAAATCTGCAAGAGAAATTATACAGTTGTGAAAGAATAACTAGTGATACTTAATTACCCAAATATCAACTGGGATAATGTGGGAGTAAAAATGACCACCAGACATCTCAAAGTGCCTTGTGAGCAGTGAAGTGCTCTTTTAAGTGTAGTTACTGTTGTAATGTGGAAAACTTGGCAGCCAATAGACAGGCACTCAGCAAAGTCCCACAAAAGGAAATGCCATAATGACCAGATGAACTCTGGGTGGGATTTGCTAGCCATTCCCACTGGGGGGGATCTTCTGGTCCCACTGATGGTAACCCTCCACCATGGATTCCCCAGAAGCAGAGAGTGCAAACAATGGCAAAGCTCATTGCCAGTGGCATTATTAGTGGATTCTGTCACCAGCTAATGGTAGCCACCTACACTGCCACTAAAGATGCTACCATGAATTGGGGATAGATGGGGGGAGACTAGGGACATGGGAAATCATGCCCTTTTTGTGTGATATTGAGTAAAGTGAAAGAAGTGGGAGTAACTTGGGGTGAAGCCCCTTTCATGTTTGTGATACATTGTGGGAGGAGGCATTGCTGAATCTGGTGCTGGACAATGACGTTGGCCGTGTGCTTGTTGGAGAAGATTTGGCTGAGACATTGCACAATTAGTTTTGGATTAATGGAGAAGAGCAAGGAACAATGTAATGTAGAAGTGCTGGAATGGCAGTGGGCTAACTTCAACAAGATGAGAGGGAAGAGTCAGAGCCAGGGTAAAATCTGCAATGCAGCAAATGGTGATCTATAAAGAAGAGATATTTCAGATACAGATTAGGTAGATTCCACAAGAGGAAAGGCAGGACAGCTAAAGTCCTTGGATGATAAGGGAGATAGGGAGCATGATGAAACAGATAAAGAAGTTTTATGATGCATTTGGGTGATTTTTTTTCAGCGAGAACCAAACAAAATATATTCAGTTGAGAAGAGAAATCAGGAGAAAATATGAATGGTAAAGAAAACATGTGAGGATAGAATGAAAGTTAATTGGAAAGGGAAGACAAAAATCTTAGCATTTACTATCTACTTACTACGCTGGTAGTAAATAGATAGTACGAAGTAAGGTGGAGCCTATTAGGAACAAAAAAGATTATATAAATTTCAAAGATCAGCGCGGGGTTGGAATACTTATTGAGTCCTTTAGGTTGGGTTTTAGTAAGGAATAGGCTGGTGACAAATAATTCCAAAAACAGAAATTATAGAGATAATGGATGGGTGAAAACTGATAGTCTGTTATATTGGAAAGGATGGCTATGCTCAGAGTGATACCTTACCTGGTGTGAATGCCTTGTCTTTTAGGTTGCTAAAGGAAGTGGGGGTGGAGATGATGAATGGATGAGTTTGCAATATTACAAAGAACAAAACAGCACGGGAAACAGGCCCCTCTGCCCAACAAGCCCGCGCCGCCACCCCGATGTTTCCACCTCTACCTGCGATCCCTGTCCATGTTTATAGATCTATGGATTAAAAACCAAATTTGAGACAATTTGAGAATTATTTGTTTTGCCAATTAGCCTAAGAGCACATCTTTGGGATGTGGGAGGAAACCGGAGCACCCGGAGAAGACCCACGCAAGCACTCTTCCCTCAATTTGGGGACGTGCTTGAGAATTAGCGTAATAACCATTATCTTTCTCTGTTACAGCATTAACATTTTGTTCAGAAGATTAACAATCACCTTTTATAAATAAACTGAATGCCTTTTGAGTCTGCTATAGCTTGCTCTTTTTTCAAAAAATATATATCATGCACAGGAGCACTTAGGTGTAAGAATATTGGATCTCTATTGTGTAGATTTGGCATTGATTGCTGTCAGTGATGAGTTGGCATACTGCACAGCTGACATTGTGCACATTGCCCCTGGTATTATGGATGTGTTGCTTAATGTCTGTAATAGTGTAACACTTACTGGTGACATTGTTGATGTTGTACCACTTGTTGGTGATGCTGCTGATGTTATCTCACTGCTCAGTAATGTTGGAGGAAGGTGGGATTAGAAAGGGCAGCTGGGTGCCCTTGGGCTGGCATGGACAAGATAAGCCGAATGGCCTCCTTCTGTGCTGTAACTTTTCTGTACGCTAGTAACATAACGTTGCTTGATTTCAGAACATCTTTTTTTGGATACTTTTTTTTGCAAATTTTCAGAAATGATCTTATGCTTTTGTCTGACTGTGATATTGTTACTCTGTGCTCTTATTAAACTTCAGCTTCAGATTCATGGCTGTGGACTCATTTTTCCCATCGTCTTCTTGATCTGAATCGTCATATGAATTTCTTTTTTCTGGCAGCTAAGACATCCAACCATTTCATGCAGTTGTTTGGTTCCTATATATATCCTCAAAATCTTTGTCGTCTTCCAGCATTTCTTTCAATTTTCCTTCACCCCGTTGCTTCGCCCTTGATAAGTCATTTATCATTTTCTTTCTTTATTCTGCACATCATTTCCCAGTGATTGGACTTTCCACAAGCTTTGTAGTTTGATCCAAACGCGGGACATTTCCTTCAATCTGTGAACACATATGGTTGTCTGCAGCACTTGCACATCTTTCTCGTTGTCTGACGCACATTCTTTAATTGCTGTTTCACTGCATCAGCCAGGCTACCTTTTCCTTGATTTAACCCAATGTTAGCTATTTGGATTGTCAGTACCTTCATGTGTCTATTCATGGCTTCATGACCCCTGGCAGTGTCTAAAGTCTGCAACATTGCGAGCTTGTCCTTTCAGTTAAATCTTGTTATACTTCAGGGTGTCCAGAACTCCCAAACAAGGTTCAACACGTAGCCTTTCATCTATGTCTTGAGATTGTAAGGGGGCTTCGCTCAAAAGTGCTGAATTGGCGGGAAAACTGTTCTAAATCCTGACCGTTCTGCTGGTGCAGCTTCTCACCTGAATTTCCCCATTCTGTGCACTCAGAGGTCCCAGTCATGGATATCATTAAAAACCCAGGGGACAGGGTCCATTTGTGCTGGAGTCTGACAATTCTGGAACTCTGCACTGCACAGTGGTCCTGATCTGTCAGACTCTCTGTTTACTGACCAGCTCGATCACTTGCCAGCCCAGGACCCCCACAGTGCTGTCCCTCCAGCCCCCGCCATGGCCCAATTGTGGCCCTCTCAACAATTCCTATTCCCTGAACCCCCTCTGTCCCAGAGTGCCCCGATGTACAGCTCACCCTCCTTACCAGTGATCCCCCATCCCCCTCACCCTGGCAGACCCCCAACACCCACTAACCGCCCCCCACGCCCCCACCATCCACGATCAATCCCCTCCAAGAGGCAGCTTCCCACCCTGGCAGACCACTGCCTCACCCCCCCATCGCAGACCTCCTTCCTTCTGAAACCAATCCTGTCTGCAGAGTGGTAGTGGGATCCCCACTCCCACTGATTGCCTGTAGGCTCTAGCCCCACTAGGCCCCACTCCCTTGGACTGCCTGATGCCTTGTGGGCATGGGCACCTTGCCCCTTGGGCAATGCCAGGGAGCACAGGCTGCCACTGCCAGTTTGCCCATGTCCAAGCAGCACTTCCTGCCACTCAATCCTCTGGGAGGCCCCTGTTGTCCTTCTTCATTCCGGCAGAGTTTCCTGCTTGTTCCTGCTGAATGAAGTTCTCCTGGTAGGGTGGGAGATACAGGTCCCAATAATTAGCTAATAAACATATTTAAAACATTTTTAAAAAGATGTAAATTACTCCCCTGCCTTTCCGCCACTTTCCAGCATGGTTTGGTGGATGGCTGTTTGCCGACTCTGGGAGGTGCGCATGCGTTCCCAGTGTATATGCATATCCCTGTTCAAGGCCATCAGCGGTCATCTTTCCTGCCTTCATGTTTCAATTTTTGTTAAGAAATTGTCAACAATTTCCTGTATTAAGCCTTGAAATTCATATCAATAAATCTGATTATTTCGTTTTGGCTGGAAATGGACACTGAATTTTGCAAAAATATTGTCTGAGTTTTTGAAGTCATCTTCACTCACCAAGTGACAAAGGATGTCACTGATACTTTCCTCTTCATTTGTGCCTTTTAGAACTCTACTGAATGTCCGTTGGCACTTTTGTTTAAACATCTCAAAAGCTTCTAATCCATTATCGACCTCATATTTCATGATGGGCAAAGATTGTTATGGTGGCCATTTTGTTTTCGCATGATTCACTCTACTTTCCTCTCACTCCCTCTCTGGCATTATTTTAGTGATGCACGATGGCAGCAATGTGCACCAAATATATGATGTACTGCAACAAATCACAATGTCTCCTTTGATAGATCCATACCACTTAGGAAGGCAAGAGCAGCAGATGCATGGGAACATCGCTACCTGCAAGTTTCCCTTCAAGTCACACACCATTATGATTCGGAAATACATCGCCGTCTCTTCATTGTCACTGGATCAAAGTCCTGGAATTCCTTTCTGAACAGTACACAATACGGCTTGCAGCAGATCAAGAAGGCAACCTTCTCAAATGCAAGTAGGAATGGGCAATAAATGCTACTCTACACAGTGGCATCCACAAACCATGAAAGAATAAAAAGAATGTTGATTCATCAGTCTAATTCAGCGTTAGATTTGTTCAGAATGTTTGGGGTTTTAATCACAGATAACATTGATACATTGAGCTTTCTGGTTCCCATAATTGCAAATAATCACACTTCATACTCAAAAGTTCGGTTACAAGTGGTGTACCTCAGGGGTCTGTTTTGGGGCCCCTGCTGTTTGTAATTTTTATAAATGATCTGGATGAGGGTATTGAAGGATGGATTAGTAAGTTTGTGGATGACGCTAAAGTCAGTGGAGTGGTAGATAGTGAAGAGGGGCATTATAGTTTGCAGAGAGACTTGGACAAGGTGGCAAATGGAGTTTAATGTGGAAGAGTGTGAGGTAATGCACTTTGGCAGGAATAATAAATGTGTAGAGTATAGGGCTAATGGTAGGATTCTTAATAGTGTTGATGAACAGAGGGATCTTTGTGTATTTGTGCATAGATCCCTGAAAGTAGGCAGTCAAGTCGATAAGGTTGTTAAGAAGGCATATGGAGTCTTAGCTTTTATTGGTAGGGGGATTGAATTTCGGAGCCGCAACGTCATGTTGCAACTGTACAAAACTCTAGTGCGGCCGCACTTGTAGTATTGTGTGCAGTTCTGGTCCCCGCATTATAAGAAAGATGTGGAGGCATTGGAGAGGGTACAGAGGAGGTTTACCAGGATGTTGGCTGGTATGGAAGGCAGGTCTTATGAAGAGAGACTGAGGGATTTGAGGTTGTTTTCGTTAGAAAGAAGGCGGCTAAGAGGAGACCTTATTGAAACATATAAGATGATTAGAGGTTAGATAGGGTGGACAGTGATAGCCTTTTTCCTAGGATGGAGAAAGCTAGCACAAGGGGACACAGCTTTAAATTAAGAGGTGATAGTTATAGGACGGATATCAGAGGTAGGTTCTTTACCCAAAGGGTGGTTCGGGATTGGAATGCCCTGCCTGCAGCAGTTGTAGATGCGCCAAGTTTGGTGGCGTTTAAGAGGTTAGTTGATAAGTTTATGGAGGAGAAGGGAATGGTTTAGTTTGGAGGGTCATTGCTTTTTTCATAATTGGTCGGTGCAACATCGAGGGCCGAAGGGCCTGTTCTGCGCTGTAATGTTCTATGTTCTAAAATGCTGGAGCTGCATCAAATGTTTTTTTCAGTTCTTCATGAGGCTAGAGGATTGATACATTGTTACTCAGCATATGAGTGCAGCGCAGTAGTAAAATGTGGCACCACAGATACACATTCCCATAATAATTGGTTCCTATTTCTGTACAAATAAGATGAGAATGTAACAGCCACTAACACCACTTCAGGGAGAGAGGCCTATATGAACATATCTGCACAGAGAAAGCTGACTGAACCAGCAGAGCAGTTTTGGGACACACCTTTGGAAAGTGAAAGATAATGGCTCCAATAGTCTTCTACATCAGTGGATCACTTTAATAAATATAATACTGTGGCCCTTCAAGAGGAAGCGGTGGGGGCGGGGGGGGGAGGGGTAGTTTCCTGATGGCCACATGATCATCAAAGACCCTATGAATTGTCCTGGCAGGAAGCTGAGTCAATGAGAAGGAGGACACAGACCATGGGTTGAGAAGGGTATTGAATTTGGAGCCAAGGAGTTGAATAGAGCAGTTGCATTGTCTAACCTTATTGTGTATTGTTCTTCTTTTGGCAATAAAGCCTTTTATTGTTTAAAGCCATATTGAATTACCCTTGATGTATTACATTGGTGATGAGGCAAAATACTGATGTTGTTGGAGGTCACAGGGTCCAGTTAGAGGGGGAGGGGTCTTCGACATCATGTTTAAGAAGCAATTAGGTACACTCATTTAGCAATGGCTTAGATCAGAAAAATGATCTAACTAAATAATTGGGGACAATATATGGAGGCTTATAGCATGGAAACAGGCCTTCCGCCCAACTTGTCCAGGCTACCCTTTTTTTTAACCCCTAAGCTAATCCCAATTGCCTGCATTTGGCTTATATCTCTCTATACCCATCATACCCATGTAACTATCTGAATGTGTTTTAAAAGACAAAATTGTACCCTCCTCTACTACTACCTCTGGCAGCTTATTCCAGACACTCATCACCCTCTGTATGAAAAAATTGCCCCTCTGCACACTTTTGCAACTCTCCACTCTCACCTTAAACCTATGCCTTCTAGTTTTAGACTCCTCTACCTTTGGGAAAAGATATTGACTATCTAGCTAATCTGTGTCCCTCATTATTTTGTAGACCTTTGTACGAACATCTTTCAGCCTTCTATACTCCAGAGAAAAAAGTTCCAGTCTATCCAGCCTCTCCTTATAACTCAATCCATCAAATCTACATCCTAGTAAATCTTTTCTGCATTCTTTCTAGTTCAATAATATCCTTTTTATAATAGGGTGACCAGAATTGCACACAGTATTCCAAGTGTGGCTTTACCAATGAATTGTACAACTTCAAAAAGACATTCCAACTCCTGAATTCAATGTTCTGACAAATGAAACCAAGCATACCAAATGCCTTCTTCACCACTCTGTCCATCTGTGACTCCACTTTCAAGGAGCTATGAACATATACCCCGAGATCTCTTTGTTCTGTAACTCTCCCCAACACCTTACTATTAACTGAGTAAATCCTGCCCTGATTCAATCTACCAAAATGCATCACCTCACATTTTTCTAAATTAAATTCCATCTGCCATTCTTCAGTCCGTTGGCTCAATTAATCAAGATCCCGTTGCAATTGGAGATAACTTTCTTCACTGTCCACTACGCAACCAATCTTAGTGTCATCTATAAACTTACTAACCATGCTTCCTATATTCTTATCCAAATCATTAATATAAATGACAAATAACATTGGACCCAGCATTGATCCCTGAGGCACACCTCTGGATGTCCCGAAGCATGTTACATTGGGGAGACCATGCAGACACTACGACAGCAGATGAATGAGCATCGCTCAACAATCACCAGGCAAAACAGTTCCCTTCCTGTGGGCAAACACTTCAGCAGTCATGGGCATTCGGCCTCCGACCTGCGGGTAAATGTTCTTCAAGGGGGCCTTCGTGACACACGACAGCGCAGAGTCGCTGAGCAGAGACTGATAGCCAAGTTCCTCACACATGAGGACGGTCTTAATAGGGATCTTGGCTTCATGACACACTATCTGTAACCCCCGTAACTTGCCTGGGTTAGCAAAAAACCTCACTTACTGTGCTGTCTGGAGAAAATACACAATTCTCTAACCAATGCTCAGGCACACATTGTTAGCCACTTTAACACTTGAATAGTAGGTTAGATGTAAGGATTCGCATTCTAATCAGCAATCTGTAACTGTCCGTGTGGATGTGAGTGCCTCTGCAGATCAGAACGCTGCATTTGCCTGACGAAGGCACAACATAGTGTCGAAAGCTCGCGGATTTACTATCAAATAAATTGGTTGGATTTAAAATTGGTGTTGCAAAACTTTACTGAGTTTACCTCAGTCCAACGCCGGCATCTCTACAACACACCTCTGGTGACAGACTCCAGTTTGAAAATGCTTCTCTACAACCACCCTCTAGCCAATTTCATATTCATTTAGATATCTCACCCTGGATCCCATGAGATTTAACCTTATGCAGCAATCTATCATGAGGTATCTTGTCGAAGGCCTTGCTAAAGTCCATGTAGACAATATCAAATGCACTGTCCTTGTCTACCTTCTTGGTTACCCCTTCAAAAAACTCAATCAAATTTATGAGATATGATTTTCCACTCACAAACCCATGCTAACTGTCCCTAATCAGTACTTGCGTCTCTAATTGCTTGTAGTTAGTAAAATACTTACCTACCACAGATATGAGACTCACTGGCCTCTAGTTCCCAAGCTTTTCCCTGCAGCCCTTTTTAAACAAAGGCACAACATTTGCCACTCTCCAATCTTCAGGAACCTCACCCATGACTGTCAATGATTCAAATATCTTTGCTAGGGGACACTCAGTTTCCTCCCTAGCCTCCCATAATGTCCTGGGATATGCTTCATCATGGCCTAGGGATTTATCTACCTTGGTGTGTTTTAAGACTTCCAGCAGGTCCTTCTCTGTAATATGTACACTCCTCAAGGCATCACTATATATTTCCTCAAATTCCCTACATCAATGCTTTTCTCAACATTAAACACTGATGAGAAATATTCGTTTAGAATGTCACCCATCTCTTGTGAATCTGGACAATAGATGACCTTGCTGATCCTTAAGAGGCCCTATTCTGTCCCTTGTTACTCTTTTGCCCTTTATTTACTTGTAGAAGCTTTTTGGCTTCCCCTTTTCTTTATCTGCCAAAACAATAGTCCTCTTTTTGCCCTCCTGATCTCTCTCTGAACTCTACTCCTACACCCCCTATATTTTTCAGGGGATTTACTTGATTCCAGCCGCCTATGCATGTCATATGTCTCTTTCTCCTTCTTGACCAGGGCCTCAATATCCCGAGTCACCCAGGTTTCCCTACTTCTGCTAGCCTTGCCCTTCAAGTTAAATGGAATGTGTTTACCCTGAACTCTGGTTAATACACTTCTGAAAGTGTGCCACTTACCAGACGCCCCTTTGCCTTCCCACAGACTCCCCCAATTAACTTTTGAAAATTCCTGCATGATATCATCAAAATTGCCCTAATTTAGAATTTTAATTTTTGGGCCAGACCTGTTTTAAGATAGAATTATAGTCACTGGTCCCAAAGTGACCCGTCACTAACACTTCTGTCATTTGCCTTCCTTGTTTCCCAAGAGAAGGTCAAGTTTTGCCGGCTTTCTGTGGATCCATCCACATACTGAATGAAAAATTCCCCCTGAATGCACTCAACAAGTTTCTCTCCATCCAACCCTTTAATACTATGGCTGTCCCAGTCAATGTTAGGAAAGTTAAAATCTCTGACTATTACCACTCTATCACTCTTGGAGCTACCTATAATCTCCTTACATATTTGCTCCTCAATTTCCCGCCGACTATTTGGGGGCCTATAATACAACCCTATCAAAGTGATTTCTCCCTTCCATTTCTCAGTTCTACCCATACAGACTCAGTGGCTGAATCTTTGGATATATCCCTTCTCAGTACGGCCGTGATGCTTTCTCTAAACAATAGTGCAACTCCCCCTCATCTCTTACCTCCTATTCTGTCTTTCTTATAGCATCTGTAGCCCGGAACATTGAGCTGCCAGTCCTGTTCCTCCCTTAGCCATGTTTCAGTGATTGCTATAATATCCCAGTCCCATGTACCCACCAATGCTCTGAGTTCATCTGCCTTGCCCATCAGGCCTCTTGCATTGAAATAAATGCAGTTTAATCTGGGCTTCCCTTGATCTCTGCCCTGATCTTTCTGGTATTAGGATTACTGACACTACCTTTACTCATTAATGTGCTCTCTTTGACTTTTGTGTTGTCCTCAAACTTCTCTTCTGTCTCTCTATTGCTTTGGATCCCAGCACCTTGCCAAACGAGTTTAAACCCTCCTGAGTGACTCTAGCAAATTTCCCCACCAGGATGTTAGTCCCCCTCCAGTTCAGGTGTAACCTGTCCCTCTTGAACAGGTCAACCTTTCCGCAGAAAAGATCTCAATGATCCAAAAATCTAAATCCCTGCCCCCTGCACCTGCTCTTAAGCCATGCATTCATCTGCCTAATCCTCCTATTCATACTCTCACTAGCACGTGGCAGCGATAGTAACGCTGAAATTATTATCTTCGAGATCCTGCACGTTAGTTTTCTGCTTCATTCTCTATATTCACACTTCAAGTCTTCATCCCTTTCCCTACCTATGTTGTTGGCACCAATATGGCTGCTCATTCTTCCCCTTAAGAATGCAATCGCACAGTGATGTCTTTGACCCTGGTATCAAGGAAGCAACACAACATCCTAGAGTCTTGATTACGCACAGAAATGGCTGTCTGTGCCTTTAACTAATGAGTCCCCTATTGCTACTGCTAGCTTGCTCTTTGCCTGACCTTTTCTCACACAGAACCAGCTGCGGTGTCACAGGCCTACTGCTGCTGGTATCTCTCCCTGACAGGCCATCCCCCTCAACAGTATCCAAAATGTATACCTGTTTGAAAGGAGAATAGACACAGAAGACTCCCGCTTGCCTCTCCTGCCAGTCATCCATCTACCTGTCTGAAGCTGTGGTGTGACAACCTCCCTGTAACTAATGTCTGTCACATTCTCTGCCCCCTGTGTGCTCCACAGTGTGTTCACTGCTGCTCCAATGCAGTCTGTGAGGAGCTGCAACTGGACACACTTCCTGCAGGCAAAGTTGTCAGGGAGACTAAATTGTTCTCTAATTGCCCACATTTGACAGGAGGAGCATGCCAGTACCCTAGCCGCCATATTGCCCTTACACGAGTAAAAGGATAAAAGAGTATCATATCACCTGCCCCTGGCTTGTGGTCCTCCTGCTAACTGTTTTATTGGTTAGGGGAGAAGGTCGGGAGGAAAACAGTGAAGTAGTGTTTGGGGTTTAACTGTCTCCTCACAGCAGCTCCTCCACAAATCACTTCTGGTACATTATTTCACCACAGTGAATAAAATAATCGCTGAAAAAAACACAAGGTTATTTTGTTCACAGATTGACAGTTTAGTGAGAACATTAACATTACAGATGCCGCAGACACAAAAGAGCAGAATTTGTCATCACGATGAAGAAATGGGAGTCCTCTGTGTTGGCCTCCACAATGAATTCCACACTGGAATTTTCCAACAATTTTCTTGACAGTTGGGAGCTTTGTGCCAATAAGAGAGTACAGAGCCTACGCACGCTGGTGAAGCTGGCTTCAGAACATTCAGGCAACTTCCCAGTGGGCCCCGATCTGCTGGTAAACCAGGAGACCTCCCTGCACTGCTCCCACATCCTGTCATTCCTGTGAACATTGGAATATATCAGTGACATTGACATCTCCCACAATGGCACAGGTTGCTGGCATCAGGATGCAGATCCCACCCAATGGTCCCCTAACGGACGCCCAACATGTCCCCCAATTATTACTCCTCCATGATGTAGCCCTGCAAAACCATGCCTCTTCCCTAATCCCAGCAAGTCTCCTCTCACCTTACATTGGCCTCCTTTGTATAGCCAAGTATCATTGTGCATAGCACCACCACCCCCCCCACCCACCCCCCCACCACCACCATTTTGTCCCCTTGATCACAGCCCCATCCCTATGTAGGCATTATCCATGTATAGACCCTATCCATTTGGCACTGCTCCGGCACACTCACAGTGACAAACTAGCACTGCCATTGCACCAACTAGGCACAGCCCAATGGGCACTGCCCGGCTATGCCCCTGACCACCCAGAGGCTTCAATGGCCTCCTATCCCCCAGCTCGGCCATGGCACTTAGTCTCTGCTGGTGGAGACCAGTTGTGATTTGCACCAATATGCCGTCTTTCCAGTGTAGTGAGAAGCATTCAGGAGGGTGGAAACAGTGGTGCCAAACTCACTAATGATATGGATATCCAGGCATTCTGATGCTAATGAGTTTTGTGCACTTCCTGGTTACAAAGCCATTCTCGCCAATAAATTTGATTTAATATTGTTACATGTGTTAACATACAGTGAAGAATATTGTTTCTTGCATACTTTACAAACGAAGCATACAATTCATAAAGAAGGAAATGAGAGAGTGCAGAACATACTATTTCAGTCATAGATAGGGTATAGGAAAAGGTCAACTTAATGCAAAGTAGGTCCATTCAAACGTCTGATGGCAGCAGGGAAGAAGCTATTCTTGAGTCAGTTGGTACATGACCTTAGAATTTTGTATCTTTTTTCTGAAGGAAAGAGGTGGAAGAGGGAATGTCCAGGATGCGTAATGTCCTTAATTATGCGGGCTGTTTTGCCGAGGCAGCAGAAGTGTAGACAGAGTCAACGGATGGGAGGCTGGTTTGTGTGATAGATTGGGTTATGTTCAAAACCTTTTGTAGTTTCTCGTGTTTTGGACAGATCAGGAGACATACCAAGCTGCGATACAACTGGAAAGAATGCTGTCTGTGGTGCAACTCTAAAAGTTGATGAAAATCATAGCTGACATGCCAAATTTCCTTAGTCTTCTGAGAAACTAGAGGTGTTGGTGGGTTATCTTAACTATCATGTCAGCATGAGGGGACCAGGACATGTTGTTGGTGATTTGGACACCAAGAACTTAAAGCTCTCAACCCTTTCTATTTCTACTGATGCAGGCAGAAGCATGTTCTCCACTACGCTTCCTGAAATCGATGGCAATCTCTTTTTGTTTGAGGTTGACATTGAGGGAGAGATTATTGTCGCTGCACCAGTTCACCAGATTCTTTATCTCATTCCTATACCCTGTCTTGTCATGGTTTGAGAACTAGCCCACTACGGTGGTGTTGTCAGCAAACTTAAAAATCGAGTTGGAAGGGAATTTGGCCACACAGTCATAGACTTATAAGAGTTTAGTAGGAGCTGAGATCATAGCTTTGTGGCGTATTGGAGTTGAGGATGATTGTGGAAAAGATGTTGTTGCCTATCTTTACTAATTGTGCTCTGTGGATTAGGAAGTTCAGGATCCAGTCGCAAAGGGAGGTGCCAAAGCTTAAACCACAGAGTTTGGAGATGAGCTTCATAGGAATAATGGCGTTGAAGGCTAAGCTGCAGTCAATAAATAGGAATCTGTCACAGACACTTAGAAATATAGAGGACAGGAGCAAAAGGAAGCCACTTGGCCCTTCGAGCCTGTTCTGTCATTCATCACAATCATGGCTGATCATCCACTCAATAACTTAATACTGCATTCTCCCCATTTGATCCCATTTGCCCCAAGTGCTATATCCAACCAGCTCTTGAGTTCATTCAACATACGACTTCCTGTGGTAATGAATTCCACAGGTTCATCACTCCTTGGGTGAAAAACATTTTGCCTTGCCTCTGTCCTAAATGGTCTACCCTGAATTCTCAGACTCCACCATCAGGAACATCCTCTCTGCATCTACCTTATCAAGTCCTGTTAGAATTTTATAAATCTTTATGAGATCTCCCCTCATTCATCTGAACTCCAGCAAGAATAATCCTAACCTAGTTAATCTCTCCTCATATATCAGTCTATGCCATCCCTGGAATCAGCCTGATATAGACATAAGCGTCTTTGTAATCCTGGTGTTCCAGGGTTGAATATATGGCCAAAGAAATGGCATCTGCTGTTGCTGCAGTAGCTGAACTGTAATGGATTCAGGCAATCTGAGAGGCTGGAATTGATTTGTGCCAGATTAGCCTTTCAAAGCATTTCATAATGATAGATGTCAGAGCCACCAGATGATGATCATTGAGGCATGCAGCTTAGCTTTTCTTTGGTACTGGGATGATGGTTGTCTTCTTGAGGGGCCTCAGATTTTTGTAAAGAAAATTTCAAGATGTCTGCAAATACCACTGCCAGTTGTTCCACCCAGGATTTGAGTGCTCGTGTATTGACTGTTGAGAAAGCTGCACTGACATTTGCAATGTTGACCTCAGATACATATTTATCCAAGGCTTCCAGAGTGGAGGGCATGCTCTCATTGACCTCTTGCTCAAAGCAGGTGTAGAATACACTGAACTCATCAGAGAGGGGTGTGTTGGAGCCAGCGATTTTACATGCCTTCATCTTGTAGCCTGTTATTCTTGCAGACCTTGCCATAATCGGTGGCTAACCCAAGGCTCTAGTTTGGTCCGATACTGTCTTTTGGTATCTTTAATGGATCTTCTTAGATCGTATCTGGTATTTTTGTATAGGTCAGTGTTGCCTGACTTGAATGCCTCAGACCTGGATTTAAGCAAGCAATGGATAGTAAAATTAGGCCAGGAAGGTTGGATTTTTGAGCTCTCACACTATGTTCTTGCTTAACAAGCTGATTGGTGGGCACAGTGTAAGATCATGCCCAAAATCCTTTCACCAGATTGTGGTGCTGGTCAAAAATCATTTTAACCCTCGCTCCTTGATTATTCTGCTGAGATATAAATTTCATATGGCAATCATGAGCCAGGGAAGACAGACTCAAGATTTGTGACAAGACTTAGGAGACTGGCAAAATACTGTGAATTTGGCTCAGCAATAAGAGAAATGTTAAGCAACAGATGGTCTGGGGCATAGACAGCTTAATAATATAAAAATTGTTACCGATGTAGACCAAAATCATCTTAGAAAAAGCTGTGTATCTGGCTCAGGCCATTGAAAGCACAAAGCAGGGCATTATAGAGTTGCAAGTTCACAAGGTGTGCCAAACATATCACTTGTGGTGGAAAATGACTGGGGTACAAAATATCCCTGGAGTAGATGCAACACTGAGGGCTGAAATGTGATTTTGGCATCAGAGAGAACACTTCTAAGAAATCTGTTGATGTGAGACTTGTGCGTGCTTCAGGTGTAATAGAAAAGGTTAGTTAAAGGCTTGGTGCAGAGCAAAACATCCAATCCAGTCATTGCAACAAAAATAGACAGTGACTGTTCACTTAAGTCCCGTTAACAATTTGGATGAGGAGTACATTAACGTACAAGCTGAAGGCTTAAGGAAATGTCACAGCCTTCCAGTCTCAACATTGAATTCAACAACTTCAGATGATTAACTCTACTCCCCTCGATCCCTTTGTTTTCATTTTATTTAATTTTTAACTGTTCTCTATCTTTTATTCCTTTATTATCTATCTTTATTTTCCTTTCCCCCCGCCATCCATTCCCCCTTTTATGTCCCCCTTTTTCTTATCTTTTGTCCTCCTTTTCTTCCCTCTTCTCCCTTATTTTCCATTTTACCTCTTGAACACCCATCTCCCTTGCTTCCCCCATATCTTCATCTGTCACAGCTTACCCTCTGATTTTAGCTTCTCTGCCGTTTGGCTATTCACAACTTCTGTTCCATCTGCGGACCATCATTTACAGCCTTTTCCCTCGTTTTTGTGGCTATCTTTCATCTTTCATTCTATGCCTTTTAGTTTTGACTAAGGATCATCCAGACTGAAAATGTTAGCTCTTTTCTGTCTATACACATGCTGTAAGAAGTCTCACAACACCAGGTTAAAGTCCAACAGGTTTATTTGGTAGTAAAAACCACTAGCTTTTGGAGCGCTGCTCCTTTATCGGGTAAGTGGGAGTTCTGTTCACAAACAGGGCATAAAAAGGGCACAAACTCAATTTACAAAATAATGGTTGGAATGCGAGTCTTTATAGGTAATCAAGTCTTAAAGGTACGTACAATGTGAGTGGAGAGAGGGCCAAGCACAGGTTAAAGAGTTGTGTATTGTCTCCAGTTTGTGAGATTTTGCAAGTCCAGGCAAGTCATGGGGGTTACAGATAGTGTGGCATGAACACAAGATCCCGGTTGATGCTGTCCTCATGTGTGTGGAACTTGACTATCAGTCTCTGCTCAGCGACTCTGTGTTGTCGTGAGTCGTGAAGGCCACCTTGGAGAATGCTGACCCGAAGATCAGAGGCCAAATGCCCGTGACCGCTGCAGGAAGGGATATCTTGAGCCATGGGACATAGTGGGGGAGACCATGCAGACATCACAACAGCGATGAAGGAACACCGATCGATAATCACCAGGCAAGAATGTTCTCTTCTGTTGGGGAACAGTTTAGCAATCACGGATATTCAGCTTCTGATCTTCGGGTCAGCATTCTTCAAGGAAACCTTCATGACACATGACAATGCAGAGTTGCTAAGCAGAAACTGATAGTCAAATTCTGCACACATGAGGATGACCTCAACAGGGATCTTGAGTTCATGTCACACTATCTATAACACCCATGATTTGTCTGAGCTTGCAAAATCTCACTAACTGTCCTGACTGGAAACAACACACATCTCTTTAACCTGTGCTTAACCCTCTCTCTACTCACATTGTCTGTATTAAGACTTGATTGTCTATAAAGACTTGCATTATCTTGTAAATAGAGTTTGTGTCACTATATGTCCGTTTGTGAACAGAATTTCCATTTTCCTGATGAAAAGGTAACGCTCTGAATGTGAGTGGCTTTTGCTACTAAATAAACTTATTGAACTTTAACCTGGTGTTGTGAAGCTTCTTACTGCATTTACCCCAGTCCAACGCCAGCATCTCCACATCATACTGATGCTGCAGAGATCTGCTGAGATTTTCCAACATTTTCTCTTTAGGCTTAGGAAACATGTGGACCATTGAGGAGGAGAGCAATAATGGATACATGGGATCCATAGGTGACACCTATAGATAGTTTGAGGATACTAGGTCTGGTGACTGTGGTTTCGGTTGAGAATGTGGGAGTAAAGCAGCCGATGGTCATGGTGACTGAGGAGCCTGTAACTGCCAAAAAGCCACTAGATCCTGGATTAGTGAGCCTACATTTTCCATCTGTCAAATCTGTAGAATGTAGAAAAGTCTACCGCGGACCGAGGTGCTCTGCCAGAGCTGGAATTCTCCAGACTGATTAAACCTTTGATGAATTTTCCAGTGGTTCTTCCTGTTTTTTTACATAAGAGCATATTGTGTATTTTACAAACCTGTTCTTTGTTTCCCCTTAGGAGCATTTTGCATTTTATGAGAATGGATGGAGTAGCATGGCTATTTAAGAGGATGGGGGGAGGGTGGGGGAGGCATTTTCTGAGAGACATGTGATCAGCGAGGATCCTATGGATCGTCCCGGTGGGAAGCCGAGCCAACTGGAAGAAGGATGCATGCCATGAGTCGAGGCGTGTCTCACAGATTGAACCAAGAAGTCAAACAAGGCAGTCGCATTGTAATGTAGTCTAATCTTATATAGATTGTTCATCTTTTGGCAATAAAGTATTTTATTGTTTAAAGACATATTGAATCACACTCCATCTATTATAATAGTGAAAATAATATTCCTGTCCTGATTGTTCGTGTCCATATGATGACTTGAATAACATCAATGGGAATCACTCACACCATTTAGGAAGCATGGTTACCCAACTCTATTTCCCATTAATTAGTGAATCCTTTACCCATACTAATAGACCACCCTAAAGTGTAACATTTTGTGTGATACCTTTTGTAAATGAGAACACACCATATCCAATGGTACCCTCTTATTCTTGTTAAATCATCAAAGAACTCTAATAAATTAGTCAAACATAAATTTCCCTTTTGCAAAACTATGCTGGCTGTACCTGATTATATTATAATCATAGAATTCCTACAGTACAGAAAGAGGCCATTTGGCCCATCAAGCCTGCACGAACAACAATTTCATCGCGGTCCTATCTCGTAATCTCATGAATTTACCCTGCTAATCCCCCGGCACAAAAGAACAATTTACTATGGCCAATCCACCTAACCTATATTTCTTTTGATTGTGGGAGGAAAGCAGAGCACCCAAAGGAAACCCATGTGGACACAGAGATAATGTGTAAACTCCGCAGTCATCCGAGGCTGGAATTGAGTGCCGTCCTGGCACCAAGGCTAACCACTGTGCCACATTGTCCTGCTATTGCCTCCTTAGTAATGGATGTGAACATTTTCCCAATGACAAGTATTCAACTAACTATAGTTTCCTACTCTCCATTTCCCTCCTTTCTTGAATACTTTACAGCTGTCCATTCTGAACAGGGCGGTTCACAGTAAGCCCATTCCCCATTACTATTGCCAAGCTTATCAATCAAGGACGTGCCCCTATTTGTATCCTCTTTCCCATTATTTAGTTTAAGGTTCTCTCTATAACTCAACAAGGGTTGGACATGAGCCAAACGAGAAGTGGCAGAGCAAGTAGAAAAAGGGACATGTCCTCCCTCTGTCCAACCCTAAAAACCTAATTATACTATTTCCAGGTACACTGGTTTCAGCACAGTCCAAGTGAAAGCTATCCTAATGGTACAATTCCCCAATATTGGTGCCAGTGTTGCTGAAACTATTTTTCTGTGAACTGAAACCCATTTCCACCACACCAATCTTTGGGAATTCTGATATTATTTAGCCTATGCCAATTTGCTTGTAGTTTTCAAAACATTATTGGTTTGCTTTTAAATTTAGTCCTTAGCTGCCTTAACTTCTTCAGCAATGCCTCTTTCATAGTGCATCTAAGTTGTTGGCACCCATGTGGACCACAACAGCTGGACCTTTCTCCTCCAACTCTGAGTTCCTCTCCAGCCCTGAGGAGATGTCTCTAACCCTGGCATTGGGCAGGCAACAGCTTTTGGGGCAGGTTTTACCCCTGAACTATATTGTCATATACTGCAACTATATTTCATTTCTGTCCCCATCCCTCACAATTTGAATGACTCCCTGCATCATGCCACTGTGGTCAGTTTGCTCATTCTCCATGCAGCCCCTGCTCTTGCATTCACAAGTTCCAAAATCCTCAAACCTGGTGGACAATTTCAAGGGCTGCACCAATGCTATCTTCTGGACCTGCACTGCAGCCTCACTCACACTCGCACTCTGATGTTCCTGACCACAGGCCAAATCTGAAGACCTTGGCCTAAGCAGTGTGCCTGCCTTCTGAAACAAATGTTCGGATAACTTTACACTCCCTGCTGCATCACAATAGTGTTTGAAACTTTGACTCCAATTCTTCAATGTGAAGTCAAAGCTCCTTAAGCTGCAGCTACTTACTGCAGATGTGGTTACTGTGGATTGCACACACAGAATTACTTGCACTTATTATGCACTAAAAATGAAGTACAATCATTTTGTCAAGGCAACACCCTTTGGATTTTATACTGAATTGGCCGAGATGTGCTTTAGATTAAAGCAAAGGCTGAAGATGAAGCTCATCTGTGACACGGGAAACAGGAAGGACTATGTTATGGATTTGTAGAACAACAAAGCAAAATAAAAATTTTAAAAGTCTTAAGAACAAAGCAAACCTTTGTGAATCCGAACTGGGTGCTGAAGTTTAGATTTAGATATGGCAGAAAAATGCTGATTCTCATTTCCTGATTAAACAGAAAACCCCAGACTGTGCAAAGCATTTTTTTGGAACACTGATAAAAGTAACAACTTTGTAAATAATAAGAACCCAAACATCCACAGAATATTGGGTACATTTGGTATTAGTGTGCATGTAATTCCTCTGAAGGAACCTAGACATATCCATTCCAGTCATTTCAGTGAGTCTTGTTTGGAATTGAACTTGCATCTATCAGATGCCTGTGACCAGAGGAGCAGGAATACCCAATACCCAGCATTGAAATGTGCTCAAATCCAGATGGGCGGCCAGTAAATCAGCTGTTATGTTTTCTTTTCATGGAAACTGTACATAAAAGCTTCAGAAAAATAAAACACCCATCCAAAACTGGATTCACACAGGATACAATCTATGTGAATTATACTGGAGGTACAATGGAGACTAGTAGCAGGGAAGTTGGAATTGTCCAATTGAAAACATTGTTGATTTAATTTAAAAAAATGAATTTGTTGCTTTTAAAAATAAAAGAATGCTGAAGAATCTGGATGTAGCACAGAAGAGTAAGATCAAATGAATAGTTTATGTGGGGAAAAACATTGGCCAAATTGGCTTATCTCTGACCCTATGCAATCTTTAATTCTAGGATCCAGTTGCAGACGCCATCGTTTAAATATTCCTTGCAAAATGAGGTAAGTTGCTGTTTCTCATTGTTGTTTATGTGTTGCTAACAAAATGGCAGGAACATTTAGTTTTGGAATATGCAATTTTGTGGGAATGAAAATAAACAGCCAATTATAGTAAACCTATAATACAATCTTTTAACATTTCCCAAACAGTCAGTGGACTAACATAAATGGTGAGAACTTCACTAATCTAGATGTACACTTCACAATAGTTTGAAGAACAATTTATTTGGAATGTTAGAAAACCTTGCACAAGTATGGCAAGTTGGCAGTCATTTTAGCTGGGGGCCTCTGCAATGTTGTAACTCTACATTCTAAAACACTTGGCATGGTTTTATTTTATTAAAGATTTGTTGGAAGGAGAGAAAAGAATGCAAGTGACAATGGATGCTGTCCCTCAAAGACATTGGTGACAATTTCTGGTCCTGATAACTGGGCATTAGTTAATCATGAAACCAGTTAGTGAACTAACCAGTAGCCTCTGCAGTTACCCTCAGCGATGAGGAACCGAATCTCATTGAGAACCAATTTGCAGACATTCACTTCATTCAGGAATATTAACTGTCAAACATGGTAAACATGAGACCCAATGCTCAGGGTTACAAAATAAAATGAAACCTTGTCTATCAGTGACTTTATATGAAACAAATGGGTGCCTGCTGCTTATAATTCTTCGGATTTTGGTTGGAAAATAGTGCCCTAATCTCCAGCATGTGGTGTGCACAGATGGGTAATGTTCGCACCAGCACTACCCACTCAGAAAATTACTCTTAATTTGTTCCCTTTTAATATATCTTGCAGTCTGTCAAGCTTTCATTCTGCAGAAAATCAAAGTAAATTGAATAGTAAATCTGCAGCTCTTTATAACAAATATACAGCTCATTGTGGTTAAGCTGCAAACTGATAATCTTCATGAAGATTACTAACTCCAGGTCTGATGTGAACTTAAATACTCTGAGAATGATAAAATCCCTACAGTGCAGAAGAAGGCCATTCAGCCCACCAAGTCTGCACCAACAATTTCTACCTCCCCATCCCTGTAACTCCACTAGTTCCTCTGAGACTAAGGGGCAATTTAGCATAGTCAATCAACCTAATCCACACATCTTTGGAGTGTGGGAGGAAACCGAAGCATCTGGAGAAACCCATGCAGACATGGGGAGAATGTGCCAAATCCGCATAGAGAGCAACCCAAGCCAAGAATTGAACCTGAGTCCTTTGTGCTGTAAAGCAACAGTGCTGATCACTGTGCCACTATGGCACCTGCTCTGGTGTTTTTCAATTCTGTTCTATTCCATATGACATTGTAATGATTGTCCTCTGAAAGTAAAGATTTCTCTTTTTAAGTTTGTTAAATGTTATGAATTAATTTTACAATGGCAGCAAACCTCAAAGCAACACTAAAAACAGCCAGGTCACTAAACCGGAAGTGCAGGAAGCCTATCATTTATCACATATAGTCGGGATTGAGGACATATAGTGTCTGTCCCATTGCACAGGTGTGAGGATGTGCCCATCGCAATCTTTCAGCACTAATCTCAGTGATATTCCTCAGGCCCCTGCCTATCGAAGGAGATAGCATATTACCAGACATTGTGATATTTCCAATATGGGTGGGGTAAGGAAGGAGAACAAATACTTTTTAATCTTCTGAGCCCCTGTTTAAATTTCTTTATCAAGCTCCTCAATATTCAGGAGTTCAGGCCAATGATTCTCACTAGCACCAATCAGAAGGTTGGCATCTATTTGTACTGATCATACCAATAGTTATTGATCTTGCACTGAATTACCATCCCAGATAGGCACAAGCACTGCCTTTGGAGTCTCACATCCTCCTAAATCAGTGGCTCTTGCTGAGCTTTGTGGAACCTTTGACGTAAATCGCTGCAATCAGGTGTGAAATTAGG
Organism: Sphyrna mokarran; assembly: GCA_024679065.1. Taxonomy (NCBI): domain Eukaryota; kingdom Metazoa; phylum Chordata; class Chondrichthyes; order Carcharhiniformes; family Carcharhinidae; genus Sphyrna; species Sphyrna mokarran. Next base: position 76,414,059 of record JAGIQG010000007.1, on the reverse strand, counting down.
AAACACTGATTCAGACAAAGGCTGGGAAAAATTAGGAAATTATTTTTGCTCGAAACAATCGATGGTAGATCAATAGCAAATTTTAAAATCTAGGACTGATAGATTTTTGTTCATGAGCATTATTAAGGAATGTGGGGCATGTGTGTGGAGTTAGGTTCTATATGAGGATGGCAAGGATTTTACAGACCCTGTCTGGCTCAAACTTCCTGATCTCAGGTGGAGTGATGCGGGTGGGGGGGAAGGTGAAGGGACATAAAACTAGACGGGTTGCTAGACCACCACCTTCCTCCCTCCCGCAAGGTGTCAATCATAAGATGGTGAGTGGATAAGTCAAATCTTTGGACAAATGAGGCCCTTAACTGACCAGCTAAGTGCCATTTAATAATCTCATTCCACACTCACTGGAGGTGGAAAGTAGATAAAGTGGCCTTTATACCAAAGTTACTGAAAGGGCAGGAAAGAAGGAGCCTTCCTCTTTTTGGGTATCTCATCTTTCCCTGAAGATTGTAATTCCCCCTCCCCCCCGACATTGTGCATTCTCACCTGCCGTCCAAAACCCTAACCCCCTCTCCCTGCCACCCCTCTAAAAAATGCCTGATCCTGCCGGCCGTTCCCAAAAAATATCTGATTTACTTCAGTCTGGTGTATACTTTTAAACTTTGGGAGCATATGCACTGTCCCAGCAACACCAATCATTCTCTTCAGATTAGCCAGTAACTCCGGATGGAAGTATAGTCGTCCAAAGCGGGGCAGAACTCCAATGCTCAGCTTGTTAAGGCCTCCAGCTGCATAATATCATTGTGGAGTTGTGTAACCTTTTTTAAAGTGAATCAATTTGCAGGATGTGGGGAGGTGTGGGGCAGGAAGGAGACAAACAATATGCTCCTCCGCACCCATAAAATTCAGCCCATAATCTTATAAAAAGGTGGCATAATTTAAGGGGGCTATTCCGATGTTCCAAATGTCAGAATACAGTCTATCTGAATTCAGGCTTAATTCATGGCCCTTCCAGCACATTCACATTGGTGTCATGCTAGAGCCACACTGGAGTCACAATCGAATCATGTTAAAGACAAGCTGAGTGTATTTGAAGGACCACAGACGTACTGCGATGTTTTCTTTGAAACTATTGAGCATATGGGAAAGTATGACTAAAAAAACTTTTTTTTGGTTTGACAGAATTTGTCAGAATGCATTGAACTTTTGAATAATTCATGATTACCAATGCATTATAGTAATTGCTATTGTATCACCTTAGCAAATATAAGAGCCTGCTGTTAAATCAATGGGGCTTCACATAGATCAGAAACCATCAGATTTTATATTTATAATTTGTTTTAAATTTTGAATAGTCAAAAAGAAATGGTCTCTGATGCTGGATGGAGAAAAACGTGGATTGAAATATTTCTTTTTTTAGTCCATTTATGCAGAACGTTGATAACTATCGAGGAGAATATTTTGTAAAGAAAGAACAGACTTAAGATTTAATCGACCACAGCATACACACGAACAACAGTTAACACTGCAATTCTTGTCTTTCACAACTAACAGCTCAGTGTCCCACAACTTGTTTTTCAGAAGATTTTTATTGAATACCTGTCAAAGGTTACATGGTTAGGGCTCGCCCTTTTGATTGCAGGAATAGGAAAGTGGGCACCAGGTCACAATTACAACAGCAAGCAAATCAGCCAATATTATTACTGAATCGTGATAATGAAGCTCCCTTCATATGACACAATTAGGACTACAACTTCCAAAATACAAAGAATATAAGGATGGGTTCATGATGCAAGGCCATACAAAATTGAACAAGTATGTTAATACAGCCACCAAGGTCCCAGATGACCATAGGCTGCTCTCCCCTTTGAAGGGGAGACCCATGCTGCTGGCATCGCTCCTGGGTCACAAACATTGCTCATGAGAGTTGGTTAACAGAGCTCACAGTGACTACGCAGCAGTTTACAGATTTTTAGAATGACTATTGTCTTATTAATGATCTGTTCTTCTTTGCCCCATTTGTATTCTTGAAATATCTGAATGTGTTTGTATCATTTGAACACTTTTCATTTGTCACTCTCATGCTCATGATTATTACTTGGGGAATGGGGCTCAGTAATGTTGTAAGGTTGTGAAGAGGTCTGGAGGCTTCTGTGGTTGAATATAAAATTATCTATTTTTAACACACATCTATGTACAAATCTCCAAGGTATAGCCTGGTACTATCGTCACGCTGATATCTCTCAGACTCTATTGAGACCCAGTGTACTATCATGTAACTCTTTATATCACAATTCTGCAGTTCCACATTAACATTTCCTATGTCAATTAACCTTATATCACATCTCCATCCAGGTCTTTACCCACATATTTACCACATAATCTTTCTTTATGTGCTGCTCCTTCGCCTCCACTCAAGTTTTTGACTTTATAGGTTCGGATGGTCTGGAGATGCGAATATTGTTCTGGATCTCATTTTTGTCACATTCTTGGGGGAGGAAACGGCTCAGTTGGGCAGGCCTAATTGTTTCAGAGTTGAAATTGTAGTATTCTGTATTTCGGGCACATGGTTGTCTCCATCTATTTTCTTGAATGTATGAAAGGAGGTTAAACTCAAGGGATGAGAAGGAGGCTTCTCCTGATCTGCTTGATTGCACCTTTCAGGTTATGTTAGGAGTATATTCACTGGAGTTTAGAAGAATGAGAGGGGATCTCATAGAAACGTATAAAATTCTAACAGGGTTAGACAGGGTAGATTGAGAAAGAATGTTCCAATGATGGAAGAGTCCAGAACTAGGAGTCAAAGTTTGAGATTAAGGGTTAAACCTTTTAGAACTGAGTTGAGGAGAAATTTCTTCATCCAGAGGGTGGTGAATGTGTGAAATTCACTATGACAGAAAGTAGTTGAGGCCAAAACAGGTCTGATTTCAAGAAGAAATTAGATGTAGCTTTTGGAGTTAGAAGTATCAAGGGATATCAGAGGAAGGGGCGATCAGCATATTGAATCCCTTAATCAACCATAATCAAAATGAAACATGGAGCAGGCTCGAAGAGTAAAATGGCCCACTCCTGCTTCTATTTTCTATGTTTCTGTTATCAATTATGATCTTGGTCGATCACCATTTCTCCAGGCAATACCAACTTTCCTTTCAGCGTCCCTAATCCAAACCTTTATGTATCCAGGATAGGTTTTTATTATGGGACCAACTATTGAGGGCAGAAGTCTGTTTCTGTCTCTAGTTCTGTTCCTAGACTTGAACCTTCTGGTAGTCCTTGACTGCTAACCCTGGAATTAGTTTCTTTAACAGCATTGGGAGAAGTAATCAGTTATGATGAGGAAGAACATGCCATTAAAGACAAATTAACCCATTCTCAAACATTTTCACGTCCTGGTAAGGAACTATGTGGGGACAGGGGAATCCCTCCAGACACATTTATGCAATACATGCACGTGAGAGCTTAAGATGAGTTCTTCAGTTGACTTTGTTTTTCCTATTGCAGGCATGGTCCATGTTCTCCACTTCATAATGCCCAAGTGGTCTTGGTGGATTTGTTGGAGAACTTGAGGCTAAAGGGACACTGGAATGACCAACTGCTTATTACATACTATCAGGTCATCTATCACGGTCAAAACAAGTCTGCATGCTATTTGCCACTTGGCCTTTGCTATGACCATACTAGTTGGTAGTAGTAACTGTTGCAGACACACTCCTCAAGTCTCTGCTGCTCCCAGCAAATCTATTAAAGCTTTTGTGTGGTAACTGCCAACTGTTTTCTCACCAGTTGGGAATATGATTCAAACTCATTAACCAGGTTGACTTGTGTCACAGAAGGTAGACCATGATCTTGGATGGTGTGTCTGCAGTTGGTTGATGTTTTCCTCGAAAATATGCAGATTCGAGTAGAAACTCTGAATTTTGGGAGATTTTCCCATCCCGCTATCCTGCAAAATCAGTGCAGCAGACCAGGAGATTTAAACGATGCCTGATCTGGCCTCAAGCATATCTCTGAGCGCTGGATTCCAGTGCTGTTAGCCCCACACCAGAAATAGGCGTGGAGCTACATTATACATGCATTGGGCAATTTAAGGATAATTTGAATGTAATTAGTAGGGCCCGCACTGAAGTCTCCAGGTCCGCTAACCTCTCCCCCTCTGCCCCTCGCCAGGAGTATCCCACTTCAGCGAACTTGAGTGTAGCTCTCCACTTGCAGGAAACTAGAGAGTCGACTCTGCTGCAGTGAAGGGGGGGTGGTGGGGGCAATTGAGAGGGTCAGACACTAGGGCAATGCCAAAAGGACAAAGTGCCAATGCCTAGGGGGCAGCTAACCATAGGGATTCTTGGCACCTAATGGGGCGGAGGCTAAGGGGGCAAGGCCAGTGGGGTAGAGTCTGATTGGATGATCGGTGGAGGTGGGGTCCTGTTGCCAGACAGGATCTGTGTGGGGGGAGAGGGAGGAAGGCCAGCAATCAGGGCTGGCCATTTGGGTGGGGGAGAGGCTCACGTGCTTGGGGGGAGGGTCGGGGCAGTGGGGCAGGATAGTCGGGGCTGCCAGGAGAAAGGGTCAGAAGGGATGTTGGGTGTATTGGAGATTCGGGCAGGCCAGGAATTGGGGGGGGGGTGGTGGTTGGGCTGCCCAGAAATGTTCGGGAGTGGAGGCAGCCAGCGATCAGCCATGGGGCAGACAGAGGGCCAGCGATGTGGAGTTTGGGGCTGGACAGCAATCGAACCAGCCACTACTTGGGAGATTGGCAGATAGGGGCCACTGTGCACGTGCTGATCTCAGTGCTAACAGATCAGCACATGCACAGTGATCTGCTTAGCACTGGCTTCCTGGACAGGAATACTCCCCATTCCCAGATTTTTAACAGGATTCATGCTAGTGCGCTCTGCAGTGCACAGATTGTGGGAGGTTAATTTTCAAACCCCCACTGAAAAAAAAGCAAGGTGATTTACTCCAGTTTTCATGTGAATTTGACACTCAGAATTTTTTGGAGCAAAGCCTGGCCAATATCTCTCTTTCTTTAATGAAAATAATGCTATTATATCAGAATAATTGTTCCAATCATTTAATTTTCTATGAACTAAAGAAGATTAACAATCAGCTAGCACTACTCATATATTATTGGCTTTATAAGCTGGAGTATTGGCTGGATACGAATGTTGGACAAAGAACTGATACAGTTAAAACAGAAGCAGAAAGGGATTACACTTCCCCAAATTACAGCTGGCATATTGTGTAGTATCATTGCAGTCAGAAGGGAAACTATGTTAAAAATCACAAAGCGCCCATCCTGCCAGACCCTCAACCAAGGGAGCCAGTTTAAATCTGAGACCAAACTCATAATGGATAAATGGTTAAGCAGATATCACATCCATAGTCTTACCTCATTCAAACCAAAAATAATACAGTGGGATGGAACAGCCATCAGTAGTTACCACACAGAAGCAACTTTCTACAGAATGGAAGCAGTCAGCTAACCAACTGTACAGACCAGAGACGCCATGTTCATCAAGAAATCCAAATGCCAGCCAGAACAATGAACACATTTATTTCTGCTCAGCAAGGTTTTGGAGATCTCCTGCAAGGACTCAGATCTCCAATCTTCAGCCAAGGAGCTGAAGACTGTTCGGACAGATGAGTGAACCTGCTACATTTCCGCCCCTATGAAAATAGAATTTGAAGTCAGAGACTTAGAGAGAAACATAGTATCATGGTTACAATCAGCAACTTGGGTATGACTTAGCATAAGAGGGTAATTCTAACTATGTGACATGTTAATGAGACAGATTATGCATCATCACAGGAAGTGATGTAATATCTCAATGTCTTGCACTCTTGGTTGAACTCATGATAAGATTTAGCTCATAGTAAGAGATATTCCAATGAAGTCAATGTTTTCCTTACCTCAGCAGATTCTGTGAACATTTTGTGTTAACACAACGAAGCTAACCCAAAGCTCCTCCCCCTCAATTCCTCCACATCTCCATATGCTGATAAATATTAAAATAAGACCTTTTTAGACGGTTGCTTCCAGTTTTTTCTCAGGTGTATTGGTTAGACCAGAACTGGATACCATTTTGTTGATTCAGCTGGTTTGGTTTTGGCGGCTTTCAGGAGTATAGAAACATGGAGGTTCTCTACTTCAGAGTGGAGATGGTTCAATGCTGTTTCACGCACAGGCCCTGATAATTTTCTGCCATCACCTGTATGGTGGACATTTCTAGTACATCATTATCATGCGTGCCTCACACACATTTTGAATCTTAGACATTTGGTCCATGTGTCAAATATGGGCATAGCACAATCAAGTTTCTTAACCCAAACGTCATGACGAATATTTATTAAATAGTGGGAAACTATAAAATGTTGGTATTGTTATGAAATCTAAACTTACCGTAATGTCAGATAAGGACTCTTTCATTTTGGACTGAGGTGAAGAGAAACTTCTTGACTTGGAGGATTGTGTTTCTTCTGAATTGCCTGTTCCAGAGGATGCTCCGTTATTGAATATTTTCAAGGCTGAAATCTATGTACTCTTGAAATCTAAGGGAATCAAAGGATAAGGTCAGGCAGGAAAGCGGACTTGAGCTGGATATAAATTGTGACCATGTCAAATGTCAGCATGGGTTTAAGATGCTGTATGGCTTACTTCTGTTCATATCCTTATAGAACGCTGGCCATTTAAGGATTGCTTGACAAGGAAGCAGTTTAATATTATCTTTATATATGATAGGAACTGTATCATTATTTCACTTACTAAGATATACATATGCAGCATGAAACCACAAGGAAATGCTTTTGACATATGTGTTCTCTCACAAACTCTGCTTAATTGTTACCTACCTTGTCATAGCGAGTACATGATAGCCTGTGGTTGGTTGATACCAAGTGTCTGTTGTTTGACAAGGGGCATACATGCGATGGGTCATGAGAGGGCTGCTCTTGGATTTTTCGAGAGTATCCTAATGCTTCACGTCGTTAGTTTACACTTGATCTGGACCAGTTGATGGGCAACACGACAGCTCAGTGACTATCACTGTGCTGTACAGATACATGGATTTGGGCCTGTGTCTGTGGGAGTTTGCAAGTTCTCCCCATGCTTGAGTGGGTTTTCTCCAGGGGCTCCGGTTTCCTCCCACACCCCAAAGATGTGGTCTTAGGCTGATTGGCAAAACAAATTCTCCCTAAATTGTGTCGCAAATTTGGTTCTAATGCGCAGATCTATGAACACAGACAGGGATCACGGGTAGAGGTGGAACATTGAGGTGGTGGCACGGGCTTGTTGGGCCGAAGGGCCTGTTTCCCGTGCTGTTTTTGTTCTTTGTTCTTTGTATCAACATTGCAGGATCAAATCTTATAAATAATTCTAAAACAGAAATTTTTGCGGAAAATCTACATTACATGGTGTAATGTGAACTGCACATATCGATTCAATCTGATATTGTTTTTCAGAAAAATGCGCCACCTGAAAATGATTTAGAGCAAATTAGAGCAAAATATTTGTCCTCACCCTTTTGTTTGAAACAGAACTCTGCTGGCAAAGCGAGCAAGGGCAATGGGACGTCTGAATGAATGATGGGACTCATGGTCTGTTTCTTTAACCCATAAGATTGAAGAACTAGGAAAGAAACAAAGGAGAAAGAAAACAGGGTGGATTCTCTGGCAAAGCTGGCACAGAAAAAGAGATAAAGAGAAGGAACGAAAAAAACACTTGTATTGATATTATCCTTCTTGTGACCATTGGATGTTTCAAAGCACTTTGCAGCCAATGAAATATTTTTGAAGTGTTATCACTGCTGTAATGTAGGAAACACATTTGAAAATGTGCCCACAGCAAACTCCTACAAACAGTGATAATGCCAACCAGCTAATCTGTTTTGGTGATGTTCATTGAGGCAAAAATAACTCTCCAAACCATCACTGCCCCCACCCTCACCCCCATTATATTTTTCAAATTAGCACCATGGTATTTTTAAAATCAATTAAAACAGATCCTGGGTTTAAGATGTTATCTGAAAGACAACAATTCCAAATAATAAGCATTCCCTTATTATTGCACTAGAGCATCAGTCTTGATCTTTATGCTCAAGTGCTGAAGTAAGACTTGAATCCAGAATCTCCTGACTCAGAAGCAAGAGTGATAACAGCTGACTCAAGGCTAACACTTTTAAGAGGCAAAACAATTTGCTGGCAGGGTGCATTGATGCACTAAATTCTCCCTCAGTATACCCAAACAGGCACTGGAGTGTGGCAACTACGGTTTATCATAGTAACTTCACTGCAGTGCAAATGTAGGGCTACTTGTGACACTAATAAAAACAGTACATTTACTATATCTGCTTCTATCTATTTCAGAACTCTAAAGTTGGCTTTAAATTTTGGTGATGTTATATGGTTTAAATACCTCAACTTATTCTCATACTTCCTCCTCCAGATATTAATTATTTGAGCTCCTTGCTCTTATGGTTATCCTCTATTCCTGCTAAAGAAATTATGTTATCTTCTGTGAAAACAGATGCAGAATATAGAGTTCTCAAAACAAAAATGCAATAGCACCCAGAAAAGCAATTCTTTTCATACAGAAAGGTGGTGAGTGTCCGGAACAAGTTACCAGAAGTTGTAGAAGAGGCAGGTACAATTTTGTCTTTAAAAAGCATTTAGGAAGTTACATGGATGAGATGGGTATAGAAGGATGTGGGCAGATGTGGGCAACTGATACTAGCTTAAAGGTAAAAATTGGGTGGCACGGACAAGTTGTACCAAAAGGCCTGTTTCCATGATGTAAATCTCTTTGACTCTCTGACTGAAAACAGAAACCCAATGGGAAAAAGCAGAAAAAGGTCTTAAATCGAAAACTTAACATTTTAAAATTCTCAAAGACCAATTTGTCACCTACAGGAATGAGACCACACAGATTCAATTGTTTCCTTTCTGCACAGGAGAGCTTGTTTGGCTTTGCAAGAGCATAAAGTTCTCATTATAATAGTTGATAGACTGTTAAATGCCAAGCCCAACTTTCAGCGGGGGGAACTCATTGGTAATTAATGTGCAAACATAACATTTCTTTTGATAGATACAGTGTGGTTTAGCATGAATTACCATTTTTTGTACGGCTAATGTCTGAGTAACACATATCCAGCAATTTGTGGCAATGTGCAACTCATAGAGTATCACTTCCTTGCCACAAATTATTGGATGATTTACACATTAGTAACATAATGCACCATTAAACTTGCTGTTATTTTGTCCGTAGATTCTAGCCAGAGAATCAATAGTTCAACAGGTAAATGGCACCAAATGAAAACAAAGCCTCGAGCTGCAATCTGTAATTCTTTAGAAGTTTGCCCCATATTATTTTAATCATTGGTTACTTACAAAGTTACTGGTTTGCTCGTGTAGTTACTATTTTACTGGGATAAATTGAATGTTGTGATCCCTACTGAAATATGTTTCCTTTTGCCTATAATATGACTTAAGTCAATGTGGTTGACTCTTAACTGCCCTCAGGGGTGGGCAATAAATGCTGGTCCAGCAATGCTTGCATCCCATGAACAAATAAAAAATCACCCATGAAATTCACACTATGTAACGTGGCTAAAATATGTTAAAATGTGAATGACATTGTGATTTTTTTTTGTTGGTCTGTATTAGGTAACATCTTCTGTAATGCCAACTCATTTTGCCAAAAAACTATGCATTTAACAGATGGCTTCACTGATGTCTCATATTATTTTGATCAGACCTCTTAGTGTTTTTAAAGTCTCTCATTGTTCTTAACCCATTATTTTAATGGAGGAGCATTGCCTGAAAAAGGACCAACAAAGATGTTTCCAATCTACTGTCGACCCAAAATTGCATCTCTGTAAAATTTGCGCCAGTCGTGTCAAGACATTTTGCTAAGACAAGGTCCGAGCAGCAATGCAAAGACTGCAATGGAGTCACAATTCTGCCCTCTTTCTCCGCACTCCTCTGCACTGTCAGGATCTGTGACAAGAGGCTGAAGAGTTTTGTTGTTCCCTGCTTGACAGGCCTATATTTGTACTAGACACATCTTTTGTTGGCAGCAGGTTCTACCATAGACAAGGATCAGGGAGAACACCATTATTCTCTGGTACTTTTAAGATCAAGTTACACAGGTAATTTTCTTGTCTTTCCTCTCCTGTATCTTTGGGTTGTTTCCAAGAAAAATAAGAGGTGCTGAATTACTGTTTTTTTTTGTTATTGTGCAGTGCTGTAACCTGACCCCCTCACCTCCTTGATTATTTTGTGAATTCTTTAGGATTAATTGACAGGAAGCTTTTCTTTCTTGATTTGTTCCCATTAGATGTCCATGTGCCCTTGAATAAACAGGTAAGATAATAACTTTAATTATCGTTTTAATTAGCTGTATCTGAAAGCACCTGAGGTTTCAGACTTTTTCATCTTGTCGTGCCCCCCCCCCCCCCCAACCACTTCTTGTTCCCCCTCCTCCCCTAGTCAATGTTCAAAAGCGTAGACATGCACATGCACAGACTGAAGATTCGAACCTTGGAGGTTGAAATATGTAATGTAAGTATTCTCCTTAATACCTCTCACAATGAACTTAAAGGTATCAGAAGACCACAAGGATCACAGCCAACAAAAAAAATGCCACAGGGGATTTTGCCAATTATCTCATTCATACTGCTGCTGCCTTATAAAATACAAAAGTCCAAGGTCGTTAAAAGATAAAGAAATACAAGTTTTGAAACAATGGTTAGGAAAACCCGGGAGGAAAGGAATGCCACCATTTTTTGTTAGTTTCAGTTGTTGCTGATAAGGCACTTGTTTTCAGACTATATTTTTGGTAATATTTTGTTTCCTATGAACTTAAATTGACTTGAAGGCTTCTATGAACAGGCTAAAGCAGATTCTCTGTCTTTTGATCTGAGGTGAGGATAATTGCCACTGAGTGAAAATGGGTTTCTGATTATATAAGTGAATGCAGAAAGCAGAAAAGCTCCTTTAACGTTTTCTGTGGGCTAACACTACAGGCTTAACTATTAGCTGGTGGATTTTCTTAAGATGCAAGAAAGAATCCAAATAATCCTGTCAATAGTTATTCTGAAACCCAGTGTGAAGCAAACAGATACAAAGTGGCTAGATTATGTGCAACAGGCACCTACATTAATGACACTGAATGAAAAATAAATTTCATTTATTTCTTTCCAGGTAGTCTTGCCCTCCTAATAAAGGAGTGAATGAAAAATAAATGGAAGGATGCTTGATCTATAAAGGAAGTTTAGTTCAACATGCAACTACAGCGTTAACTTGGAATAGTGACAAAACATCATGCAGCTCATTTGAAGAGTAGAGTAGGCTTTGTAAACTAAAGTGAACTGCATCCCTAATCATTCTGCCTTTTCCTTATACATACAAGAACATGATTTCATAACTTACCTAGCAAGTTCAAATATTACCTTTGGACCAGTGTAGCAGAGATGGATTACATAGCAAAAGCTTAGGCTTTGATAGGGAAAACAAATCTTAATAGTCCTGCTTTCTCATAATGACAGGGAACAAAGGCTAATCGTCACAAACCACTGCAGTTTAGTAAAACTTGAAATCTGCTGAACAGTTAGACAAATCCATTAGGGTTTTATTAGCTCCTAAAAGAGTTATGTGATTCCCCTGGATCCAATCCTTGTCAATCAGACATGGTAAATTGGATTCTTGAATAGGGAAATCCCTTAGGGAGCATAGACGTTATCTAGATCAGATGCAGTGATTTTTTGCCTACTCTATGCTCACCAGGTTCTGTTCTCTCTTTAGTGAACCAATAAAACCATAATAAGTATTGATTAACCCATTACTGTGTATTATCCACTGTCTTGTGCCTTGACTGTATTTAAGCACAGAATAACATCTTCAAGACGATCTTTGTTATGAACGAAGGTGCCTTGTAAAAGTTTCACACAATTTTTGATAAGGCAATTGGAAATGAGCTGCATTTATGCTCTAAATACTTTATTAGGAGGGAAAGCTACCTGGAAAGATAGCACAAAGCATACAAAACCAGGGAGAATCAAAATACATTTCTGAATGATGCAGTTGGGATATATAATAATTGTCCTACCTTGTGTGATTCTGTAATTGTAGGACTAATTGGATAAACTTAACATTTACAGTAGCTGCTTTCATTTTGTGTTTTATGTATTGTGTTCTTGGTAGTAATTATATATTATTCAGCAGCTTTATTAGGATAATTCTGCTAGGATGTATAATGTTGCAGTATAGGTTTTCACTACATCTAAATAATGGACCTTTGTGGTCTGAAGCCTTAATTTGTCCCATGTGTCAGCTCTGTGCTGACGTGCAGAGCTTTCAAGGGTCTTTCTAATCATTAGCTTGTTGGTGGCTCCTCTGAATTTACTTGTGAACACTGCTCAATACTGGGATACAGAGATCAGCTGGCTAAATTAAGTTTGATTACAGAGGACAAGGTCATGAGTTGAATGGACACAGGTCGAAAGGAGGTGTCACTGCCGGCTGTTTTTTTTAAACACAGCCTTGGATTGCCATTGCATTGTATTGTTAAAAAATATTTTGTTTTTTCTGGAGATTATAAGTACTTTAGTAATGGAAAACAATCATTAGGATAAAGATTCATGCATATGACTAAACATGTACCCTGATGTATTCTCATTTTCAATATAGTGTCATGTTTTTGTGTTCCATGGTCATTACTGAATACTCACTTGATCGAGTGATTTCCGATACATTGTCAAGATAAATTACGTTCACTTAATTAGATGTACAGGAAGTATAGCTGAAGCAGGGACAAGTATTAATTTAGGACTTTGCAGAAACTGACACTCCATCTTATGACCCTGAGGCAGTATTATTTGAGATAGCCCTTGATGGAAGGAAGTCTGTCTCCATAGCAATTACCCAAGTCTTTTATCAGTCATTTCTAGAAAGAAAATTAGAGCAATTGTGTCAGGATAGTCATATGGGCAGAAATTGCACACTCATTCTAACCACTTATGTCTCTGACTTTGTCCCTGCTTGATGGCTGCTTTTGTTCACGGCAGTTATGTGAAGCTTGATTGGAGATGAGTAAATGTGGCACGCTGTGCTCACAAAGGACTCGCTTTGGCTTTTTCTCTTCTTACAAAAATAATTTCTACATTAGGCCTTGCCTTTTGTTTTATGGACGTAGTTATTCACTAAACAATAGCATGACAGGTTTATCATTAAAAGGAGAAGGCATGATGGGGGGAGGTGTGGGGTTGCATGGTGGTGGGGTAGAAGCTAAGCCTAAGCATAATTGATCAGCAAAGATGAGCTTTTACACACTTTTAAAGATTATTTTGATCTAGTCTTTTGTGATTCATTCCATGCAGTGTGTTTCATGCTGCAATGGAGAAGCACTGTTCAGATTAAAATGGTTGGATGTGCAGAGTGGTGGATAGGAGAAAAACTAAATTCATTGGTGCAATATAAAAAAAATTATTAAACGCAATCCAATATTTTTCTTGCTTTCACAAAACCACATTTAGAAACTAGTTATCTTGAACCTGCATTTAAGATACCTAAAATCTGTCTCCTGTACCTATATGCTGCATTTCCCAGAGCAAAAGCAAAACATGCAAAAGACCTTGTTAAGCCTTTTCATTTTAAATCATGCATACAACTTTCAAGATGAATAATCTCAGGTTAATTTAAAGTTCTGATTTCTTATTTGGAAAATTCAAAATCAATAGTTCCCCTCTCCCTTTACTGTCATAAAAGGTATCTTGTATCTCATAACTGGGTAAGATACCTGCCAGACTAATCTATTCCCAGTTTGCCAGCCATGGTTCTTTACTCTATCTGTCTTAGCATATTGATTTCTGAACTGTTTTATTGGTTCCTAACATAATTATATCAGGAGTAGGTCTCTTAGTGCACCTAATACATTTACACTATGGCTTCCAGGGAAGTTTGTGTTTGAACCATTGTTTTCCAGTTACTGATTGGTTCAGTAAAATGCAGTTAACCTAAAATCATCAGAGCCAACACTACATGGTGGATTATGGCATACCAATTTATTACACAATGAACTGAAGCCCTTAAAAAAACAGAAAAGGGAGACTATTGCAAAACATGTCACACAGTTTTGACTAATGCTTGTCTAATGCACGCTGCACTTAAAAAGCTACCAAGCAGTTTCTTTAATAATACACATTATATGCTCCCAATTATATTAGCTTTAATGAACCGTTTATATGTGGAGTAGCTTTTACACGTTATGTCATAAAGAAAGATTGTGGCCTATTTATTTCACTGTTCTTAATTGTTGTCAGAATGAGACCTGAAACTTGGAGACCTTATTTTTCAAAGTCAGACCTGGAGACGGGGGCACTAATTTATCACTTTTTCTCTCTACTTTTTCACCTATGCCATGTTTTTTTTCAGTTTAATTCTGAAGATTTTGTTGTTAATAGAGGAGCTGCCTTATACATTAGAAAAGTGCTCAATTACTGGTTTGAAAGGGATTGATCTAGTTTTGCCATTGGTCACTACAGGTACTGGCAAGTGAAGACTAGCAGGAACTGCAGCATGAGCTTAAAGCTCATTACCATGAAGTGTATTCAGATGCACTTTCACTTGAAAAAGATGGCTAACTCATCTCATAAAATAACACATTAGCTAAAAGCGATCTACAACATGCTCTGAATTATTATTAGATTGTTATTTAATTTACATTACATTAATAACAGAAAATTACATTGCACAATGGACTAATGTAATAAAGTGGTAATTATAACAGTTATGAACAATAAACATGCCATAAGTGGAAGGCTTTATGAACTATGCCATCATTAGTGTGCTTTATATGCTTTGTGATTTAAAGCTCCATACTACCAAAGTTCCATAAATATTGCAATATATGAATGGATGTAAATCATTATACTACAAGAATGATGCCAGTGTTAAAGATTTTGATTGTTTATTTTGTTTTACCTGAAAACATGTTCAACAGATGATTCTGAGTCGTATTTTCAGAGTAAGCAGTGTGATAGTGCTAAGTCAGATGAAAGCACATCTTTAGTATCTTCTGAAACATTGCCCATCGCACATCAATTCTTTGATGCGTCAATAGAATTTAAATGACATGCATTTTAAATATAAACTATGATGTGACTGTCCAGTGCATAGGCTTCAATTTTCCACTGTCTCAAACACAATGGGTAAGAGTAATCATTGAGATGTCCCTTAATTCTCTTCAGAGTGTCAGCACTGAGAGACTAGACCTGCAGCTGTGGGAAGAAAGCATTTTGTGTGACCACTGGGCAGTTCTCCCATTCTTAACCCTATCACCCTCCATTCCTCTTTATCCAGCAACGGACTGTGAATAATTACTGATAGGAAAACAAAATCTAATTGTGATGAAGGTGAGTTAATTTTCTTTTACATAATTTTGAAGCAAAATTTTCCCACCCAATCAGGTGTCCTCGTTTTAAATGTTAAAATCATCCTGAAATTTGCATTTTCCTTTTCAGCAGCTCTCTATGAAAATTAATCTTTGCCTTAGCCAATTATATTTTCATAATGTTGCACTGTCATTACAATTAAGATTTCTGCTAGCAAAATATATGATCGATAAAAGCTATCTGTAAACACGGCATGGTAGCACAGCGGTTTTCACTTCTGCCTTACAGCGCCAGGGACCCAGGTTCAATTCTGGTCTTGGTTGACTGTCTGTGTGGAGATTGCACATTCTCCTCATGTTTTCCCCAGGTACTCGCATTTCCTCCTACAGTCCAAAGATGTGTGGATTAAGTTAATTGGCCAAAGTAAATTGCCCCTTATTAGGGTAAATACGAGGGTTACAGGGATAGGGTCCGGCCTTTTCTGCACTGTAGAGTTTCTATGTTTACACAGACAGGCTGAAAGGAATTACAGTATTTACCTTAGCAGCTAACAAAATGTCCAACTTAGCATAAGTGGTGAAAGAGGAGGAGAATGGAGGTAGGGACTTGGATAGGCAGTATGCTACTACGTGATCTAATGTGATAAAAAAGATTCCAAATGTTCCTGAGACCTAAAAGATACCATGCTGCAAATGGAGTAGAACACCCACTCAGAGAGTAAGTACACCACAGGTCATTGGTGGAAAGACCAGGAAATGCAACTTCCAGTTTACAAAGGAACATACAATGCTGGGCCTATGGATGGTGAAGGGTCAACAACACTGTTAAAGAGAAGTAAAGTTAGTGCAATACTTGTGGTTAGTTATGAATAGTTCAGGTACTTTGTTTTACTGTTTGCTCTGAAGTCCGCCACATAAAGAAGCAGTTGCTCCTATTTCTAATCTTCAACACAGTCATGACAGTCCTCTCCTAAAGAGTCCAGACAACATCAAAAGGATGCAGACAGGATTATCCAGTTTCTAATCCAGGCTCTGACAGCAGAGCGAAGGAAATTGAAGAACAGCTTACTGAGGACATGGCAAACAGCCGTTGAAGATGGTGCAATGAACCATCCCACTGACCCCAAACAAGTTGTGGACAAATAAGGTTTGTGCCCTAATCTCCCTTAGTGATGTTCACCAAGTGAGTCACAAGGTATGGGAGGAGCAATACATAGAAGAGTAAGAATGCTGAAAAGTGATTTATTAGAAAACAGTTTTTTCCTGAACTTGTAGAATCAATGAACTCAAATTTCATGAACCCAGCTCTGAAAAAGATGCTGCTTAGCAAGTAACACACCTATCAGTAGGCACTGAGATCCATCTGTCATTGTATACAGCAGGTGACAGGAGTCAGATGCCATGTTGCATAAAGAATCAGTTAAGCCCTTTCTTTGTTATAGGGTGTGAGTCAGTTCCAAGCACATTCATTGAGTGGTCAGTGAAATATAAAGGGTTAACAGATGGAACTATGATGTATCATGCACAGTTGGCAGTGAGTCATACATTCATATTGAGAGAGAAAGAGAGATTGGAATCATTCCTAAGAGCCACATGCTTACTCTGTAACTTGCTTAGATATCATACCAGCAACTAGTGTTCAGGAAATATCTGTGTGTGTCTACAGTATGTGTAAGAATCAAATCCCATGCTTAGGATCCAATCTCAGAACATGGTAGCAGTGGGTGGATACCGATGCAAAATATACATTGGTATTATTGAATGAACACCGAGTGAAGAAATTTTGAAAGCGTTTGAGAAATTTTAGCAGTGGAAGGAGGAACACTGGAAGAGGTAACAATACCTCATGAGAAATCCCTCCCCTTTCTCTACTCATTTGACTGTCTCATAAGAGACCAGCAGGCAGAGTTATGGAAATACCATTTTGTCCGGTACTGAACAGTGTGATATCTTTACAAGAATGAGCCAAACCTTCAATTTAGTTCCTTTCTGTATGCAATAGGTCCAATAGCAGGTGATGTTCTCTTAAGGCAGAGAGTGCTGTTGTCTATTATAGACTTTTATTCTGTTTTTGAAGCCTTTGTTATCTTTTTGAATCTGCTGCATATCTCCGTTATCAAGCAAGTGGTTCAGCATGCTAAACAGTTCCAATTCACTGAATTGGCTATAATTTGGAGTGACTCTGATGCTTCACAAGATTGTGTTGCTTAGGCAGGCACCAGGACAGCAATTCTCACCCATAAGAAAGCTGGTCAAATCATCCAAATACGGTTATGCAAAAAATAAACATAGACGTCAAAATTACCGAGCAAGGAACATAGAATACTTCCAGTGTGGAGAAATTGGACATTTCAAGTGTTTCTGCATATTCAGCAATTTTAATCAAAACATATGACCAGCAAGTATTTATGAAACACATTCATTCAAAGAAATGGGAAATCCAGAAAATGATGATCTTAAATGAAGGTGAATTAGATATTTTAATCCTGACCACTGGTTGGTCACAATCCAAATTCAAGACTGCAATATTTCTTTTGAAGTTAATTCCGGAACAGCTGTAAACATACAAACAGCCGATGTCTCTGTCGATCAGACATCAAGTTATGAGTTGTAGGCAACATAGACTATCCAATCAAAGGTAGGATTATTGCTCTTCTTAGCTACAAGGGGTTTTCTTCACAGTCAATGTGCACCCCTTTTCAGTTCCAATGTTGACATGCTTGTAAGAATTCAAGTGAAAAACAGATGATACTGACCATTCAAACCACTCACTCGAATGATTCACTGTCCTTCATTCAATGGCATTCCTTCTTTTATTTTGAAATAATTTTGAAATTCAGCTTCCAGAAGCTGAGGGAATCCATAGACCCAGCAGTAAGTTCCTTTCTTTCACAGAGACGCACTAAACACAGGACAGACAAAAAAGCTATGAATCTCTCAGTTTTTCACAAAGTAAGGCTATAAGTGAAAGATACGGAAGACATTGCAGCAGATAGTGATCATCCCCATAAAGACCAGAATTGACTCTTCCAAGGGAATCATGAGGAAGGATTCACCTGCAAAGTTTCTCTCCGATGCGCACACCTTAAGGAGGGGATCTTGCAAATTTCTTTTTCTACTTCCGTTTTTGTAGCTGCTACTAATCATTAGCTGTTCCCTGTATCCTTTCCATTCTCCAGGACATTTGCTTTTCTTACATTTTTATATTTTTTTCTTGTATTATTGCATGTCATTATTTGGTTTCCGACAAATGTCATCAGTCAAGTTTGAAGTGGCCATTTGTTGTTGGCTAACAGCCACTCTTAGTTCTGCTTGTACAACCTATTTTGGAATTTGGACCACTGCAGAACAGAAGGTTCATTGAAGAGTTCCCAGGAATCTGATACATACTTACAGAAATAGCTTTTGAATTGGTCTTGCACCAGCTTGGTGCTTTCTCAGTTCTCTTGGCTGATCTAGGTGCTGATCCTGTTTTGTGGACATTTCAAAGATATGTAACCTCAATCTGTACATCCTCTTTCATCGATAAATCTCTCCTGTAAGTTGTACCATCTGTATTTCCCCAATCTACTCCTCTGACATTTTGCCGCTGCCCTCTCTCCTCTCTCTGGAAGTCCCCTCTTCGCTGCATAGCTACAACTCTGATACAAGCAGCCTGCTGCTCTTTGCACTAGTCATTTGCTCCCTTCTGATGTCCAAACTCTGGAAACTAAACTACACCCATCATGATGCAACAGAAGAAAACTTTCAATGTGTAGAAGTAAGCTCAGCAAAAGCACCATGAACACCCTTTCAAACAGCAATAAGAAAAGGACTATGAGTATTTATTGCCATATTTCTATGATGTTGATTCCCTTTATTGTTGTGGTATTTTGTCCTTTCTTTCACAAATAAGTTTCACAAACTCGATGTTAAACTAAAAAGTATGTCAAGGGCAATTAGGAATAGGCAATAAATGTTGGCCAGGCAGCAATGTGCACATCTCGTGAAATAATGTAAAAAAATTGCTTTAATTGAGCCATTAACATATGCTAATTGGCAGCTCGTTGTTCCTAAGAGAGTTGCATGCATGCAAACGCTTAAAAAAAAGGACGGCTGTAGGTTGGAGCCAGCATCCTGTCATTTTCTCTGGATTTAAACCTTCCCTGCACTCAAACTTAAACATTCCATCACTTTAAAATTCACTTCTTTGTGTCGGGACCCTTCCAGGCATTATCAGTTGACTTTTGTCACACTGGGGAGATACTCATTATTGCATCAATAAGATAACTGATGCCTTGTTCAAAATTAGTTCTATTCATATCCTCCCCAATGCAAGCAGGGTAAAAGAGAGCTATACAGAGCTGAAGAGAGAACTGCAGACTGGCAAGGTTTCAAACAGTGCAAGAACTAATTGATGGAACATATGTGAATGTTAAAGCCCCATCTGACAATCCCTTAATTTCATGAATAGAAAAGGTTTTCATTCTATTAATGTCAAGTCAATGTGTGACGCTAATCAATTTATCCTGAAAGGATTTCCCTCCCCAGTGATGATGAGTGTGCACAGAAGGAGAGGGTGTGGCAAACAGCAGCGATCAGCTGCAGAAAGAAAGGCACAATTGATTTTAGTCCTCCATCCCCCACTCTTATAAAGTCTGTCAATGTTAAAGACTTTTGCCAAGTTCCTTTGGAACGTAATTGTTGCTCACACTGACATGTCTAAATGGAGAATGATTGCTCAAGAATTTACCTAAAAATCTATCAGCATAGACTGAACATCACACTCTCCAGAAAGTACCAACCATTCCAATCAATCTGTCTACAAGCTCTTCATGTTGTACCACCTTCTGCAAAAATGACCCTCTCTCTTAATGTTTCCATGCATTGCTCCTTCAAGGTGCTTCCAGAGTGACACAAAATTATCAGTGGGTTTTGAGTTCACCTGAAGTTGTGGAGACCTAAGTTCATTCCATTCAAGAAGAAGTAGATACCTCAGATGAACTAGCCCCCAGTATATTTTCTCTCACTGTGGCAAGGGGTCAGATTTTTGGTACAAATGCCCTTAGCAAACATTTTCTCTGGAGAGTGACATCTGTATTCAGTGTTTATAACTCAATGTTGCTGAATAAAGGATTAAGAGAGTTCAGAACAATATCAATAGAAAATGAATAATTCCAACCACGTATTCCAACCAAGAGAGATGGCAGATGGAGTTTAATCTGGACAATTGTGAGGTAATGCATTTTGGAACGTTTAATACAGAGAGGAAATAGACAGTAAATAGCAGAACCTTTAAAAGTATTGATAGGCAGAGGAATATGGGTGTACAGGTTCACTGAAAGTGGCAACCCAGGTGGAGAAGGTAGCCGAGAAGGAATACAGCATGCTTGTCTTCAGTAGGCAGGGCATTGAGTTTAAAAGTTGGCAAGCCATGTTGCAGCTTCATAGAACCTTACTTAGGCTGTACTTGCAATATAGTGTTCAATTCTGGTCGCTACACTACCAGAAAGATGTGGAAGCTTTGGAGAGAGTACAGGAAAGATTTACAGGATGTTTACAGAGGTTGAGAGGCAACCTGATAGAACTCTACAAGATTATGGAGGGCATAGATGGAGTGGATAGTCAGGAGCTTTTTCCCAGGGTGGAAAAGTCAAATACTAGAGGCATAGGTTTAAGGTGTGTGAGGCAGGGTTTAAAGGAGATATACAAGGCAAGGATTTTTTATGCAGAGGTTGATGGGTACCTGGAATTCATTGCTAGGAGAAATTATGGAAGCAGACATGATAATGACTTTTAAGAGGCATTTTCACGGATACATGAATAGGTTGGGAATGGAGGGATATTGTTCCTGGTAGAGTAGGAGGTTTTAGTTCAGTCAAGCAGAATGGTCGATGCGGGTTTGGACGGCCGAAGGGCCTGTTTCTGAACTATAATTTTCTTTGTTCTTTGTTGTATTAGAAGCCTCATGTAAGTATTCTCTTCAAAGCATCTGTGACAATATCCTAAGATACCACTGAAACAACCAAAGCTCTTTGGCCAATGCTGTTAGAAGCTAAATGTAGTATCACAGTGTCTCTGAGATTTCCTGGGGATGCCACAGCTTCCAAGGTGTTATATTTAAGTGATATTGAAGTGTTACATTTGAAAGCAAATAAATGCGTATAGGCTTAAATAAAAATCACAAGCTGCATATATTTAGGCACCAAATTAATGCTTTTTATCTGTCCTCATTAAAGAGAATGCCACCAAAGTCATAGGAAAGGAGGAGATAGGAAAATGGGGGTGGCACAATGGCACAGTGATTAGCACTGCAGCCTCACAGTATTTGGTATCTGGGTATAATTCTGGTCTTGGGTGACTGTCTCTATGGAGTCTGCACATCTTCCCCATGTCTGTATGGGTTTCATCCAGGTGCTCCAGTTTCCTTCCACAGTCCAAAGATACATGGGTTAAGTGGATTGGCCTTGGTAAATTGCTCCTTAGTGTCAGGGGGATTAACGGGGTAAATATGTGGGGTTACAGGTATAGGGTCTGGATGTTGTCAGTGCAGGTTTGATGGACTGAATGGCCACCAGAGATTCTATGATTCTATGATTCTAAGCAGAGCAACAGCCCTCAAACTAGAAAAGTTGACCCAATCCAGGTGAATGCATCTTAGGTTGCTGAGGGAAGTAAGATTGGAAATTACAGAGGCTCTGGCAAGAACCTTTTAACTCTGATAGACATGGGATGGTGCCAGAGCACTGCAAATATTGCACAATAGCTCAGAAAGATGGAGAAGGATAAAGGTACAATACAGTCAACCTAACATTGATGGTGCGAAAACATTTAGAGAGAACAATCTAAAATAAAATTTATTGCCAATTGAAAAACATGGGCTAATAAATAAAAGCCAGGATAGATTTATTAAAGGCCAATTGTGTTTGACTAACTTGATTGAGTTCTTTGATAAAGCTCTAATGAGGATTGATGAAAGTAATGTGGATGCCGTTGTGTATATGGAATTTCAAAAGACAGTTGATAAACCACATAAAAGCCTTTCTAGCAAGATTGAAGCTCATATGATTAAAGGAACAGAGTCTGAGTAGCAAACAGAAAACAGAGAACAGGGAAAGATAGGACATTGTCAGGATATCAAACTAACTAGTGGAATGTTGCAGTGATTATTGCTGGGGCCTTGATTATTCACAATCTATATTAATAATTTGGGTGATGGAACCAAATATGTTATAACCAGATTTGCTGATGAAAAAAAGTTAAATGGGAACAAATGAGAATAGAAAATGTTTGGAAGTGCTGGGCAAGTCTGGCAGCATGTATTGCGAGAGAAGCAGATTTAATGGCTGGAATTTTACTGGCCCCTATTCTGGGGTTCAGGCAAGGTTCGGAAAATGGCTTCCCCATTGGGCTTGGGCAGGATAGGACATACCTCGGGCAGACGTGTCAGTAAAATTCTGCCCATAGTTGCAGGTCATGACCTTTCGTCTCAAGAGAAATAGTATAGGATGGGGAAAAAAGGGAAGATCTGAGATAGGGCAAAATATGTGGGGACATTAATTAGCACAAGAGTTGATATGATTAGCCAAAGGGTGTTCTAATAGAACAAGTAAAGAACAAAAAATGTTAAGAGGAGGTGTGAATTTTACTAATGGTTCTGACTGAATCTGTTTGGCTTGATTTGAGGAAAGGAGATGGGGTGATTGTGGAACTGTTATACTGTTGGGAGGCTTTTAAAGAGATCTTAAAATGAGAAGGAGATAGAAGACAAATTTATCAGAAAAGTTCAAACATTTTTCACAAAAATAAATGAATAGTATGAGGAAACTTTTATTATTTTCACACAATTATTCTGATATGAATTAAGTGTTATGGTTTGGTTGGAGAAGAATATGGGCACACAACTTTCTCATTTAAATTCATTCAGCTCAACACTGATGTAGGCAGAATAGGATCTAGTTTTAAAGGATCAAATAGGATGATTAGTGAAAGTTAATTCAAAGTGTTTAAGGAGAAAAGATTAGATGAAATTATATTGAATTGAAAAATATATGTTCATAGGCTGCAAAATTTGACTCTCTGGTATTGTAATTTAGCATTATGGGTAATGTTTTAGTGGTAAAATGGCATGTACATTGCCACTCACACTTCTTGCATGATCCATGCCAAATGATATTTTAGTGAGGGTAAAATCAGGAACATGCTCCAGATGTTTGTAGCGTAGGTAGATTGTGACCTCAGTCAATGTGAAATGTTGATTTGATTTTAATGTTGCCATTTCGACCACTTGTCTCTGGCTAACATCCTCAATTAAACATGGAAAGCTGACTGTGCATTCAGCTGGAGAAGGAATTCCACACCAACACCATTTAGCCGGTTCATGAAATGCTTTAAGTTTAGTTGCTGATTGATTTCTACTGGCGCTCTCTCTGTGTTTGTAGAAGCACTGTGAGATTTTGAGTGCTATTTCAAGTGGGTGAAAATGGCCAGTAGCTTCTATTATATTGCATGTGGTGAAATTCTTGGTTTTGACTTTAAGAGTTCTGGTCAAATCACTTGTTCTTAGTCAAGATTGCTGGAATTAACAATCCTCTTACCTTGAAGAAGACGGAGGAGGGAAACTCCAGTAAAAATCAATAACACCGGAGTTCCATTTGAAAGCATACACGTTCAGTCAAGTTCGACTGAATTTTTCCTATAGGCTGGGAGGTGGCTCTTATTCAGGAGCATTGTCCACTCATCTTCTTCAGGGAGCACTTTTCTTACCCCAGTCTGACCCAGTCACAATCAGTGCATGTAACAGCTCCATTTCTTAAAAAGGTGCTCACTGAAACCTCCAATCTGTCGCAGGCAGATTTGCAACTCCAGAGGAGAGCAGGACGACACTACCAATTTGTGCTTTATAGGTGAGTGAATGAGGGTGGTGAATGGAGCAATGTGTGACACTAGTGGTTCATTTACAAGGATGAGGCATTTGAAAATATTTTCATTGATGTTGACCGCTACTGAGAGGCTATTGAATTTTTTGTGGTATGGCAACTAGGGTCCTACACTGATATTGATTGTCATGGCTATCTGCTTCAACTGCCTTCTGAGGCAGTCTGCCTGGAGGACCTCCTGCCCTTTCTGGATTGAGGATCTCACTTCTCCTGTCCAGCTCCTGTAGCACGTCTTCCAGTACTGTGTAGTAGAACCTGGAGAGTACAATCTCTGCCTTGTTTTGCCAAAATCTATTCTTCATGGTAAGGCAGTGGCATTATGGTATTGTTGCTGTATTAGTGGGATTCAAACCGGGGGACCCAGGTTTGAATCTCACTATGGCAAATAGTGAAATTTGAATTCAATAAAAATCTGGAATTGAAAGTCTAATGATGACCGTGAAACCATTGTAGATTGTCATAAACACCCAACTAGTTCACTGATGTCCTTTAGGAAAGGAAGTCTGTTATCCTTACCTGGTCTGACCTACATGTGACTCCAGAGCCACAGCAATGTGGTTGACTCTTAATTGCTCCCTCAAAGGCATTTAGGGATGAATAATAAATGCTGGCCAGTGCTGCAATGCCTACATCCAATGAATGAACAAAAAAAAATCAGCCAGACAATGCTCCATCACTTTCAGCATCTGTTAAATTCATGTTTCATTCGATGTGTGCAGGCCAGATTTAAGTACTGCAGAATAATAGTCAGTGGTCCATGCCCCTCCATGAATATGGACTCCTTTGGTGAGTTATGCAACCATTCACCTGCTTATATAATGCTTGGTGTGAACTGTTATCAAATAAATTAATAGGCAGCACAAAGTTGATGTAACACATTGCATAGCAACAAACAAATGCAGGGTAATTATGCATTCCAATCCAATACTTGTTTTCCAACCTCAGCCAATTTTTCCCCAAAGTGTGTAAGTATTTTGCTCGGGGAAAGGTTGGGCTTATTAAGGAAACAAAAGGAAGTCTTCAAATAGAGAACATGACAAAAGTATTAAATCAGCCCTGTCCACCTGTTTTCACAAAAAAGAGTGGATTTTGTGAATGTTACACAAGAAGAGAGGAAATTAATGGATCAAATAATAATAGGTGACAAAAATGCATTAAAAAATTAACATTACCAAAATTTGATAAATCAGTGAGCCCAAAAGGAATGTATCCTAGATTTTTGAAGGAGCAAGGATAGAAATAGCAGAGGTATTGATTGATCCTAATCTTTCAATATTCTTTGGATACAGCAGGACTGTCAGAGAACTGGAGATTGCTAATATCATAACATTATTCATGAAATGTGAAGAAAAAACAGGAAACTGCAAGGCAGCCTGCCTAACATTGATGGTGGGGAAGCTATTGGAAACCATTATCAGAGACAAATTAATTTTTCATTTGTAAAGTATGAGTCAATCAAGGCTGTGTGGATTTTATTAAAGTCAAATTGTATCTGACAAACTTGATTGAATTCTTTGTTGAGGTAGCAAGGGAAAGTTATCAAGATAATAGAATAAAGATTATACACAAGGGCTTCTGCAAGATATTCAACAAAGCACCCAAAGATGGAAGCTTACGTAATTAAGGGGACAATGCTGTAGGAAATACAAAGTTGGTTCATTGACAGGAAGCAAAGAGTAGTAATGGAATCATGTTTCTTGCATTGGGAAGTAATTTCTTGTGCTGTTCTCCAATGATCAGTTTTGGGTCCATTTGTCAGTCCTTCCTGAGGCTGTGCCTCCATGCTCTAGATTCCACAGTCTATTGTTTCATGGTAAGCTTCTTAGCCAGAAATCAAGTATTAAGCAATGTATTGCCTAATCTCAAATGGCTGACAAGTATTTTACAAACTGTGGTTGGAACGTTTCTTAATGTGAGAATGCTGTTGAGGTATATACTGTGAATATTCTGGAGCAGGAGTGTAGTAGATTTGGCTGACGGAGCACACCTACTGGTGTGTTCTTGCGTGGGAAGATGTCATGGAATCGAATCTTCTCCTTCCTGGGATCTGAACTGACAAAAATGATATGCAAAATCTCATAACTGGAGACAGACAGATATTGAAAGCAGTACAAATGATGCAAAATCCTTGAGATGGCGCACCAGGAGATCAAAGTTCCCTTGTACTTATATTACTTCCAACCCGATGACGCCTACCAGGATGTGTGCAAGTCTGAACATTAATCTCACAAGATCTGCTGGACCAAGGTCTCCATATTGGTTGCCAACCTGCCCACGGTATCCATTTGGTGCTCACATATCGGAGCCATGGCAGATGTGGATGGACTCCTCCATCATTTGCTCTAGCCTGCTGAGAGACTGTTGAATATCTGCCTGATGATCCACTACATGTTGTTGCATCCCCAGTAATAAGTTGACGGCTGCTTGCAGAGGACTGGAATTGAGCAGGTGGTTGTTCTCCAGCAGCCCCCTGTGAACGTTGAAGACGTGGGCTGTATCTGTCCATGAATGCTCTGGACACGTATCCATGAGGTGACCTCCACAAAGTGACCCAGGGCCTATTCTAGAGCTGTGCCATACTGAGGTGTGTCTCTATGGTGGTAAAGGATGTGGGTGAGAATTGTGTTTTTTTTTTCCCAGTGTTCCTTTTTGTATGTAGGGGCCTGTCTGTGAGTCTTAATCTGCTACCACCCAAAAAATAGAGAACAGTTGTTTCAATCGAAGAGCAGGAACAATATAATACTGCACGTGAATCATTGTGATTGTCAGGATGTGATGAAGTGATGGCACTGATTTGATTTATTATTGTCACATGCATTATTCTTGCGCCCTATACAGACGAAGTAGACCCTTCATGGAGAAGGAATGGAGAGAGTGCAGAGTGTAGTGTTACAGTCATAGCTAGGGTGTAGACAAAGGTCAATTTAGTGCAAGGTAGATCCATTCAAAAGTCTGGCAGCAGCAGGGAAGAAACTGTTCTGGGGTCAGAAGGTATGTGGTCTTAGACTTTTTCCCGACAGAAGAAGGTGGAAGCCAGTATGCCCAGGGTGTTTGTGGTCCAAGATAATGCTCTCTGTTTTACCGAGCAGCAGGAAGTGTAGACAGAATCAATGAATGGGAGGCTGGTTTGTGCGATGGACAGGGCTTCATTCACAAGCTTTTGTAGTTTCTTGCAGTTTTGGTCAGAGCAGGAACCATACCAAGTTGTGATCCATATAAGGTTGATGAGACAAATTCATCTCCCCTTCCCACAGGATTGATTCCCACTCTCCTCAGCCAGCTCAGCAGCAGCCTCACAAACTCAGTGAACGCAATGATGTTGGCCATTTTTCCCTCTCACCCCCACCTTACCTCTGCTCTCTTTCCTTTCTGTTGTGTGCCAACTTGCTGATAGAAAGACATGCAATGAGAAGGGCTGGAGCAGAAGCTGGGAAAGAATATATTCCCAATATATCTTTTTTTTCAACAAGAAAACAAAAAAATGCCCTGCCTACTCTTACTGTCTCTCAATGCCAAACATGTGATGGTGTGGGCGGTGTATCATCCCATTCAATAACATTGTTAACAAGCCTAATTGACATTTGATTCATTCAAAAATAGCGGGTGAGCTGCAAATTTTGGCATCAGCTCCCGGACTGTATTCTAAATGTCAACTTGGGAGTGATGGCACGGTGCCACCTGACATTTGATGTGCCCCCAACCCCTCTGCCAAAAATATGTCCAGTAGAATCTAACCCATAATTAGAATAAACAAATGTGTAAACTGAAACTTGCCTTAATCAGAGCAATGCAACTTATGAGATGAGTTGGCGATAATGTTCAAAATGATAAAAGAATGGGTCAGAATAGATAGAAGCAGATTATTTCCCATTCTGTGAGATGAAACAAGAGGGCGGGATTTTCTGGTTCTGTTTGCCCAAGTCCGGAAAATTCCATCCCAAGGTCAACAGACTGTTGCATAGTCCGTGTCCCACCCACTACAATTCTGATGGTGGACATGATGGTAAAATTATGCCATCTGTAAGATTTGGAGTGGGGCAGGGGGTAAGAAAAGGGGTGGGATTCTCCCAAAAAAATTCAAAATGCTGAATTTGCAAAAAAACTGGATTAAATCCTAGTTGGCTTTTACAGTGGGGTTTTCAAAATGAATCTCCACACTGAGCAGCACAGAGTGTCCGAACGTGAATCGGACTAAAAAATGAGTGAGTGGTATCTATTCTATCTGGAGAGGCTGTCAGCATAGCACTGAGTGGACCACTGCACATGTGCTGATTTGTCAGAATGGAAATTGGCCCATGCAGAGTAGCCCTGCACTGCTGGCCTCCTGATAGCTGGCTAGCCCCGTGACCCTCCAAACTGTGACACCCCACCACCTGATCACTGGCCTCCTGGGCATGCCTGGGCCAGCCCTGATCGTTGCCCCCACTGCAGTCCTGACACCTCATTGCCCCTCCAGAGTCTCTTGACCTTCCCCCTACAGCTCTGGCCCCCATTTTCTGAAGGCCAGCCCTGATTGCTGGCATCCCTTCCTCTGTCACCGCACCCAAATATAGAGTAACAGTGGGATTCCCTCACCCCAATTGATCTGCCACCCCCCACCCCACCCGCCCCGCCCAAGAGGCCCTGCCCTTTTGTCACTGCCCAAAGCCTGCTGGGCAGTGCCAAGGTACCCCCAGACATTGCCACTTTGCTAGCAGGCTTGAAGACTTCAGTCCCGGGCCTGCTAATGAGACATAAATGATCATCTACATAATTTATTCAGCTCTGCGTCAATTTCTGGTGAGGAGCTGACAATGCCAAAACTCTGGTGGCCGGAGTCACGCTCCCTAAGTTCTCGACACAAAAGATTTGAGACTGTGGGATTCACTTGATTAACAACAAAACTGTCAATGTTCAAGATTAGGTTAGGTGAAGAAATAGGGTAAAGAGATATGGGAATAGGATGGGTAAATGTGACAAAGACTATTGTCAAACACCCTCAGGACGTGCAGAAAAGATTATTATATCGAGATGCTAACTAAAGTAAACTTTGCCAAGTTGCTACGTCCCGAATAAGTGAAGAAGATACTAATTGGAATTGAACACAATTTTATTCTGTTAAAGGAATTATACAACATTGATTTTTTTTTTCATCTTTTACATGCTTTCCCTAGTGCGTGCTGTTCTTATCTTATTGAACAGACTTAAAAGATCTTCAAATCCAGGTAATAACAGATTCATTTAGATCTTCCCAATTCAGTTTTTTTTTGTTCAATTGCAGCAAATTTGATTCGACCTCTGTTGTCCCACATAATTGCAATGTTACTCTTTGCTAAGCTCAGTTAATTGCAGCTTGTGGCCAGTGATTTTCCTTCCTGGTCTCAATCATCAATGGATTGATGTGTTTCTTTCAGAGGTGGCGGTGATCCTCCAGTTGCCATCTTCATCGATTTGCCTGGCATCAGTTGCCCACTCACACTTATTACCTCATTTCAGTTTTCGTGCATTTAGCAGGATGATTTTTTTTCAGGCAACTAATGCATATGTCCAACAAGATTTGCACTACAATAGGTTATTTTTCAATTAAGCTGTGTGTGGATTGCATCACTGTATCTGGGTTAAGTAGGTTGATCCTCCTTAAGCAGCATTGTAGCAGGGTTCATTTTCATTGAAAAGGAAAAGTGCCGTGATAAAAACACTAAAACTGTAGACACATTTTATGCAGATCTCATTATAATGTATGTGAGCACAGATGGCACTCAAGTCCCCACGATTTAAGGGTTTGCAGAGGTTTATTTTATCACCCATTCTCTTTTCAGAGTCTATCACCTCCAAAATATACCTGCCTTACTCTGGATAGCTGAAAGGCTCGGCTGCCTGCTCCGCCCACACCAAAGGACCTCATTGCTCTCAGAGAACCCGAGCACGGCGTCTGGGTCCATGTTGTTGCTGAAGAGGCAAGCAGCAGCTTTCTCCCTCCCTCATTCCAGCTGAAAAGAACAAACGCAGATTGGGCCTCTTTCTGCAGCTACACCCTGCCCCTGTCACACAACTGATCCAGGGGATGGGTTCAACCCCATCATATGACTGATCTGATAAGGGGTGGGGGATGGTGGAGAGGCTCAACCAACACCTCCTCCCTCCCCCCAACACCTGAACTATGTTTCTATTCATAATTTGAGGATAATTTGAGAACTAAATCAAATAAAATTCATAATTTGAGAATTAAAGTGAGGAGAAATTTTTTCACCCAGAGACTGGTGAATGTGTGGAATTCATGACCATAGAATAGTTGAGGCCAAAACATTGTCTGATTTCAAGAAGGAATTCGATATAGCTCTTGCGGCTGACGGGATCGGGGACATGGGAGGAAGACGGGATCAAGATATTGCATTCAATGACCAGCCGTGGTCAAATGAATGGTGGAGCAAGCTCGAAGGGCCGAAAGGCCTACTCCTGCTTCTAGTTTCTATGCTTCTTATGTTTCTAATGTATGTTATACTATATTTGCTCACATGGAGGCTACTGGGGCAAATGACCTATTTATATGTTGAAGTTGAACCTTGAGAATGAAAGCAATATATGCTGGAAATATTCAGCAACTACGGCATCGTCTATGGAGAGAGAAGCACGAGTTAAAGTTTCAGTTTAATAACCTTTCATCAGAATGGAAAAAGTTACAGACGTAACACTTTTTACACACAATCCAGGGAAAAGAGGGAGGTGGAAAGAACAAAAAGGAAACCCTGTAATAAGGTGGAAGATCGAAGAGATTAAATGTCAAAAGTGATGTTCGAGCAAGGCAAAGGGGCTGGTAAAGAAACAAAAAATAACAAAAGCAGTGCCATTACAGCTGTTGAGAAACAATTGGAGCAAAGAAACCTGAGATTGTTGAAATCCGTGGATGTACAGAAGATTTTAAAGTAGCTAACTGAAAGATGAGATTCCTTCTGTTCATTGGAAAAGTATAGGAGACCAAGGACAGAGAGGTCAGAGAATATGGGGAAGAATTAAAATGATAAATAGCTTCAAGTTCAGAGTCACACCTGCAGACTGAACAGAGGTTCTGCAAAACAACTGCTCAATCTGTGTTTGGTCTCTTCAGTGTAGCGGAGATCACGTGGAGACTGTCATGTGCAGTATATTCATTTGGAAAAAATTTCACTTGGGAGCATAAAAACATAAGAACATAAAAAATAGGAGCAGGAGTAGGCCATCCAGTCCCTCGAACCTGCCCCGCCATTCAATAAGATCGTGGCTGATCTGCAGTGGTTCAGTTCCACTTTCCTGCTTTCTCCCCGTAACCCTTAATCAAAAACTTATCCACCCTTGACTTAAATATATTCAACAAGGAAGCCTCCACCATTTCAACAGGCAGAGAATTCCAAAGATTCACCACCCTTTGAGTGAAGAAATTCCTCCTCAACTCTGATCTGAACTACTCCCCCTTATTTTGAGGCTGTGCCCTCTAGTCCTGCTATCTTTGTTAAGCGGGGAGAGTCTTTTAACCTCTACCCTTTCCATCCCCTTCATTATCTTATATGTCTCTGTAAGATCCCCTCTCAGCCTTCTAAACTCCAATGAGTACAACCTAGCCTACTTAGTCTTTCCTAATAATCCAATGCCCTCATCTCCAATATCAGCCTAGTGAACCTTCTCTGCACTCCCTCTAAGGCCAATATATCCTTCCTCAAATGCGGCGACCAAAACTGCACACTGTACTCCAGCTGTGGCCTCATCAGTACCCTGTACCCTGGCTGTGGCCTCACCAGTACCCTGTACTCCAGCTGCAGCCTCACCAGTGCCCTGTACAGCTGCAAAAGTACCTCCCTACTTTTATATTCTATCCCCCTCGCTGTAAAGGCCAACATTACATTTGCCTTCTTGATCACCTGCTGCACCTGCAGACTGTGTTTTTGCGATTTGTCCCTCTGCACCGTTGCATGCTTCAGCTTTTCGCCATTTAAATAGTAATCCTTCCTACTACTATTCCTACCAAAGCAGTATTGAAAAGGTTGGGATTGCATCTGCCATGTTTTCATGGTAAGGGGAACAGGTGTTCAGGGTGCTGAAAGATGATGCAATGTGGCATGGAAGGAATGATCAATTCAAAGTACTGAAGGGGAAGTGGAATGATGTTTGGTTCTAGTGTCAACATGGACGTAGCAGAAATGGCGGAGGACTGCAGTTGGTTATCGCTTGTATCCAAATCTTAACAAAGTCCTGTTCCCCTATTATTTTTTGCTAATTTGCAGGAGTTCTCACATAATGGGCAGGATTTTAGTTGAATAAAGGGTACCTGAAGAAGGGAGAGAAGGAGGAGGCCTGCCCTCTGTACGTTTGCAGTTCATTATTGGTTAGCGCTATATGATCAGTTACTATGCTACCAAAGGCACATGTTAAACAGATGACTTATCCAGCAGACAGTCCCATTTGTGCTGTGGGTGGGCATTAGTGCAGCCAAAACAATAGGAGTCTGAACTGCTCACGTGCAGTTAGAAAAACATCAGAAAAAGCGCACCTGGGTCAGAGTGCTCCGGGCTGCAGAAAGTGGAGAAATCGGCCCGGGAACGACAAGCGGGAGCAATGGTACACACACACACACACACACACACACACACACACACACACACACACACAACACACACACACCACCATTGTTCCCCTAATCCACCCCCCCACTACCAGACACATCACTGTCCTCCTTATCCACTACTCAGATTGCCACCTGCCCCCCCAAACTGATCACCTGCAGAGTGCAGCACCCACCCCCCCAACCAGTGCTCCCATCAGAGATCCTTTGCCTCCCACCACCAGAGATCCATCTGCCCCTCCCCCCACCATGCCTGAGATGAATCTTACCCATCTCCCTCCACGCCCCCCACCCCCGACAATCACCTGGCCTCAGTCATCACCCCGCCAGAGAATGATCTGGCCTCAATCAGACTCCCAAGAGCAACATCTGACCTGCCTCCTCCTCCCCCCGACCAGACGATGATCAGTCCTCCTCTTCCCCTTCCAACCAGAGAATGATCAGACCCGCCTCCCTCCCGCCCCCTCCACCACCACTGATCTGAGTCAGAGAGCCATTGGAAGCTCTGAATGTGCTCTTCAGCAGCTGATTCAGACTTATTTAGCAGGTCATTACGGCATGGTTCCGAATCAGTGAACGCAGCGGTAAAGGGGCAAATGCTGATAAAGTTGGGTGGGCAGTTCATTAATTCAATTTAAATGCAAGCAAATGCATGAAAGTCGCAGTTATGCCTGTTTTGGGCACGAAGCGCATCTCCACCATTTCCGGGTTTCGATAAAGTGACGGTCTGCGCTGATGCAGGTGTGGATTGCGATAATGACCTCTCACCCGACATTACCATGTTTTCACACCCAAAAAGTAGGGCCCAGAGGTTCATGTACATCTTGAATGTCTGGATTACAAAAAGAAATCTCTAGCTGGTAAACGGCAATAAGTAGGATTTGGTCAACAATTCTTTCTTAAAGACTAGTCCTGATCCCTTCTTACTTTATTCCTCCCTGCAGCACAGTTGAGAGCAGTTGGGAAAACCATTCTTCTAACAGGAGTAACTGACAATTTAATTCTGCAGGAAGAAAGCTGGGAAAGGACAGGGAGAAGACTTGAGCTATTTGATACTGACACAATGCATCGTATCTTAGAATGGTTACAGCAAGGAAGGACAGCATTTGACCTATTGAGTTCATGTCGCCTCTCTGTATGAGTAAATTAGATCCTCTCACACTTCAGCCCTTTCCCCATAGCCCTTCAATTCTTTTCTCTTCATGGGTATCTCCAATTCCTTTTTGAAAGCCACAATTAAATCTACCTTCACCACATTCTTATCACTCACTGTGTGAAAAAGGTTTCTCCTTATCTTGCGTTTTGTTCTTTTGCCATTCACTTTATAGCAATTTCTCGATCCTTCCACCAATAGGAACAGTGGGGGCGATTCTCACCTCCCAACCTGCAACTCTTCTGGCATGTTGTCAGCCTTTTTTCAGGACTTGCTTACGTGCCGAGAATGCTTATGCATTTCCCAGAGCCGGAGAACAGTCGGAGACCAACCATGCTGGAATCCGGCAGTGAGACAGGTAAGTCATTGGAATCATTTTTAAATGTACTTTAAGTGTTATTATCGAGAATTTGCTGGGCCTGGTTGAATCTTCCACCCCACCAGAGTTACTTTATTCATTGGGGTTTAGAGTAGCTCCCCACGTTCGGGGAACGAACGAGACACTCACTTCAGAATGAAAGGGAGGGCAATTGGGGCTCCTAAGGGGTCGGATGGCAGGGTAGTGCCCCATGGGCATGGGCACCCTGGCATGCTAGTCTGTGCCCCTAGCACTGCCCAAGAGACAAAATGCCTATGCCCAGGGAGCACCTTGGCACTGCCCACCCGGCATCGAGGTCTAGGGGTGATTGTGGAGGTGGAGGGTCCTGCTGCCACCCTGCATGGCGAACAGTCTGGGATGGGGGGAGGGCATCAATTGGGATGGGCTAGGGATGTGGTACCCTGGGGGTTGGCCTGCCAGCGAGGGGGAGGTCTGCCAGGGTGAGGGAAATTGCCAACGCTGAGGGAGGTAGGTGGGCTGGATATCAGGGCACTCAAGGACAGGGGGAATCAGGGCTGGCCCGGCAATTGTTGTGAGGACTGTGATCAGGCCGGAGGGTTGGGGATGAGGGGCGCTAGAGGGGCAGCACTGTGGGGGGAGTCCTGCATGGCCAGCTCAATTGCTGGCAGGGGAAACTGACAGATCGGGGCAACTGCGCACGTGCAAAGTTCCAGAACTGTCAGATTCCGGTGCGAATACGCCCCAGTCCCCCGGGTTTTTAATGAGATTCATGACTAGGACCTCTACATTGCAGAGTTGAGGAGATACAAGTGTGAAGTTGAACTGACAAAACAGTCGGGGTCTAGAACGGTTTTCTCACCAATTCAGCACTTTTGGGAGAATTGCCACCTGTTTTCCCTATCTGCTTCATCAAGATTCCTCATCATTTTGAATAACTCTAAAGTATTTCCTCTTCTCTAATGAGAACAATATTAACTTCTCCAAACTATGTTTCTCACTGAAGTGTCTCATCACTGGGACCATTCTCATTAATCTTTTCTGCACTGTCTCCAGTGCTTTCAGACCCTTCCTAAAGCATAATATGTCCATGATGGGAGAAAATACTCCAGTTGAGGCTGAGCTAGTGTTTAATAAAAGTCATTCCTTGCTTTGTTTTTGCTCTGCACCTCTATTTATAAAGTTCTGGATCCTGTATCCCTTTTTACCCGCTTTCTGAAGCTGTCCTTCTGCATTAATGATTTGTGTACCTATATCCTCAGCTCTCACACCCTTTATATTGCCTCCCCCTCATTCTTCCTACTGAAACATATCATTTAACAGATGAAATTAAATGCAGCGAAATGCAATGTGTCTGCTTATTCCACCAGATTATTCTTAAAGTCAATCATAGAATCTCTACTGTGCAGAAGGAAGCCATTCGGCCCATTGAGCTTACACCCACCCAGGCCTTATTCCTGTAACCCCACAAATTCACCCTACAAATACCCCTGTCACTTGGGTCAGTTTAGCATGACTAACCAGCACATCTTTGGACTGAGAGAAAACTGGAGTACTCGGAGGAAACACACACAGACCTAGCAAGAATTTGCAAATTCCGCACAGACAGTGACTCGAGGCTGGAATTGAACCTGGGTCCCTGATACTGTGAGGCAACGGTGCTAACTACTGTGCCACCATGCCACAAAATACACAGAACTAAGCTTAGTGTCATCAGAAAATTATGAAATTGTACCCCCAAGTCTATGTCATTAATATAGATCAAGGAAAGCAGTATTCCAGGTATTAATCCATGTTTTCCTCCAGTCTGAAAAATAACCATTGAATAAAGTGAGAAAGACTCAAATTTATATAGAGCTTTTCACTTCCAATGGATGATTCAAGATTCTTTACAGTCACTGATGTACTTTTAAAGTGCAGTCACTGTTGTAATGCAGGAAACATGGCAGTCAGTTCGTGCACAACAATCTTGCACACAAAGTAACGTGATAATGGCCAGATAATCAGTTTTTGTGATAGTGAGTGAGGGATAAATATTGTCCAAGACATCATGGATAGCACCCTGCTGTTCTTCAAAACAGCACCAGGATGGTTTACCACCATCTGAGAAGGTAGGCAATGTCTCAGTTTAATGTTGCAAGACAGCACATCTGCTTGTGCAGGGCTCCCTTAGCTCTGCAGTTGAGTGTCAATCTTGATTTTTGAGCTCATTTGGGACAGGAACCCAAAACCTTATTATCCTGAGACAGGATTGCTATCCACTAGAAACAGTTGATGCATACTGCACTGTTCACTGTTGCTTTTCCTCTGTTTCCTGTCACAAAGCCAATCCTATAACAATGCTGCCACTCTCTCTTTCATTCCAAGAGCTTCATTTTGCTGAAAAGACTATTATGTAGCACTTTATCAAGCGCCTTTTGGGAGTTCATGCACATCACATCAATGCATTACCCTCATCATCCAGATGAGAAAGTGAGAAAATGATGAGATTACAGTCACTAGAGAGGTGGTGCTTGATAGGCTAACGGGGCTGAGGGTAGATAAGTTCCTGGGACCGGATGGAATGCATCCCAGGGTTCTCAAGGAAATGGCAGAGGTGATAGCAGATGCCCTAGTAATTATCTTTTGGAATTCGCTGGACTCCAGGAAAGTGCCAGAAGATTGGAAAACAGCTAATGTTACGCTGCTGTTTAAAAAAGGTAGCAGACAGAACGTAGGGAATTATAGGCCAGTTAGTTTAACGTCTGTAGTCAGAAAATGCTTGAATCCGTCATCAAAGCAGAAATAACGAGGCACCTGGATACAAACGGTTTGATCAGACAGACGCAGCACGGATTCGTGAAGGGAAACTCGTGCTTGACGAATTTATTGGAGTTCTATGAGGAAGTGACTAGTGCGGTAGATAGAGGGGAACCAGTGGATGTGGTGTTTTTGGATTTCCAAAAGGCGTTTGATAAGGTACCTCACAAAAGATTGCTGAAGGTTAGGGTGCAGGAAGTTGGGGGTAGGGTGTTAGTCTGGATAGAGGATTGGTTGTCTAATAGGAAACAGAGGGTAGGTATGAATGGGTGCTATTCTGATTGGCAGCTGGTGACTAGTGGAGTGCCCCAGGGATCGGTGCTGGGGCCTCAACTATTTACCATTTACATAGATGACCTGGAGGAAGGGGCTGAGTGCAGGGTGACGGAATTTGCTGATGACATGAAAATGAATGGAAAAGAAAATTGCATAGAGGATGTGGAAAGCCTGGAGAGGGATCTGAATAGGTTGAGTGAGTGGGCGAGCACCTGGCAGATGGAGTATAATGTTAGCAAGTGTGAGGTTATCCACTTTGGTAGGAATAATGGTAGGAAAGATTATTATTTAAATGGCGAAAAGCTGCAGCATGTGACGATGCAGAGGGACCTGGGGGTCCTTGTGTACAAATCGCAAAAACACAGTCTGCAGATGCAGCAGGTGATTAAGAAGGTGAATGCAATGTTGGCCTTTATAGCTAGGGGGATAGAATATAAAAGTAGGGAGGTACTTTTGCAGCTGTACAGGGCACTGGTGAGGCTGCAGTTGGAGTTCTGTGTGCGGTTTTGGTCGCTGCATTTGAGGAAGGATATATTGGCCTTGGAGGGGGTGCAGAGAAGGTTCACTAGGCTGATACTGGAGGTGAGGGCATTGGATTATGAGGAGAGACTGAATAGGCTAGGTTTGTACTCGTTGGAGTTTAGAAGGCTGAGAGGGGATCTTATAGAGACGTATAAGACAATGAAGGGGATGGATAGGGTAGACGTTGAGAGACTCTTCCCGCTTAGCAAAGATAGTAGGACTAGAGGGCACAGCCTCAAAATTAGGAGGGGTGTCGTTCAGATCAGAGTTGAGGATGAATTTCTTCACTCAAAGGGTGATGAATCTTTGGAATTCTCTGCCTGTTGAAGTAGTGGAGGCTTCCTCACTGAATATATTTAAGTCAAGAGTGGATAGGTTTTTGATTGATAAGGGAATTAAGGATTACTGGGAGAAAGCGGGAAAGTGGTACTGACCCACTGCAGATCAGCCATGATCTTATTGAATGGCAGGGCAGGCTCGAGGGGCTGGATGGCTTACTCCTGCTCCTATTTCTTATGTTCTTGTGTTAAAATCCCTCGCATTGATCTGTTGTGTCTAGGAGCGCCAGTGACACTGACTCAGAATTTCCTAAGTGATTGTGGTGCCAGATAGTTATACCAGTTGCTACCAAAGAGAGTTATACATACATTTCCAATGGTAAGTGTTAATTTAAATATTTTAAGTGTAAAAATGGTGTAGGTTGCTGGTTCCTCTCAGTTCCACCAGTGAAGCCCTAGAACATCCTTTTTTTATTCATTCGTGGGACTTGGGAGTTGCTGGCTGGCCAGCATCTATTGCCCATTCCAAGCTGCCCATAACTAGACCATTTCTGAGGGCAATTGAGAGTCAACCACATTGCTGTGGCTCTGGAGTCACGTGAAGGCCAGATCGGTTAAGGATGGCAGATTTCCTTCCCTAAAGGATATTAGTGAACTAGATGAGTTTTTCGGACAATCGACAATGGTTTCATGCTCATCAGTAGATTCTTAATTCCAGATTTTCATCTGCTCTGATGTATTTGAAACTCAATCCCCAGAACATTAGCTGAGTTTCTGGATTGATACTCTAGCGATAATGTCGCTCGGTCATCACCTCCCCAAAAGAACATGTACTCTTTGTATCTTGTCAGTTTAAGTTACTCTCCATTCTCTTATGTTTAATTTGTTTTGCAATTTAATATACTAATGTGATATGGTAGCTGCAAAAGAAAGTACAAATATAATAAATTGTGACTCTTTAAAACTTGTAAAGTTGGGGTTGAACTGTTTTCCTTAACATCAGAAATTTATTTCCAGTATTGTTTCAAAGGACATGAAAGAAAGTAATACATGCTCATGTGACCTAATAATCTACGATATATCATACAACCTACAAGTTTATTATGTTTTGTATCTTCATCAATGAACGTTTGTAAATAAAATTATCAATTTCAAATTTTAAATGGTTACACTGACAAAATTGTCTTCAAAATAACACCTTGCCTATGTAAGTGATGACTTGGTTGGTTAAAAATAGTTATGATCTTGTCCTTACCTGTGCACCATCTATTATTGAACTTGCGTTGCTTTACTGTAGGTACACTTCATATTTAATACACATTTTAAATCGAGAAATGTGAATTTGTGAACTTAAGATGCAGCTCCAATAACACTAGGACAAATATGCGCTCTAACTGGGGGACTTTTACATAAATCCATTTGAACTCCTGTTATTGATTCCAACAAAATCCACTAATGCAACTAAGCAGACTGAGAAATCCCTAGTTTCTCTGGTACAACTCCTACCGATTATAAATAGGCATCTCTAAGAAGTAAATGATGAGGAATCACTATGCTCCCGAGTACAATATCAATTGATTATAAGTAGGCATCACTGACTATCAAGAACAATCTCTTGTGTGCTGATGGTTGCTGACAGGTTATCACCATGGGTTTTGTCTGTAAATTATGAGAACCACTAACTGACAAAGAAATAATTGGGGAATTTATTGCTGTGGACAATAGTCACCTTATCAATCTCTACCATGAATTATACAAACAGAAGGCTTATTCAGTAAATCATTTAAATAATGGCCTAGATTTCTGGTCTCAGAATGGTCAGATATCAGATGTACCGTGAATGCTGTGCTCTGGGACTCTTTGGAGGTTCCAACTCAACGTGTTTTTGGGAAAAACCTGGGAACTTTCAACTTCTGATCAGCAATTCCTTTACATTTGGAACTCTTTGAGTTAGAATCAGAGACCACCTGTTTAACAGCTATCTGCCTGCTTTCATATCCTTGTGATTTAAACATAGTTTAGTAAATTAGTTTGAGAATTTTAAGATCCATAAGAATGTCAATATCATTATTTATTCTATCCAGGTCCGAACTCTCAAAACAGTTCAAGTGTTACCTAGGTGCAACCAAATGACCCACCCAAATAAACATCACCCAATTGCTCTGTTGAGATATTCCATGACCCAAAGGGGGAAAATTAAATGAGATGATCTGACTTTTTTGGATATTCTGAAAGGAAGAAAGAGGAAGCATTTTGAGGGAAATCAATAATTTTTTGTGAAGCAACGTGGATGCTTAAATCATTTAAATCATTCTTTGCCCAACCATAATTTCACCCCTTCTTAATTCATCTATCCTTCTTGGACGAGCATGAACAAGAATCCCAGGTGGAATTTCATTCTTTGAAACATTTTTTTCCCTTGAAGATCAGTGTTTTATTATCAGAACAACATATCAAGATAACAATATAATGAGTCTTCTCATGCTCAGAAGTTTTTATTGGTCTTATTTTATCAACTTTAATGTCCATAGGCTTGTTTGATGGAACATCAAATGTTAGGGGTAATTTTCCTCTATTATCTATCTGTCAAACTTCAAACATGTATTATTTTTTACCTTATTCTCAAAACCAAATAGCTTTGCTTTATATTTAGCTTCAATGTTAACTTGATTCTAGCATGCACCTCCAGCCCATACATAAATCTGTAGCAGCAAGATGCTGTCCCAGCAAAAATCAGTAATGTCACTTACTATTGCAACTTTACTTGTTTCATATACAATCATTGTGGTTGTTTTGGTAAAACTATTTTGCCTGTGATCAATTTTTTCACCTCTTTTTTCAGATATGACCATTTTTCAGCAAGTCTGCTTGCTCTTTTCTAGCTTTTCCTCTTGCTTCTTTCATCCTTGTATGATTTTCTCACTTAGAGATATATCATAAGGTCTTTCAACTATTTCCATGTTCTTTAGCAGACCTTGTGATGCATTTTTCAATCCTGCAGTTTAAGAATTTTTAAATAACTTTATTTTGTACTCAAAGCTCACATCAGATTTATTTTTACAACAAAACCACAACAAACAAATCGCTGCATAACTCTAAAATGTGTGCTAATGACTGGGAGTGCCTTTAGAACATAAGACACATACATTTTCAACAACCATTTTTCCAAAAAAAAAGCACATCTTATCAGACATAGAAACAGAAAATGCTGGAAAATCCCTGATTTGATTTATTATTGTCACATGCATTGTTATACAGTGAAAAGCATTGTTTCTTGTGTGCTCCACAGACAAAGCATACCGTATGTAGAAAAAGAAATGAGAATGCAGAATGTAGTGTTACAATCTTGGAGAAAGATCAACTTAATGTGAGGTAGGTCCATTCAAAAGTCTGATAGCAGCAGGAAAGAAATTGTTCTTGAGTCAGTTGGTACGTGTCTCCAGATTTTTGTAACTTTTTCCTGATGGAAAAAGGTGGAAGAAAGTATGTCCAGAGTGTGGGGGATCCTTGATTATGCTGGCTGCTTTTCTGAGGCAATGGGAACTGTAGACAGAGTAAATGGATGGGAGGCTGGTTTGCTTGATGGATTTGGGTTTCATTCATGATCCTTTGTAATTTATTGCAGTCTTT
Organism: Sphyrna mokarran; assembly: GCA_024679065.1. Classification (NCBI taxonomy): domain Eukaryota; kingdom Metazoa; phylum Chordata; class Chondrichthyes; order Carcharhiniformes; family Carcharhinidae; genus Sphyrna; species Sphyrna mokarran. Next base: position 76,372,198 of record JAGIQG010000007.1, on the reverse strand, counting down.
AACAAAGCAGGAACCATGCCAAGCTGTGATACAACCAGAAATCATGCTTTCTATGGTGCATCTGTAAATGTTGATGAGAGTTATGATAGACATGCCAAATTTCCTTAGCCTCCTGAGAAAGTAGGGGTGTTGGTGGGCTTTCTTAAGTAGAGTGTCAGCATGTAGGACCAGAACAGGTTGTTGGTGAGCTAGACCCCTAGAAACTTAAAGATCTTGACCATTTCCAATTCATCCTCATTGATGTAGACAGAGGTACGTCCTCCATTACGCTTTCGGAAGTCAATGACTTCAGATATTGAAGGAGAGATTATTGTCTCAATAAGTCTGACAGCATCTGTGGAGAAAAAAACAGAGCGACTGTTTTGAGTCTAGATGACCCTTCATCAGACCCTCAGTTAAAGCACACCTTATGGTCAGCATATATGATTCTCCCAAAATGTTAACCTGTCTGCTTTCTACATAGATTTGAATTGGTATGCCAAGTGGTTGCAGCATTTCCTGTATTCTTGTTATCCTCAACTTCTTACTCATTTATTTTTGGCTGTGTCAGGTTGAAACTTCATGATGAACATTTGTATAGACAAGGTCAGGAGTATCTCAGAAAAGGAGACCACAGATCTGACTTCAGAAACTGTTCAGTTGCTGCTCCCCCTGGCCATAGAAGGGAACCAAGACAATTGCAATCGGCTGATCTTGCAATAGGCTTATATAGTCACAATCAAACTAAATCAGAACCAATGCTTAAGCACTAATTACAAAATCATTAAAAGCCTATTAGTTTGGAGTGAAAGGATAATGTTAGTGTAGGCAGAATTACAGAATACTTCTTTCTGGAGCATTGGTGGATATTTAAGCACATTTTTCAGGAAAACAAGTTTCTTTGTTCATATTATGCATAATTGGCTGAGGAAGCCAAATCTTGCAATAATTAAACTACTTTTATCATAAAATACAGTTGAACAATGTCATAGACAGTGGTTGAATCAACGTATTGGAGTTACCTGATCACTAGGACACTGCAACAATTCACAATGGATTACAAATTATTTTCCTTCCTGTCGTAATTGAGATTTGTTCCACTTTAATTTTGTTTGCTTTATTTTATCATTTAATTGATTATTTTTAATATTCTTTCTGCTAAAATGCTTCTGTTGTTGTGGACCTATTGGAATGTTTCATTTTTTCAGAATAATAGAGTAATAGACTACAAAATAGGCCTTTCAGCCATTTAGTCTGCACCAACAAAACTACACTAATTCTACAACAATCCCTCTTTCCAATACTTGGCTCACAGCCTTAATGTTATGACATTTTTAATGCTCATGCATGTACTTTTTAAAGGTTGTGAGGTTTCCCACTTCTACTACCTTCCAGACAGTACATTCTTGATTTTTTCAAACCCCCTCTAAACCACCTGCCCCTCACCTTGAAATTATGCCTTTCACTATTGACCTTCAACTAAGGAGAACAACTGCTTCCTATCCATCTTGTCCATATCCTTTATAATCTTATACACCTCAGTTATGTTTCCATCCCCCCCCCCCCAACCCCCTGCCTTCTCTGCTCTGAAGAAGAAAATACAAGTCTATCCAGCCTTTGTTCAAAGGTCAAATGCTCCATCCCAGGCAACATTCTGGTGAATCTCCTCCACACTCTATCCAATGCACTCACATGCTTTCTAAAGTAAGGTGAACAAAACTGCTCACTGTACTCCATCTGTGGCCTAACCTCTTATAGGGGAGCCAATGGCCCAGTGATATTATTGCTAGACTATTAATTCAGATACTCAACTAATGTCCTGGGGACCAGGGTTCAAATCCCACCATGACAGCTGGTGGAATGTGAATGCAATAAAAGAAATCTGAAATTAAGAATCAACTGTTGACCATGAAATCATTGTCGATTGTTGAAAAAGCCAATCTGGTTCACTCATGTCCTTCAGGGAAGGAAATCTGCAATCCTTGGCTGATCTGACCTACCTGTGACTCCAGAGCCACAGCAATGTGGTTGACTCTCAGCTGACCTCAGAAATAGACAAGCAAGCCACTCAATTCAAGGGCGACTAGGGATGGGCAATAAATGCTGGCCAGCCATCAACACCCATGTCTCATGAATGAATATATTTTAAAATTGAGTTTAAAATATATTTATTTATTTATAAAATATTTATTTTAATATTGAGTTTAAAAATTGGCAAGTTACGTTGTAGCCTTATAGAACCTTAGTTAGGCCGCATTTGGAATATAGTGTTCAATTCTGGTTGACACGTTACCAAAGGATGTGGAAGCTTTGGAGAGGGTACAGAAAAGATATCCCAGGATGTTGCCTGGTATGGAGAACATTAGCTATCAGGAGAGATTGGAGAAACTTTGTTTGTTCTCACTGAAGCAATGAAGACCCGACCTGAATGAAGTCTATAAGATTATAAGAGCCATGGACAAAGTGGATAGTCAGAAGCTTTTTCCCAGGGTGGAAAAGTCAATTACAAGGGGACACAGATTTAAGGTGTGAGGGGCAAGCTTTAAAGAAGATGTATGAGGCAGATTTTTTTATACAAAGAGTATTGGGTGCCTGGAACTTGCTGCCGGGGGAGGTAGTGGAAGCGGATATGGTAGTTACTTTTAAGGGGTGTCTTGACAAATACATGAATAGGATGAGAATAGAGGGATATGGTCCCGGAAGAGTAGGGGGTTTTAGTTAAGTTGGACAGTATGGTCGGTGCAGGCTTGGAAGGTCGAAGGGCCTGTTCTTATGCTGCAATTTTTTTTGTTCTTTGGACACAGAAAGCCTTTGTAATAAACAATCAAACACTTCACTATTACATGACAGCAGTCGTACGCCACTAGCATTTTGATATTAAATCTTTACAAATTGATTCATGCACTAAAGACTCAGCCTGAGACCTGGTTAGAAGTGGAATCACTGGTGCTATGGATAGGTAGGTATGAAAACTCTAACATGGAACCAAGATTCATTTGTGGGAGCTGATACAACATTGGAGGAAGATATAGGATTCATCAAATGGGCAGATCAGTGATAGGCGGAATTTAATCCTGAAAAGTGTGAGGTGATACACTTTGGAAGGAGTAATAAAACAAGGGAGAAGGCAAGTGGAACAAAATGGGCTTGATTAACCCTTCTGATGCATTTCTTCCACTTTACAACCTGTAGCTGTCTCAAACAATTAACACTACAGCCTAAGGGATGGTCTGAGCTGTATAAAAATGGAATCTATTTTGCGGGGTCCATTGTGTGCTGCTATTGAAGTTCAGTCTCATTTTGTCTGAATGTCTTTATTATCAGGAAATTCAATCATGACATTTGCTGCTCAATTTCCTTACTTGTGTATCTTCTGAGGGAGTCAGGAAGGTGTCATCATGCATTGTTGGGGTGTGTCAGCGATATACTCATGAAATTTCATCCCAGGACACACCAAGGACGCCCTGCCACTCAAAGTCTGCTTTGCCAGTGACCACATTTCTTCCATTAGATCATGCCGAGAAAGATGCACCTACAATGTGCAGGAAACTCTCAGCAGGCTGGAATCCTCTAGATCACAGGACACCAGAGGATGCCCACCACAGTTGTTACAATCGACAAAGCATAGCAGTCAGCAGACTGCCTCTACGTCAGCTGTAATTCTTGGGACTGTGCCTCGCCATATGCAGTAGGAAAAGAAAGGTAAAGGAGTTTTACAGACAGAAAAGTGGCACATATATATATACAACCATTGCAGACGTCACCAGCCTAGTCTGGGCTGGGTATCTCCTTCTTGGTAGCCTCCCCTTCCGGCCAACCTTGTTTGATCACCATCTCAACAAGTCAAGAGTGAAGTGGCAGGATTCTGTGCCAGGATTCAACGTTCAGCCTTGGCTCTAGATCAGAGTATTCTTTTCCAATACTCACGCCAAGAACTTTGATCCTCATACCCTGTTTGGATGTGTCTCTTCCTCAATCCCAATCCTCAAGTGGTCCAATAGCCTATACTCTATTGCCTAGTTTGACGGTGAAAAGAATGGAGCTCTCCATTTGTGGTCTGCACAATAGGAAGCCACAGACTCTTTGATGTTAGGTGTGATGTGCATTTCTAATCAATTTTCCAATTGTATTATTGAGCTAACATACAGGTAAGGTCTGCAACTGAGTCTTGACTGCAAGAGGGATTGAGCATAGGATTAAAGAGATGTGTGTGCACTTTACTGCTGCTGTTGTGAGACCTCATGTGGAGAATTATTTGCTCTGTTCATTTCCTTATCAAGGGTAGGAATAGCCCTCACATAAAGCAATAACAACCACAGTACTCCAGACATCTTTAAAGAATCCATGGAATAAGAATGGGCAGAATAGGCATGTGTGCTGGAATATATGGAGGACTGAGGGCCTATCTTTATGAAGTATCAAGATCTCATGCATGGCTCTGCAGGATCCATACAGGAAATACGTTTACCTTATCTGGAATGTCCAGAATGAGAGAGTACAATCAGGCAGCAATATGGAGATCACTTTGGACTGAGATTTGTAGAACCCCCTGCAATTGGAGGGTCATAAATGATTGATCCTCCACACCCTACAGTGCAGTTGAGGCATGATCAATGAATGGACTCCAAAGTAAGCTCTAACTTTTTTGAAATGATAAAGGTGTCAAGATATATGGGATTACTGTGGGTGAACGGCTAGAAGGAACTTGTTACAGAAACTTCCTTGATCAAGATGCATGCAGGAACAATTTAGAGAGGCCAAACGGTCTACTTGAAAGAGTTCTTTACTAGGTCTATTTCCCATTGACAGCAAATTCTCTCAGGCCTGTCTGCCACCTCATACCCCTGGGTAACATGAGTGCATCACTCCCCAGGTAAGATTTCATGCTGTTTATAATGTGCTATACACTTTGTAACAATGGGGGGTGGGGGCATGGAATTTCATTCCTACATGTGGCTGCCTGAGGAAACAGGGGAATGGAACACTGGGCAGCTTCTGATGCATGTATTTGGCACAAGGGGTCTCTATATCAACACAGTTTGGCTCAGGCAAAAGATCACGCTGCCAACAGGGCTGACATTAAATCGTGCAATTTAATTCAGCTTCACAAATCAAGGTACATGAGAGTAAAGTGTAATGTGTGCTACAAGTAAGGAGCTATGGACTGCCAGCCAGCACAGGATTTAAAATCAAATAGTCAAGGATGGAGATTTAGGCTTTCTCTGCCTGGAATCTGTGAGCTATTAGATTGTCACAGGCTGTCCGCCACATCATATCCCTGCATAGCCTCAGCATCTGCTTCTCCAACAGCCTGGCCCTTGTCATCACAATCCACTTCACTGTATTTATCTTTAAACTCAGCCCCCCTTTTTTGTGCAAGAGTGTGTAGCACACAATGATGATCCAGGACACTCTTGGTAGTAAGTATTGAACAGCCCCACCTGAGTAGTCCAAACATCTGGACCTCACCTTTAGGAGCCCTGTTATTTGTTCAGTCATGCCCAATGTGTGACATTGTAGCTTTCATGAGCAGCACTCAGCGAAAAGCAAACTTGCATCATCTTATGCAATGTTTTGTCCTCGAAAGTTATGCAATCTTTTGTCCTCAAGGAACCAATGCTGCAATCATTGAGTTTCTTCAAAAAAAAAGTGTGCCTGTGAATGGGTCAGAATCTAGGCATTCTGAGAGTTCCTGGGAACCAAGCACAAACATGCAGGATTTTTCTGATGTGAACACATAGCAGCTGGACTCTCAAAAAGTGGAAACCTTTTCTCCCGATGAACGTGACTGGTTGTTGTCAGGGAGCTCACAAGGCCACAGGTGTGCAGTTAATAAAAATGTGAGTGTCAACATACCTAATTCTTTTCCTGACATATCTCCTTTATTGCATCGTGTCTTCTGACTGAGAAGCTGCAGGTGATATAAGCATGCACTTCCCACTCTCTCCTCTCCCCTCATCCCAATCCAAATCTGTGATTGCAACCTCCCAGTCAATAGTAGAAGAAGCAAGAAGATAGTGAAGATGAAGAGGCATGGTCATCTGATATTGTGCACATAACCACCATCCCAGATGCTGACGCTACACAGAGCAAACCATGATTCAGTCTCAGCTCAAGCAGCATCCACCCAATGGGCAGGATTTGCCAGCCCTTCTTTGCGGTTTCTGGTTCTGCCGAAGTCATCCTCCCCTGTGGCAGGATCCTTGCAAACTCTGCAAAGGCCCATAGACTTTGTTGGATCTGAAAGACTCTACTGGCAGCCAATGGCTCTCCACATCGTAGGAAAACCCACTGTGGGAAAAGGGCCTGAAAATCCTGGCCAATGTCAGAATGCTGCAATGGAAGTTTAGACAGAAGTTATGCAATTTCAGCTTGCTCCCAATGGAAGTTCAAATTGCTGCCGTCATATCTCTGGCTTTCAGTGTACAAATGAGGCTCCCAGCACTCCTGCAATCTACTCACTAACGGTTCTGTTTCCTAAAGACAATCTACTAGTATGATCTTGCTGAGAATCCTTCTTCACTTCTTACTCCTCCTTTCTCCAGCAACTTGTCCTGCTTTTCATGACTGCTGTACATTATCTTAGTCATTTTCAAGAGAGGAAGGCTTAATAACACCCAATGCCTAGAACCAACTGTTTGATGTACAAGCCTTTAAGGTACTGAAAATGCCTCAGCCCCAATCAGATCACTCCCCGCTGTCTATTGAAACTTTTAACAACTATGGAAATTCACCCAAAATGTGTACAATTATGACAACAGCCAGAAAAATAATCAGCAAGTAACCTGTAAGTAGAGGGCCCTTTATGCCGTTGAATGTACATTCAGCTGTGGGAGATTGAGACAGTTCCAAAATGGGGAAACTGGTGCTAAGTCAGCACTGCACACTGTTTGATGTTAGGATCACAGCTCTGCTTGATTCTGCACACACCATCCTCTTTGCCAATATTGAATCCTGTGCACTTCATGTCAGGAGCACATGCTGAAGACACCATTTTGAAACTTTAAGGGCTACAATATGCCAGTGTGCCCAATTTTGTGCTCTGTTTACTTTGGTGAGACTCATCAGATGAAGGAAAGCTCCTGATTCCAAATAAATCTGCTGGACTTTAATCTGGTGTTATGATACTTTGGTGAGGATTCTTCAATTACAGATGTAATATATTCCCTGAAGAGGGTGTCACATTGGAACAGTTGTTGGATTAGAACAAGTTTATGCTTTGAAACATGCATGAAAATTGAGAACAATATGGTGAACAGTGAAATTCAGCCCTATACCATTAACTTCAAAAATTGGAGCAAAGATCAGCAACTATTACTTAAAATTAAAACCCTGGCTGCCATCTTTTGTGAGTATCACTACCACTGTCATTGATCAAGCTCCTAATCTGCTACTTGTATAAGATGCTTCCTAACTAGAATGGGATTGAGTAGTGGATAGCTGTGATGCTCCCACCCCATAGCTGTGTTTTAGTGTTTTACAGGTCAGGGTGAGTCTCATATGAGAATTTAGCTGTGTGCCAGAGTGATGGTGGAGTGGGGTGGGATGGTTGGGGGAAGCGGGGGAGCAGGAGGGGAGGAGGGTGCTGGGGGGAAGGGGGAATGGTTACACCTGTTGCTTTGCGCAAAGTCATTGGATAGAACATTAAAGCTATAGGTGTCACTTTATATCTATTCAATAGAACACGAAAACTGTGAGATGTTGGATCTTAGGTTTATCAAGTAAATCTGGTTACTTCCTTCTGGAGGACCTGAATTTTCTCTGTTATCCTTATCCAGGTACTCATCCTCACCCAGTCCCTCACTCAGAAATGACTGTTCTGACTTACTAAATATCTCCTCTTGAGTGCATGGGTCAGATTTTACAGCCTCCCTCAACTCAAAATCATAAAATCTTGCACAAAATCAATGTATCTTTCCATGATCCGCCCCTCACCCGCTATAATTCCCAGGGCAAACGGGGCATTAAAATTCCGGTCGATGTCTCCATACTGGCACTTGCAAAAATAAGGTTGCCAAGGCACCGCGGATGAGGGAGCGGTAAAGCCAAAATGTCATGATCAACCTCTTTCTCCAATGCATTTACGTGATGTGAAGAACAGAAGAAGTTGAATTGCTACATTTACATTGCTTTTGCTCCTTCAAAGGACAAAACCATGTGTTTTGGTACTACAAAATTTTAAGAAATACTTATAAATAATTTCTTTATAAACAAAAAATGCTGACCCTTTAAGGTTTAATGAAAAGATATTTGTCTTACATTTTAAAGAATGGGGCTTTTTTAAAGTTAATATCAAGTATTCAGCGTAAGATTGAGGTGCTCTTTCTGACAGATTGGATGGCTGTGACTTGTACTGATGTGTCCAAATGTTGAAGTATTCATTATTTTCTTTCTGAGTAAGAATGACATCAAAATAGAATGCTGTACTCTCCTAATTTATCAAAGACAGACAGAACTTAATAATGCACCTATAAAACTATGCAGCATATAGCTTGGCACTAGCATTTTTGACCTGATGGTGAAAGTCAGGGCCTGCAGAGACAGATGTGCAATGTAACAATGGTTTTCAATTTGGCCATTAGCCTCACAACATATATTATTTAACCAACATAGCCTCACGGATATACATGCAATGTTTTATGCATGTTAACACTGTGCCGATTTTATTTATAAATGATATGCTAACACATCCAAGCATTGTTACACTGAATGTACAACTATGTTTGCTAAATGAACTGGGCATTTTTATCACAAGTGAGCCACTTCACATTTTCTGTTACTAACTTTGATTTTGTGACATTCATACACGATGCTTTTTTTTTAGAAAAAATTTAAGATAAAACAAAATGATCTGCAGAAGAACAGCATAATTCCAAGTCACCTTTTATAAAGCATATCAATCGGACCGTGCCTCAGGATAAAAAACTGTCTCAACTCCAATGATTGGGGGATTTTTATGAGCTGTGCCGCCAAAATTGTTTCTGTGTTTTGTACAACAGACTCAGTGGGAGGTTCTGACTGTTGGAAGGAAAGAAACAAAATTGGTTTTAAAAAAACAGTGAAGCGAGCTACTGTCAATGAACAGATTTGAGCTATTTTGTGTTCAATTTGTGCAGAGTTTTCATATAGGAAATGGATGATTTCATTTTATTTATGTAAAATCATGAGCAGATCTGGGATACCATGAGTCACGCCATTAGAATACAAGCCCAGTAAAATATGCTGAAGAGCGCACATAATGTGATGCTTGTGAATTTAACTGACAGCTATTTTCCGAAAGTCAAAAACACTTTAGGCAACACAAGAGTGTTTCTCTCCTACTATTTGTAAGGTAACATTTTCTGGGATAATGATGCACAAGCCTTATATCATTTACTAAATCTACCAAAATTGTTCTAAATCATGAATGGCAGATTTTTAAAACTATGCCAGGGGTTTTAAGGGTGCACTGAATGCAATAAAACAGAATTTGAAAGAAGTAAATTATATTTTACATGTACTAAATAGTTATAATATTAGAAAGAAGGACTTGATGGAAGAAATCAATTCAGTTACGACATGAAGTGAAACACCACGGATGCCTTGCTATTCTTCAATACAATTTTGTTTAAAATTAGACCTCAATGAAAATGCATGACACAAAGAGAATTTTCAATGTTATTCAAGCCTGACAGACATTTTTTGGGAAAGAGAATTTATTTCTTGATCATGTTACTGCTGCAATTTTATTTCATTTGTAGGATTTCCAGTATTTGATTATCACATCACATTAACCTGCAGTTTAAACCAGCAAGTTATACAGTAACTGTTACCCTGACAGTGATCACTTGCATGCACTTCACCCTCACTGTCCAATTCTAATAATTAGCCATGGGAAACGACTCAACTATTCTAAAGGCCATTTGTCCAGCGATCCACTTCAGTACATGGACAAAGTTCCACATATTTGACATTGGCCCTGAAGAAGTCCAGTAACTCTTCAAAAGATCCTATTGTAATTCCTAGGCATTTGAGACCATTGACGACTGCATTCATAGCAGCAAGGTATGAAATGGCAGGCAGACTCCCCAACGAGGTCCAACACCTCTTCAAAGGAGCTTGCTGCGACTCTTGAGCGACTGAGGTAATTGGAAGCCCTTCGATCATCTCAGATCAAAAGTTTCTTTTATCACAGTACGTAACCATTGTACTTTGAAAATAAATTGCTAATTGTTTCTTCCTTTCTTTTTCAATACATTCTGCAATAAATTATATGTTGCAAAATACAAAGAAATGTAAAAAGAAAATCCTGGAATTGTCAGTTTATTTTCAGAAAAGGGTTGTCTTTACTTTTATACAATGCAGGTGTATTTATTCAACTTTATTTGAAACATAGATATCTGTATAATATTGCTCCACAAATGTGAACTCTGTAAGAGAAATTTATAAATTTGAGTGAAGATATGTTTTCATCCTTATTGTATTATAAGTTTCACCCATTTAATCCAAGAAAGATAATTTTATATAGGCTATTTAGCTACTTAATTTCATTAAAGGAAGATAAAATCAAAGTATAGTATTTAATATTCAGCATACACAATGACAACAAATGAACAAAAAAGATTTGTATATTATCTCCATGAATTCCTATATTATGATTGTTAGAATTTCAGTTACAAATTGTTGTAGCTTACTTAACATATATGAAATTGGTTCTTGCTTTAATGCAGCCAATAGATACATAACTTAGGTGTTATCTAATGATTTTATATCAGTTTTAAATGTAGCCTTTTACATATCAAAAATGAGTATTTTGTGATGATTCTGAGATATGAGGTATATTTCTGAAGCATCACCCTTCATGAACATGCCAAAATTAGTCACCAAGCGCTTCCAATTATTAGCTTATAAAGTGAGTTATGATAATTATCATTATACTGCAAATTATTTTTGTCAAAGTTATTATTTGTATAAGTGACTAATTACAGATAATCAGTGCAAGTAATATGTGTAAATATAAGTATCTGTAGTGGTTGCTAGCTAAGGAATATAATTATTATTTTCCACATGGAAGTATTGGAAAAAAAACTGGATCAAAAAGATTTTCAACATATTGAAAAGCCAGAAATATCACGTGCAGTATCCCAGAGTTTATCTGAATAAATACCATCTTTTCAACATTGATCAAATATATATTAACATATTATCATTATCATTGGGAAAGATATATCAAATAATTGCTGCATCCTACAAGGGGGCGCGGGTTGGGAGTGAATATGCAGTGGTAGTATTATTGTGCTCCTTAGAAGAATAAAAGAAACCTATGGACCAATAACAATTGTTTTATCTTATCTCCCAAGAAGCAGGTTCATTGTAAGAGGTCAAAATCAGAAAACCAGAACTAATGTTGAATAGTAAGTGTATCATGGTAAGTATATCTCAGCAGCTAAGATTGACAGAGAACATGATCTAAACTAAATATCTCAGAACAGCATACCACATAAAAAGTGTTAAGTCACTTGTATACCTGCCTGTAACATATTTCTGTAACATAGATGCCAACAAACAAGATATACAAGGTGCAAGACAAATTTACATTTAGTTGAATTAAGGACAACAATGAAATTCTAAAAACACGTTTTTAATGATTTAACGTGTCCCTCTTTGTTAGGGAAATAAACTTATTTAAGAAGTTACAGATTTTTTAGAATTTGATTCATAGATAGTGAATGAGAGAAAATAGCATGCAATTGCATAGCTTGCATACTCTTCATTCAATCCAAAAATGCACAAATTACATCACGGGGTGAACAGTGAATGAGTATTCAAATCATGTATCTGGAAGTCTTTTCCCTGCTATTTCATTAGAGGCAGCCTAGCAGCATGTTGCTTTAGGGGGTTGGGAGGTGAGTGGTTTCATGAGAGCCATGTGATCGGCAAGGACCCTATGGCTTGTCCAGGCTGTCAATTAACAGGAGGGCTAGTACCAGGAAGGACTCACATTTGGAGTCAGGGAATGGGATTTTCTTGCCTCATTCGCCTCAAGACTGAAAAATCCCACCCGAGGTGAACAGACCTTTGCATGGTCCACTCCCGCCTGCTAAGATTCCCGTGGTGGCCGGGATGAGGAAATTCCACCCAGGGAGTTGAACAAAGTAGTTGGATTTGTAATCTAGTCTGACCATATTGTATATATATATATTTCTTCTGTTGGCAATGAAGTCTTTTATTGTTAAAACCACATTGAATCTCTTTCAATCTATTACAGGCAGATCCACTGTAAGAGGGAGAAAGGAATTCCAGGCCAACTCATTGTTAACTTCACACAAGTTTCTCAAAGCATATTTCCGGGATCAATGTATCAGTGCAATTGTTCAAATAGGCAAGACTTATGCTGAATTTTCCAGCCTTTCCAATCCTGGATTTTCCAATCCTGCCAATGGCAAAAACCCTGCCCCACACTTTTCGCCACAATGCTCCAGCAAACAATGCAAAGTGCTATTGACATTGGAAAGACCTGGAGAGTCTGCTGTCAGTCAATGGTGAGTCACCATCACTCTGGGAAACATGCCATTTTGGCGGGAGGGCTGGGGAGGGAGAATTCAACCCTTTGTTTAGGATTTTACCATTTGCAGAAAATGGATTTGACTTTCTACAATCTTTGATCCGTTTCCTTCGTGCTGTAATATCGGACCATTATCATTGCCAAAATCACAAAAACAGAACAATTTACTTCTATCTTACTTTCACTTTTTGTCTGTTGTCTGCTTCGGTCTCCATAGGTCCTTGTGAATGAGGAAACCTGTCCCTCACCATTTGCCAATGGTATGATGTTACCTTAAGCTGCATAACCACAGCATTCAGTGACAGTGCCTTGGATCTTGCTCCCACTGTCTGTGGTGAAACCCATTTGTCTCTCCTTAGCACCCCTCCCTCGGTTAATTTTTCTTGAGATTAGAAACTTCATCATGAGGGTGACATGGTTGTACAGTGGTCAACACTGCTGCCTCACAGCACCAGGGACCCAGGTTCAATTCCAGCCTTGGGTTTCCTCCAGGAGCTCCGACTTCCTCCTGCAGTTCAAAGATGTACAGGTTAGCTGGACTGGTCATGCTAAATTATCTTTTAATATCCAAAGATGTGTAGGTTATGTGGATTAGGCATGATAAAGATGCAGGGTTATGGGAATAGGATGGAAGGTGTGGGGATGGGCCTGGGTAAGATATTCTTTCAGAGAATACGCACAGGCTCAATAGGCCAAGTGGCCTTCTTCTGCCCTGAGGGAATTCTATGGTTCATCCTGAGAACTTAATAGCCATTAAACCATTACACTGCAATACTGCAAGTGTACTTTGTCTTTAGTTTTACAGTAGGTTTACACTCTTTGCATATTCAGCTGACATGTGATCACACCAGACTATTCCTACATGTTTATACTCAGTTCCCAGGGAATTCCCACAATGCCTACATTCTCACCCACTCCAGCTACCAGCAATTGCAGGGTTTGTTCCTTGGAGACAAAGGATAGCTCCAAAAGACCTGGTTGATGATGTAGGTTTGCAATCCGCTGAATGTTGTTGAAGGGAGCTACAGTGTCACACATACCTCCATCAGGGCCAGGATTGAGCAGACAGTAAGTCTCCTGAAGATGAGGTCCAGATATTTTGGACAATTCAGACAGAGCTTTCCAATACACATCATAGAGAGATTTCTGGATCATTGTCTGCTAAACAATCTTGCACAAAAAAAGGGGCCTGCCTTTGAAGAGGGAGAAATAGAGGATGAGATGATTCCTCTGATGATGAGCACAGTGAAATCCTTCAACCCCAATGTTATAAATAATGAATACATATCTGGGTATTGTGAATGTATTTCTTCTGAGTGAAAATTGCCTTGGTCAAAAAGATCTATAATGAAACAGTTTGACAGAAACTTTAATTCTGGAATTAAAAAAGACATTCATTGCAGTCTGGACAAGTGAAAATGGATTAATATTTTGGGCAGAGAATTTTCACGTAAACTAAAGACTTTCAGCATATCTGCATCATTCCCTATCAAAAATACTATCCAGATTTTCTTTCCAGGGAAATAACGACATGGTTATGAATTTCCAGGATCTGTACGTTGTTTTATTTTAGATTATCAACATTCACAAGTTCTCTTCTTATCTCAAGGAATAACAAAGTCTTTCTGACCAAATGATGCTAAACAGCAATTAAATCTATTAGGGACGAGCAGCTCTTTTCAGTGAAGTGTTTCAGCTGTTCCATATTTCTATTGTTGTTAACATTTTACATGTTAAAATGGTTCCCTAAATCACATCTTAAATTTCAGATAGTAGCGTATAATCAAACTTCACTGTGGAAATTCCACAATAACATACTTCAGTTTGTCATAGCTGTTAGCCTCCTTAATCCTTGTTTACAGTAAGACTGACTGATTCATTCTGCTCTGACGGAGTTCTTAAATTAGATCGTTAAGTCAGACTACATTTTTGCTCTTTTTCTCAGCTAAATATCTGAGTTTGTTTTTAGGGAAAAAGTGAGAAAGTACATGATATGAGAACTTTTAGGGACAGGAAAATGCTCAACAATTCTGACCTTTTTGGCTTTATCAACCTCACCATCCAAATTATTAAAACCTATACCTTTCTAAACTTAAACAAATAAAGATTTATATAGAATCCTTACAGTGCAGAAGGAAGCTATTTGGCCTATCAAGTCTGCACTAACCACAAGTCTGCACTAACTACAATCCCACTCAGGCTCTATCCCCATAACCTCATGCATTTATCCTAGCTAGTTCCTCTGACACTAAGGGACAATTTATCATGGCCAATCCACCCAACTTACTCATCTTTGGATTGTTGGAGGAAATTGGAGCACCCAGAGGAAACTCACACAGACATGGGAAAAATGTGCAAACTCCAGACAGTCAGTGACCCAATCTGGGAATTGAACCCGGGTTCCTGGTGCTATGAGGTAGCAGCTAACCACTGTGTTACCATGCCATCTGTATAGGTCCTAAACTCCATTGATGTAGGCAGCACCAGGAACGCGTTAGTGGCTGCTGCCAGTTTTGCAATAAGGGGAGAAAGAAGACTCCAGAGGTCTTGGGCAGGGAGGGTTTCAGCAGGTAAGGCTGGGGATTGAGAGTAGGGGAGGTGGGAGTGGCAATGTTTGTTTTAAAGCTGTAGGCAATTAAGAAGAGAAAAGGTTTTCCGTCTTACATGAGCTGCACTGATCCACAAAGGCCAATTCCCGAAGATCAATAACCTCCTGTTCCTTCTCAACTTTTGATGAATGTAGTTAAAAAATTGCACTGCCCACTTCCATCTGAAAAACTTTCTATAGCTTGGGCATATTGGCTTGATAAAAAACCTAGTTGGCTCTTGATTATCTATTTAAATATGATGGATAAGCTGCCAATTTTGGCAACCATTCCAATCCTGTATTGTTGGGGTGACCTTAAGAGATGGGTAGGAAAGTGGTTGAGTGGGCAATGGGCTCCCACCCTATTTTAAGCTATCTCCATTGCATGCTCAGCAAGGGCATGCGATGTGCAGCCCAGTGTTATTATTTGATGGTTTTTCTCATTAAAATGGCAGTATTATATCCTTTATTGTCTGACATTGAAGCTAGTCTTTGCTTCTTTGATGTAATTTAAGTCATTTGAATACAATGCTGAAAAGATTAATTACCGAGTTCTGACTCATAACTTGAGTCAGAAAATTATCTACCTGGCAGACTTACATCGGTATAAATTGCCCCTTTACTTGTTAATTTCAATCTGGAGAGGCAGAAACAGGATAGACTTGGGTCCAGTAATTCTTAAAGCAGATCAGAGATGGCCATAGGAGTAGTCAAGTACAGAGGCTAAATGACCTACTTCCATTGTCTGAGATCTAGAATCTCATCACCCACTCTCCCATCCTGTCCACCTTAGAATGCAATGTGTGAAACTGCTTGGAAAAAATGTTCACAAGTTTTCTGAAAACAAGCTGCTGTTCCTCCAATCGGATAAAAGATTCAATTAAACAGACCCTTAAAGTATTAATAACAAAAGGTTTAAGCACTTGACACCTCTTCGCCATTTGTAAATAAACATTGAGACATTGAATAAAGAGATCACAGAAAAGATACTTATTATAACCTCATAGCCACGTCAATCAAGCAAAGTCAACACTTTGTTGCACACGTAAACAAGCTCACTCATGTAAATCTTTTCATAGGAGTCTGTATTCACAGCCAAGCCTTGATAATGATGCCTATCCCCAAGTGTTAAAGTTTAAAGCTTATTTATTATAGTCATAAGTGGGCTTACATTCACACAACAATAAAATTACTATAAAAATCCCAAAGTTGCCACTCTCTTATGCCTGTTCAGATACACTGAGGGAGAATTAAAATGGCAAATGCACCTAACCAGCACATCTTTCAGACTATGGGAGGAAAAACGGAGCATCTGGAGGAAACCCACGCAGATATGGGGAGAATGTGCAGAGTCCACAAAGACAATGACCTAAGCTGGGAATCAAGCCCGGGTCCCTGCTATGAGGCAGCAGTGCTAACCACTGCGTCACCATGCTGCCCAGTGGCTTATAGGGAGTGCAGGTTACGGGCTTGCTGCCCACACCTTTACCCTGCACCAGCAAAAATTGGGAATTACAGAAACTGGGGGAGAAACTCCAGAACGGAGTCCCACCTACCATTTTTAAATGATTTTAAATGAAAATCTAACTGTGTGTTTCCAAATCAAACTTTTCATTTATAAACAGATTCTGCATATCTATTTAATATTGGGTGTCCATTGATTGCTTATTATGCAAAACTAGGAAATATATTTGAAGCTTATCTTGCCAACTTCTATGCCAGAGAGACAATGCAAAGTTGTTTAAGCATAGCATGTTCAAATAACTAAGCAAATCCTGGAAAAAGAAGTTTTCTTTTGGACAGAAGACCACCTGGAAAGGTTTCATGCCTTCCGCATGTTATTTATAAGATATTCAAAATCAGAAATGTTATCTTTTACCCACATTTAAGACCCACTAAGGTGGAAAGTGGAGCATACTCTCGATGATATCAGCAGAGTAGTTGGCAGGATTTTTCCGGCACTGGGTGATGGTCCCAGGAAAGAGGGATTTGGGAAAATATCGGTGAGCCATGTCAGGATGCAGTCCCACCATTGTGGAATTTTACTACTGACATAACCTGATGTGCTGCAGTTCTGCACCAAACAGAAGTAGCTAACCAACTTAACTAATTAAGGATCCACTTTGTATCCATTCCTGGGGCAAAATACCAGTAGCGCGACTGGGCCCCTGCTGAGTGGAGAGATCACCAGCCTAATGAAGGTGACCCTGCAGCCACCCAGTGGGCCAATGAAGTTGGGTGGATCCATGATCCAGAGTGGAGTTTGCAGGCAGGGAAGGTTGACCCCATGACCTCAATGGATCATCCTTGCCAGCTTGGCATCTCTGATTTATCATTTGCTCCTTAGCATTCTAAGACTCCTCAATCTGTGAGCTGACTGGGCCAGAAGCTTTGGGAACTTACTCACCACCCCTTCCTTGGATGGCAAGCCTGTAGGTGGCTAATTAGGTGGCCACCTCTGGGAAAATAGCTGAGCTGGTCTTGCTGTTGGCAATTGCAAGCTTGAGATCCCAATCTTGTTCTGACACTGGGATCTAAAAGCCTGTGGTAAAATCCCAACTCTTGTGTTTTCAATTCTTTGAATCAGAAAGGTTGTGGATTGTGTTCATTCCAGCTAAAACATTGATTCAGAATATTGGCTTTAGGGGTGCTTGTGTCTTATGGGCACAGTTGTGGCCACCAACCATCATAACACATAAATGGAACATTTGCCTTGCCTGCAGCCCACCAAGGAGATACGTTAGTATAAAGAAAAACTATGAGGTAACTATTCTGGTCAGTTGAAAAATCTCATGTGTGAAATCTGAGTTAGATTCTACCTTAGGATAAAGTGATTGAATGAGGGGAACCCCTATTTTACCTTCATGGGTAATTCCTCATCACTATGAGTTAAATGTTTTTATACTTTTGTCTTCTTTTTCTATTTGCTGACAGCTCTGACACATGATTGGCACAAGTATACCATCTGCCCTCTACTGCCTGACTCAAATGACCATTCTTAATGAGTTAACCTGAACAGTGATTGTTGGCAGACGACTGCGAGAGGTAGCACATTTGAGTTCAGTACTATCCATATCCAAGGGCTGACTTCTATACATTCAACAGAAAGAACCTTGACTGACCTCATCCCCATATACCACTAGTATCCAGGTCAGTAAGTCAGTGTGGAGCAGTGATTACACACCGTATTTGATTTGTTGCATGTTGATTTGAGTGCTATACCATACAGGGATTTCAAGATAAATTTGAAAGAGTAGCATCCCTTAATTATGAATTTCCATTTGAATAAAATTTATAGACCAGTGTGATTATTCTCTTTCACTGTTCCCGCCCCATTAAACCCATGGATATCCCCAGAGTCTGGTAGTTTTTTTGGTGCTGAAGATTTCTCATATAATGTCTAATTCAATTCATATTAACAATGGAAACGACTGAAAGTCAGTCATATAGACAGTCTGTTTGGCTGCCAACTCAGAGGGTCCTCAGCTAAGTGACCAAAGACAGTTCTCTGGGTTAAAGGTTAGATAATCATTATTCAATTCCATACCAGATTTTTATTGAGAAAATTGATGACGCATTTAACAAATTTGCAATTTGGAAGGAAACAGTTTTCTTGTGCCCGTGACCAAACCATCCACTTTACATTTAACTGAGCCAAGGTACGTTGAAAATCCATCCCATCAGAGATACAAAAAAAACAAAGGGTGCAATTTTCCATTTTAGAAACTTGAGGTGGAATTATACCATCAAAGTCCCATGGCGATCATGAGAACAGGAAGTGTTTCTTGCTGTGGATGTCACCAGAAAACCATGCCATACCTTCTGGCCCAAATCTCATCAGTTGTGTATATGGCTGTTTTGCGCTATATTCTATGCCATGGCAAGCTTGATGGTACACTACGCATGTTTAAAAGATGCCCAAAATCCTTACTGTCAGCACCTTTCTTTTGAGAGATGCCAGTAAATATGCAACGCACAGGTTTGGTGGTGCCTCCCTGTATGTCCTCCTTCACTATGTTGAGGTTAGAAGGCATGTTCTCTACCCAGCTGATGATAGGAGGAGGACCAATAGGGAAGCAAATGTGGCATGGGCACAGTTGGGTGGTGCCATAACTGCACACGAGGTTGGCAGCCTAAGCCAGAAGAGGATGAATAACTTTATTTGTTTCACCAGTGTTTCATCCATGTTGCCAGTATCCACTAAGCCACCAGAATGTCAGGATCCAAAACCTTTGGCCATGGCATATCTGGCTTCCCAGACCCATTTCAGAGCACCCACACTGCAGTGGAGTGACCTCTGTGACCTCTACAGCAGAATGGGGCTCTGCATGGAGTGCAGGATGGTTGGAGTGCTCCCAACATAGGTTCAGAGGGAATAAGCAACTTTCATATCACACGCGCGTATAAGCCCTCCCCAACTCTATAAGCATACGCAGTACATTGAAGGAGCAGTCCACAATCTTTTTGTCCAAATTGCATCACCGATGACCAAGTGGACTGTCTTATGAGGGGAGGAGTAGGAAATGAACCAAACTCCAATGCTCCAGCTGATGTAACATGCAACCCCTCTCCAGCGTTCTCTTCTTTGAGCAGGATGAACTCTGTCACAACTGAGTAGAACAAGTAAAGATTTGGGCGGGGGGGGGGGGGGGGGGGGGGGGGGGGGGGGGGGCGGGGGGGGGATGTTGTGACCACACCTGATGGATATAACTGAGTATGAGGAAAGGATATCAGAACTCACGGAGTCTAAAGGGAAAGCGCCATCAGTTATTGGGGAGCTTGGCTGCTCCTCTGGTAAGGTCAGGGTTGACTACACTTCCATCTTGGAGGTAACTGATGCTGCGTGTGTATGCCCCTTGCATTCTTTTTTCTCACCTTCAGGTTCTCCAGAAAGAGGCCAAGACCGGGGAGAAGGAAGAGGAGGAAAAAGAGGAGGAGGAAGAGGACAGGGACTCTTTTTCCACTCCCAGCCTCAGCCCAGAATGAACGCAGAAAGGTACGAAAGAGGAGAGCTGCACATTGTGTGAGGAGACCACAGTGCTGACTTTCACCCTCCACAGATCAGGTACAGACACTTTGGTGGGTTTTGGAGCTAGTTCACGAGCGGTCACATAATTTAATGGTCAATACGCAGACAGGTGTCCGCAGCAAGAGGAGACATGTTCAACCAATGTCCTTTGCTCTCTGAGGACAGTGAAGGGAAGGGATATCTGTGAGCACCAAGCTTGATGATGAGCCTTTGGAACTAACCTTCCAACTGACGGTGGAGAGTCAGCAAGGAGCAGGGGATTATCAGCAAGGGCTGGTAGATGTCATTAACAAAATGGCACACAGGTCGGAGGATCCCAACCCCTTGTTCTCTGATAATACAGTTCCCACATGTGAGTGCACTGAATCCTCTATATGGAGGGTGACTGATGCCATGGATATCCCTTATCTAGCAGAAACCCACTTTCTGCCTGAAATGTGCATGGAACAACATTTCATCATGGACATCATGAGTGAGTTCAGGCCGTGGCAATGCAAGAGGGAAATGGAGCAGCTTGACACCCCTTCAGATGCCCCTTCCCTTCAAGGTGTCAGGCAGGGCCCTCAGGTACCCGATGGTTGTAGGATTAACAGCTGGACGTTCATCCGCTCAGGAATCTCAGATGTTGTCTGCTCCCTCCAATCTCCTTGGTCTGCAACCCCCTCAGCCTTGTCATCTATCACTGAGGCCGCCTGTGGTGCAGCCAAAGTCAGTTGAGGTCCTCCAAAGGCTGGCTGCTGAAGGACAACAAAGACGACAAAGCTAACAACTCCACAGGTTGTTCCCATCCCTACTGCGGATGTTCTGGCAGCAATTAGACGGAACAGTAGGTCTCGGAAAATGAAGAAACTTTGATCACAAGTTGTTAGACAGCTGAACACTTTCACTGCATTATACCTAAATATATTTGTGTGACTAAACAATGCCTGCTGTTACTTTCAGCATCATCATATGGATTTTGCAAGGCTGTTCCTTGGTCACAAAGAATGGAAAATACCCAAGGAGACATTTAAAGACCCTGTTCCATCAAGTTTTATCTATTTGCAGGCTAAAGTTGTCACACTAACCATAACCACCACATTTGCAGCAAGTAAAGAGCCAGCCAAGTGTTTGTAACTGATCTAAAAGCTGTGGCTTATCCTAAGTGAGCACACAGGCCTTGCCCCTTCCTGGAGGATGGCTTTGACCTGTATATCCCTATAGCATTGTCACAAAGCCGCAGAACTACTTATAATCTCTCACTCCATCCTCTTGGCCCAGACCAGGAACAATGACTCTTTCAATGAGTTCTTCCATTCCTTCTTTACTGATGACAACACAGTTTCCTTCCCCCGCCACTCTGATTACCCCGTTGCTCATATACAAGCCTTTCCCTTCCCCCACTTCATGAGCATCCATCCTTGTTGTGCCACACAAACATAATCCCCACTTGTATCCTGGAGTTTGCTTGCATCTCTTTCCATTTGTACAGTTTAACTTCCTACCATCCCCTCCTGTGTTTGTGTTTGAGTCTTCCATATTAGGATGCAGCTTCTCTACCCACAGACTCCCCTCGCTCCTTGTCCCCATTTTCATTATAGCCTAATGTCCTCTCATGTCTCTGTTATGCTTCCTCTTTCCCCTCCAACCTCATCACAGCTCAACGCCCCCATGTCCCTTTCATATTTCTCTGAGGTGAACAAGGCCCAAGGAATACCTTTAATCTCCCAATTTCCACCTCCAGATCGCAATGCTGGACTCTGCCTCAGACTGCAACCCTGCCTGAGGCCCAGAGAGTGCACCCTCCCAGAGTATAGAGGAAGTCAGTGAGCAGACCAAACCTATGTCCCTACCAGCAGGGCATCTCACTGGCATTAGTGAGAAACTGGAGCAGCGCTGCGGCAGGTAGGTTTTGAATATAAGTAATGAGCAAATTGAGGGCCAACAACAATTTGCTATTCATTTCCATGCATGATTGAGAGCGGTTTGATTTCCCATTGACATGGTGCACGATTGGGAGGGGGAGGGTGGAACATGATTCTGATAAGTAATGTCTATAATGAGCATTCATAACATGGCAAAGGTTGCAAATGGCATTCGCAACCTGTTAGCAGCCCACGATGAAAGTGATGTGGAGAAAATTCCAAATGGATTTCCCTGCCGATGGGAATCCAATTTTTGGCCTTTCTCCAAATATTGGCCGTTCCTGTCCATCATGAAACTCACTGCTGGCATGACCAGAGGAATCCACCCTCAGCAACAACTCAACAGAAGTAAACAATTGGTAGTCGGGGGGTGGGGGGGGGTGCAGAGGGAGGGGGAAAATACCCCAATGCATCTATTCGTATTTGCATTCACCTGCAACATCATTGCCAACTCAGGCTTCTTGAAAAATTCTTCACCGGTGATGTTATGTGCTAAACTTATGCTTTATGAGTTTTCAAACCTGGCTTCGGGGAATGTTTGTATGACTCTGTAGAGGAACCAATAATGTCAGCTTGCCATAATAGCAAACCATCATCTTTTGATTTCACATGGCAGGTCTGCAGTTAATAGCTTCCTGTATGCATTGCGTTCGGTATGAATTGTATTTTTGGGGTTTACAATAACAGATTAGTTTCTGCATTTAATAGGTGGATGAAGCAGGGATAGGCTGCATTACATTTTTAGTGGAATTATCCATTTTATTAGGTTGGGGGAGGGAAGAAACACTTCCATTGTGGTAATATTTCCAGGAATGTTTTGGTATTAAAACCTTTGTCACTGATGTGTAATTCATCATTTTTCTATCAATGCTTTCCCTGACACCTTCATGTCAGGTAACAGAGTCAGTACAATGAGTTTCTGATGCAACCAAGTAATAAAGAGATAATACAATGCATCCTGTATAAAGACACTGAACCCAAACCCTTATCTTTGATTTTCAGTGCAATCCTTTGCGGATAAACACATTGGTAATAATTTACAGATTCCCTGCAATAAGCTTCTGAGAAAGAATGCAAAATGACACACATTGATTGTTTGGAATATTTGTGTTTTTTAATTTAAAAGATAATCCAATGTGTATTTCATCAATTTTCTTAATTCAATATGTAGCAATACTGTACAATGTTCACAAAACAGCACATGGTGTATTAAATTCACATCCATTTTATTCATTCGCATTTTAAAATATAAGGCATTTCATTATTTGGAATGGAATCGATATGGGTGTAAGAGGCAGCAGAAAACAAAACTCAGGCAAACTGCAGCTTTTTTTTGCAGAAATAGTGTTAAACAAAACTAAAAGAAAATTTCTTGTTGCAAAATCAAACAGCTTCTTATATTCCCATTCCCCCAGTCCCATTAACAAAGCAGGTATTTAAAAATCAAGAAGCATTTGCTATTAGCCAGTAATTCATTCAATGTTAAAATGTTACATTTACTTTTTTCTACTTTTATAAATTCCTTTTGGGAAATTGTAGTTGATTTAGTGCAGAATCATTGCACATTTGCAACAATAGCTGATTACACATATGTCATTAGCTAAGGGACATTTTAAACCGTGTAGCCTTACTTACATATTATCTACATGACATGTCTAACTGAGGAAAGCTGCACTGTTCATGTGGTTAAAAGTCAAAGAGCTTGGAATAGAAATCACCTAGTTAGGGCCGTTTTTTGCAGGTTCATCAAAAGCTTCAGGCAATGAACTACTGCGAGATGATGCTGGTGATAGGTAAGGTTATATGAAAATATCCACAAATCTATGATGTGGAAAAATGGGTAAAAAAAAATTACGGATCTTTTGGCTAGGTAATTGACCATTAGCAAGACAGCTTTAAAGACCAGCTTCTCTTTTTAGCGAACTTCCATCACAAATAATGTATTGCTCTGATTGTGTGAAATCATCAGGAGTGCCTTCAATTACTGGCTACAGCCACTGATCAAAACGACTTGCCTAATACTGAAGCCAAGAGAGTGTAAAAAACCTGCAGGGAGGTGCACGTTACCAATGCCGTATTGTTAACCCTTCAGCACTCATTGTATTTTGTTTGCTTATTTTCCAAATATACGTTATTTATTGACTGCAATTTAACCTTATATAAATGTTCATTACTGAATGTTCAACGGTAGAATAAGAAAAATAGAAATGTGGAATATCTTACTAACAGACCCAATAATCAGAAATCTTTGCTTTTTTTAAGTATTGATGTATTAAACAAACTTCAACCACCATTGAGTCAATTTTTGGTGGCTGGTTATTATCATTTGTAGCATTTTTATTTACAAGGAAAATCTAATAGTTCCATTCAAACATATCTAAATTGTTAATAAGAATAGATCAGGTTCCTCGTTTCTTGGTTCTGACAAAAGCAACAATAGAGAATATTTTTCACCCACCACCCACCCCCCACTGACATGCACTTAATGATGGTATTACCAGGAAGCAGTTGTGACTTGCTGAAGCTGTCACTTTTCCTCCACAATGGCTTATAAAATAATCAAAATGTGTGTGTAAAATGGAGACACAGTCTGGTTTGATTTTAATAATACAGATAGGCTTAGCTAGAAATGAAGAAGAGACAGTATGGAGAAGACCCTAGGTCACGAGAGACAATGGCTTTTGCACAAAGCTAAATTTTACAACCAGAGAGAAGGATATATGGGTATTAGACTTTCCATAGCTATAGGAAGGATAATCTTTCAATCAGATTAATGAGAAAATATATTGCATGGGCCCTACAGCACTTTTTGCTTTCGAGGCTAATACGTGATTTAAATCCCAACAGCACATTTTCAGCATTACAATATCCTTCCCGATAATAACATTGCCTGCTTCAACAAAAGCAGCTAAAAATATAAGTCCCTCTTGATTTTCGTTGCTAGATTTGAAGGATATTTTCCCTTCTTTGTGTTCATCAAAGTGAATTCTACTGAGAAAAGTCACATTTAATAAGACAAAGAAAATTTTCTAATTATGCTACCTGTCAAGATTAGGATCCATGTGAAAGAAGCTGTGGTAATGAAGAAGCAAAAAGCGATAGTTGCTTGTGTAGTCTGCAGTTTGGTGTATAATTATTGTTGCATATAGATGTTACAAAATGTAAATTAAATGAAAACCCATAGTGCACAGAGTGAGGCAGATCAGAAAAGGCAGGCCGGTAAATGAAAACTGCTCTGCTGGTTATTTAAAAGCAACTTGGAAGAGATAAGGCAGCTGAAAATAAATGCACTCATTATTTTTTATTGGAGATGTATAGATGTTTCCCCAGTAACTTGGTAACAATAGGTGAGCAAAAATTATTAACCCTTAACCCCCAATAGCACCACTCCTAAGAAAATATGTCTGAATTGGAAAATAGAAAAATGCCAAAATGGTTAACAAGGATGCTCAATAAATGCTGACGGCGGAACGACTTCTCCATTCTCACACTCATTTGCAAACAAAATGAATTCCAAATGCTGACACCAAAAATAGAGAGAGAAAAAAATCTTGTGACCTTTGTATCTTTAATACAAAATTGAAATGGTAAAGTACAGAAACAACTAATTGGTTTATTTCCTTGAAGAGCCAGTGACAAGGAACACAGTTGGAAGTAGGCTTTTCATCAGAGGTTATTCTAAGATATAACTAATTTAAACCTCCTCGAGTGCAGACACAACCTGCTCCGCATGGGAGGGTATCTCTTGAGGGTTCATTAAGTGACTGGCATGGCCGTTTTTGGAATCAACAACTAAACACTATGCTAACCTTTACTGTTAGATTGCCTGTGGACCCTGGGTGCTGAGTACTTTCTATTCAGAATTTTTATGCATCACAAATAATCCGGTGATATACACATGATAGATGTAAAATTTATGAAATGATATTCATTTAAACAACTCCCAGGTAATTCCGTGGGGAAAATTATATCATGTAGTTCAGAGGGCAGCTCGAATCTAAGAAAAAGCAGGTATCTTTTGAACAGCACTTCATTTTTACTAGATATAGTGTTAATATATTTCAAAGACCTATGACAATTATCTGAAGCATGTGAAGAAATATCCCTTTTTCATATAATACCAAGCTTCAGATAGCAGTCAGAGAAGTAAATTAGATTAAATATTTAGAATTTATAAGAAATTTGCTTTCTAAATAAATTAAATCTCTTTTTTTGACTAGGCAATAGCTTGGTCAATATTCTGATATCTGTGATGAACTTTAAGTGGAATGTATTTGATGAATTAATTCCTCCTGTTTTTTTCAGGAGTGCTCACCTGTTTGCTGGTGGTTCCAGTTGGCTATCAATGCAATTGCACACTGACTGACATTTGAACATTTGAATGTTATAATGGAATTAGTGCTCGTTTATGAATTGGACTTTGTTACCAAAACTGCCAGGTTAAAGTTAGTTTTGTTAAGTCTTGATGTTTGGTTATGAGCTGGTCCTCCCAAAACAAGAAAATAAAATAAAACACAGGAGCTTCTGAATCAGATCAATTCCGTTGGAAGATTACTCCCTTTAGGCAGTTACAATGAACATAAAGATCAGCTGGTAAAATGCTACAGAGTAATTTCTTTTATAAATTTGTTTCATCATGCAAAACAAAATTTCCTTCATATTTCTCTGTGTTATTGGAAAATAACAAATGTAATGCACTAAATTATTTTACTTTAGAAAACAGGCCAAGTTTTAATTAAGGATTAATGACCTGGAACTTTAACCCTCCTATTGTGCCTTCTCAGATGCCACCTGGCCTTCTGCGTGCTTTCAGCACTTTTTGTTTCTTTTTAAATAATATTACAAGCTTGAAAGATCATTCCCATTTTTTATTTGAAACTCCAAGAGATAGAGCCCACAGTAACTTGAGTTAGGGTTATGTGATCAGTTCAGTGATGTGGCTGTCGAAAGCACACCAAAGCTGACCCTGGTGGTTCAAAGTGTGAAGAGGAAAGCAGGAATGTTTGCAGGCAATTTGAAACCACACTGTCTGTTAAGCCAATTTTGATTAGATGCAAAGGCCTGGACTTTAGCTCCCAGGTTGGAACAGCAAAATTGGGACATTTCCTGGCTCTATAAAGCGACCCAGGAGAAAGTGGGCCAGAAAGTCAGATTTTCATCAGAGTCAGGCTTGGAATCAGGATGAGAAAGGATGTGGGCTGGGTAGAATGCCTCCTCAGTGCAACAGCACTGTTTTGAAACAGGTAAACCTCATTTGGACCCTCGTCATTGTCTGCGGACTTTCCTCTTCCTTCTCTGGCGCTCCCCCTTAGCAGTGATCTCCAACCTTCCTCATCTGAGGAGATGTGGCAGTCATCCTCCTCTGCCAACTCATCACTCCATTGAAGCACTAAGTTGTGGAGGATGCACCATGATGTGTGAAATCCTCTGGGGCTGGACCGTAGGGCTCCCCTCACTGGTCCAGGCTTCAGAATTGTAGACTGATGAGGCTAATCGTCTACTCTGCCATTGCATGAGTTGCAGCGAAAGCCACATTATAACAAGTCTCAGTGGATGCTTGTGGCCTCCTCACTGAGATTATCAGCCAGCTCTCAAGGGGGAGCCTTTGTAGTCCCAGAGGAATGGTCTCTCGAGCTGCTGCTCTCCCTCAAAGACAGTCATGATCTCAGAGTGTCCAAGGATGTAGTTATTGTGAATGCTCCCCGGGAACCAGATGCACATTGCAGGTTGTGCTTGGCATTGTCACTAATGATCGGTATCTTCAGGGAGTGGAATCCTTTGTGGTTCATGAAAGGGAATTAGGCTGCCATGGGAAGCACAGAACCACATGCACACAATCAATCAGACACTGCACTTCGGGCAAGAGTGCAAACCCCATGGCCTTGTGGTGTTTTCGCTAGTCTGGTTCAGGTCAAAGTGAATGTAGTGATGCACACTGTCAAAAAATGGATTAGTTATGTTTCTGATGCACTTACTTCCAGCAGACTGGGAGATCCTGCAGAGGTCCCCATGCTGTTCTGAGATGTGCCATTAGCGTAGATGCTCAAGCTGACTGTCACCTTCAGGGTGACAGGCAGTGTGTGACCTCACAGCCCATGTGGTATCAACTCCTGCATAATCATCGACTTCAGAAAGCGTAGTGGAGAAAATGCCCCTGTCTACAACAACAGGGATGAAGTGGAAATGGTCAAGGGCTTCAAGTTTCCAGGTGTACAGATCACCAACAAAATCCCTCAAGATCAAGTACAGATCCCGGCACGCTGACGCTATGGTTGGAAAAGCTCACCAATGCTTCTACTTTTTTTCACAGCTTCGTATGGCTCCTACTCAGACCATGACTGCAAAAACTACAAAGAGCTGTGAATGTCACCTAGTCCATTATGCAAACCAACTTTCTTTAGGAAATCAGGAAACCAGCTTAGGAAATCCGAAAACACGAACGGACTTGGGAGTCGTTGTTCAAGATTCTCTTAAGGTTAACGTGCAGGTTCAGTTGGCAGTTAGGAAGACAAATGCAATGTTAGCGTTCATGTCAAGAGGACTAGAGTACAAGAGAAGGGATGTACTTCCCAGGCTGTATAAGGCTCTAGTCAAACCCCATTTGGAATATTAGGAACAGTTTTGGGCCCCATATCTAAAGAAGGATGTGCTGGCCTTGGAAGGAGTGCAGAGGAAATTCACAAGAATGATCTCTGGAATGAAGAGCTTGTCATATGAGAAATGGTTCAGGACTCTGGATCTGTACTCGGAGTTTAGAAGGATGAGGGGGGTATTTTGTTGAAACTTACAGAATACTGTGAGGCCTGGATACAGTAGATGTGGAGAGAATGTTTCCATTAGTAGAAAAAGCTAGAACCCAGGGGCACAACCTCAGACTAAAGGGAAATTCCTTTAAACCAGAGATGAGGAGAAATTTCTTCAGCCAGAGAGTGGTGAACCTGAGGAGGCCAGATCATTGAATGTCTTTAAGACAAAGGTAGATAGGTTCCTGATTAATAAGGGGATCAGAGGTTATGGGAAAAATGCAGGAGGATGGGTATGAGAAAAGTATCAGCCATGATTGAATGGGAGAGCAGACTCAATGGGCCGAGTGGCCTAATTCTGCTCCTGCGTCTTATGGTCTTATGGTCTCCCATCCATTGACTTCACCTACACTTCCTGCTGCTGTGGCAAAACAACCAGCATAATAAAAGACCACACATACCCTGGGCATATTTTCTTCCATTGGGGGAAAAAGATATAAAAGTCAGAGGTCAAATGCTGACTGACTTAAGAACAGTTTCTTCCCTGCTGCCATCAGATTTTTGAATGGGCCTATCTTATATTAAATTGATCTTTCTCTACACCCTAGCTATAACTGTAACATTATATTCTGCAACTTTTTTCCTCCTCCCCTATATATTGTATGAATGGAATGCTTTGTCGGTGTAGTGTGCGAGAAACAATACTTTTCACTACACACTAATACATGTGACAAAAATAAATGAAATCGAATCAAACGTGATATTAGTGGTTGAATGTCCCTTGGTAAATCAGAAATGGCTGCCGGCACTGGTTCTCAGCCATCTGCTGATAACTTGTCCGGTGTCTGTAGATCTCTGCCTGATACTGTTGCCTCCAAGTGAGCTCTCTGGGTGGTGCAGCCTCCACAATTCATGAGGTGTCAACCTGATGGAGCTACCAAACAGAACTACTTGCATGCCAAATGGCAGAAGCAGCAAGTGATAGAGCTAAGCCACCCCACAACCAACAGATCAGGTTTAAGCTCTGCAATCCTTAAACATTCTGTCATGAATGGTGGTGGTCAATGAAACACTCAATGGAGGAGAGGGCTCCACAAATATACCCATCTTCAATGATGAAGGAGCTCAGCACATCTGTGCAAAAGACTGAAACACTCACAGCAGTGTTCCCCAGCATCCCAGATGTCACTGTCCACTCAATTCAATTTACTCCACATCATATCAAGAAACGGGTAGAGGCATTAGATACTGCAAAAGCAATGGGCCCTGATAACATTCCAGCAATAGTATTGAAGACTTGTGCTCCAGAATTTGCCGTTCCCCTAGCCAAGCTCTTTCAGTACAGTTACAATACTGGCATCTACCCAACAGGCATTGATGTACTCAAAAAGCAGGGCAAGTCCAACCGAGCCAATCACCCCGATTCATTCTATGCTCAATCATCAGTAAAGTGATGGGAGGGGTTTTTGACAGTGCTTTCAAGCAGCACCTGATCAGCAATAACCTGCTCAGTGATGGCCAGTTTGGGTTTCGCCAGGGTCACTTAGCTTTTGACCTCATTACAGTCTTGGTTAAAATATTGACAAAAGAGCTGAATTCCAGAGGCAAGGTGAGAGTGACAGCCCTTGACATCGACCGAGTGTCATCAAGGAGGCCTAGTGAAACTGGAATCAAGGGTATCAGGTGGCAAACACTCCATTGGTGGAGTCATACCTGATACAGAACTGGTACATAATAATAAAAATAACTGTGAAAGGGGAGCTGTTGGAAAGGCTATCTTTATTTAAAATTAATAAGGCACCAGAACCAAATGAGATACATTTGAGGGTGCTAAGGAAGTGGGAGTAGAAATTACAAAAGCACTGGTGATCATTTTTCAGTCTTCCTTAGGCACAGGGGTACTGCTAGAGGACAGAAGAATTATAAAGATTGAAAAGGAGTGAAAGGATAACGTCGCCAACTACCAACCTGCCCATTTGACTTCAGTGATAGGTAAACCTCTGAAAGCTATAATTCAAGACAAAATCAGCAGCCACTTAGACAAGTGAAGAAGCAATTTTAAAAGTATCCCAATATTAGAATTATAAGTTTTGCATTATTTTCAATTACTTTGAAGATAATTTTAACCTAACTTGGATTGATTTTAATGTCAAGTAGAGCAGGCAGCTGACGTGATCAGATGAGCTTTTCATCAGAGGGATGAGGTTAAAATCCTTCTTTTGGCCTTGATTTTCAAAATGAAGGTGAACCCCACTGCTACTGTGAAAATGGTAGGATAGGCCTGAATCGATAAATCCCATCCATGAAGATGATATCTAAATTTTTGCAAATAGGGGAATGGGCCCAGGAAGGATTTGCATTTCATGGAAGCAGATGCTCCATAGAAACAGCAGATCATGTGTGATTTTGATATGATAGCTTTCTGAACCGTGATATCTGGGGTCTGGATTTAATTCCAGCTATCTCTTGGATGACTGTTTGTGTAGAATTTGCATGTTTTCCTCATGCATCCATGGGTTTCCTTTGGGTTCTCTAGTTTCCTCTCACAGTCCAAATGGATTGGTCATGCTAAATTGCCCCATAGTGTCCCGGGACGTGCAGGATTAGCCATGGAAAATGTATAAGGTAATGGGAATAGTGCTGGGAAGAGCTGTCAGAGT
Source organism: Sphyrna mokarran (assembly GCA_024679065.1). Classification (NCBI taxonomy): domain Eukaryota; kingdom Metazoa; phylum Chordata; class Chondrichthyes; order Carcharhiniformes; family Carcharhinidae; genus Sphyrna; species Sphyrna mokarran. Next base: position 76,340,752 of record JAGIQG010000007.1, on the reverse strand, counting down.
CAATGGACTGAATGGTCTCCTCTGCATTGCAGGGATTTTATAAATCTATGATTCTATGATATGCAGATTAGACTGCCAGAATCAGGTCTGAGCTTTGTAGATTTGTTTGGATAGTCAGGGTACATTTCTGGTAAATTAAGATAACCCTTTGGATCTGAATCTGGACCACTCTGGAAGAGTTCAGGTGCCGTTTAGGGGAGATCAGTTGTTCTTTCAGAGGCAAGAGATTGCTAAACATTGGGCCTGAATTAATGGAAGTGCATAAACTCATTGCAATTATGAAGACCCTTGGAACTTTCAAAAATAACTGTGAAAAGTGTCAAGATGGAACATTTGGACATATGAACAAAGAGCAGGAGTAGGCCATTCAACCCCTCAAGTCTGCTCTACCATTTAATAGGATCAAGGCTAATTGGATTGTAACCTCAATTTTGCGTGCCACCTATTCCTGATACCCTATCACTTCCTTGATTGTCAAGAATCTATCCATCTTTGCCTTTAAAATATTCAAAGACTCTGGGCTGGATTTGAGCCTATGTTAGTTGTTACTATAAATTGCAGAATGGATCCAAAATATTGCGTAAGTTGGGAAATGAACTTTTGCTGGTGAGATCTCGTTTTCTGATTCCCCTTGCTCCACATAGTGACATGATGTGTTTTCCACCTAAATGGTCAGAAACCTCAATTTTAATATGTTAACATTCCACATCACAAAATGATACAATGCTATTAAAATGAATGTTTTTTTTTTGCACAAGTGAAATCAAACTGCCATGCATTTTGTCTGGGCAGCAACTAAGAGAAAGGAAAGAATAGGGAACAGGGCAGTCTTTGCAATTGATACAACTAATGTATTCTGAGCCAGGAAGCAGTTTAGACAGGTGAGGTGTAGAAGAAGAAGCAGCAGCAAAAAAAGAGAGAAGGGCAGCCATCATGAGGAAACAGCTCAACTCGAGATGAAGTGCTGAAGGCAAAAGTCAGTTTGTGCAAATGATTGTTTTCTTCACTAAAACATTGCCAAGTCCTGACCACTTAACCTGTACAATGTAGTAACCACCAGTTAGATTTGACCAATAGGTTTGGGAAACATGAGCAGGATTTTCTGGCCTCACTCACCCCAAAACCAGAAAACCCCACCCCGAGGTCAACAGACCTTTCCATGGTCCATCCCTCATCCTTTCCGATTCCCGAGATGGGAGAAGGGGGGTGCTGGGGGAATGGTAAAATTCACCGCCTGGTCTCAGCAGAGTTTAGGATTATGGGGAAACAGATACTTTTGTGTTTCACTTTCAGAGCTTAAGTGCTTATTTTTAATTTGCTGAAGTATAAAATTGTTCTTTGTCATGTTTTATTATTCTTCCTCTACTTTAATAAATACTTTTATTTGTTGACTAAGAAAAGAGACATCTGAGTTCTCACTGTTTCCGCAACAGTTCTCAATAATATCCAAAAAAAATCAATACGTCATGGGAAACCAACATTTTAAGTTGGAACACTCCTGCTTGTAACATCAACAGGGTTTTGTAATAATCATCAATGAGATGCCTTTCCATCACTTCCACCATCGCTGAACATTCAAATCTTGTAAATTCAAACTGTCATAGTTTAAGACAGCTGGGGCAGCATGGTGGCACAGTGGTTAGCACTGCTGCCTCACAGCGCCAGGGAACTGGATTCAATTCCCAGCTTGGGTGACAGTCTGTGTGGAGTCTGCACATTCTCCCTGTGTCTGTGTGGGTTTCATCCAGCGCTCTGGTTTCCTCCCACAGTCCAATGATGTGCAGGTCACAATATGGTGGTGAGCTCCCTTCTTGAATTGTTGCAGTCCATGCGCTGCAAGTTGATCTACAATGCCGTAACTGATGGAATTCCAGGATGTTGATCTAGCAACTGCAAAGGAATGGCAATATATTGCCAAGTCCGGATGGTGAGTGGCTTGGAGGGGAACTTGCAGTGATGGTGTTCTCATGTCTCTGCTGCCCTTGTCCTTCCAGAGGGAAGTGGTCTTGGGTTTGGAAGGTGCTATCTAAAGATCTTTGGTGAATTGCTGTATTGCATCTTGTAGATAGCACACACTGCTGCTACTGAGCATCTGTGCTGGAGGGAGTGTATGTTTGTTGATGTGATACCAATCAAACAGGCTGCTTTGTCCTGGATGATGTCAAACTTCTTGAGTGTTATTGGAGCTGCACTCATCGAGATAAGTGAGAGTATTCCATCACACTCTTGACTTATGCCTTGAAGAGGATGGACAGTCTTTGGGGAGTCAGGAGGTGACTCACCACAGTATTACTAGCTTCTGACCTGCTTTTGTAGCCACTGTGTTAATGCGGTGAGTCCAATTGAGTTTCTGGTCAATGATAACCCCAAGAATGCTGACAGTGGGCGATTCAGTGATGGATACACACTTAAATGTCAAGGGGTGATGATTAGAGTGTCTCTTACTGGTGCTGGTCATTGCCTGGCATTTGTGTGGCACGAGTACTTGCCAGTTATCAGCCCGAGCCTGGATATTGTTCAGACCTTATTGCATTTGAACATGGATTACTTCAAATATCTAAAAGCTGTGAATGGTGCTTCATACCATGCTTCATAGTAAATGACGTTTTAATCTGCTTTACTTGTTGCTAACTCTTGCAGTACTGTAATAAACTCAAGAAGGTTGCAATTCATTTGGAATAGAATAGATGAAATATTTCCCATCTTTCAGTCAGCTACCCATCATTATAAGTTGGGCAGGTGGCCCACATATTATTGCTTGAGTATATTCTGTGTTTGTAATCTTAACTAGAAGTATAATTGTTCATCAAAATCTTAATGATGTGCTGCAGGGTATTGTGCTGAAGCCCAATAGTCCAACCTTTGCAGCTGTGAATTCATTTTTAACCACGAAAACTAATTTTACATTTTAAAAAATGGAAATTAACAAATGTGAAGCTTTATTTTAATCGAATGAATATTTATATACCTTACTTCCTGATTTAATCTTGCTCGTGTTGTAGGAGGCAATATTTTGTTTGTGTTTTGGCACATCACAATGGAGCAAAAGAGAAAACTAACTATAACACAGGGAGAAAAATGGAACACTCTAAGACTGGAGATTGACATGGGGCTGGTTCCGGGTCCTAGACCTGTATTGAGTGTTCCATTCACTCCTACCAGTATTTCTAAACATTTAGCCAAGTAACCCACCTGTCACTTTATCAAAGCCCAATGTGATGAAGATACAAAGATAGGGAAGCAAGTGGTGAGGAGGACACAGAGAGTTGACTTTTGCTACCGAGGCAGGCAGCAAAGTACAGAAATTTCCTGACTCAGTGGATGCACCTCGGTATAAAATGCCCTGATATGCACAGTGTTCACTCTGAGAGGATGTAGGCAGGATAGAATTGAGCTCACCGGACCCACTGACTCCAGAAGCACAGTGTAGTTAGCCACATGGGTAGGCAAGTGCTAAGGCAGGCTGGTTAGAAGGTCCGCCCGCTTCTCTCAGACTTTATCCTGGTTGTTTCTGAAGCAACCAGAACTCCAGACTAACCAGGGGGGTTAGTCCCACTAGCCCTCACTCCTCACTCCCCATCCAAACTCCCATGGACCCTCATAGCTCATAACAAGTAAGTTTTAAGTACATGTCAGAACTAATATCTGGGAGCTACAAAATAATGATTGTGTGGTCAATCATACTCTTCAACATGGAGAAACCTGCAAATCTATCAGCTCATTCTGCCTGCATCTCTCCTTGATATGGAGATGCTGGTGTTAGGACTAGATAAAACACAAAGAAGTCCTACAATACCAGTTTTTAAAGTCCTAGCCACCTGACAAAGAGACAGACTGTCCTGAAAGCTTGCAGTGTTTGCTACAATTAAACCTGTTTGGATTTTAAACTGGTGTTGTGGGATTTCTTTGTGTTGCATCTCTCCAGTCAGAGAGAATCCAATGTAGTTGAATAGAGAGACTCATTAGACATGGAATGAAACAGTAAACTTGGACATTGGTATTATCTCCAGTTGTAGTCTGGATTAAGCTAAATGCAGACAAGGTCACCATCATGATCACCACACCACTGACAATGTGATCCTTATCTTGCTCTGAATTTGCAGTGTGGCTGCAGCAGTTGACAGATTCCAGTGAGGATGCCCTGGCTAAAAGTAGATGCCTCATATATTGTGCCAGAATGATCATTACATTTCTTAGGTCACAGAATTGTCTCCTGAGCTGATATTGTCTCTGGAAGAGAAGCCTTCTCTCCAGCCTCTTCCTCCCTCGACCAGCTGATTGAGTACTCTGATTGGTGTCTGTTCATCTAACAACCCATTCTGTATCTAAGTGTTAGTGCATTCTGAACAACCAGTTGGCATAGAAACCTTGAAGACAACAAAATATCCTCCTGCACTTGCTACACTACTTCCTGGAGAATTTTGCAGCTTGAAGTAAAAATAAAGCATCAAATACTTGTAGAATCAATCACAACAAGAGCAAATAGAAATCAACCATTAAATATTGTCCTGGACATGGGAGATAACTTAATGTTTTTCTTTGAAATAGTGTCCAGGGATTGTTTACTTCTATCTTAGAATGAAGATTTAGATCAACTGTATCACTGTTCAGGTTGGTGAGATCTTCTGGTCCCACCGATGGCATGCCCCCACCATCGGTTTCCCGAAGGTGTGGGGTGCATTTATTGGGTAATCTCGTTGACAGCGGCAGGACTGTAGTCTTTGTTTCGCATTTCATCAAAAAGACAGCACCTTCGACAGTGTTGCACAATGCTACTGCTTTGACATTTCAGTCTTGATTTATTTATTTTTTCCTCAACTGCAATCTTGTCTTGAGTCAACAATAGTCTGAATCAAAGGCAAGAGACAATTTTGCATGATAGTGACTTGCCACTTATCTGCCCAAACCTGCATATTGTCCAGGTCTTGCTGAATAATCACATAGAAAGCTCCATTTTCAAAAAAATGGCTAAAGAACTTGAATGTAGTGCAATTATCAAAAGACATCCTCACTCCTTATAATGGAGAAGGTTGCTGATGAAGCAGCTAAAGATTATTAAAGATCTTAAAGGGCCTAAGATTTTGCCCTGAGAAACTGCAATAATGTCCTGGACCGAGATGATTGGCCTCTGACAATATGTATCTTCTTTTGTGCTAAGTATCACTGCAACCAAAGGAGAATTTTCCCCCTGATTCCCAATGATTCCAGTTTTGCTAGGACTCCTTGATTCTATATTTGGTCAAATGCAATCTTGATGTCAAGGACAGATAATCTCACCTCACATCCTGAACTCAGCTCCTTGTTGTGATGAAGCTGTGATGAAGTCTAAAGGTGAATCCATAGAATCCATAGGCACCCTACAGTGCAGAAGAAGGTCATTCAGCCCATAAAGCCTGCACTGACCTTCTGAAAAGCCTCTTACCCAGGCCCAAACCCCACCTTATCTCTGTAACACCATGCATTTTACCATGGCTGGTCAAGCTCACCTACGTATCTTTGGATACTAAGGTGTAATTTATTTCAATTTTGATTTGATTTATTGGGTGGGATTTTATGGCCTCGCTCAATCGAGACTGGAAACTCCTGTCCAAGGACAATGGATATTTCCATTGTCCACCCCTCATTCACTCCAATTTCATGGTGGGTGGGGCTGTAGAATTCCGATGATTATTATCATGTGTTGGAATACAATGAAAAGTATTGTTTCCTGCACTATACCAACACTAACCTACTATACCAACATTGTTTCCTGCACTATACCTTCTTTGCCTGAAGAAGGTTACAAAGTCGAAAGCTTGCAAGTTTACTGTCAAATAAATCAGTTGGATTTAAAGTTGGTGTTGTCAGACCTCTTACTGTCTATACCAACAAAACATTGTTCACAGACAATATAGATGAGAAGGAAAGGAGAGGTTACAGAATATAATGCTATAGTTATAGCTAGGTGTAGAGAAAGATCAGTTCAATATATGGTAGGAATATTCAAATATGTGATGGTAGCAAGGAAGAAACTGTTCTTGAGTCAATTGATACCTGATGTTACACTCTTGTACCTTTTTCTGACAGGCGAAGGTGGAAGATAAAATAACTAGGGTGTGTGGAGTTCTTGATTACACTTCCGTCTTTTCCAGAGAAGTGTAGACAGGCTGGGAGGTTGGTTTTCATGATAGACTGGGCTTTGTTCACATCCCTCTGTAGTTTCTCGTGGTCTTGGTAAGAGCAGGAGCCTTGCCAAGCTGTGATACATCCAGTAAGGATACTTTCTATGCTGCATTAGTAAAAATTGGTGAGAGTCATCGCAGACATACCAAATTTTCTTAACCACTTGAGAAAGTAGAGGCAATGGTAGGCTTTATAAATTATAACATCAGCATGGAGGGACCAGAAACTTGAAGCTGTCAACCATTTTATAGAAATATAGAAACTTTTGAGCCTGCCCCAACATTCAATATGATTATGGCCTATTCCCACTGGAGAGGCCGGCAACATAGCACAGAGTGGGTCACAGTTGATGCACTGATTTGTCAGTGCTGAGACCGATGCATACACAGTGGCCCTGCACTGCAGGCTTCCCGATTGCTGGCCAACAAGCGATCCCTCCATCATTATCTCTCTGTCCCCACCCACAGCCCAATCATTGATCCCCTGAACATTCCCGGATAAGTCTCAATCTCCCTGTCCCACCCCAGCTCGATTATCCCCCACTTCGCAACCCCAATCTCCTGATTCCCTCCCAGCTCCACAAGCAGCCTCAACCCTATCCCTCCCTGGCAACCCCAAACACCATAGCATTTTGGCCAGCCCCAATCACTGGCCTCCTTCCCTCTGTCACTCAGCCCAAGTGCAGAGTGGCAATGGGGCCCCACACTTCCACTAATTGTCCCCATAAGTCCTGCCCCCATCAGACCCCATCTTCCATTAGGCCTCACTCTCTTGGTACTGCCTGATGCCCAGTTGCCCTCTGGGCATTGGCACTTTTCCCTTGGGCAGTGCCAAAGGCCAGTTTGGCACTGCCAAGGTAGCAAGGTAAGGAGTCTCACAACACCAGGTTAAAGTCCAACAAGTTTATTTGATAGTAGACCCACAAGCTTTCGGGGTTTGTCACTTCATCAGGTGAGTGGAGAGTTCGGATCTCAAACAGAGCATATAAAGGCACACACAGTTTACAGAATACAGGTTAGAATGTGAGTCTTTACAGCTAATCAATTCTTAAAGGTGCAGACAATGCAAGTGGGATGGCATTAAGTAAAATAAAGCAATTTTCTTATGGTATGAAGGAAAATGCATCATTATGATGATAAGTTTAATTTTTCGGAGGCAGGAAATGTTACAAATGTGTATATTATAAAATTACTTTTGCTTTGGAAATTGTACTTATTAACTGTAGGATAAATTGAACGGATATCTGGTTTGTATGTCTGCAGTTGCAGATCAAAAGTGAAGACATTTGTGATACTGGGATTCACTCCTACATCATTGCAGCCCCACTGAATATCTTTTGAAGAGATGTTAGGCAGACATTCTGGGGCTGGAGTGATGAAGACTAAGAGATGATGTGCCAGCAATTGAAACAAGGATAGAGGGCCATCAGAAACTCACTATGCAAGGATGTAAGTGAGGCCCACGCTCAGACTGGGGAAATCCAGATTTATGAGGTGTTGAAGCCAAGATAGAAGATTTGGCTAGCCAGATGTTACAGATGGTTTTCTTCACCAGTCAGGAGTCTGCAACAAAAAGTGTGCTTAAAGCGAATGTTTTACCTTTTTAGTAATGAACATAGTGTAGGCTTTTGGGTAAGTTTAAACCAGAAGAAAAGATTCACATGGCAATGCAAATGCAACAAAAATCACTTCCTCCCTTGTGAACACAAGCACACACATATAGAAATATGCAAAGATGGATTCTAGAGAATGAAATGTGCAGTTTGATTATTGATATAGAGTCGCTGGCATTGGGCTGGGGTAAGCACAGTGAGAAATCTCACAACACCAGGTTAAAGTTCAACAGGTTTACTTGGTAGTACAAGCTTTTGGAGTGTAGCTCCTTCTTCAAGTGAGTGAAGAAGGAGCGACATTCCAAAGGCTTGTGCTACCAAATAAAGCTGTTGGACTTTAATCTGGTGTTGTCAGACTTCTTACTGGGTACGAGATAGATAACGTTGGCCGGGCCACATGAGAATGTACCATGGACCAGTGGGTGGTGCTCTCACATTTGATGATGGTATCCGTGTTGATGATCTAGCATATCTTGCAGGAGTGCTATGGCAGGGTTGCATGGCATTGTGGTCGCTGTTCTCTTGAAGGCTGTATGGTTTGCTGCAAATAATGGTCTGTTTGAGGTTACATGGTTGTTTGAAGGCAATTATGGGGGGTGTGAAGTTAGCCTTGGAGAGATGTTTATCTTCATCAATGACATGTTGAAGGCTCTGAAGAAGATGTCATAGCTTCTCCACTCTGGGAAAGTACTGGGTGACAAAGTGCACTCTGTCGGTCAAGTCTCATGTTTGTCTTCTGAGGAGGTCAGTCCAGTTTTTCGCTGTGACATGTTAGGACAGTCCATTGACAGATTATTAGATAATTAATAGATACAAGGAATAAATCATTCAGATTGAATCCTTCACGTTGCACAGACCTGGAATTGCTCACTCTTGCAGTTCTCCAGAGATGAAGGAATATTGGAATTCCCTGGATTTTCAGACAAGCTTTTGGCTGAGTTTCTGTAGAGGCAAATCATTGTAGATTGGTCTCTTTTGGACCAATTGAAACAAGGAAAATAGGATAAGGAGCAGGCAGTTCATTACATTAAGCCTGCTCTTGTTGACTGCTTGTTTTGTTCTCCTGGTTGCAGGAATAGCCCCTCTTGACCTTTTGGTTTCCGGACTGTCTTGGTTCATCCCTGTTGCTTAGAATGAAAGATTTGTTATTTGAATACAGTTTCGATCATATGATCAATACTTCTTTTTTCCACCCAGAATGGTATAGAAGTCTGAAGCCTGTACTACACAATAGGGAAATGGATAGGTTATTCACATCTACTTATGATTTTGCAGTTCTCTTTTGTTAAATATTGAACTTGGAGATTGTGGGTCTGAAAGCCTATAAAAACTGAGAAATTTTGGATAAGTCCACAAACAAAAGAAGGTGAGAATTCCATGGATGGTTTTTGTCTTGTTATGGCCATTCAAGAGGGCACTCCACCCATGCTTTTTCAATCAGGAATCTAACAGAGACTTGAGAAAATTATGAAGCAGTGCAGAAATTATAAAAATCACTTGACCTTCAGCAGCTACCTTAGCCAGCTCTCAGGGCCCACTTTAAAAAAAATAGCACTTCCAGAGAAATATACACTGGATGGTGTCCACTTTTAAAATTATGAATATGGGGATGACATGTTTCTATCACATGGGGAAAAGCATGAATCTGATTTCATTTTTTTACGTTGTTTTCCTGGTAAAGCAAGAAAAATGTTGACATACATTTTTCACGCTCTCATTGTAACATCCATACATCAATCTTATATCACAAAGATATCTGTGACAGTCTTTTGTTTTGTTTCAAGCTCAGGGTTCTCAACATCCCTTGTGGATCTGACACAAGTGTGTTCGAATTTCTTCAGGTCTTAGGATTCTAGTTTTAAGATGGTTCGTTCAGGAATTTAGTGCCGTCTATCCACTTTTCCCTTTTAAAATTTCCTACTTATATGTTGTCTAATGAATTTTTATTAACATCTGTTTATAGTGCTTAGAGAATCTTAATGCCAATAGAAATCCAGTCCTTGGTGAATTTCGAGCATCATGGAAGTTCAAGTTCAAACCTGATGTCATGGAGGGAACTAAAGTTTGCAGGCTGCTGAAGAGAAAGATTTGTGAAATGCAAATTTTGCTTACTGCTTGGTTGCATTATCTGTAAAATTCTTAATCCTTTACTAGCCATTTCCACAGCCCATGGTTTATTCCTTTCTTTAGTTAGTGATAGTCAGGGCCATTTTGAGCTGACCAGTGCAGGTGGTTGACCAATTGTGCCACCGTGGGGTGGCCTGGTGGCAAAGTGGTTAGCACTACTGCTTCACAGTGCCAGGGATCTGGGTTCGATTCCCTGCTTGGGTCACTGTCTGTGTGGAATTTGCATGCTTTCCCTATGTCTGCACGCATTTCTGCAGAGTGACTTAGTGGGAAGTCAGTTCTGGTGTTCAGACGGTCCAGAGTAGTTCATAGAGACTGAGGAAACTGATGGGAAGGTGCAAAATTCTGCACAGGTACAGAAACTCAGGTAATGTTCTGGGATCCTGGATTCAAATCCCGCCATGGCAGATGGTGGAATTTGAATTCAATAAAAAATATCTGGAATTAAGATTCTATCAATGATCATGAAACCATTGTTGACTGTCGGGAAAAACCAATCTAGTTCACTGATTTCTCTTAGAGAAGAAAATCTGCCATCCTTACCTGGTCTGGCCTATTCCAGAGTCACAGCAATTTGGTTGACTCACAAGTGACCTCCAAGGGCAACTAGAGATGGGCAATAAATGCTGGCCAGCCAGTGATACCCATGTCCAATGAATAAAAAAAAATAATTTACCCTGTAAGACCACAATCCAAGACTCTTGGCCATTTTAGCTTTTTGGCTACTTTCTTAAAGGAAATTAAGTAAGATTCAATTCCATCTTCACTATATTTGGGTACTAACCATTAAACATTTTAAAAACATTCAAAGTTTTGCTCTGAATCCAAGCACAGCAATCCCTTTCACAGCATGGATTGTAATTGAGCAGGAAGGGGAATGTATTGCCTTTAGGAAATAACACATACCATCTCCTTTGGAGAGAGCTTAAAGGATGATCATTTATTCCTTTAACCAACATCCTTCTTTCCTCAAACCTATTCCCCATCCCCTCCCCCTCTTGCTAGAGTCTGCCAACCAGGTCTGTCCAAAACCCAGACTTATCTATATTCCTGGGCTCTATCGTTCTTCTTCTTTGGGACTGTCTGTAGTCCCCAGCAGCACAAGGCTCAATCAGTGGCCACTGCTGGTCTACAGTCTGATGGAGGTAGAAGTCTCACTTTGAAACAATAAAGCATGCTATCACTGTGGGACAAATGGGTTTCTGCTGGGCAAACTGACAGCTGATTCTTCAGTCAGATCAGGGCAAGGAATGCGGTGTCTCAAAAAATCCAGCCAATTGTGTTATTAGTGCTTGCTTCTTACCTTTCCTCAGCAAAGTTTATTTTTTCCCTTAAAACATTAAGTCTTTTTGAATGCTCTTTTCAGATTAAAACTGAGAATTTTTTTTAAGGGTTAGTGGTCTCTAGTGCAATTGTAACAATTAGAATACAAACTTACAAGCTGCTATAGTATTATTTAAACACGATTCTGGATTATTTGTCCAGGCCTCAGTGGTACTAGACCAATAACATGTCACAACATTGACATACCTGATGGAAGCAGTTAAGCGGGGATATGAATGGTAAGAAATACAAAGAGGCAAGAGGCCAGAGATGGCCTTGTTTACACAAAGGGTGGTGGGTATCTGGAATTCACTGACTGAGTTAGCGCTGCAGGTGAGACTCTAAACTCTTCGAAAAGTATCTGTATCTGCACCATAAGTGCTGTAAGCTACAGAGCTATGAGTCGGGTGTAGGAAGATGGGATTACAAAGAGCGTGCTCAGGCTGGCACGGACAGAATAGGCTGAATGGCCTTCTTTTGTGCTATAACTTTTCTATGGTTTGTAGGATTTATGATTAAAGCTCTAGGAATAGTGAAGTTATGTAAGATATTAAAGCTGAAGAGGGAGAAGCTGGCCATGAAAATGAGTGGAAGCATTTGCCTAGAGGGAATAGCTTAGAGGAAGATCAAAGGGCAGCGACGAGAGAGCTTTAGGGTGACAATTTGGAATGAATTAGAGCTATTACTTCCCTCAACTTTTTTTTTCTTTGTGCAACAATTCTGAATCTAAAACGTGGCTAGAGGAAGATTAACTAAGAGTGCTGAACAATGGAGAAGAACGTTACACAAATGCAGTCATTCTGTGACAGCAATATCCTTCAAAAATTCATGAAATAAATGTTTTTTTTCATTTATTTTGCACAGGTATTGGTTGAAGGAAAAATACTAGGTGGCACATTGGGAGAACATTTGCCTTCCTTTGAACTGTACCATCAGATTTTCAAAATGCACTTAAATTGGCAGAACCTCCGACTGTGCAGCACCTTCTCAACAGTACCTTGGAGTGTCATCTTTGATTAGACAGTCAAATGCAAGACCTTTTCAACTCAATGATGGGATATGTAAGCAAGTAAATCACACTGACACTGTAATGTGACAATATTATGTCATTATGCATTTGGCTGAAGTCAATTTGCAAAGGATGAATATTGAAAGAATTCTGTTTTGACACTCAGAATGTTAATTTATTATTTTTCTTCCCATATTCTGATGGGTATGGTGTATATTTCCTGCACAATCTATCTCTGCATCAAAATCACTAGTGCTGGTTAAACCCACGGGATCCTTCCTGTCTCTTCATGCCTCAAGGTATGATCTAGGTGACCCTGGCTACTGATGTCGATTGGCCTTTGTATTTAGTAGGTGCAAAAGAATAAGATGACTAACCTTCTATGAAGTGACCTTGCAGATGTTCCGAAACTGAAATCACGATCTTGAGTTTTTCCTTTTGTCGGAAGTGTTACGCCCCTGGCTGTTTGATATATGTATCCAATGATGTTCACTTGTGCTCATTCTTACGCTATGTTGTCCTTGAGTAACTAACGAGAATGAAGGTTTGTTATGAATATGAAATGGATGCTCCTTAGACACATTAATGTTTTCTTCTAAGAGAATAATTATTGCGGTTTGGGTATGGATAAATATTCTGAGTAACTATAAAAAAAGATGAAATATAATCTTATTTCACTTGACTAGCTCTACAAGTACTGAAGTTTAAGGTAAATAACTTTATTTTTAATCACCAAAAACATTGAAGTGCAGATAATAATGAACAGTAGGCACTTTTAAAATAAATTTGTGCAATGGGTTTTGCTTTTTTATGCATCTTAAATTACATTTTTTCACCAGAAACATTGAATGTCTTGTTGTAATTTATTAGTTGCCATAATAATTTGCTTATCAGAAAATGTGTGAAAGGGTATGTCCACTCTTATTTTGCAACTTTCAATATTTCTTCGAATGACACCACGCTACTCAGGTCTTTATATCTTAGAAATTGATGTTGAACCAATTCCATTCTCACCATACTTCTAGGTCATTATTTCCAATCTTTTATTGCTCCTTTTTAAAAAACTTTAGATGATGCAACATTTTTTTTCTTTGAGGCAATAATTATTTTTTAATGAATTGTTTCCCTCAATAATAAGTTTGTGCTTTTTAGAAGGTGATTTACACAGTGTGAGCAACCAGAGTGGGTCACAAAGAAAGGCTGGAGCACGCCTTGAGCATGAGACAGCAGAGTGAATGTGTTAGAAAGGAGGGTGAGTGTGCCTAAGAGAAGGTGTGTGAGAGAGAAAGTAAGAGAGATATGTGAAAAAGGGGGGCGGTGATTATGTGTGAGAAAGGAGGACAAGTGTGTGAGAGTGGAGGGTGGGTGTGTGAGAGAGGAGGATGAGGCCGTGAGAGAGGAGGATGAGCTTGTGAGTGAAGAGGGTGTGTGAGAGAGTAGGGTGAGTGTGTGAGAGAGGAGGATAGAGTATGCGAGAGAAAGGGGTGTGTGTGTGTGTGTGTGTGTGTGTGTGTGTGATGTGCGTGTCCAATAGGGGTATCAGCTTTCCTGCATCACGCCTCCCATTAAAAGGTAAAATTTAAATATATTTTCAAAGAGAGAACTTCTTAGATTATCCATTCCTAAAGCGAGTACTACCTTCAGGTGCTAATGTTAAGGGGCCATGGGAGGACAGCTTGGTCACTGGTTAATGTGAGAAGCCATATAGCTGGCAGATACATTTGTTCTGTGTGCCTCTTCCTAATTCCTAATATATGCATAGATATAATAAAAAAAAACTTGTTCACGTTTGATTCCTGTGTTCTCACTTATTTTGCAGCAAATTTGATTGATTACTATCACATGTATTGGAATATAGTGAAAAGTATTGTTTCTTGCGCACTATGCAGACAAAAAATACCATTCACAGAGTACGTAGAGGCAAAGGAAAGAAGAGTGTGCAGAAAGTAATGTTGCAGTAATAGCTGTGGTGAAGAGGAAGATCAGCTTAATGCAAGGTAAGTCCATTCAAAATGGTGCTTTATCTGGACCATCTGAAGGGCACCATGACAGCTCAGTGACTATCGCTGTAGCTGTGCAGACACTTGGAATTGGGCCGGTGTCTGCGGGAGTTTTGCGCGTTCTCCCCGTGGTTGCGTGGGTTTTCTCCGGGCGCTCCGGTTTCCTCCCACATCCCAAAAATTCGCTCTTAGGCTGATTGGGGAACAAATTGTCCCTACATTGAGACTCTTCCATATTAGGAATAACCTAAAATTAGAATAGGATAATGGAATTGTTACTATATAGTTATGACGGCGGCGCGGGCTCGTTGGGCCGAAGGGTCTGTTTCCCGTGCTGTGTTGCTCTTAAAAAAAAAGTCTGATGTCAATAGGGAAGAAACTGATCATGAGATGGTTGGCACATGTTCTCCAACTTTTGTATCTTTTTCTCAATGGAAGAAAGTGGGAGAGAGAATGTCTGGGGTACATGTGGTCCTGGATTGGGGAAGTCTAAAGTCCAGTTACAGAGGGAGAAGCCAAAAGAGTGCAGTGAGATTTTGAGAATGTTTGGGTTTCAATGATACCTTTCAGAAGTCTCTAGGGGCTCTGCAACTCAAAAAGTTTAGGAAACTCTGACTTAAGGTATCAAACTGATCATTCAAGTGGGGTTGTGAGACCTGTTACTATTCTATCATAATTCATGGTTATAGTTTCTCAGAGACTTCTGATTCTAACCACATGGGTGCCTAGAAATTTTAATAATTAGCAGTTTGACTCAATGATAGCATCCTCACTATAGATCCAAACGTTTGTATATTCGTGAGGGGCCGAGAAGAAGGTGGTGTACATTGTACGAATCATCGGGGCCCATGACTTCAGGCCGGGATAAGGGGAAAGGCAGAGAATGGCATCAAGGCTTGGGCAGCATCCTCCCTTGCTCTCAAATAGCTGCCTCACACCACAATGTGCTCACAAAAAAGCATTCTGGTGTGGGACAAAGTTCCAGTGATCAAGATCAGAATGTCCTGGACCAGGAACCCAAGATTGTGTGGTCATTTGTTTTTTGTTTTTATAGCCAGAATGCAATCTGGGTGATATCCACTCCTGACCATGCTCACAGGTGCTGGCCTACTAAAGGACTCCATGTGCTACTTTCAGAAAATGCTCTTCCCTATTGGTGATAGAAATATCTTCACCTGAGTGTGGCAGCACAAAAGTAAGGGTAAGCCTCATGAATGAAGTTTCCTCTGATTTACTACAATAGTGTCCTCGTTGTTTTATTCATGCATGACAGGTTACACATAACTACAACCATTATCATTTGACCATTCCTCTTTTATTTCCTTCTGCTCTCACTTTATTCCTTTATTTAGTTGCTGACTGACTGATATCTTAATTGTTACTAAAAGTCTTGTTAAAAATCCTTGTACAATAAATATTTTCATTAGGTCTTAATATTTCCTAATTATAACTTTCTATAGAATTTAAAAAATCACTTTCTCTTTCATGATGACTGAAGTACATAGAATGCTCTGAACAAACTATGGCCGGATATCCCCCATTCCACCCGCCACTGGAATTCTAGCGGGCAAGTTGTGGACAATGTGAAACCCACTGACAACTAGGAAGGAGTTTCTGGCTTTTAGACCAGCTACAGAATTAAGCCCTAAATTTCCATTTTGGTTATCTAACTTACTTCCAAATTATTTTTCATTTTAATTGGCTATTTGCATGCAAAGTAAAACCAAAATCTAAAATAAATTGTCTCTTGATATTCTTCTGGCCCTGGTCTGGGTCCTTTGCAACTTGACCTCCTGCTTCTTGATGGTGTGGCATGAGAGGGAGTGAACATGAGCAAGTGTGTAAATCCTGAGACCGATGTGAGCCAGATACACACAGCTACACAGACAGACAGACAGACAGAGACACACACACACACACACACACCCTTCTCCTCCATCCCAAAAATCTATCTGCACAACAAAGGCCAGGAAAAGAGAAAAATCTCAGGTTGCAGGACAACCAACTCCCATTTTCGTATGAATTCTGGAAAGGCCAGTTCAGACTGTGCACTACCAGAGACAACTCCAGGTCAGTGCTGATTAAACCAAACTCTTTAGCATGACCCCAATCCCTTCCCTTTCCCACATAACCAGGATATGGGGCCTAGTCTCTTTCTTAGTAGCCTTGCTTCTCAGGAAAAAAGTTAGAAAAGTTTTATCAGTTAGTTCTGTTGCTTGGAACTTCAATGTTCAGTTTTATTAATTATTCATTTTTGAAGTAATCAATTTATTGCTTCAACATTGATTTTGTGTTGCTCAGCAAGTTGTTTACATTTTCTTCATATTTTAACTTTTTTTGAAATTTATGTTTAATGTTGTTCCAAAGCAGATCACAGGCAGCTCTACTGGGTTTCTTGCTGTGGGGCAAGAGAGGCTCACTAGAATCACAGGATCCCTACAGTGCAGAAGGAAGCTTCAATCCCACCCAGGGCCTATCACTGCATCCCTACATATTCACACTGACATAAGGGGCAATTTAGCATGGTATATCCACTTAACCAGCACATCTTTGGACTGTGGGAGGAAACCAAAGCACCTGGAGGAAACCCATATAGACCTGGGGAGAATGAGTAACTCCACACAGACAGTGACCAGTGGCTGGAATTGAACCCAGGTCCCTGGCACTGTGCAGCAGCTCAAACACTGTGGCGCCCAAATTGTTAGAGTGATTGCTTTTTAGAGGACTCGCAGACGGGGTCTTTTTTGCTCCAATGGAAGTTTTGGAAATCCACTATCTCTCGGTATCTGTGCAGAGAAATAGAGGTGACCCTTCATTAGATCTTGTGAACATCGTGAGCATGAAGCATTGACTCTGTTTCTCTCTCCATAGATGCTGCATGGCCTGCTGTGTATTTCCAGCATTTTTGGTGCATATTTCAGATTTACAATATTTTGCATTCTTAATATTTTCTCTAGCATTTGTAGATGCGGTGAGTTTGAATTTAAAATGTGAAAATATTTACTGCTCGATGCAAAATGTACTTGTGTGTGAAGAAATCACATATTGCAGGTACAACTTACCGGAAGGTTTTGCCAATTTTAAATTTGGAAGGAACCCTGAGCCAGTAGAACATATTACTTTTAGTTGAAGATATTCTCTTTGTACTTGGGATTGTTGTTTGAGGTGCTTGTGAGGTTTAAATTTTTTGGATGTTGCTGTCTGGATAGTGCATAGTGACAGGTTCAAAGGAGCAGAATGTGAATGACCAAGTTGTCAGCAATTATCTGAGAAACCCAGTTGTAAAATGTATCAGATTGAAGCTTTATACGGGCTTAATAAATGGCAGAGTTCAAAAGCGAGCTGAACCAATATAAAAAAAATTTAGTCTCCCTTTAAAGTTCCCACTTCTAGGGTGCGAGTAGAAGGGGGATAATAATAGGCTTGAATGCAGCAGAAACCAGGTCCAATATTTCTCACTAAACTAAAAACTAAATACTGCTCATACTAGATATCTGAAATCAAAACAGAAAATGTAGAAAAAAACTCAAAAGGTCTGGCAGCATTGGTGGAAGGAGAAACACCGATAATGTTTTGAGTCCAATATGCCAACTTCAGAGCTCTGAAGTCCGCCTTCCTGCTGCCCCTTCATACCCCCCTCATGACCCCTTCTTGTGCCTCAGGCTCCACTCCTTTCAAGCCCCCCTAATGAACTCTACTCGTCCACCTCTGGTTCCACCCACTTCAAACCTCTTTCAATTGCCTCCTCTTCCTACTCCCCTATGGTGCCAAACCCTTAACATAGTATCATAATATCCTTATCATAGTATCCTGACAGTGCAGGAAGCAACTGTTTGGCCCATCAAGCCTACATCGACAACAATCCCACCCAGGACCTATACCCATAACCTTACATATTTATCCCACTAATCCCTCCAATATATGCTTTCTGGGATACTAAGGGATAATTGAGCATGGCCAATCAACTAACTCACACATCTTTGGACTGTGGTAGGAAACTGGAGAATCCAGAAGAAACCCATGCAGACACGGGGAGAAGATGCAAACCCCATACATGTAGTGATACCCAAGCTGGGGATCGAACCCGGGTCCCTGGCATTGTGAGGCAGCAATGCTAACCACTGTGTCACCATGCCGCCTTCTAGCCCCACCTTTGTCAGGTGCCATCCCCTTGGGACTTCCCTTTTACCCTGGCAGTATCCATTTGGCAGTGCAACTTGGTTGTGCTACCTGGCACCCTGGCAGTACCCACCTGATAGTGCCAGGGTGCCAGTTAGCACTATCATGTTGGCACTGTCAGATGGACACTGCCCAGCCATGTCACTGAGCACCCGGGGCTTTAATGACCTCTGATTACCCCACTCCCCCACCCTTGGAAGTGGCCATCATGCCTGGTCTCTGTTTGTGGAGATTCTCATTTTCACTATGCCCAAGAGGCGGAGAATCTGGCAGCAGGGAGAATCTGGCCTCAAATAGATCAGACTTGTTTAAATGCTTATTTAAATATGGTTATCTGGTTTCTGCCCTTATTGTGTGGAAATCAGATTATGTCCGGGCACAGTATTGGGTGGGGGGATTCCAGAGGGGTTTAACATTAGCGCCGAATATGCTCGATCTCTCACCCCTGATTCTCTGACCCCATACTGCCCCAACACAATCTGTGCAACATTGCTGATAAATCACGGCCATTAACCCTGTTTCTCTTTCCAGACTTGCTGAGTTTTCCCAGTAATTCCTGATTTTAATCCCATCATTTCTCTCCTTGATCCTGTATTGATGTCACACTTTAGGAAGTGGGTTGGGCCTTCAGTACAGCGCAAATCAAGCACTTCATGAGATATTAAACTCTGGATGTTTAGGTGTCTGTAACACAAAGTTCCAGATACATTTTCAATAAAAAGAAGGGAATGATGTTAGTCTGACCAACATTCACCTCTCAACCAATTGCACTGAGAACAAATATACTGTTTATTCATCTCATGGGTGTTTGTGGAAACTACTTGGCTGCTATAATTGCTGGCAAGATTTTTGTTAAGTTTACAAATAGGCTTACATTAACACTGCAATGAAGCCACTGTGAAAATCCCCCAGTCACCATACTCTGGCACCTATTCAGGTACACTGAGGGGCAATTTAGCATGGCCAGTGCACCTAACCAGCACATCTTTTGGACTGTGGGAGGAAGCTAGAGCTCCCAGAGGAAACCTATGCAGACACAGAGAGAATGTGCAAATTCCATACAGTAATCCAAACTGGGTATCGAACCTGGATCCCCGGCTCTGAGGCAGCAGTGCTAACTACTATGCCACTGCCTACACTCTTTGAAGCAATAATGATTGTACTTTAAAGGTAATTGGTTGACTGCAAAGCACTCTCAGACATCTTAAAGAATGAACGAAAATACATGGATTCAAAATTTCAATTTCTTTTCCTTTAAATCAATAAGTAGCAAAGGAAACCCTTATGGGATATGATTGATTTCTATCCATCAAGCCCCAATAGCAGATCGCTTTAGTAGACAGATGAGCCAGGTTTTCAATTGTGAATCGGGAATCCATCCATTTTGGGTCCAATCACATTTCATTCACTGACACAGTGGGCCCTATTTTGCCACTTTGATTCTCAGTATTGGATGGACTTGAAACTGGGAGTGTGTCAGATCTGACCTTTAGACCTGTTCGCAGACACCCTATAGACAATCTGCCTGCAAAAATATCAGCGAGTCCGAATCGTGCTGCAGAAGTCTGTGGGTGGGGCTGAAAATATCCGATGTTTGCAGCTCCGATTAGCGCTTCCAATTGCACATGCGCTGAACGAGAAATGATAGAATGTTGCTCCCCTACCATATTGCTCCTAGGCCAGATAGTGCCTCCCCCTGGCCCCCACACCCACAACATTACTGACCCTCCCTTATCCTCCCACAGTCTGATTGTGGCTCCCTCACCCTTCCCCCTCACTGATTTCAGGGAGAATGGCAGAAGACCCCTCCCTCTTCACCCCACACGGATTTCAGGCAGAGTGACACGGACACCCCTCTCCTCCATCTACCAATCTCAAGCAGAGAGCTATCGGACACTTGCATTTACCTTCTCACTAGCTCGAGTGCCCGAATCGGACTTTTGTAGAGCATGTCTGCTTTGCGCCAATTCTGGATGAGTGAATATGTGGTAAAGCGGGAAGGCTGGGTGTGCAGCCCAATAAGTCAATTTAAATGTAAACACATTTAAATGGCCGTCGTGCCTGTTTTGGGTGCAGACCTGATCATGGCCATTTTTAGGCCTTGGTAAAGGGAGACTGGCATGAAGGCGGGCGTGGATCACACCACTCACCTCATGCCCGACTTCACCAAGTTTTTGCTTCCGATAACAGATATAGCTCAAAGGTAAAATCAAGCCCAATGTGATCGGTCATTGGCCCATGGGATGGTTTTGATACCCAATCAGAGGCAGCAGGAGTTGCCTAGATTGATGACTCAGTATCTGATGGCAGCTATGACTGGGTCTGCTACTCACTCTGGAGCTGGTTGCCCAGGGAAACGAATGGGCTCAGATTGATACTGCCAGGGGCAAACAGACATGGACTGATTCCAGATTTTTGCCACCTGCCTGGAAGTCCTGAATGAAGCTCTGACTGAGGATTGGCAGACTTCTTTCACAGCATCTTGTCAAAGAAATCACTCCTGGAGACCAAAATATCTGGAGGTGGTAGACATGACTAGGAAGATATAGGTCCAGCGCCAAAAGCTCTTCAATTACCTCATAATATCTGGATAGGTAACTGGCACCCCGTGGCAGGCCTCCAACTCTGGCACAGCAACATGCTGCATGATCACATACTCATAAACATTTTAATTGTTAAAACATTCATTTTATTTTGGAGGCTATCTTCTCATAGTTTACAAACATATGACTTCATTAGAAAACCTGCTTTGTGGAACAGAAAAGTGATAAAACCTAGGATTAGGGCACAGTGAGAAAGACACCAAGATAGAAGGATTCTGAGAATGTGTATCAAGTTGTAAAACAGCTTACCCACAGCACAAAGCATAGATCTCGATCTTGCCTGTGAGACTACAATGTTTAGCTCCCTCTAGAAGATAAGATATTGGGACATTGAAATAAGAGATACAGGTAGATGTAAAAAACATTAAGTAATGTTATGATATTTACCTGAAAGATAACTGATTGGTCAGGGAAGATATCTTCAGCATGAGACTGAAGATGATTGAGGTAAGGGTGGGTGGGGATCAGGGAGAGTGAATTGGATAACATCCAAGATAAAGGATGAAAGGTTGTTCTCTCTGTTTGCAATCTGCACAGTGGGCAGATAAACCATTCAGAAACAGAACAAACAAGACACAAGGGAGGAGAAAGAGAAAGAGAGAGGCTTGAAGATCAAACCATGAGAGATTTATGCATTCTACCATCCAGATCTTGACATGAATAGTATAATCTGTGTTAAACTGTAAATCACCACCTGATTTAATGACATAGTTTATCTGAGAATTTAATAAACTTGCCTTGACTTTCTCTCAATAAAGTATATTCACAACAAAACTTTGCTGCTAAATTTATTCCTGCCTTAAAAAGGTCAAAGGCTCCCAAAACCTTACAATGCACAGAAACTCAGCAAACTGCATGCCCATGGTACACCATCACCTTGTCAGTGGGTGCCCGGTCATACCACCGTGTGAGGCAGCAATGGAAAGAGGGCATCACTGAGTATCACAACAGCTCATGTTCAGCTCGTGCTGTGAGAGTTGAGGGAAGACAGCCTATTCTTCTCATGTGTCATTCACTCCTCATCCCACAGGAGAAGAAGGTGCACAAAACCAAGAAGATGGTGCAGTCAGAGGACAAAGCGCTGATGTACAGCAACTCATAGTTGGAAAAGGCAGTGCTTGACATTGCATGGGTCCATCACTGCAGGCCATTCGGTAATGCCAAGCCAGGGAGCTGGGAAAAGCAGGATCATTTGATGACTCTATCCTTGGGGAAGGGCGTAGAGGACATACAGGCACACATGCATATGAATTAAGAGCAGGAATAGGTCACTTAGCCCCTCCAATCTGTTCAGCCACTCAATTAGATCATGGTTGATCTAATTGTAATCTTAACTTCATATTACTGCCTTTCCCTGATTGCCTTTCAGTCCTTTGCCTATCAAGGATCTATTCAGTGGGCTTGCTTGCACTGATGCAACTTCTGAATTGTCTGAGTTCTCACCAACATCATCTTCTTATCTCTCCTGCAGGGCCTGCAGCCTTGGTCACACCATGTGTACTAATGTTGCTGGTCTCCTCGATGAATGGAACTTCAACAAAGCAAGCATTCTACTTCCGTGTAATCCAGGAAGAGTGAGGCTGTTTGTCAAATTGAAAACTTAGTGTCACAATTGGTGCAGAGATACTTGGAGTGGGTGTGAGCCATGTCCAAGCTACTGGCTTTGTCTAGCACTGAAGGATGTCATGATATGGTTGAAGCAATCGAAGAAGCTGATGAGGAGGACCCTCTTGAGGGAACACCAGCATTATCTCTTACTTCCTCACCCTCTTGGATCTATGTCACAAAGCCCCTGGTCAGAGTTTGCCCTTCAATAGGCACAGCAGCCCACAAAGGAACTCCAGGAGTACAAGTGAAACCAGTACAGAAGCCATAGACATCTCAAACAGATGTGAGTACAATAGAGAAAGTTGCCTCCACATCATCCTCAACCGCAGAGAAATTACTGAGTAGGAGTGACGCTGAGTGCAACGTGCCATGCTGTTAGTTGTACTTGATGGGTCCCCTGGGTGAAGACTGCCCTCTTTGTGTTTCATATGATTTATGAACATATAATAATATTGTTTCAAATTGATCAGATCTTTGTGTGATCTGGGAAGAAAGCCAAGGGACAAGAAGAATCAAAATGGGGTGGGGGGGTGGGGTAGTCATGGATCTGTGAGATAGAGAACATGTCTCGGTGATTCAAGCTCAAAAAGAGAGTCAGCTTGGCAGTGATTTCAGCCTGCTGACTGCTGCAAGGCCTGAGACAATGTCACCCAACTCCTAATGCATAAGCGCCAGCGTCACCCAAGTGACCGTATCATCCTCCTCCTCTTCTTCCTTCCCATCATCCTTTGAGGAAGGGTGACATGTCAATTCCTCCTCCTCATCCAGATTCAGCCTTCTTTTAGTTGTTATATTGGATAGCACACACAAATGATCACAATACGGGACATATTGGCGATTTATATTGGAGGTCACCGCCCTGCTACTCAAGACAATGAAGGCAAATCTTCAATGTCTTTCTGGACTGCACAATTAGGGCCTCTGAGGAGTAGGCTCTGGCTATACCACCTCCCCACTTTGGTGCCTGGATCCTGGACTGGCAGCGGGTGTTATCTCTTCAGCTGGATGATGGCTTTAAGAGGTGCAGTACTTGGGGACTACTGCAGGATAAAGCATCATTATAGCGCACAAAAACCAAGTGCTGATCTGTACGATCAGCTTCTTGTGGTCACAGACCAGCTGGACGTTCATTGAGAAAAAGCCTTTTCTGTTGAGGATTCTGACTACCTGGCTATCAGCACCATAATGGCTTTGTCAGAACATACGGTGAACCTGGAGAAATCCATGAATGGCAGCAAAACCCAATGTCCTCGGTGCCTGTGTCAGCCCATTTGGCATTGGCGTATCACTAAGCATAATTGTTCACTTTTCGTATGAGTTTGTTGGTGTCTTCATTAGCCCTGAGGTTTCCCTTTTGTGGGTACACTGGCTTCTCCCTGACATCTCCTCGGCACCACATTTTCGCTTATCTGCTGGTTGAATGTTTAAAATTGCCTCTTAATTGCTCCACTCTCAGCTCAATAGCAATTTAGTTGGAGGTGAGGTGGATTCTGGACTGCCCCCTCCTCACTGTTACATCACATTCCAGAGGTGGCAGGAACTGGTGTCACTGCAGGGATCTAACTGCATATGGTACCTGCATCCATTCCAGACCCTGTCGGTAACTGAAAATTCATGGAGTTTACCTACTTTACTGCACATGTGATCTTAACTAATTGGCATGATTCACAATATAGCATTAGCAGATAAGATAACATGACTTTTGGTGTATCAACAACCTGTGTCAAGTCACTCACTTCACAACCTTTCTTGTAAAGGCATCTTGGACAAGCAATTAATCAGCCCCTAGAAAAAATGCTCATGATGGTATCTATATTGGGAATCTATGCCAGCTAATTGGAACTCATATAATAGTTCATGGAATGAAGAAGCTCAATTTTGCAATAAATGTATGAAATGAATTCCTTACACTTTTAGGTAATACTTAATGAATGGAGAATCAGCCAGAGAATTGTGTCACCTCTTGTAGGGAAGTGCCACCATATTAACTACCACTCAGGCATTTCACTTTGCAGCAATGGGCCTTTCCCAGGATCAAAGCCCTGAGACAGAAGTCCTGCCTGCCAAGAGCAGCTGATTACTCACAGGCAGCAGCTCTACTGAACAGCAGTGCCACTGGGAGGCTGTGGCTGCTGTGGGTATGACGTCTCCCAAGGCCTAGTATCATTGCTGGACTTCAGGCCAATGGTGAGTGAAAACATGCAGGGCTCTGTGGGATGTGAGTCACAGAAGAGATGGAGGAAGGGGTATCAGCATCAAGGGGGCTGGTAGTGGCCCTCTGGGAGCACTCTCACTCCCACCCTTCTGAGTTCTTCAAATGGGCATTGAGTGTCTTTATGTACCCTGGTCCTCTCCCCCACTCTCCAGTAGCCCACAAGCAACACCACATAGATTTACCCCTTGCATTCCCCCCATGCTTAGCCCTCACCTCCATCTTAATTCCGGTGGTGGGTGGGGATTCTTTCAATAGACATTAATAACCCATTTAAGCGCCTCAGTGAGTGATCCACTGGCCTATCCGCTGCTGGCTTAATCAGTGTGAAGGCAGGGTCTCTACTCACCATTCTCCCTGATTGAATGCTTCCCCTCCATGAAACTCGGCAGAGATGATAGCAATTGCATACCTACTGATTGCTGTTGGAAGCCCGGAGGTTTCCCTTCAAGCCACTCACCATCCTAGTTTGGAAACATATCACTGTTCCTTCACTGTTGCTGCATTAAAATCCTGGAACTCCATCTCTAACAGCATTGTGGGTGTACCTACACCTCAAGGACACTGGCAATTCAGTAAGGCATCGCACTGTCACCTTCTGAAGAGCAGCTCGGGATTGGCAATAAATGCCAGCAATGCCCATATCCTGAAATGAATTTAAAAAAAAGATAAAGAACTTCCAACCTCCTGGTTTGCTGTCTATGAGAATACTTCAATGTGACCGGCTACCCATCTTGCTTGCTGACATTAATGCTGCTTGCAGTACAGGAAGTTCCGGTAAACTAGAGCTAAGTTTGAATTGTCATTAAGAAAGAAGAATTCCACATCATTAATATTGGTAAATCTTTATGGGCAACTTTCTTTGATGTCAACAGTGAGTATGATTGCTTCACTGCTGACAGCAACATCTAGCACATCATCTTTATTTTGTGATGTTCATACGATACATTGCAATTTATGTTTGTGTGAAGCATACATTGGAGAGGTGGAGGGTTGGCAATATGCTCCACCAATTAGATTGTCAACAAGAAATCAGAGCCATTTATGTGACCAAGTCAAAATTCTTGAATACTGCCAGCGAGAATGGAGAACGTGCCACTCAGCCAAATTTCCATTCACTGCAACGGGACTGGAGAATCCCAGCTGTGGGTGAGGTCAGAGAAATCCAGTCTCATTAATGAGCATTTCAGTGAATTGCTAGAGAAAACATTCACCTGCAGCCCTTAAAGAGAAGGTGCATTGTTTTAATGATGGTTAGTAGAAAATAAAATGGCACAACTTTGTCCAGCACTCCAAGTTCTCCAAAACAGCTATGGAATTGCTCACGGATCAAGTCAACAGCAGGATGAGGTTCTCTACCCTAGAGAAACGCCATATGAATGACTAAAAGATGGAGCAAGCTAATATCTCTCATGTGTAATAATATCAGTCATGTGTTAGACTATTGACAGAGAAAAATCAGAATCATACCAAGAAGTAATGTGTCTAATCAATAACCTGTTTCAATTCAATACTAATAAACAAGTACTAAACAGATACCAGAATGTTCCTTCAGGATGTTTAAGAACCAAGTCTCATGTTGAGTCCAAGGTCAAAGGATATACCTCAGAACATGGAGGCAGCAGTGGAGCCGTTGATGCAAATAATACATTGGTGCTATTGACAGAACCATCGCATGAAGAAACCTTTGAAAGCAGCTCTTAAATTCACCAGAATGAGGAGGTATTCTGGAGAGAGGTAACAATGACTGTACCAGGTGAATGGTCCCTGGCCTCACCCTGCTCAATGACTGCCTCAAGGCTAAAGAGAGGCCAATAATGGGAGTTCAGGAAATAACTTTTTCTGTGGTATCAAACAGCATTAAGCCTCCAAAGACTATAAGTAACAAGTTAGTTCATTTTTTTCATGTGTAGATCCAATAACAGACAACTTCTTCAGAAGGCAAAGGCAACAGAAGTCTACTGCAGACTTTGGGCACAATCTTATCAGTTGTTCATGCCACACTCCCACTGCTGTGAAGTTGGAGAATTTGGCACCAAGCCAAATCTCCATTCACTGCAGCGGGGTGGGAAAATCCCAGCCACGGGCGAGGTTAGAGAATCTGATAGTTTGAATCCATTCCTAAAGGCGTTGATGCCTAGTTTAGATTGAAGCAACATTTAATAATTGAATAAGCATGGTTTAACCAATGATCACAGCGACCTGGGATATTATTCCTAACCAGGCTATGTCGCCAGTTAGGTCTTATGAATATCTTCTTGATGCGAATGAGCTAATCTGTGATTGCATAGTTCAGGATGAAAAAGATGAAAGGGATCAAAGAGGATTTTACTTTTCAAGCACTCCAGTATGTAAGGGAGGCCTAGTTTAGAGCATTTTATTGGACTGTAATGCAATGTGACTCTGGGGCCTCACATTACTCCATTCACTGGACAGGCCCACAAGCAGCCGCCCCCTCCACAAGAAGGCCCATCAAATCGGACAAGAGGATAAGGAAGAAAAACTAGTGTAAGTGCCAGAACTGTTCATCAGGAAGTGGGGAATGCTTCCAATATGGGAAAAACTGGACATTTCAAACATTCCGGCAAATCCAGAAATTTTAATCAAAGTTGAAGACCAGAAGGTATTTATAAAGTGCATTCCCTCCAAGAAATAGAACATCAAGGAAAAGTCAAAAAGAAGGGTGCTGCTAAGAGAGTTTTAAACAACCTTACTGGTCAGTTACAGTTGAAATTCAAGTATGCAATATGACTTTTAAATTGCTACTGGCACTGAAGTTTACAGATAATGATATTGACAGACTTCAACCAATGACCCTTCATCCATGAGGCAGCAGTTACAAGGTCCAGGCAGCAGAGATCATTCAGTCAAAGGCAGGATCATTGCTCTTCTCATCTACAAGGAGTAGCAGATTCACAATCAACACCCATCCTTATTGAGTGACAATGTTGACATTCTTCTAGGAATCCTCGATAAATGGAAGGATGCTATTTTTCACGCAACAATCTTCAACCCTTTATTTTGAGGAAGTGGAAATTCACCCTTCAGAAGCTAAGGAAATTTATACACTCTGCAGCTAGTTCTTTTCTTTCACAGAGACACCATCTAGTAGGCCCAGGACAGAAATTAAAGTTATGTATCTCTTAGTTCTTCATGAAGGATACACAAAGCACAGCAGCAGAAGGTGATCACTCCCATCAAGACTTGCTGAATTAGAATTGGCTCTTCCGAGACAGAGATAAGGAAGGATCCCTCATAACAATCGGTCATCTCTTGAATGTTGAAGTCCTGGAGGATGATTCATCTTGCTACATGATGGATACACCATATGAAGTCTCTGTTGTCTTTTCAGAGGAGTTGGTCATGTTTCTAACTCTGAGCAGCATTCAGATCTTAGCTTCACTGAACCTATCAATGTATAACCTAGCTTATTTCTTGTTGTCCATGAGGAGACTTCCACAGAGAATGCCTCGCCTGAGTCCAAGTCAGAACCCATAGAGGACACACAAAAGAATCCGTCTTTTGTTGAAAAGCCTTTTGTTATCCTTGCAGTTTCGCCATCCTGAAACCTACATGCTGCTTACCAGCAATGCCGGCAGCAATACTGATAATGTGTCGCTCTGGTCTGCAGATGATGATGTCCTTCCAGCTCCAAGACAAAGCTCTCATGTTTTCAAGATGTCGTCTCTGAGGACTCAGAAAACTGTAGGAGATTGAATTCCCCAGAACTGTGACTTGTGGAGGGGAAGGAAAGGGATTGGAGTCAGGTAGATTCTGTAGTTGTAAAAAGGTGTGAATAATTGGAAACTCTGTTGACAGCGGAGAGACCGGAAAGTCCTGCCATTGACCAATGCCAGCCTGCCTCAGTGGCTGCAAACCCCGCCCATAGTTTCAATTTGTTGTTGAAAATAGGATAATATAGAATCATAGCATCCCTACCGTATAGAAGGAGGTTATTTGGTCCATCAAGTCTGCACCGACTCGCTGACAGAAAGCTTACCCAGGCCTTCTTCACTACATTATACCAATAATCCTAAGGGTTCCCCATGGCCAATCTACACATCTTTGTAGGAGCACCCAGAGGAAACCCACATAGACATGTGGAGAATGCAAACTTTACACAGCTAGTCACACAAATTTTGAATTGAACCTGGGTCCCTAGCTCCGTGAGGCAGCCGAACTAACTGCTGTGTCACCATACTGCCAAAGAAGCTGTAATATAAGGGTTAACAAATGGGATATGCTAATGTATGATGGAGCTGACAATGTATGACTGATATTAGTTGATCATGTATTGGAATCTTGAGAGTGTGAGGTTGGAATCATGCCTAGAAGTTATATGCCTACTCTGCAACTTGTTCAGATGTAGCACTAACAGATGATGTTCAGCAAATACCTGAGTGTGTCTACAGCCTGTCCAAGAACCAAGTCCCATGCCTACCGTCCAAGATAGAAGGACCCAATCTCAGAACATGCAGCAAACTGATAATCTTCACCACGAACATGTGTGATGTAGATTCTCACAAAGCATAAGGCTATTATCAAGTGTATGACACAAGATTGACCTGTCTCTTAATGTGACTGATTCTGACTGGAATAGAAATAGTGCCATTAATATTGATAATGAATTGTCGATCAACATTTTCTTGAAGGCATTTAACTCTCTTCACTTAAATTGGCAAAAGACTGGAAAGTGCACACAGTATATTCTAATTTTATAAAATAAAGAAACTCAAAGATACAATTTTTTTCAATATCACTCGACTCCCTAAGGAAATGCTTAAAGAATAAATGAATGAGAATGAATTACAACACATATTGTCCGCCACTTCAGAATTTTTAGATAGTCAACTACATCTTTAAATAGAGCTTTCTGCAGTTGCTATGGTTTAGATAATAATGTTTCAATGTCAAGTGAAATGCCAAAGAAAGGATTTGATGCAAGTAAGTGAATCAAAATGGAATGATACTTTCTCTTTCAAAAAACAATATTTCATTCTGAAAATGAAGGAAATGCACTCTTGCTATCAACAGTTCCATGCTGAAGAATGATATGATTCAGTAATGAATTGATTAAACATGCATTTTATATCTCAAAACTACCGATGAGCATTACAAGGAGCTTTGAACAATAACAAAAGCAAAACACTGTGAATGCAGAAGATCTGAGATAGAAACAAAATATCAGCAGATCAGGGTCTATGAAGAATGAATTCTCAAAGGGTGGCACAGTGGTTAGCACCACTGCCTCACAGCACTAGGAATCCAGGTTTAACTCCAGCCTCGGATGACTGCCTGTATGGAGTTTATACATTCTCCCTGTATTTGCTTGCATTTCTTCTGGGTGCTCCGGTTTTCTTCCACAGTCGAAAGACGTGTGGGTAGGATCATTGGCCATGCTAAATTGCCCCTTAATGTCAAGGGGATTAGCAGGGTAAAATATGTGGGGTTACAGGGATAGAGCCTGGGCGGGATTGTTATTGGTGCAGGTTCAATGGTCTGAATGATCTCCTTCTGCACTATAGGGATTCTGTGATTTCAGGTTGATGTCCTTTAGTTAGAATGTATGTTCTTCATATTGTTGTAAAAGCGGGTGGGTTTGAGATACTATGGCCCTGCCAGTTGCTGTGTAGTAATTCTAGAGATTGCTCACAAGAGAAAAGGAAGAGAGTGAGAGTTTTATAACAATGAGTGGAAGGATGCTATGGAAATGAAAGGACAGGTCCTCTGATATTCCTTTTACACGCTCTCAACAGTTTACTTCGAATCACCTTTGGAAAAGGCCAAGCAGATTATCTGCACCTAGAACTTCCTCAATGATCCACCTCTAAAATCACATATTACACCAACACTGACCTCAAGGAGAGATACTCAGGAGTTAGGTATATTCATTTAAACATCTATTGAGGCAGCACTGGTAAGCAACTCAATGGCGGGAAGCTTTTACACAGATTTCAAACGTATCACTCAGCCTATGCTATTCAGCGATTTACAGCAAAACAAAAGGGTAAGGCAATGTTACTGCCTGGCTTCTTAATTTCTCTCTCAAATTACTGCATTAGACATCTGCCCAATGTTTTATTACAGCTGGACAGAATTATGAATGTTTAAGTGCCATTTTTGTCTTGAGGGAGCAGCTTGCCATCAAGTCAGAGACGATGAATATCTTTACTTGTTCACATATCCAAGCTCTCCTGATGTCATTAAATGCAACAGGAACAGACATCTAATAGTGCTACCAAGTCATCCAGAATTATCATCCATGTTGCCTGGCACAAGGCAACACTATCACTGCCAACTCCACCGCTGCTAGCACTGCAGATTGGTGGCACAAGAGATTCCACAGGTATATGAGGTAATACACTACACACTTCTCAGTTTTATTCTTTGCCTACTGGTCACCAGCACACTCTTCACCAATGTTAAAGCAACACTTCCACATTTAACTCTTCACAATGTTCTCTGACTTCAACTCTCTATTCTACATATTACCATATACCAATCCATCACAGTCTAAGACACATCAACCCATTATTGTTCAACTCATTATATCTCAACCAATCAAGCCCCAGCACAACTCAACCAATCACTCTTCAATATGCCACACCACATGTTAATGCTTCATAATTCATCATACTCAATCACACTCCAATTCATCATAACTCAACTCATCACAACACAGCAAAGCTCAACTCACACTAATTCATCACACATCCAACATGACACCTCAACCATCACAGCTCAACCCCTCATATATTATCCACCACAAACAATCACAACAAATCAGAAATCATCTTACCTCATTCTATCACACTTCAAGCCATCAAAACTAATCTCTCACACATCAATTCATCACAATTGAATACACTGCATCTTAATGCATGATATTCCCTCACAATCTATCCGAACTGATCACACCTGAACAATTCGCCACACCTCAACACACCATACCTCAACTCCACAAACTGCCACGCCTTAACTCATCACAATATTAACCCATCACAACTCAATCCTCTTCACTTCCCAGCCCATTACAATTAAACCCCAAACTCCTCAATCATTTACAATCCTTCAAGAAATCATGCCTCAAATGATAATAACACATTCATATTTCAATTTATCATATTTCACATTAGACATCAGAAACCTCTATAGCTCAACCCAACATTTCGCAACTCACCAAGCCTTGACCTGTGGTAATCCCTTATGAAACAGTACTCCTCAATCCATCACACCTCACCCATCAGACCACAATCTATCATAGTTCAGCACATATTTCAATCCACTATAGATCAGCAGAACGCAAATCAGCTCAGAACACCTATCATAATTCCTTACACCTCAAAAAATCATATTCACTAACCAAATAACACATCAGACTTCAACAATTACAGCTCAACCCATCAGAAACCATCATATATCATGCACATCAACTCAACATACCTCAATCCATCATACTGTAATCAATACAATCCAACACAATCCATTATAACCCAGCACAACATATCACAATTCAAAAGAACCCATTACAATCCAACATAACATATTATAATTTAACACAACTATTACAATCCACACAACCTATTATAATCCAACATGACATATTACAGTCCAACAGAACTGATTAAACCCAACATAATATATTACAATTCAGCACAAACTATTATAATCCAACAGAACCTATTACAATCCAACATGATATATTGCAATTCAGCACAACCCATTACAATCCAACATAATCCATCAGAGTTCAATCCATCACAATTGAATCATTATTCCTCAATCCATCACAAAACCTCAATCCAGCCTCATCCCAATGACACCTATCACTCTTCTGATTCCCTCTGTGATATTAATAGTTTCCAGTTTCCTAGTTTTAACTATCTCCTCTTTTCCATGGACATCCAATCTCTCCACAGCCTGATCCACCACCAGGATTTCCTGGCAATTCTCTGCTTCATCTTTGAATGGAGATCCAACCAGTTTCCATCTACCACACCCCCTTCCGCCTTGTTGAACTTGCTCTCTCATTGAACAGCTTCACTTTTCACTCACCTCACCTTCTCAAGATTAAAGATGTTACTCTGTGTACCTGTATGAGTCCTAGCTATGCCTGTCTTTTTGGGGTGTACATTCCTTGTTCTGTCCTTACTTAATATCCTCCCTCGACATCTTTAGCAGTACACTGGTCATTGTGACTGCTGTTTCTA
Source organism: Sphyrna mokarran (assembly GCA_024679065.1). Lineage (NCBI taxonomy): Eukaryota > Metazoa > Chordata > Chondrichthyes > Carcharhiniformes > Carcharhinidae > Sphyrna > Sphyrna mokarran. The sequence continues at coordinate 76,307,707 of JAGIQG010000007.1, read as the reverse complement.
CCCTTTTCCTGCATTGAAAAGTTTCATCAAGTTAGCTTCCAATTTTCACTATCCTCTCATCTTCACAGGGTCCATCTCTGTCACTAAACTTCCCTTCCTTGACTTCTCTACTTCCATTTCTGGTGAACTGTTTACTAATGTTCATGATAAATCGATTGACTCCCATAGCTATCTTGATTATGTTTCTTTACAGACTGCAACCAGTAAGGATTCCATTCTTTCTCCTAGTTTCTCTATCTCTGCTGCATCTGTTTTAATGATGCAACCAGCCATACCAGAATCTTGGATATGCCCTTCTTTATCCCAACTGAGGATACTTTCCCACTTTTCCCACCATGGTTGACAGAACTCTTGACAATGGTCAACCCAATCCCTGCACTTCTGGTCTCATTCCTTCTCCTCAACCCTTGAACGATGACAGGGTTCCTTTTGTTCTCACTCTTCACCCCAACAACTAACACATTTGACAGATCATCTTCTGCCACCTCCACCACATTCAGAATGATGCCACCATCAAACACATCTTTCCTGGCCCTCCCAATATTCTGAAGGAATTCCAACATCCTGAGTCACTTCTCTATCAACCCAAACACAACATCCCCTTTGCTATACTTTTCTATGTATGTTCGGAAAATGTAATAACTGTCTTTTACCTCTTCTCCTCAGGGTACAAGGTCTGAAACACTCCTTCCATGCAAAACAATTATTAATTTGTATTTCTTTTAATGTAGCATTTTGTATTTGCTGTTCAATATGCAGAATAGGTGACCTATTTGTAGAACATCTCCATTCAGTCTGCAAGCATGACCCCTGAACTTCTGGTAACCTGTCATTTGAATTTCCTCCCTTGCTGTCACACTGACATCTCTGTCCTGAGCTTATTACAATGCAAGCATGAGAACAGCGCTCCATCTTTCAATTAGGCAATTTATAGCTTCTGGGCTCAATATTCAGTTCAATAATTTTGGATAATGAACTGTGCTTCTCTATTTTTGCCAGAATTTTACTGCCTTACCTTCCCAAGTTTCGTAAGATCCGAGGCCAATGGAGAATACTGTTCAGCAAGCCTCGTCCTTCCTGATCCCAGGGTAGGTGTGCCGGTAACACTCTGGCATCTGCCTCATTTTATTTGCAGGTTTCAGTCTTAACCTTGTCTTTCTCATTTTTTTTTTGTTTTGGGGCAGAAGCTGTTTGTTATTTTGCCATTCACATCACTTCTGGATCCATCTTTTGCCTTTTTGGCTATTTCCACCAAATCTTTTGTCATTTGCTGTCGTATGTCTCCCACCCCATCACAGACCTTCCCTTTTGTTTTTCTCTCCCATTTCACCACATTAATATCTATTGCTTTTCACACTTTTCCCAGTTCTGATGAAAGGTCAGGATATAGGGCTGGATTTTCATGTTCGGAGCAGGCAGTGGAATCAGGAAGTTTATTGGCTCAGCATACCCACCTCAGAAAAAATTGCCCACAAAAGCATGATTTTCGTTTTGGGATGTGGGAGGGGGTGCAGGTTGGGTGTGGGTGCATGCTGATATTTAACCTGCTTCCCCCAGAAAGAATTTGGAGATGGCCACAATGGCTGACAAGTGCTGAAGCAAGCTGTGTAAAATGTCGGCCTTAATTCTCTGAGGCTTTGTCTCAGATATTTTATTCACTAATAGGCCTGCTAGTTCTCACCCTTCACATACCCTCACCCCCCCACACACCCCATGCCCAACCCATGCCAAGCCATGCCATTGCATGCATCTTTACCCAACCCAATGGTCCTTCATAGCCACTGTGCCAACCTGTGCTCTTCCACTCACCCCACAACCCACATACCCACCACGTATCCCCAAATATCCTCAAAGGCCCTGCGTACCGTCCAAGCCCACCCATGTCCTTCCAAACCTCCAATGGACCATCATACTCTCCATGCCATCTCATAGCATTTCATGTCCAATCACCCAGTCTGCACAAAACCAATTAACTTTATTGTAACAGTGGTGTTTTTGTGGAAAAGCTTAAAGAAAAGCTGTTCAAACCTTCTTAAAAAACCTGCTGTTACTACAGTCCTATAAATAGAGTCAATGAACCAGGCCATTAAAATATCAGTAGCAGAAACTACAAATACGTAAGGCCTCTTATCTTACGTAAGTAAACATTGAGCCATCGACAAAATCTAAGGGAAAAAGTTGTCAAGCAAACAATTCTTTTCCCTTTGTGCATTTGTTATAACAGACTAATAGGTGATTAGGCTCTCAGCCAAGTTTCTTTATAAATATATGAATCGGCCATTCATAACGTCCATGGAGACTTACCAACTATGAGAAATCCAGCCCCAAAGCCTTCCTCATGGATGTTGCCAGATCTGCTGCGTAATTCCAGTAGATTTTATTTCAGCAGTTTTAGAATGTAGTTTATTTTTTAACAGGCAACTGCTATTGAATGATAGAGTTTACCCGTTTCAGAGTGTTGCTCCTCTAAAATAGCTAGTTGAAGTCTCCATCCAGTCAGATGTCAATCGCAGAGGGTGGCAACCTAGGGCCTACACATGGAACTGAAGGTAATAAAATATTTCTCATGCTTTAATTAAATTGTTCAATCAAAATAAATGAAAAAGCAATGACGTATCATACTTTTCAATGAATATGGTCATTTTGAGAGTTACCCATTGGCCACAATTTCAGCATAGTTCATTAATAAGCAGCATCATTGTCTGATCTGCGAGGATTCCCTCCTTGCAAAAACCTTCAATGACATATATTTAATCCCATCCCTACATGTAGGTACTATCGTTATAAACTTAGGTAATTGGGGCAAAAATACACAATAAAAATTTTTTGGGGGGATCAAAGGGAATTTTTTCCCAGTTTCCCCTTAGGTGAAGAAAAACATTGCACAGGACAAATGTCCTAAGTATCGTATTAGTTCTTAAAAATAGAATTACTAGTCAGACTGAATGCCAGGAAAGGGAAGGATTAAGGCTAAGTAAGCCCTGAATGCTTACAAAAAAAAGTTTTAAAAAAATTCCTGCAGCTTTCCTTATCTAGAAAACAAGTCAGACAGGCTGTCGGCCTGAAGATGGTTTGGGAAGGGGATATAAACTTGTTGAGGCCTTTGGGAGTCCTTTAGGTAGCAAAAGCTGGAAAGGAAGGAGCCTGGCATGTCTACTTAATAGTGTTCATTTGTGATACCAGCAGGGCAAATGAGGAGAATGGCACCAGAAGGTCTGGACTTCTTTAGCACAGATTGGTCACTAGAATAAGATGCTTTCTTCAGAAAGTAAGGAGATATAAGGCTGTGTTTTCCACTGAAATTGTCAGTTCCTAATTCTTAATTTAGTTTGAGTTATTTTTATAGTCCTTGTAGTTGGCTTTGTAATAAATGGTGTAGGAGTAACTTATCTAGTTGGAAAAGGTCTCTCAAAAAAGCAAAACGTAGATTTTTGTTGGAAAATTTATTTGTACATCTACACTAGTCAAAGGCTAGGCAGATATAAATATGTTTCACAGGTGTCCCTCATATAGAAAAGGTGAAATTTAAGCCAGTTTGTCCTGAAACAGCTACCAACATGGAAGTGAATGAAAGTGATCTTGTGATCCAGGAAGAATGAATGGCACCTCTATTGATAAATGTTCATTATGTTAATATCTCAGAAGACTAGTATCATTCTCCTGGGAGAGTGAAGCAACCAATGTTTCCATCTCAGCTTATGATGAGGTTATATTAATTCTGGCAACATTGCTAAATACAAGCAATCTACTCAATTGTCTGGCTACTGGTGCTGTTACTTTGTCAGCTGTGTGGGAATCTAATCCTAAATTAATCTTACCAATTTATATCTATTCTCAGGCACTGATTTCTGCTGTAGATTTTTAATCAGCAAACAGTTAATGCTGAATTACTATGACATAACTATTCCTGCTCTGTAACCTTTGATTTATTTCCTCAGTTAACCTTATCTACTAAATATATGTATATCCAATGTTTCTGATGCTATGATTCAAAGGTTAATAAACAGATTTGTCTGCTGAAGTTTTGGGAGTATTTGTGCCTTGGGATAGACTTTCACATTCATGCAGAGTGATCTGGTGTGGCAAATTGTATGCCCTTCTCTGAAGCTGAAATCTGGGAGAATCTATTAAGAGCATGGTCACTGCCCCATTTGATCACCACTTAGACAAAGCAGCCCGAACAATCTGCTGTGATTATTTAAGGGCCTACACAGCAGTATTTCCAGAATAGCCCATGAATTGCCCAGATATGACCTCCCACTATTGGAGGAGTTGGTGTAAACGGGACAGATTTGCTCTCATTTTTTGCTCATCTACACCGGAAAATGAGTGTTGGAGATGGATTGATAAAAGAGAAGTGCGGGAATCTTAATAGGACTCACATTACATCCCAATGTCCAGTAACTGGGGCAGTCACTTATGTTAGCTGAAACTTTGGATGTTTAAGTTAGTACCTTAGCTTAAAAATAATGTGTGATTTCTTGCAGCGATAAGTATTCATTGGATTGTACATGTATATTGTTTATGTCTTCTTGTTCATGTTTAATTTTCCCCTTGTGCTTCTGTTGTTTTACTTGCAGTACTCCTTTAATTTATGCATGTTCTTGGTTTTTAGTTGATAATTTCTTTAAGCAGCATTACATCTGTTCCAGTTTTTCATAGCTCCCTGTGCAGTATATCTTAGTGGTTGTGGATAAAATACCTTCAGCCATGTTAAGATATTAAATAACAGATGAAAAGCATTCAAATTCAGAAATTATCGAGGAAACATTTGATCTGGAATCCAAAAGTAGGATGTATGGAACCCTTCATCATTCAAAGGGATGCAGATGTGATTGTATTTAGACTAATCACAACCAATAGAAGAGAATATGCGCGCAGAAAAAGGGTTGTCTCAGATTTAGGATTGATTTGACTATTTGTTTAATACAAAATGGCTGGAATCCTCTGAACTCGGGTGCCCTATTATCATTGCCAGTGAGAATACAGAATTTGGCGTTCAACCAAATCTCTGTTCATTGCAGAAGGACCAGAGAATTATAGCCGTGGACAAGGTTGGAGAATTCTGGTCCACTGTAACTCTTATGGCATTTCTGTGAATGTCAAAAAGAAGAAAGGCAAATGTTCCAAGTTACAATTAGTACTAAATGTCTTCTGTAGTTCTTATGTTCTCAATTAAAATTAATCAATGCAATTTAAGTAAGTGAACTATTCAAACATAAATTTTAAATAAATTGTATAAACCGAAAAACAAATGATTGGTTGCATGCGATACTTTCCCTCATGAGCTAACTAAAATCCACTTCACTGTTAATTAGTCAGTTCCCTTGTGATAATACTTATCATATCACCTAGTTCATTATTTATTATTCACTTTGTATGAATTTCAGATCAACCCATTGTATAAATGAGAAACATAAATTTGCTGCTGTTTAGATGCATCTTGACTAAATATCTAAACTGATTTGCTAACATGCTCGGTCAAATGAACCAACAAACAGCAAAGAAACCAAAATAATTTTTGTCGCAAGAATAAATAATCATTCTGTTAGTTTTGATAAAGTTAATGTATCACAAAGCAAAAGGAATCCACTGCACCCCAGATAACCCTCCTGATCTTGTCATGAATCGTGATGCAACACTCTTTTAGGAAGTGTGATACTTTAATCCGGCCAGTAATGCTCAGGTCAAAAGTATCACATATAGTGCTGCAGAGTGACTCAATTAACCATCCATCACTGTAATTGTACGGAAAATGAACTATATTATACACTGTGCTGCATAGAGCAAAGGTAAAGGGTAAATAGTAGGTTAGTCTTCAGTGTTTGCAAGATAACATATGCGATGACTGCAAACGTTTTAGTCGCTTATTAAAATAATTAACTTACATATCAGATGGCTGTCCGAATTACAATGCACATTATAAGCCCTGGACCAAGTCAGTAACAATGGCATGAGAAGCATAATTCGAACTGCTGGAAACCAATGTCTACATCCACATTGTCAACACATGGAATGGGCAGCGCAAGTGTCACCAGCTGTACATTCTGTTGCTTAGCAACCTGTAAATCACAACCTGATATCACCTCAGCTTGTGTGAGTTTATAATTAATGGCTGTTTTTAAAAATAAAATGCCGGCTGGGTGAGGAGGAGGTTCCAGGTCTTATTTCTAAATGTGTACCAATGTATGGGGGGTCATTTTTACTTTGGTTATGACCAGGAGACTATTGGTTGTAGATTGACTGCCCGTGATACACGCTGCCCTTTCCATAGTCACTGAGTCTGGAATGATCTAGCTTTTCCCAGTGTGGTCATGAAGGGATATAATTTCCACTAATAATTTGATAACCAATAAAGAAAATGTTGATTTAATACTGTTCAGTGGATACATTCCGACTTCTCCAAAATGGATTATAAATGTGATGCTGAAGAGAGTTTTTACTTATTATGGCCAATAATGACAAAGTCTTATAGTGTTCCGCAGCAGCAGTAGAGAAATAAAAGAAGTGCATATATGCCATGTCCCCCAATGCCTCACATTCCTGCATTTCCCCCTCCCCCTCCCATCATCCCAATTCCAGGATACCTGGGGTTAGAAAGTGGAACTGCAGAGATATTTCAGATAGCCCAACAGCAGTGGCAAAAGTGAATAGCGTGGAGGATTATTTTTGTCAAACAGCAAGAATGTTATCTTATTAGCATATATTGCAGTTGAATGCCAAGGGCATAGTGGCTGCACAGCTCGTAGTGATTACAGCCTCAAGCACTTTAACTCTACTACAAGTGAGTCAATAATTGTGCCATTGTAAAGGAGCAATACATGAAGCAACTTAGGGAGGCTATGACAAAGTACATTTGGCCATCAGCAGACTTTTAAAATTAACAGCTATTCAGTACAATTAAGGGATAAATACTATTTTACCACCACTTCTATTTTATTTGGACAACCAAATTTGTAATTGAGCTTAGTTAGGCACCATTTAATTACACCCCATCGGACCGAAATGAAAATCTAGTTGGCTGCACACAACTGGGGGTAGATTCTAAGTGTATTGAGCCACTGCAGCGAGGGAATTTGGTGGAGCAGTGGCAACCCGAATGTTGAGCTTCCTCCGCACACTGAAACTCCACAAATTGCCTCAGACCTGATTGCCAAGTGCCCCGCCTGAAGGCGTAGCTGATTGACAGGCTTGGTTTCAAGTCAGGTGGAGTGCAGTCTGGAGGAAGTTGCAAAACCAGAGAAATCTGCATATCAACTGATAGGGTTGCTGAGAGGCACAATGTCTGATTCAGAAAGGGGAAAGCTGGCTAATCCTGGGAATTGTGGAAGGGGTCTGCAATTTTGAGAGTGGGTGGATCCTGATCTTGAGAGTCCCAAGATCTTGAGGATGACAACCCAGAGTCAGGGAGTATAGCTCAATAGAATAAAAGGTTGAAGTCCTGAAGCAGTGGAGGCCCGATGGGGGAAGATCCAAGGCATTATTGAGAGATTGGAGGCCTTGAGACATGGATAGGGAGTAAAACTGGTGACGTAGTGGGATGAGACTGGGGAGATGGGAAGCGCCAAAGAGAGAGTACAATCATAGGACATTGAGCAGGCAGATATGATGGATTCAGTAGCTAAATACAAAGGCTTCCTGATTCAGAATCTCAATTTAACTGGCAAGTTTTCTGAGGCCCGGAAAATACAGTCAGCTTGGTATTAATTTCAAATGGTGCATGAAAATAAGACATACAATCTCATTATAATGACTAAAATGCTAGCCGGCCACCTGGGAATGGGCCATCTTCTCACCACAAAAGCTGATATGGGCAAGTTGAGAAATTGAAGCTCACAGTTTTATCACTTTAAACCCACTGCCCACCTAACCTGGACCAAACTAGACCTGCCCATGTTGTGAGGCTAAAATTCTTCTAGCTGTAACAGTAAATGGGAGGATTTGAGCTGTTAATAGCGGGAAGTTGGAAATGTCAAAGTTGGGGAAATCTGTTTCATAGAAAGGAAGAGACAAAAATATGACTAACAGGGATTGTGGGTAGAGGTGGGAACATTGGGGTGGCGGCACAGGCTCGTTGGGCTGAAGGGCCTGTTTCCCATGCTGTTTTGTTCTTTGTTCTTTGTAAAGTCAATGGATTAGAAGCAGACGTTTAGTTGAAACAGATCTGAGGAAGTAATCTCAGAAGAGAAAAGGAAAGAAATGGGGCTGCATTTTCATGAAGGAGAGAGGAAGCATGAATCAGCAAAGTTCCTGACACAACAAATCCATCTCTATTAGAGGGGTCCATTGCTGTAACACTTGCTGTCCAGGGAGGGGGCCTAGATGGATTTGGACGCAACACCTCTAGAGGCAGGTCTAAGGCAGCAATGGAGAATGCAGCTTGTAAAGCTGACAGGCTAGAAAGTCCTGCCTCCATTTGGTGAGATATTGGCCCAGTTGTAATCATGAAAGTCAGATCCTCAAATCCTCACTCCTCATTCCTCAACCTCCCATGGCTCCGTATCTCCCATTCCCCCACCATGTCCTCCATGTCCCAATGGCTCCTCTATGCCATTAATATCTCTTGTTCCCCTACATGCACCAATACTTCCCAAGTCACTTCCATATTCCCCAAGCATACTCTATACCCATTCTTCCTGTATCCATCATATACAAAACCAATAAGCCACTAGCAAGATCAATAATATGACATACTCCTGGAATGCACACTGTAAGTGGACACTTTGAAAATCTGCTGAGAAAAAATATTCCACTTACAATTTCAAAAAAAGTATCAATCACAGAAATGTATTGTATCAATGACACAATTATTGTCCATTAAAAACCTCTTAATCTTGTGTAAATAAACAATTGAAAAAATAGAAAAATAAATGATATCTTATTACGAGATATTAAATATATCATTCAAACAAAACTATCATTTTCCCTGCTGCATAAACATCACCAACTGAGCTAAGTGGATTAGTTATTCTTGGATTAGTCATTCTCAGCCAAGCATTTACAATGAAGCCATCTTAAAAAACATGTTGTTCTTGCTTAATCAATGGATTAGTTGCCAGAAGACCTCATTATGAATGATTGGCTGAGCCCCAAAACTAATCCACTTAACTTAACAGGCAATTTTTACACAGTTGCAAAGGAAAGCAATAGCTTTGTTTAATTACATATCTATTATTTTGAAATTGTCAGATCTTTCTTTAAAGATTTTTTTAAAATCCAAGTGTTTATTTACACAGGATCATGCGGTGTGGAGTGGATTTTGTCTTTGATACTATGAATAGCTGGGTGTAATTGGCATCTTTATGAGAAGATAAGTGAGAAATGTAATACAAAGGGAATGTTGAAGTGTTGGTTTTTTTCTGGCTCCTGATTGAGAACTAAAGTTCCCACAACTTCTTTGAGGTGCTGCGAATGACATCTTCTTACAGATTCCATCAAAGATGTTGGAGTGGGGTGGAGGTGGGATTGAAATAGCACACTACAATGTTTCCAGCTAAGGTGGGAATGCTTTTTGTAGGCCTCTTCATCTTGCACTGGCAAAAATGACCAGAAATGGGAATGAAAGTGGGAATTCTGCAATAGGGTCACACCTCCCATTTTTAACAGCCTTCAGGCTTGGCTCAATTCCACAAAAATCCAGGACAATGACTATGAATTAATTAGAATGGGTAACCAATATCAAAATAGTAAATGAAAAAAAACAGGAAAAAGAACAGGATAAAAGTTTTTAAAAATCAAGAGTCAGAATTAATAAACATTTACACAAATGCACAATATTCAAATTGGTGTGTTAGAAGCTTTAATAACTGTGGAGGGATATTAGCAATGGTAGCTGTGTTAGTGACATAGGTTGGATAGTACTGTGACATTAATATTCCTGGTTACAATGTTTCTACATTTCTGTGGGAGTTTGGGAGAAAAATGAGTGTAGGATGTGTATGCTGGCATGTATTACACTTCTTCCAATTTCTACCTCTCTCTCACCTTCACAGGGTCCATCACAACTTTTCTTTTCTCTTGAACTTCACTGTCTCTATTTCTACAACTAAAATATCAATGAATGATCATTGTAACCACAGTGACATCAACATTTTCTCACAATCCTGCTTCCTGTAAGGATTCCATTTGGTTCTTCCAGTTTGTCCATCTCCATCACAGTTGTTTGAATCCTGCCAATCTTGACCAACATTTAAAAAAGTCTTCCTTTTTCCTCAACTGAGGATTCCCATCCCTTTCCTTCCCATAGTAGACAGGATCTCTCTTTCAATTAAGCATACTTGTTTATTTTTAATAACATGGTCTGCTCTATACTGGGGAAACCATATGCTGATTGGGTGATCGCTTCGTAAAACATGTCCATTGAGTTCACAAGCATGACTCCAATCTTACAGTTGCCTGTCATTTTAAGCCTTTACCTTGCTTTGTTCTTTGGTTGCTATTGTATTCCAAATAAGCTCACTGCAAGCTTGGGAAACAGCAACTCATCTGTCAATGAGGAACTTCACTGCCTCACATATTCAGTATTGAATTGAACAATTTCAGACAGTAATCCATGTACGCATTTTGTTTCCTTGCTTTTTGTTGCTTTCAGATTTACTCTTTTATTTTGGATGGCAGCTGTGCATCATTCTGGGGCCAGTGTGTTTTAAAATATGAAGAGAAGTTGGTTAGAATGGGATTGTTCTCCTTGGAGCAGACTAAAGGGAGGATCTGATTGACGTGTAAAACATTATGAAAGATATAGATGGGAAAGATATGAATATTTTCCCCTTCATAGAAGGGTCAATAACTAGGGGTATAAATTTAAGGTAGGAGATTTGGAGATGATTTCAGAGTAGTGGGAATAAGAACTCACTACCTGAAAGGATATTAGAGGTAGAAATGCTCACAACATTTCAGAGGCATTTAGATGAGCACTTCAAATGCAGTAGCATACAAGGCTGTGGACCAAATGCTGCAAAATGGGATTAGAATAGATAGACGCTTGATGGCAGGCACAGACATGATAGGCCAAAGGACATCTTGCTGAACTCAAAACATATGACTCTATGACTTTGTGAGTGTCGCTAGCTAGACCAGCATTTATTGTCCATCCCTAATTGCCCTTGAGAAGCTGGTGGTGAGCTGTCTCCTTGAACTGCTGCTGTCCATGTTGCGTAGCTGTGCGGTTAGGGAGAGAATGCCAGGATTTTGACTCAGTGACAGCTCTGATCATTTGTAGTAAATGCCAGCTCTGGTTGGGATTTTGGGTGGGTGAGGGGTGGGGGGGTGGTGCTGACGGCAGCCCCCTGACACCTTCATGAAGAGTGTGAGTTACCTTTTGGTCTGATTGGGATGTCCTTTAAACAAATGTCCTAATATCAGTGCAACTGAGCTTTACCAACACGTTGAGACCCTGTCCCCCCACATAATGACTTAAAACACACCTGTCTGTTTTTTTTGTAACATGGTATGATATGATTTGAAGAGACAATTTGCATATTTATCTGTTGAGAAGCATGCCGTTTTTCGTACCAGAACCAACACTCTGTCATTTTTTGGTAAGGTTTTGGCCATAGTATTTATATGGCTAATTTAGTTTAGTTTGTGGTCAATAAATACCTCCAGAATGTTGATAGTGATGAATTCAGTGAATGTAATGCCTTTCACTGTTAAGGAGCAATGGTTAGACACTCTTGTTGGAGAAGATCATTGCCTGGCACTTGTGTGGCACAAATGTTATTTGCCACATGTCAGCCCAAACCTGTATATTTTTTAATTCATAGAATCATAGAATCCCTACAGTGCAGAAGAAGACAATTCTGATAACAATCCCATCCAGGCCTCATCCTGGAACACTAATGAATAATTTAACATGGCAATCAACCTAACATGCATATCTTAGGACTGTGAGTTTCTTTAGCTTCAAATTGCTAAAGAAACTCATCTTGACTTTAAGCAACTAGTAAAGTGTCTGAAAAAGCAGGTGTTTGCACAGTCGATCCCACACTTTGATCTAGTTCTTGCTGTGCAGAAAGGGGAATCATCTTTTAACCACGAAGCTGTGATTCCAATCATGGATTTCAAAGAACACTCATTCTCCAACCATCTATAATCCCCACAAACTGTCCCCGCGCCCATTCCACTCCCCCTCAATCTATCATCCGCTGATTCCACTCTCCCACAAACTCTCCCCGTGCCCATTATACTCCCTCACAAACTCTCCGGGTACCTACTCCACTCACTCAAACTCTCCGGGTACTCACTCCACTCACTCACAAACTCTCCGGGTACCCACTCCACTCACTCACAAACTCTCCTGAGCCCATTCCACTCCCCCCCAATCTCTCACCCACTGATTCCACTCACCCACAGATTCATCCCATGCCCATTCTACTCCCTCACAAACTCTCCCCGCGCCCATTCTACTCCCTCACAAACTCTCCCTGTGCCCATTCCACTCCCTCACAAACTCTCCCCCTGCCCATTCTACTCCCTCACAAACTCTCCCGCGCCCATTCTACTCCCTCACAAACTCTCCCCTGCCCATTCTACTCCCTCACAAACTCTCCCCGCGCCCATTCTACTCCCTCACAAACTCTCCCCCTGACCATTCTACTTGCTCACAAACTCACCCCACACCCATTCCACTCCCTCACAAACTTCCTCCCCATTCCACCCCTTCACAAACTCTCCCCCGACCATTCCACTCGCTCATAAACTCTCCCCGTGCCCATTCTACTCCCTCACAAACTCTCCCCGTGCCCATTCTACTCCCTCACAAACTCTCCCCGCGCCCATTCTACTCCCTCACAAACTCTCCCCCTGACCATTCTACTCCCTCACAAACTCTCCCTGCGCCCATTCTACTCCCTCACAAACTCTCCCCGTGACCATTCTACTCCCTCACAAACTCTCCCTGCGCCCATTCTACTCCCTCACAAACTCTCCCCCTGACCATTCCACTCGCTCACAAACTCTCCCCGCGCCCATTCTACTCCCTCACAAACTCTCCCCGCGCCCATTCTACTCCCTCACAAACTCTCCCCCTGACCATTCCACTCCCTCACAAACTCTCCCTGCACCCATTCTACTCCCTCACAAACTCTCCCCGTGACCATTCCACTCCCTCACAAACTTCCTCCCCATTCCACTCCCTCACAAACTTCCTCCCCATCCACTCCCTCACAAACTTCCTCCCCATTCTACTCCCTCACAAACTTCCTCCCCATTCCACCCCTTCACAACTCTCCCCGTGACCATTCCACTCGCTCACAAACCTCCCCTGCGCCCGTTCTACTCCCTCACAAACTCTCCCCCTGACCATTCCACTCCCTCACAAACTCTCCCTGCACCCATTCCACTCCCTCACAAACTTCCTCCCCATTCCACTCCCTCACAAACTTCCTCCCCATTCCACTCCCTCACAAATTTCCTCCCCATTCCACACCCTCACAAACTACCTCCCCATTCCACCCCTTCACAAACTCTCCCCCTGACCACTCCACCCACTCACAAACTCTCCCCGCGCCCATTCTACTCCCTCACAAACTCTCCCCCCGCCCATTCTACTCCCTCACACTCTCCCCTGACCATTCCACTCCCTCACAAACTCTCCCGTGACCATTCCACTCCTCACAAACTTCCTCCCCATTCCACTCCCTCACAAACTTCCTCCCCATTCCACTCCCTCACAAACTTCCTCCCCATTCTACTCCCTCACAAACTTCCTCCCCATTCCACCCCTTCACAAACTCTCTCCCTGACCATTCCACTCGCTCACAAACTCTCCCCCTGACCATTCCACTCCCTCACAAACTGTCCCTGCACCCATTCCACTCCCTCACAAACTTCCTCCCCATTCCACTCCCTCACAAACTTCCTCCCCATTCCACTCCCTCACAAATTTCCTCCCCATTCACACAACACCCCTCACAAACTACCTCCCCATTCCACCCTTCACAAACTCTCCCCTGACCACTCCACCCACTCACAACTCTCCCCCGCCCATTCTACTCCCTCACAAACTCTCCCCCTGACCATTCCGCTCCCTCACAAACTCTCCCTGTGCCCATTCCACTCCCTCACAAACTCTCCCCTGCGCCATTCTACTCCCTCACAACTCTCCCCGTGCCCATTCCACTCCCTCACAAACTCTCCCTGCCCCATTCTACTCCTCACAAACTCTCCCCGCGCCCATTCTACTCCCTCACAAACTCTCCCCGCGGCCCATTCTACTCTCTCACAAACTCTCCCCCGCCATTCTACTCCGTCACAACTCTCCCTGCGCCCATTCTACTCCCTCACAAACTCTCCCTGTGCCCTTCCCACCCCTCACACTCTCCCCCCGCACCCATTCTACTCCCTCACAAACTCTCCCCGCGCCCATTCTACTCCCTCACAACTCTCCCCGCGCCATTCTACTCCTCACAAACTCTCCCCGTCCCATTCTACTCCCTCACAAACTCTCCCCGTGCCCATTCTACTCCCTCACAAACTCTCCCCGCACCCATTCTACTCCCTCACAAACTCTCCCCGCGCCCATTCTACTCCCTCACAAACTCTCCCCGCGCCCATTCTACTCCCTCACAAACTCTCCCCGTGCCCATTCCACTCCCTCACAAACTCTCCCCCTGACCATTCTACTCCCTCACAAACTCTCCCCCGACCATTCTACTTGTTCACAAACTCTCCCTGCACCCATTCCACTCCCTCACAAACTTCGTCCCCATTCCACTCCCTCACAAATTTCCTCCCCATTCCATCCCTTCACAAACTCTCCCCCGACCATTCCACTCGCTCATAAATTATCTCTGTGCCCATTTCACTCCCTCACAAACTCTCCCCATGCCTGTTCCACTCCCTCACAAACTCTCCCCGTGCCATTTCCCTCCCTCACAAACTCTCCCTGTGCCCATTCCACTCACTCATGAACTCTCCCCGCATTCATTTCACTCCCTCACAAACTCTCCCCGTGCCCATTTCACACCCTCACAAACTCTCCCTGTGCCCATTCCACTCCCTCACAAACTCTCCCCGTGCCCATTCCACTCCCTCACAAACTCTCCCTGTGCCCATTCCACTCCCTCACAAACTCTCCCCGCGTCCATTCCACTCCCTCACAAACTCTCCCCGTGCCCATTCCACTCCCTCACAAACTCTCCCTGTGCCCATTCCACTCCCTCACAAACTCTCCCCGCGTCCATTCCACTCGCTCACAAACTCTCCCCGTGCCCATTTCACACCCTCACAAACTCTCCCTGTGCCCATTCCACTCCCTCACAAACTCTCCCCGTGCCCATTCCACTCCCTCACAAACTCTCCTGTGCCCATTCCACTCCCTCACACTCTCCTCCCTGCGTCCATTCCACTCGCTCACAAACTCTCCCCGATGCCCATTTCACACCCTCACAAACTCTCCCTGTGCCCATTCACTCCCTCACAAACTCTCCCCCGCCCATTCCACTCCTCACAAACTCTCCCGTGCCCATTCTACTCTCTCACAAACACTCCCCGCGCCCATTCCACTCCCTCACAAACTCTCCCTGCGTCCATTCCACTCCCTCACAAACTCTCCCTGTGCCCATTCCACTCCCTCACAAACTCTCCCTGCGTCCATTCCACTCCCCCAGAAACTCTCCCCCTGCCCATTCCACTCCCTCACAAACTCTCCTCCACCCGTTCCACTCCCTCACAAACTTTCTCCCTACTCCACAACCCACAAACTCTCCGTACACGCATTCCTCTCTCTCACAAACTCTTCCCTTACCCATTCCATTCGCTCACAAACTCTTCCCACGTCCATTCCACTCCCCACAAATTCTCCCCATCCACTCCATCCTTTCACAAACTCTCCCCACACTCATTCCACTCGCTCACAAACTCTTCCCGTGCCCATTCCACTCGCTCACAAATTCTCCCTATGCTCATTTCACTCGCTCACAAACTCTCCCTGTGCCCATTCCATTCCCTCACAAACTCTCCCCATGCCCATTCCACTCCCTCACAAATTCTCCCCGTGCCCATTCCACTCGCTCACAAACTCTTCCCGTGCCCATTCCACTCGCTCACAAATTCTCCCTATGCTCATTTCACTCGCTCACAAACTCTCCCTGTGCCCATTCCACTCCCTCACAAACTCTCCCCATGCCCATTCCACTCCCTCACAAATTCTCCCCGTGCCCATTCCACTCGCTCACAAACTCTCCCCGTGCCCATTCCACTCTCTCACAAATTCTCCTCCACCCATTCCATTCCCTCAAAAACTCTTCCCTTGGGCAGTGCTGGGGGGCCTAGGGTGGCATTGCCAAGTTAGCAATGCCCAAGGGGCACCCTTTCAGCGCCCGACTCTCTGGAGGGCTTTGATTGCTCTCCTCACTCCAGCGCAGTGTGGCCACCAGCTCCATGCAAGTGAAACCATTTTGCCGTGGCTGGGGAGAGGCTACTGGGCCCAGAGTCTTCAGTCCCAGGCCTGCTAACTACATTTAAAATATATGGAAATTTGTGTCTGCATATATTAGGCAGATTCACGCTGATTTCTACTGCAGAGCTGATGGTGCCAGAAATCCAGTACTGGAAGATGTACAGAGGCCATGGCACTCAGACAGAGCCCTCAAAACAGCCTCCGCTAGAGTCTCCTGGCCCACTGTGCTACAAAAGCAGTGCAGTGGAATGGAAGAATTTCCCCCTGTGTCTTCAACGTGGCCTCAGGGCCCTGCATGCCTGATGTCTTTGGGGAAGGGGTCCACTCGCCTGCCAGCGCAAACCTCAGCTTCCCCACATTGTTCCTTCATCATGGATGTCCACTGCACCTCTCCCTCAACCACCACACCTCTCTTTCGACATTGCACTTCTCCCTTGACACTGTCCTGCTCTCTCGACACTGTACCGCTGTCTTGATGCTGCACCTCTTTCTCGACACTGTACCTCTCCTTCGATCACTGTACCTCTCCCTCGACCACCACATCTCTCCCTCGGCGACTTTGATATCAAAATGTGATGTATGTTAGGGCATAAACCCTTTGAAGGAACAGATCATGTGACCTGGGCTGTGGGATGAACTGGATGGAAATGATCCTGAATGGTCCATCAACATTTGAAAGGTGGAGCCAGTAGACTGAATAAAGATCTGTGTTCACTGACAGCTGGCTATGGAGAAGTTCTTGTGGAGACACCTCAGTACTAAGAAGTTTAACAAATAATGAGTGAATTATGATCATTGCTAATCCTTCGGGATTGTCCAAGAGGTTTCCACTATTGAAAATTAGTCTCCTGGATACTGCTACAAATAACCTGTGAGTACATACACAAATAGGCTTGCACTATTGCCTTCTATATTTCACATTATCAGACAATTAGCTGAAAAGGTTTTATTTTAGTAACATTAAGACAGAAAACCAAACTCTCCTCTGCACTTTCTCAAAGCTAATAGAGTTTGCATTACTAGATTACGATTAGTAAGAATGACTTCGCAATGAGAGCAAGGTTTTGTTCTGATTGACATTTTTTTCTCTGTTAAAGTTGGATTTCTATAGGCAGAAGTGGAATGTCAGCGTCCAGGTGGTCTCTCACTTATCTATCCAATGAGAAGTTGGAGTCCTAAAAAGCTAGGAGGTGGATTTTCCCGCCCTGTCTGCCGCAGGATTCGGAGCAGGTGAGGGGCACACCATAGAAAAGTCCATTGACATCGGGTGGGATTTTCCAGTTTTGAGCTTCACGCAGCTGGAAAAATTCCACCCTAATAGATTCCCTACAGTACAGAAGAAGGCCATTCTGTCCATCAAGTCTGCACCACCCATAATCCCACCCAGGCCCTATTCCCTTAACCCCATGCATTTACCCTAGCTAGTCCTCCTGACACTATGAGGAAATTTACCACCGCCAATCAACCTAACCCGCACATCTTTGGATGAGGGTGGAAATTGGAGAACATGAGAAGAACATGCAAACTCCACACAAACAGTTATTCGAGGCTGGAATTGAACCTGGGTCTCTGGCACTGTGAGGCAACAGTGCTAACCACTGTTCCACTGTGCTGCTCACAGTTAAATTGTCTTTTGTAAATGCATGAGTTTCTAAGTTTCCCATTGTTGCTCCTTACAGTATTTGATATCAGCTAACATAACCTGTAAGTGATTTCAGTGAACATGATTACTAATGCCATATAGATCACAGTTGCCTCAAAATGAATGAAAGCTTTCAATATTTTGAAATTGGTTTGTTTAAATGTATCATAAAACAAACATTGACTGTATTTTGGCTATGTTTGATGCCTTCAGGTATTTTAACTCAAGTTAAGGTCACTTAAGTGGCAAGAAGCAAATGTCGACTGCAGTAACTCACAATTGCAGTTCATATATATACATATATTTAAATCTGGAATTAAACGATAGCCAACAATTCATTCAAATAGTAGAAAAGCAAAACCAGGGAAGCGTGCATATATCTACCCAAAAGTAAAATGGCATTTTAATAGTGTTTGTTGCATATAAGGGTTTCTATTTTTACTCTCTGTAGAAAGAGCATGTTAGCATTTACGTGGTAACAAACTGAGATGAGCTAAAATGCTGGGTGTTTGGTAACATACCTTCTGGACATTATTCAAATTGTTGCTAGTAACTAACTGACAAAGCGTTTGGTGTTACCTGTTTTGCTTTTAATTGCAGAATTTGACGAGTTTAAGCAAACACATTACCTAATTGCCCCTTCTGCTTGTCAGCTCTGACTGGATTGATAAAATGCAAATGAACAAATCATTAACGAGCACCGGTTATGAATCTCTCAGGCAGTTCAGGACCCTATCAAATCCTGCAGCTATTACTTTGTGTGATTGATGTACTATTGTAAGTGATTGTTCCTGATCTTATTAAATCTTATTGATTTTTTCCCCCTAGTTTCTATTTTATGCAGGAACAGGCTAGGACTATTATGAATGTTGCTGAACACTGTTAATCAAGCTTACATAGCTATTTTGATGGCAAACAATTAGAAATCTGCAGCGGTACCTTGCAATTAGCTTCAGGGATACAGACTTCAGCGCTGTAATAATGAAAAAGACCTTCTGCTGCAAGAAACTTAATGAGATTTAGAAGTTCAACCCTGAGTGACCTTTGAAAAGCGGCCAATCAACAGACTAAGATTTGTTTATCTATACCATTAAAAAAAATGTTGAGGTCTTTTTTCATGTCCACAATGTTCTACTCAGAAAGTGTCCTGGCTCTCTCTCTGTTGAATGCTTTCCTTTTCATAATTAAAACTGTCATAACCTAATGAAATTTCATTTACCATAGTGCCCTGACTTTATGTTAGTATTTCATTTCAGGCCTACATGATATATAGTAACTTAATCCCATTGATCATAAATTTTATTTGAAAAGTAAATTATGTAATTATTATACATAATGTATACAGATACTTATCAATGGAGTATGCTATAAAAACTAGTATGTAGAAGAAGGGTTTATAAAATCTTTTCCAGTTTTAAATAGTTTTCATAGAATGTGTAATTAAATCAAAATGATATTGAAAAGGTGATAGTAACGCAAACCTTCAATGACCAGATAAACTCTACTGCAGGCAGTAACATGACTAAGAACATTATAGTGTAACATGAATGTGAACAAGGCATACAAATATAGGAACAAGAGTACGCCATTTAACCCAACAAGCCTGGCCTACCATTCAATTAGATCATGGATGTTCTATGTCGCTATTCCATTTATTTATATCTGTTCCACATCCTTCGACATCTTTACAGAATGAAAACTATTGATCTCAATGTTGAAAATTGCAATTGACCCAATGCCCACTGCCTTCTTTGGGAGATGGAGGGGAGGATGAAAGGAAATGTGAAAAGATGTGGCTACATTTTACTCTTAAGTACACTGGCTTGAAAATTTCAGTCCAGAATTTTGTAACCATAGGTGCCACCATGGGAGACAATAGTATTCCTGTTAATCCTGATGGATTCTGACATACATTTGCATGTTGTTGGAAACTTTAGCATGGCCTTTAAATGCATGCACCAGAAATACGCAGAGCAGGTAAATACTGATATCTATTTGCATTGATCTGACATCTTGCTGACCATTTTTGACCTCACCACTCTAGTTAAACATGCACAGCAGAGCATGTGTTCAGAAGCATACCAGCTAAAGGCATCATCAACGAACTTGTAACTTTCTACTGGTCCTTGCTGAGTTTTTGAAAGTTGTGTTTGGAGTGTTCAGGAAACATAGAAACATGTACTGGGAGCTGTAGCAAGCTGTTAACTACAACATCAGGGCCCCCAGATTTGGGTGTGAGAGTTGCAGTGCTCTCTTGGGAATCATCATTAGGGACCTTTAGAGTGGCATTCACAAACATTAGTGCATGCTCTCTGTCCTGTTGCATCATCTCTGTTGCTCCCATCAGGCCTTCCACTTTTCTCCAAGCTCAGTCAGGTCAGCTGTGGTTGAGTCATGTCAGTTGAGAGCATTTTCATCCCTGAGACATAAGGTTTTGAGTTCATGTCCTATTTCAGTGCACATCTGAACACACAAATCAACTTTGACACTCGCTACTGAGGGAGTGCTGCACAGTCAGAGGTTTTGCCCAGGTGTTTTGGTTTTCTGATCAGGTATTGGCCAGAAAAATGGCTTGCCCACATCCTGCCTTAGGGCATGACTGTCCTCAATTTTGAGCACTCATTTAAAGGCCACTGTTGGTGTTCCAGCAGGCTAATGTTCCAATGGTCAAAGGATGACATTGGATGTCTGTCTCTTTCCTCAAATTTAAATTATGCCAGTGCCTCAAAATTGTGGTCCTCTCTTCACCACCAGAAAATTGTTTATCTAAAAATTCAAATTGACCTCATCTATGGCCATATGTGACTTTCTTGATTTGATTTGATTTATTATTGTCACACGTATTAAC
Source organism: Sphyrna mokarran (assembly GCA_024679065.1). NCBI lineage: Eukaryota > Metazoa > Chordata > Chondrichthyes > Carcharhiniformes > Carcharhinidae > Sphyrna > Sphyrna mokarran. The sequence goes on along the minus strand of JAGIQG010000007.1, from coordinate 76,286,815 downwards.
ATATAGTGAAAAGTATTGTTTCTTGCACGCTATACAGACAAAACATACCATTTTTAGAGAAGGGAATGAGAGGGTGCAGAATGTAGTGTTACAGTCATAGCTAGGGTATAGAGAAAGATCAATTTCATGCAAGCTAAGTCCGTACAAAAGTTTGACAGCAGCAAGGAAGAAGTTAGGAGAGCCAGAACGGGTCATGAAAAGGCCTTGGCAGGTAAGATTAAGGAGAATCTCAAGGTGTTCTATATGTGAAGGGTAAAAGGATGAGAAGTGAAAGGATTGGACCTTTGAAAGGTGAAGAGGGAAAAGTTTGTGTGGAACCGGAAGAAATGGCAGAGGTGCTTAATGAGTACTTTGCCTTGATATTCACAGTGAAAAGTGATCTGGGAGGTTGTACTGCAAGTTTGCAGCAGATTGAAAAGATTGAGTATATGGATGTTAAGAAAGAGGATGTGTTGGAACTTTTAAATTCTATCAAGATAGATAAGTCACCAGGACTGGATGGGATATACCCCAGGTTACTGTGGGATGTGAGGGAAGTGATTGCAGAGCCTCTGACGATGATCTTTGCATCGTCAATGGAGACAGGAGATGTTGTGGAGGACTGGAGGATTGCAGATGTGGTTTCTATTTTCAAAAAACGGATAGCCTGGGAAATTACCAACCAGTGAGTCTGACCTCAGCAGTTGGTAAGCTGTTGGAGAGGATCCTGAGGGATAGGATTTATGAGCATTTAGAGAAGTTTAGCTTGATCAGAAATAGTTAACATGGCTTTGTCAAGGGCAGGTCATGCCTTATGAGCCTATTGGATGTCTTTGAAAATGTGACTGAACACATTGCCGAAGGAAGAGTGGTGGATGTGGTTTACATGGATTTCAGCAAGGCATTTGATAAGATCCCCCATGCAACGCTTCTTGAGAAGGTCAGAGGGCGTGGGATCCAAGGGGCTTTGGTCTTGTGGATCTGGAACTGGCTTGCCTGCAGAATAGGAAGTCTGACAACACCACATTTAAGTCTAACCAATTTATTTGATAGTAAACTCACAAGCTTTCATGGTGTTTTGACCTCTTCATCAGGTGGATGAGGTGTTCTGGTCTCCAACAGCACATATAACAGCACAGACTGTTTACAGATTACTGATTAGAATGCAAATCTTTACACCTAACCTGCTATTCAAATATTAAAGTGGCAAAAAACCTCACTTACTGTGCTGCCTGGAGACATCTCTTTCACCTGTGCTCAGTACTCCGTCCACTCACATTGTTAGCCATTTTAAGAATCTAGGACTTGCTGTTTGTAATTTTCATAAATGACCTGGATGAAGAAGTGGAAGGATGGGTTAGTAAGGTTGTTGACAATACGAAGGTTGGTAGTGTTGTGGATAGTCTGGAGGGATGTCAGAAGTTGCAGTGAGACATAGATAGAATGCAAGAATGGGCAGAGAAATGGCAGATGGACTTCAATGCAGATAAATGTGTAGTCTTCCATTTTGGCAGGAACAATGGGATGAAGGAGTACAATATCAAGGGTAGGAGTCTTAGCAGTATTGAGGAGCAGAAGGATCTTGGGATCCGGGTCCATAGGACTCTGAAATTGGCCTAGCAAGTGGAGGATGTGGTCAAGAAGGCGTATGGTGTACTGGCCTTCATTAATCGAGGGATTGAGTTTAGGAGTCAGGAGGTAATGCTGCAATTTTATAAGACCTTATCAGACCCCACTTGGAGTATTTTGTACAGTTCTGGTCGCCTCACTACAGGAAAGATGTGGAAGCTTTTGGGAAGGTGCAGAGGAGATTTACAAGGATGTTGCCTGGATTGGGAGGCATGCCCTATGAAGGTAGGTTGAGAGAAATAGGTCTCTTCTCCCTGGAGAGATGAAGGCTATCTGATAGAGGATGAAAAATGTTGAGAGGAATAGATATGGTGGATTCTCGGAGGCTATTTCCCAGAGCTGAAATGGTTGCTACGAGAGGACATAGGTTTAACATTTGCCAACATAGGTTTAAGGTGCTGGGCAGCAAGTACAGAGGAGATGTTCAGGGTATGTTTTCACTCAGAGGGTGGTGAATGAATGGAATCGGCTGCCGTCGGTGGTGGGGGAGGCGAACTCACTGTGGTCTTTTAAAAGAGAGGAGGGAGTCCAGGACAGGTTGTTAGTGGTCTGGACACTTAAAAACTTGAAGCTCTCGACGCTTTCTACTTCGGCCCTGTTGATATAGAGAGGTGTATGTTCCCTTTTACGCTTCCTGAAGTTGATGACAATTTCCTTGGTTTTATTGACATAGAGGGAGAGATTATTGTTGCTGCACCAGTTCACCAGATTCTCTATCTCATTGCTGTGCTTTGTCTCATCATTGTCAACATGGAGATTTTGGCCTCGCCGATCTTGTGGGATTTCTGTACTCTGTCTCATCATTGTTTGAGATCCGATCTACCTCGTTGGTGTTGTCAGCAAACATGAAAATGGAGTTGGAGTGGAATTTGATCACACAGTCATAGGTGTATAAGGAGTATACTGGGGGACTGAGAAGACAGCCAAGGATAGGCACTTCCTTCTATCCACATTACTGATCTTTTTAACTTAGTCATTTTGCCAATATACGACTCCTTCATCCAAGATTTTGATATACGTGGTACAAAGCTAAGACCCCAGTGCACGTCGCTGGGAACATCACAAGTCACATCCAACACATGTGCCTTTAAAGTAGGCAAAAAAAACCTTGTGAGATAAGTTCAGGAGCATTGCCTTTATCCCTACTTTCCATCTCCTACCACTTATCCAGTCACCAACTGACATTAGATAAAAGCAAATTACTGCGAATATTGGAATCTGAAACCAAAATAGAAAATGATGGAAAATCTCAGTAGGTCTGGCAGCATCTGTGAAGAGAAAAGAGCTAATGTTTTGAGTCCAGATGATCAACTTGACAAAGGGTCATCTGAACTCGCATCAGCTCTTTTCTCTCCTTACAGATGCTGCCAGACCTGTTGGGTATCAACTGACATCACATGGTTACCTCCAATTCCTTATAGTTTCATTTCTGTGAATAAATTATTGTGCAGAACCTTATCAAAATAATTCTGTACAAAAAATCCAATAAAATTGCCTATACATCGCACTAGTGAGTGCCTCGAAAATGCGGCTAAATTCATCAGGCATAAACTTCCAAGTTCATGCTGAATCTCTGATCAGTTCATGTTTGTATTGCTGCTCAGTTGTCTATCTTTGGTGATAGATCATTGTAATTTGCTACAGCAGATGTAAATCTAGTGCGTCAATAGTTACTTGTTCTTTCATTCCCTCTTTTCTTATTGATGGATTAACATTTTTAATTCTTCCATGAAATGCAAGCTAGGCCAATATCTATTCCCCATCCCTAATTGCCCCTGAGAAGATGGTAAATTTCTACAGTGCAGGAGGAGGCTATTCAGCCCATCAAGCTGCACCAACAACAATTCTATCCCTGGACCTAACCCCGTAACGTCAAATATTTACCCTGCCAATTCCCTGATACTAAGGAGTAATTTAGCATGGCCAATCAACCTGACCTGCATATCTTTGGACTGTGGGATGAAACCAGTGCACCTGGAGGAAACCCACGCAGACAAAGGAAAATGTGCAATCACCACACAGACAATCACTCAAGGCCAGAATTGAACCCACATTCCTAACATTGTGAGGCAGCAGTGCTAATTACTGTGCCACTATGTCACCCACATGATAGTGAGCCACCTTCTTGAACTTTTGCAGCTCACTTGGTTTAGGTACAACCATAGTATTGTTAGGAAGGGAGTTCCAGAATTTTGACCCAGTGACAGTGAAGGAATGGTGGTATAGTTCCAAGTCAAGATGGTATGTAGCTTGGATGGGAAATTCCAGGTGATGATGTTCCCATGTATTTGTGTCCTTGTTTTTCTAGAAATCATGGATTTGGAAGAGATTGTTGCAGGAGCCCTAGTGAGTTGCTACAGTACATTTTGTACATGATACAGACTTCTATCACTAATATAGTGGAGGGAGTAAAAGTTGAAATTGGTAGATGAGGTGCGAATCATATGGCCTGATCTGTCCTGAATGGTATTGAACTTCTTGAGAGTTCTTGCAGATACACTCATCGAGGCAAGGGGAAAGGATTCAATCACATTCCTGACTTGTGCCTTGTAGTTGGTGGACAGGCTATGTGTTATCAAGAGATAAATTACTCTTCATAGAATTTGTGTGGACTAGCCATAGTGTTTGTGTGGCTAATCCAGTTTAATTTCTGGTCAATGTAACCTCCAGAATGTTGATGTTAGTTTGATTCTATCTTTTTGGAGATAGTCATTAGCTGGCAATTGTGTGAGATTTACAACTACTAATACAAAGGCACTAATCCTAAAACTAGAGACCTTCAGCAAATAATCTACTTGTGCAATTTATTTCCCTATTTCTTTAAATTCTGGGTGAAAACTATTGAATCCTGAACATTTATCTATCTATTAAGAAGCATTATATTCTTCATTATCTTTTTTGAAGCAAGTCTCATCTCTTGATTTATTTTTAGGCTCTTCTTTCGTAATGCTAGCATTTTATCCTCTTGCTTTGCTGTATGTTAGAAAAACATTTGCTATTAGCTTTGATGTTGCAAGTCTTATCTTCATATTTCTGTCTTTGCAACACTTGTTACTTTCTGTCTATCTTTTGTTGCTTGTTGTAGTTCTTCCAGGCCACTGATTTATACTTTTCCTTGCATTTGTCTGTACCCCATCTTTTGCCTTTCTATTATCTCTCAATTCATTTATTAGCCATGTCTATCAAAAAATAATGATGTGACTTCCTACTTGTCATGCAACACAAACTGTAATACTCACGTAGTATTCAATGCTCTTTTTCATTACTGAACTTGATATAACAAGCCTTGTTCTTTTACTAAAGTTAAAAACCTCTTCACTGTCTTTGTGCTGTTTTGTTTTATTTCTGTAGATATAATATTTTATGTTTGAGTGAATGACATAAATAAATGCTAATTTATATCAAACTCCATAGAATGGCAATAGTATTTCAAATAGTTAATGTACTTATTTTATACATTTCTCATTGAACTAACCAGTAATCCTGGGTTTATTAATGCTACTCACACCAATACTGTAGTGACAAAAGGATTAATGCATCCTAACACTGCAAAAGGTAGCTTTTATACAGAATTTTGGAATTCTCTTCTTTCATTCAAGCTATTGCAGTAATTGTCAAAATCAAAGTTAAATACAGGAAAATTGGAATCGGGTTTCAAAAAAGGAACATAACTAACTGAATTAAGATGTTATTTTTAATTTGTGCATTCATTTTCATGAACATCTCCAAGAACAATAAACCATCCAAACTGTGGTCATGAAATGTCCCATCGCTCTCAACATTTATGAAACAGGCATCCTCAGGGATGTAACAACAGTGAGACATTTTCTGCACACAATTCCAGGAAACTTAGTTTTTCTTTTTCAAACTGGTTCCTTTGCAAGTTATGGGGCATCGTCAATTATACAATGTTGTAATTTGTGTACTTGTCAGAAATCATATGGTGTACCATAATGACAAGGTCTATTATATTGGCAGCATACAAACATTATGCCTTCCACCAGAATAGAATACACTTTAATGCACTCTTCCCAATATCGATTAAAGTGTGTTCATTCAGAACTATTGACTGTTCTTCAATATCTGGGTCTAAAACATCCACTGAGATGTATAAAGATGAACAGAAAATGCTGTCTCTATCATGTCTCTTAGAGTCACCAACACAATTGCAATGGACATTGAATTGCATTCTGCCATTTAATAGGAGGCAGATGTCCATTTCTTCAACCTAGCTGTATCATGTTCTATGGTAGCCAGATGGGGGACATCCAATGGTTGTGTGAGGTGGGGAGGCCAGCCCCTGACTCTGTGGTGGGGAATGAGTTTAATTTCAGTGTTATCAAAGCAACCTTTAATGATGGTGCCCCAATCTGTAGAGTCAGGCTTGCCAGCTCTATTAGTCTCTGCATGACTGGTGGAATAAAGTAGGCCCCCAGATTTGCTTTTACCAGATTGGCTAAAGATCTGATGTGAAACCTCAGCTGTGCATCTGGAGAGATACAGGCAGCTTTTCAGTCACAGCCTGAAACTCTGTCAAACTGTGAGAACTTTCTGCCCAAAGTGATTCTGGTAAGCTGCATTCATGATATGCTAATGTTGGCAAATGGAATTCCCAAAATGGATCAGTTGGAAATCAGTTGATCCACAGACAACCATGAGAGTACTGAAGGGAAAATTTTGATTTGTTTTTCCACCTACAGAAATCTAACCTTTGGCTTCACTCCAAATTTTCCACTATTGCTCTCAAATTATCGTTGGGCTCACAAATCTCTATCTAAAGTCTGCAATTGGAATTTTAATTTACTGGCTCTCAGTATGGGTCCTGATGTCTTCCCATGTTAATACTGGGTGAATTGGCATGGTAGGTGTAATGGCAAAGGGTGGTAGGATATGTGTTGACATGAATTGATATTAAGTTGGCATTGGGACTATAACAAGTTATGCAGTGCATGGAAAGCATAATTTGGCATGAACCATAAAGGACCAAGGCAGGTGGTGGCATGGACGGACATGGGGAATGTGTGGAGGCTGAGGTGTTCTGCGGGATGAAGGCTGGAGATTTGCTTTTTGTTTTACTGCTTTTTTTCTATTAGAATTTTTCTGTTTAGACTGCTGGAACGCAGGCTACCTTCCACCCAGCTCACCTTCAAACATGGCATCCTTCACACTCATGCAATGAGAGGTAAATGGGATTTTATAAGAAAGATTAGGTATGAGAATAATTTCATCTTCAATAGTTTTAGCTCCGTGCTAGTTTAAACCTCAATCATGACCTTCTGAAAATGGCCAATACTATCTCTTCCGTGGTTTTTAAGAATGCAGGCACATGTTTCCTTGACTTAATTTCTTCAGCTGTTGCCTTGCTCACTTTGTCCAGAAAAAGAGAGGGATGTGTGTCAGTGAGTACCATGCTATATGTTTGGGCAATGTGGTTGTCGTGTTTAAACAGTTAGCAGTACATGCAAATGTCAGATATAGGTGTGTGTTTGCAACAGTGGTAAGTGTGTGAAGGTGAGATGATCGAGTTATCCATGAGTCCTGATGGATAGAGATTGTTGGTTGTTAAGTAAATGTGATGTACATTGAAGACTATGTGCAGTTAGTGGTGCAGTCATAGGATATGAATTACAAACATATATTCATGGACCTTGTCACTTATGTAAGACCATTCAATTTTTTGTGGTGCCTTGTCTAGGTCTTTAAGGTTCAGTTCCTGGCACTGACTTCCATAGCTAGCTGCTCCAACTGCCTTTACAATATATGAATAGAGGGTCTTCTGACCCTCCTGTGAATACCTTTCCATCTCCTCCACTCAGACCTCTAGTACAGGGTCACAAAGCGGGGAAGCCTGCAATCCCTCATGTTCAATATTTCTTCTATACTTCCCAAATCAGAATCAGCGCTCAAATGATTTCTTGCATCTACTCCAGCCACAGTTCCCCTCTCTTTTAAGAGGTGCAACCTAACGTTAAACCTTGCATGCTAACTTTAAGCACCGAACTTTAGCTCTAAATTGTGCTATCAAGTATTAATTTTGGATTTGCGCTGATGCATGCAGTCAATCAACAATTTGAGCTGGCTGTACATAGGGACCATGCTACTAAACAGGCAATATGAAGATGCCATGCTATCTGCATTACATGAAACAAGCACAGGGTAATTGCACAAGACAATCCCTATGCCTTTATTCAGCGACGACCCAATTTAATCACCAGAGTTTTCACCAGTTCATTTTTAAAACAACTGCTGCAAAGCAGAACATTAAGGATATGTTTCCGAACACCATAATGGGAGCATTGTCACCAGAAACACTGCAACAATTGGAGGGGAAAGACCACCACATCTCATCAGGTCAGCAAGAAATTGGCAATGAGTGTGACTGAGCCAGTGAGAATACAAAAGCATAATGTAATTTGGATTAGATCAACTGATTATTTTCACTTGTACTACATTCCTTGTCAGATTCAGTTCTTAATGTGAGAATCTTTGCATATATTGAATACAACTATAATATCCCTTCATTTTTATCAATGTCATGTGTTGCCATTTTACAGTTATACACCTGTCTTCCCTTGTTGCTCTTTGAGAAATGCCTCTGGATCTTCCTCCAGCCCTGCAAGGGTACACCTGTGATGTCTGCCTGACCCTGCAAAGAACAGTACGCAACAGTAATCATCTCAAACAGTCTTCCTGCTTCTACATGTACATGACTCTCCTACGACTCTGTCATGTGAGGGAGACTAAGTCGGTTAGGATTACATTCACTGGCGTTCTAGCAGGGTGAGACAAGGTAGATTCAGAAAGAATGTTCCTAAAGGAGGGGGATTCCAGAACTAAGGGTTATAATTTGAGGATAAGTCGCAAACATTTTAGGGTTGAGGTGAGGAGAAACTTCTTCATCCAGGGAGTAGTAAATCTGTAGAATTCACTGCCACAGAAAGTAGCTGAGACCAAAATGTTGTGTGATTTCAAGAAAAAATTGGATATAGCTCTTGAGGCTGAAGGGATTAAAAGATATGGGGGAAGAGGGAATCAGGATATTGAATTTGATGATCAGCCATGATTAAAATGAATGGCGAAGTAGTCTCAAAGGACTAAATAGTCCACTCCTGCTACTAGTTTCTGTAGTTCTATGCTTATTAAGTGGTGCTGATTAAATGTTAAAAATTACCCAGGCTTACTTTCTTTGGACTGTTTACATCCATCTCAACAGGCAGAGGGAATATGATTATCTTTATTATTGTTAACTAACTATATTGATTTGGTTAAAAAGAAATTTATATACCACCTTTCATGACATCAGATGTCCCACTTGTTTTTCAGTCAATTGAGTACTTTGGAAGAGTAGTCAAAGTGGTTCCTTTTTGGGATGTTCCCTAGCAGACATACTCCTTGAATAATCCCTTTTATCGAAGATTAGGAAAAACAGGCCTCACAGACATTTAAACAGCCCTGCAGAACTGATCCAACTCTTGTTGAAGGAAAGGAAGCACCAGAGAATATTAGCAACATCCAGGTAGCCTTTTTAACAAGTTTTATCCAGATTATAAGAACCCAGATGTTAAAAAGGTTTGGGCATTTCTCTCAATGCACATTTCTACTGAAGAACACATGGAGTTGCATTTTGAGTTTGGAGTTTAGATTCTTTTTGAATCTATCTTGTCTAACCCTGCTAGAATTTTATAAGTTTCAATGAGATTCCCCTCTTTCTCTTCTGAATGCCGGTGAATGTAATCCTAACCGACTTAGTCTCCCTTACATGACACAGCCATAGGAGAGTCATGTTCATGTAAAGGCAGGAAAACTCTGCTTGAGATGAATGCTGTTGCATACTGTTCTTTGCAGGGTCAAGCAGACATCACAGGTGTGCCCTTGCAGGGCTGGAGGGAGATCCAGGGGCATTACTCAAAGAGCAACAAGGCAAGACAGGTGTATAACTGTAAAATTATAGGGCGGGCAACCTATATTCCAGTACGGCATGGTAGCACAGTGGTTAGTATTGCTGCCTCACAGCGCCAAGGACCCAGATTCAATTCCTCGATTGGGTCGCTGTCTATGTGGAGTTTGCATGTTCTCTCTGTGTCTGCGTAGGTTTCCTCTGGGTGCGCCAGTTTCCTCCCACAGTCTGAAAGATATGCTGGTTAGATGCACTGAGCTGTTCAGATGCTGGCGTGTGACGACTAGGAAAATTTCACAGTAACCTTCATTGTAGTGTTAACGTAAGCCTTACTTGTGACTAATAAATAAACTTTAAAAAAACCTTAAAAAACAATAGTTAGGATTTTGCATCCTTCCCCTCCCCTGCAACAGGTCTTCCTTTGCCATTGATGAGATCTTCCAACCCTGCCAAAATCTTTTCTATGGCTTGCCCGCCCCACCATCAGGGAACCTGTTACAGGTTTGGCAGGATTGGAATATCCCACTAGCTCAAAGGGCCAGAAAATGCACCCAATATATTTTCTAAATGATATAAACATTTATTAAAGAAACAAACGTGCAATTACTCCTGATGGTAATTCAATAGCAACGTTGACAGTTCTGGCAAAAGGAAGTAGAATCTTGTTTATAATGGAGAATTCAAGTTTTATTAATGTTACACAGAGATTTTAAGTTATTCATCAATATTTAGAGTAGCATTAACCTTAAATCCCCAAGTAGAAAATTACTGAGTCTAGCAAGATACCTCTATCCTAATTAAAAAGAATAACTACCACTACTACACAACAGCAATATACATTTTGAGAGATGCTGGAGTGAATCTAATGAATCTAAAAATCCTACTGTGAAGTTCCAATATTTATACTCTTAAAAAAAACAGGAAACATGCTGTTTCATGCTGGACAAAACCTTTTGTTTTTTTTGTCAACATCCTACAGGCAAACATACTGAAAGGTGCAGGTAGTAGTCACTTCCCTCAACACCCATTTTACAGGATTAACAGGTTTTTTGGGGGTTATCCTTATGATTGTCCATTGTTACATTGTGGTATCTTTAACAATGTCTTCTGAGGTGATAAAGTAAAGCTTATTTATTAGTCACAATTAGGCTTACATTCACATTGTAATGAAGGTACTGTGAAAATTCCCTAGTTGCCGTACTCTGGCACTTGTTAGAGTACGTTGATGGAGAATTTAGCATGGCCAATGCACCTAACCAGCACATCTTTGGAAGGTGGGAGGAAACTGGAGCATACGGAGGAAACCCACGCAGACCCAGGAAGAATGTGTAGACTCCGCACAGACAGTGACCCAAGCCAGGAACAAATTAGGTCCCTGGCATTGTGAGGCAGCAGTGCTAAGCACTGTGTCAGCATGCAGTAAAGGAGAATTCCTGTTTTTTTAATAATTGCCTCGTGTTGGAAGATATGCCACAGAATATTATTGTCCTTGAGCACACAATTATGCCCAGTTTACAAATTTTTAAATCTTTGTCCAACAGATGATCTCTGTGTATAATTTTTAATAACTACATCATAAAAGAATCATTCTTTTTAATCTTATAACTCCTTATGTTTAGCTGGAGTCTCATAACTTTCTACTTATTGCTATATTTCTTTATTCCATCATTATTATAATGTAAAAAGCATGGCAGCCAATTTGTGCACAGAGAACTCCCACAGACAATCATGTGGTCATGCTTAGTTCCTGGCTTGGATCACTGTCTGTGCGGTGTCTACACATTCCCCATATCTCTGCATAAGTTTTCTCCCCACGCTCCAGTTTCATCCCACAGTTCAAAAGGTGTGCTCGTTAGGTGCACGTGCTATGCTAAATTCTTCCTCAGTGTACCCGAACAGGTGCTGGAGTGTGGCAACTCGGGGGTTTTCACAGTAACTTCATTGCAGTGTTGATACAGGTCTATTTGTAACAATAATTAAAAAAAAACACCTTAAACTAATTTGTTCTTATGATGTTTGGTAGGACATTGGGAATAACTTCCCTCCTCTTCTCTGAGACAGTGCCATGGGATCTCTTATGTCCACTTGAATTATTGAATAGGACTTTGGTTTAGTGTCTCATCTGAAAGATGGCACTTCTGTTAGTGCAACACTCTCTCTATACTGCACTGAAATGTCTGCCTTGATTGTTCTCCTCAGGTCCTGGAATGGGGCTTAAGTCTGCAACTTTCCAAATCAGATGGAAAAGTGCCACCAACTGAAGCATAGTTGAAATGCTAAGTTTGTTTTTTATCTTTCGATTTATCTTTCATGTTCTCCATCTCACCATTCAGCAATAAAGTTATTTTGTACAGTGTAAATCTCTATAGTTCTTGCATATGCCTCTGAACTATCTGCATATCTTCATCTCTGTCTGATCTTTACTGGCAATGCACAACAAGAATTGCATATCCTTTCCTATTCCATAAGTCTTAACATTTCTGGTTTAACACAACCACTTAGCACATCCTTATAGTCAGATGTTTGATTGCACGAGTGAAGGATTTTGTCATCTTAGTTGCCGCCACACCTCACCCCATCTTATGTGTCCTGAAGATGTTATAAACAGGAATATTAAATCTATGTCCAAACATAAACAACCTCTCTGGAGAATAATTTATCAAATCTAAATTACAGACAAGGATCCAGGAACACAAATCAAAGTTGAAATTATTAATTTTCTATATATGCTGTTGGCAGTCATAGATCTGTGCCAGAATTGTAAAATTACCCAACTGAGTTGGGAAGGCAGTGGCATAGTGGTATTGTCACTGGACTAGGAGACCAGTGACCCAGCATAATGTTCTGGGTATCTGGGTTCGAATCCCATTCAATGGTGAAATTTGAATTCAGCGAAAATTAGGAATTAAGGCCAGAATTCTCCCATCCCACTCACCATTTGAATTCCAGCAGGCAGGAGGCGGACCTGAGAGGTCCATTGAAGTCAGGCAGGATTCTCCGGTTTTCAGGTCAGCATGGCTGAAGAATCCTGCCTGAACAGTCTAATGATGTAAAAAACTTACCTAGTTCATAGATATACTTTAGAGAGAGAAATCTGCATATAACTCAGATCTACAGCAGTGTGGTTGACTCTCAAATGCCATCTGCAATGGCCTAGCAAACCATTCAATTCAAAGACAATAAGAGATGAGCAACAAACGTTGGCCCAACCAGTGATGCCGGAGTCCCATGAATGATTAAAAAAAGCACACGACCTCTCACATGGTGAAATGTTGGTGAGCTATCCCTCATTATTGTGCAATTAAAAATCCTCCAAAGGCTGATTCTCCTCGCTGCAAATTACTTCCTTCCTCTGCTTTCCTCTGTCCTCAGGGCCTCTTCATCATCGACTGATAAATGATGTACTGATTTCCAGAACCTCTCACACAACCTACGGCGAAACCATACAAAAAATAGCAGAGTGTTGATCCTGGTGAAAGAAATGGTGTGTTTCTCTGGTGAAAAACAGGCTTGTTTTTTCTCCAGTTCTTATCACACACTGCCACAAAAAAGTAGTTAAGTATGTTTCATGCTGTCATGTGGGGAGTGGGGTCTCAACACACTGACAAAGCCTGGCAGCACTGAGATCAGATGCCATTTAAAGGGCATCCCGATCAAAACAAAAATAACCTCATTTCCCCCCCCCACCCCAAGCATTCCCTTAATCAGAACAGGCACCCCTCCCCATTTGGAGCCAGCATTTCTTCCCCCCCACCACCACACATTCAATATACTCTCTCCCCCTAAACATCAGACGCCATCACCAGCCCTCCACACACATCGTCAATACGGACACATTCCTGCCCCCATTACATCTCCCCTCAACAGCCATTGTTGACACGCTCAATATCTCCAGCTCTCACATCTGCTCCCGCACCCCCACACATCGGGATAATTTATATCCAGATACCTTCTTATTTCTTCCTTGATGATAGATTCAAGCATTTTCCCACAAGCGGCCAAAATGTTTTAAACAATGACGTCACATTTGCTGTTTTCCAATCTTCAGGAGCCACCCCAGCGTCCAGCGAATTTTGGTAAATTACCACTCGTGCATTTGCTATTTCCTCCACCATCTCTTTTAGTACTCTGGGATGCATTCCATCAGGGTCAAGAGACTTGTCTACCTTAACCCCATTAGCTTTCCTTTCCATGATAATGATAGTTTCTAGGTCCTTACCTGCCATAGCTTTCCTGTCATCAACATAGAAATCATTTGTTTGTTGACTGTTGTAGAATAATACACAAATTAAATCTGGACTTTTAAATAATGGCCTCACTGTTAATGTACTCAAGTAACTTTGAGAAGACGAAGATTTGAGGCTAAGCAGCTATGTATGGGGAACTATCATCGCCAATGTAAAACGCATGCACATTATCAGCCTTTCTCATGGTGTGGATAGCATGGTTTTGAGCATCAAATTGTGGATGTTCCAGGCACCTAATTATCATAATTAAATTGGGCTCTATTAGTGCAATTAAAGTCTGCCATTTAATTGTCACATTACTGCATGGATTTTCTAAGCATCAAAAAACCGAGTAGTGAAAAATAGGCAGGACTACCATCTCCACAGATAAGTGCCTTTTATAGCACACTAAGTGAATCAGGAGGAGACATAAGCCTAAATTTTCAGCATGATGGAGAGCTTCTCCTTCATGGTGAAAATGGTGAAAATGGTGGATACGGCTCGAATGGGGTCAATTGAGATTTGGTGTGAGAGGAATCTGCCACCTAATGATGTGCAGATTAGAGCTAGTGGAAGCAGGCGTGAACTTTATAGATTTGTTTGGATAGCCAGGGTACCCTTTCAGAGGTTTAATGTATCCCTTTTGATATGATGTTAGGAAACTTTTGGGAGTGGTCAGGTGCCCTTTAGGATTATTACAATTAGGCACAAATATGTGTAAAAAATGAAAAATGCTTTGGGGAACTAAGGAGTAATTGGAACTATCTAAAACCACTGTCAAAAATGTTAAGCTGTCAAGGCATTTAAAACTCCCGCCTTTAACTCTTTAGAAAAAAAACCTATCTGGAGTGTTGAAGAAAAGCTGATTACTTGCTATTTCACTCTGTTGACATAAGCTTTAGGATTTCTACTAGTGGATTGGTGTAGTGTGATTAATTTCACAACTGTCCATTATCACAGTAGGGTGCCTGCCAGTTTGACAGCTCCAAGTGGTTATGGACACTTTGAAGTTAGATTATATGAATTCCATTTTTTATGAGCATGAATGTGATTGAATGAAATGTTTGTTGTTTTAAGGGATAATGTAGTTGAAGAAAGATAAGTGTGGAGAATTTTTTTTCTGAACGAGTATGTTTTAAAAATAAAGTCTGCAAAGGAGACTTGAAACTTTATTTTATTTCCTCTCAGCATGTGCTATAAGGTCTACTTGTGATGGATACTGCATAGGTTGGCATGGTAGATGCCAGATTCTTTGGCTATTATCAGTCTCCCTGCACCCTCCTCACCCATCTGTAAACATTGGGGACAGTGGCATTAATTTTTGCTTATCTGATTCACAGGTTGGTCAGAAAGCTGTGGGGAACTCACCATTTGAGATTCTGCCAATTTTTGACTCAACAATGTGTTAATGATGTTACCAATCAAGTCTGCCCAGTTGAAAAACTGGGCTTAGGGTTGAATGGGGAATCATTCAGTGAAGGTTACAGCAATAGGTAAGTCCACGCCACTGAAAGGGCTTAGGGAGGGATCAATTGGAGAACTTCAATCAGGAGTTGGAGGAAAGAGAGGGGCAGTCAAAATGTGAGGTGATTAATCAGGAAGGAGAAGGGATGGGGAGAAGAGGGAAGTTGATCTGAGAAGGTAGTGAGGTTTAACTGAAAGTGTGGATAATGGGGTTATCGGGTGGGAGAAGGAGGAAGTTAGCCAAAGGAGGGACAGAGTCAGCTCAAACCTTTGGGCTATCAAATTTCTGGGGGACAGGTCAGGGCCTGACATGGGATGAGATTGGAGATGCTGTGCTGGAGAAAACCACAGGTCGAAGGGAGAGTCAGAGACTTCAATGCTGGCAGGGGTTGCTTTTGATCAGAAGTGAATCTAGAGTCTCAGATGAGGAGAAGGATCTGGGACTGTTGAGGGAAAAACAGGTTAAGTTAAGGGCAGAGAAAAACAGGAGCATTTATTCAGGTAAGTTATTTATCCTTCCAAGTGCAACCGTGAGGTCAATGCCCAGTTCAGGGTAAACAGATCTCAAAGCAGTAGGCACAACCAGGCCCTGCATTTGTGCACACAAAGGACCTAACACGGCTGTTGGGATGGATAAAGGATGCTTCCTCTTTGTTGTTACTTAGGGTGATGCAGTAGCTAATGTGCACATGCTTCCCGTCTGCTATGTTGGGGCTTTAGTTGTCTTTGCACCATCTGAAAAATGTGTCAATTTCTAGGCTATAGTTTAGAATGATTCAAAAATATAGAGGTTGATTCTTTCATTAAAATAAAAGAAATCATCAGATGCATTAAATGTTTGTTAATACTAGAATTAAAGCCATGAACGGAATTCTATGACAAAGCTGATGTATAAATTGTTGAGATGACATTACAAGTATATTTCTATTCAGACAATGGGCACAATTTTCCCAACCAAAACAGTAGTCGAGCAGCGTAGTGGGCAGGAAATGTAAGTGTGAGATCAAAAATGGGAATCACTCCTGACATCCAACCGGTCGTGATATTTCCAGGTGATTTTTATTGATGCAATCAACCTTGTGCCATTTCCCGGCACAAGGCTGAGTTTAATATTCACGACCTCATTTAAATCCTTTTAGGGAGTTCCAGACAGTATTGTCTCGACTCACTTTCATCTCCGACCTCGTTGGTGCAAGTCTACACTAGTGGGGTCACAATTGGTCCCCAGCAACGGGAACTAGATGTGCTGACCTCGTTGGTGAGACTGGATGAAGATTAACGTTCCCTCTATTTTGCTGCAGGCATGTAGCTTTTCGACTGGGGTCAGAAAGTTTTTCCATACTCGTGAATTTATTTCCAATTCCTGCACCAGATATGTCTATGGCCTTAGATGAAAGATTTTGTGCCAAATTATGGTCTATCTTTGCATGGTGGATTCAAGCAGACTAAGAACTAGATTGACACTGACAATTTTTTCTTACATAAAATAGTCAGCAGTGAATTTATTTCTATGAGTTAGGGTTCAATCTAAAGGTTCACACCCGTTGGGAAGGGAATAGCAAAGTAATATTGCACTTGCAAGGTACCACTCCCATTGATGAAAATGAGGCTGAAGATACAAAGAATATTGTTTTCTGAGGAAATTCAAAAATAAACATTTTTTTTCGACTGGAAACAAAATAGCATAAACAGCAAAACTTTCATAGACACACATATTAAAAAAAATCACTTTTCCATTTGAGAACAAATGGAAGAACATGACCAGTGTGCATGTCCGTACCATTTAAACAATGAAAACACCAGGCAAGTAACAGGATCTAGACAGCAAGTCAATGAAACTATGAAAGGTCTCCTATAATGAGCAAAATCAAACCAATACACTCTGAGTATTTGCCCTTCTTATCGACAAAGGTTGCCTTCGAACACTACACATCTTTTCCCATATCAATCATCACTTTAAATGGATAAACCATTATCAATGATGAACACATTTTTAAAGGCCACAAGGAAGAGTACTTTGAGACAAAGAACAGAAACGTTTCCAGCAATACAAAACAAAGTGTTAAAGCTGCTAGGAGGCATGGTATAAAAAGCATTCTCCGAAAAGAACACAAAACCCTATCTGTTAAAGATAGCACAGTCCAATCATTTATGAAAAAGTGGAGGCTGAGATATGGAACTAAACTGATGAAAATGATTTATGTACAGAATTAAAATATTGGCATTTTTATGGAGTGAAATGTCACAGCAGTGCTGTACCTTCAAGTCTTACATTTCCTCTTTGAATCCATGTCAGCCTTCTTATACACTAGAGAACTTAATCAATCCTTCCAGAACCTATAAAATAACACTGAATATTTTACTTGTTCTGTATAATAGCTGGTCAGGGTGCATCCTGCTCTTTCTCTCTCTCGCTCTCTCTATATATATGAGTACACATTATGATGCACAGCAGTTTATTTTCCTTTTAATATGAAGTATTACAACAAAACCAGAACAATTATTCAGATATTAATCTGAATCGAATATGCTGCTGTTTGGATTTTTTTTTGCAAAACGACCTGGATGCTGAAACAATTGAACATCCCCTAAGGCAGTTAGTTTGCTGTAAAGGTTAAGAAGAGTTCAAATATGAAGCTGGCATGTTCTAACATGTGCAGACCAATCTGCTCAATCTGATGGTGAAATGAAAATTAATCAGTGAGTCTACAATTGTTTTTAAAACCATCAAAATACTTGTGGTCTTTTGAAGAAGAACAGTTTAGGAGAAGTAAATTGCACAGCTTCAGTACACATACTGCCTAAAGCCACAAGACTCTTAAAGAAGGATATGTCACATAACATACAAAACCCTATATCATCAAAACAGTGACTGTGCTATTATACTCACCAATAACCTGCCCTGACATATGCAGATCTATAAAGATCAATTGATTTTAAGTGAAAAGGCAAACTAATTGCTCTCTTATGTCTGTGTCTTTTATACAGATGAAGAGAACGATAAACATTGAAAGCTGAAGCCAACCAAGCACAATTCCACATCTTGTCAAAAGGTGAGATTCATTTCTTCCAGCAAGATCAAAGTTTTTGTCACCTTCATTTGATCAGGCAATTTCAACAATCTCCTTGAAACCAAGGAATTTAGTCACTGAAAAGCTTACAAATGAAAGGATATACATTTTTACTTCAAACTCTGACTTTAAACAAAATATATAATTCTCTAATTATAGAATACTCTTATAAAGAAAACTGACATTTAAAATGTTGGCTTTTTAGAATCTGGAAAATTGTAGACTGAACAATCTAATGGGGAATCTATTACTGAAGCGAGTGAACATGTCTGATTGATCAAGAATCATAGGGTTGAATTTTATCAATGATAGTCAAGTCTTGACATTGGTGTTGGCAGTGAGAACTGATTCCACTTCAATTGATGATGGAATCTCAAGCAGAATTTTACAGTGACATTCAATTAAAGTGCTACCATTGGATGGTGACCTACCCCCTCAAGAGCTGCAGGCTTAGTCACGAGGTCATCATCTACAATAACCTCAGCTGAGCCACTGCTCACCACAGCCATTGCTGAGGCTATATCACTGGTGAAAGGGCCCCATAATGGCTGAGAATGTTTAAAGACAGGTCAGTGTGGCTGGGTGATAATGGGGCCTGATGGGGGAACATCATAGAGACATCACTGCTATGAGGATGGCGTATGTTAGTCGGGGCATTTCGATGGGCTATGGAGCACCCATTAAGGAAGGCGCCTCCCCTCAAAACCTGAAGGGTGCTGCCAGTATTTAGTGCTCCTCACATGGGTGTGGGCTCTCTTGATGGGGCAAATTGTAGGAGGAGGCAGCAGGAAACCCTTCATTAATCTGTTATTTGCCTCAATTGGCACTTGTTTCATGTTGTCATGCAATATTCCCAGTGGTAGCAAAATGTCAGGCTCACTTCCCGCTGTCCATTTCAAGTGTTTTGCCAGCCTTTCTATCACTCAGCCAATTGGCAGTGTGCCAGGAAAATTCAACCCACAGAGATTAATAATTGAAGTACATTATTTGTACTCATTTCTCAGAAAAATGCACTATATTACAATTGAGAAAAGCAGACTAATCATTTTACACATGATATAACCAGTCAACAAATGTAACAGCAATTAAGTAGCTACCATCTAATGACTATGTTATTAGTTGGAAATAACAACACAATAAGAACAAAGAATAGTATAGCACAGTAACAAACCTGCAAACCTGTGATGATCACATTTACTTGTCTATACCAACTGCTTATATCCCTCTATTCCCAGTTTGTTCATATGTCTATCAAGATAAGTCTTAAATGTGGCTAACGTACCTGTCTCAACCACCTCACTTAGCAGTACATTCCAGGCCCTCACCACTCTTTTGTAAAAGACTTTCCCTGCACATCTCCACTGAACATTTCCTCCCGTACCTTCAACTTTTGTACCCTTGTAATTGTCATTTCTGTCCTGGGAAAATTTTTCCAACTGCTCACACTATAACCTCTCATAATTTTATAAACGTCTATCAGGTTGCCCTCAGCCTTCGTATTTCCAGGGAGAACAATCCCAGTTTATTCAATCTTATGCAATCTTCAATGCAAACCATTGCCAGGGTGGAATTCTCTGATCCCTCTCACCCCAAACGTCTGCCCAAAGTCAATAGACCTTTGCATGTTCTGCTCCTGCCTGCCATAATTCCCATGGCAGATAGGATGGGAAAATTCCATCCCTAGCGTCCAATCACAAAATGAAATCTGACAGCATTATTGATGCAGCAGGGGGTGCCTCCTGTTTGGGCATCCTATACATGTAGGAGGCCCATCTTGAACTTAACATACTTTGATGCCTTCACAAGCAAGACAACATCACCTGGCTGAAGCAGTAATGTCCTACAAATGTTAGCAGCTGAGCCTTAGAATGAGCAATTCTCAAACAATGAGAGTTACTTTCACTTTGATAACTGGAGGAAATAGGTGACCATCTGCATCTTACTGGCCTTGAGCATTCCTTTAAGGGAAGATTCTCTTCCATTTTATGGACAGATTGAAGTGGTGATGAGAAAGATTATGAAGACAAATGTAGATCCCTTACAATCAGAATTGTGAAAAGTTATAATAGAGAGCAAGGAAATGGCAGATCAATTGAACAACTACCATAATTCTGTTATAATGGAGGAAAACATAAATAATATCCCAGAAATGTGAGGGAACAACAGTATAATAAGAAGAAAGAATCAAAGAAAATTAGTATTACTGAAAAATAGTGCTGGACAAATTAACGGGACTGAAAATTGATAAATTCCAAAACCTCATGATATACATCCCAGGGTACTAATGGAGATGGCCATTGTAACAGTACATAATTGGTTGTCACTTTCCAAGATTCTATCAATTCTGGAACAGATCCACCTCTGTGGATGGCAAATGTAATCCCATTATTTAAAAAAAGAGGGAGGGAGAAAACATGGAATTACAGACCATGTATTGCATGCAGTTATGGTCACCACAATGCCAGAGGATATAGAAACTTTAGAGACAGTAAAAGGAAGGTTCGCCAGGATGTTGCCTGGTCTCAAGAGTCCTGACAATGAGAAGAAGTTAAATAAACTGGGATTGTTTTCACTGAAAAGACGAAAGCTTAGGGGAGGCTGGACAGAGATCTGTAAATTATGATAAGCATAGACAGGATGGATAGTCAGAGGCTTCTCCCAGGGTAGAAGTGTCAAGTTTGAGAGGCATAGGTTCAAGGTGAAAGTTTAAGGATAATGTGCAGGGACAGTTTTTCATGCAGAGAGTGATAGGTGCTTGGAACACTCTGTCAGAAGAAGTGATGGAAGCAGACACATTAGCAAAATTTAAGAGGATTCTGGTTGGGATCATGAATAGGGAGAAAAATAGAGGGATACAGACTGAGTAAGGACAGAAGATTTTGTTTTAGTTTAGTTAGGGAGTGATGATCGGCACTGTACATTTCTCGGTTCTCTTGTTCTTTATTCTAGACAAATTAGCCTAACATCAGTAACAGGGAAAATGCTAGAGTCCATTATCAATAATGTGATAACATGATGCTTACAAAATATCAATGGGATGAGACAGAATGAACATGGGTTTAGTAAAAGGAAATCATGTTGTAACATCTGCTGGATTTTTTTTAAGGATGTTACTCATAGAATGGACAAGGGATGTGGTGTATTTGGAGTTTCAAAAGCTGTTGATAAATCCCATATAAGAGGTTAATGTGCAAAATTAAAGCACATGGAATTGAGGGGCAATATATTGGTATGGATTGAGAATTGGTTAACAGTCATGAAAAGGAGGCTTGGGCTTTGGGGCGCTTCGGAGTGGGGCGGATCAGGGTTGGCCCAGGAATTGCTTTGGGGGGCACGATCTGATCAGGGGGAGGGCCGGCAGAGCAGCACTGCAGGGGTCCCACATTGGCCAGCGATCAAGCTGGCCAGCAAACGGGCAGACTGACAGATCGGAGCCACTGCGCGTGCACAGAATCCCAGAACTGTCAGATTATGAAACGAATAGGCCTCACCCTCTGATTTTTCAATGAGATTCACGACTGAGACCTCTGCAGTGCACAGAAGGTGGAGATTTGGATGTGAAGCTGAACTGACCAACAGTCGTGACCTAGAACAGTTTTCCCACCAATTCAGCACTTTTGGGAGAATCGCTCCGGCAATCTCAGAATACTGGCTAGTCCATTTAAGACTGAGATAAACTTCTTCACTCAGAATGAGGTGAACTTACGGAATTCTCTACCATTGAAGGCTGTGGAGGACAAATCACTGAATATAGTTAAGAAGGAAATAGATTTCTAGACTCTAAAGGCAGCAAAATGTATGGGGAGAATGTGTTGTTGAGTTAGAAAATCAGCCATAGAACCATAAAAATAATACAGCACAGAAGGGGGGCATTTAACCCATCATGTCTATATTGGCCCAAAGACAGTCAGGTGCCCTTCCTAACTCTATCTTCCTGCACATGGTCCATAGCCCTGCATGGCACTTAAGGTGCAAATCCCAATACTTTTTAAATGTGTTTAGAGTTCTGCCTCCACCACCAACCCAGGTAGAAAATTCCAAATACTCATCACCCTCTGTATAAAAAGGTTTCTCCATATATCCTCTTTAATCCTTTTGCTACTTTGTTTCAATCTATGACCTCTATTATTTTAAATCTCTACGAAGGGACACAGGTTCCTCCTCTGCTCTCTCAAATTATTTTGAACAGCAGAGCAGCCCAAAGGGTCGAAGACCTCCTCCTGTTTTTTATGGCTAAGTTCTCCGGCTGTTCACACCAGCAGGAATCTCCAATCCTGCTGCAGTGAATGGAGATCAGGCTGAGCACCAAATTCTCTGTCCTCGCTCACAACAGTGGCGGGATGTGAACAGCTGGAGAACTCCAGCCAATGTTTTTATGAATGGATGCAATTTTGCAACCTCACAGTGCCTAGTGATCAATGTAGTGAGCTGGATAAAAAGCATGCGATGCTAAAAATCAGATTTGCAATCAACACAGAATGGTTTGCCATCTTCTGTTCTGGGAATGTTTATCTGTAGTGCCCACAGCAGCAGACATCAGGCACTGCTGATGTGCCATGGGCAGTTGCATGGAGGGGATGGAGCTTGGGAGAAGGCAACGACTAGTAGGGGCCTTCTGAAGAGAGGCAATGTAAGGATTCATGAAGGGGGGTTCATGAAGGAGGTCATGATGAGGGGGAAGGGCATGTCAGGGGTCATGATGGGGCAGATATGTCAGGGGTCATGATGGGGGTACATGTTAAGTGTCACTCAGAGGGATCTGATGCCCCAATGTGGGCACCTGTGTCGAGATGGGGAGAGAGCATGCCATCGAAGAAGCAGGGTTTCCAAGTCTGTGGGAATCAGAGGGGGTCTCCCAGTGCACCTTGAGACCAGGGCACCTGTGTGAAATGGCACTAGGTGCATTGTTCGTTCAGTGAGTTGACGCAAAAAAGGTCGATCAAATGGCCTCATTCTGAACTGTAACAGT
The DNA here is from genome assembly GCA_024679065.1 of Sphyrna mokarran. Lineage (NCBI taxonomy): Eukaryota > Metazoa > Chordata > Chondrichthyes > Carcharhiniformes > Carcharhinidae > Sphyrna > Sphyrna mokarran. The sequence continues at coordinate 76,263,580 of JAGIQG010000007.1, read as the reverse complement.
GTTGTGATTTTCACAGTCTACTTTAGCCAATTTTGTCTTCCTACCTTTGTAATTTCCTATATTTAAGTTGAAGGCAACCATTTCAGATCCACGCTCTTCACCTTCAATCTGGACATGAAATTCTGTCTATTATGATCCCACTTCCCTAAAGGCCCCTTTATTATGAGATTACTCACTAATGCTATATCATCATATCTTAACTGGTCTAAAATAAGATGCTCACTGATCAGTTTTATAACATATGTTACAAACAAAAAAAACACAAGTTAAGTGCAGGAGGATTCCACTTGACACATTGAGCCTGCTGTACCATTCAGTAAGACCATGGTTGATCTGATGTTAACCTCAATTTCATGATCCTGCATACTCCTGATAACCTTTCACCCACTTGCTTATCATGAATCTAGCTACATATGCCTTAAAGATATATAAGGGCTCTGCTTCCACTGCCTTTTGAGAAAGAGGATTTCAGAGACTCATGACCCTTTGAGACAAGAGCAAATTCCTCATCCCTGTCTTAAATTTCCAACTTGAACTGAATCTATGAACTCATCCTCGATGATGACTTTGCCAATTTGATTTTTCCAATCTCAATGAAAATTAATGTTTCCCACAATTATTGCAGCACCTTTCTTACAAGCCTCCATAATTTCTTGATTTATACTCTGTCTTACAGTATAGCCATTTTTAGGGGTTCTTATGAACTATGTCTTCTTTCCCTTGCTGTTTTCTATCTCCACTAAAACTGATTCCTCACCTGATTTTCTGATCCAAGACTATTTCACATCACTGTTCCTGATTTCATTCTTTATTAAAAGAGCTCCCGCAATCCCTTTCTCTTTCTTCTTATTCTTTCAAAATGTCAAATACTTTTGCATATTCATTTCCAACCATCATACAACCAATTATTTATATTCTGATCAAATTAGTGCCTCTACCATCTAGATCTCAGCTCTCTGGTCTTGCTGTCTCTTTCTCCCACACTTGGTTCAAAGTTGGTCTTGTAAAAAGACTGTCACCTCTTCCAGCTCACCAAATTCCTAAGCCATGTGCTCTGGGGAAACTCTACTCTATTGAGCTATTATATGTGCTACTTACTCCATCTATTACCAAGTGCCTCCTGTATTTATATTAGCAAGAATTTCAGAGACCTCAGTCAGATCCTGCTGACTAGGTAACCAGTTCGAACCAATCATCCAATTAACTATTGCTGCTGCCAACAGCAGACAGCTCGTTCACCATTCAAAAACATTATAAAATAAACTGCAAGTTATGGTTCAAATTCAAAGTTAAATGCAAATATTGACTAGAACTTTGAAACAGATCACTCCTTCGAGCACTTTGACTTTCCTCATTCACCAAGATGCTGAGTGAAGTGTCCTGTAGAAGCTGTACTCCATCAAGCAAGCCTCTGTGCTACTTACCCATTTTGAATGTAAATTGGCTGGCTGACCTGCTAATCAGGGTGGGACAGTGGCACAGTCGTTAGCACTGCTGCCTCACAGAACCAGGAATGCAGGTTGGATTCTTGGCTTGATTCACTATCTGTGCAGAGTCTGCATGCTCTCCCTGTCTCTGCGTGGGTTTCCTCCAGCTTCTCCAATTTCCTTGCACCACCTGAAGGATGTGCTGGTTAGGTGCATTGGCCATGTAAATTCTCCCTCAGCATTAGAACAGTGCCAGAGTCTGGCGATGAGGGGAATTTCACAATAACTTCATTGCAGTGTTAATGTGAGTCTACTCGTAACACTCATAAATAAATAATTAACACCATTTATTTTTCACCCCCATTTCAGTTGTATTTCATTCTCAGTGATTTTAAATACTGGGGATCTTCTGCCTCTCAATGCTGAACAGTTTAACTTGTTTTCAGGCAATAGAACATTTGTTTTAAAAGAAACCAAACATAGTATTAAAATTGTCCAAACATCAGGGACACTTAAACCAATAATTTCAGTAAAGATGCTAATCAATTTAAAATTAATATACAAAAGTGTCTTAAAATATCAGAGGATGCTCTAAGTGCAAGTGCATTGATATTGATGACAATAATTTCTAGAATTTAAGCACAGCCATGTTCACTTTGTTATTATATTTTTACCCTATCAGGGTCAAGAATGTGTGAAATAATTTGGACTAGATGTAGCCACACTAGGAATACTGAATTTCACCTGCTTGTGCTCCACAGGGTTGACCTTACCACATGTTGTGAGGTCAACTTATTTAGATCCATTTTTAGTGCCTCTAACTGGAAATATGCAAGGATAGGAGTCAGGTTGTCCAATGCCAGTGATTCTTTAAGACTTTTGCTTGCCCTCAAAATGGAAGGCTACAGCAAATAAGAAGCAGAGCTGCATCCAAAAGCTTCACTCAAGGTGTTTTTGTAGGAATCTTCCCTCAAAGAGTGGATCCTAGCAGAATTGAAAGCTCACTTCCAATCAAGAATATTTAATCTAGACTAATTGGAGCTGACATGGAAAGTCAATCTGCCATACCTGAGGTTTGAATGCTTGCTCAGAGAAGGTAATGTAAAGGTTTCCTAATCTGCACAGGGTAAGTGTATACACACTTTATTCAAAGTAAAAAGGGTAATAAGTGCCAAAGGTCTGTTTACCAACCTCAATTTCCTTTTCTCTAACTATTGTTACTTTGTTACTTTGACTCTTGCTGACATAATTAGAGCGCCTCATTACCTGCATCAGTTGACTCATTTCTCTTCTGCTCACCACGAGTTTAGACACATTTTCCAACGTTTTTAAAATGCTCACAGACACAGGGTCAAACATAATCCAGAAACTGACATGTTTTCCTTTTTTTTTAAAGTTAGGATGCTGAACAAATATTTCAAGCAACGAGGATTATGCTTTCCTCTATATCTGGACAGCTTGTTCCATTGGTTCCACAATTAACAATAACACTTGCCCCAGTCATTGTAAAACTATTTCTGTATTTAGCAGGTCTACTGAGGTAATAATACAGGGTGGCACAGTAGTTAGCACTGCTACCTCACAGTGCCAGGAACTTGGATTTGATTCCCAGCTTGGGTCACTGTCTGTGTAGATTCTGCACATTCTCCGAGTGTCTGTGTGGGTTTCCTCCTAGTGTTGTGATTTTCTCCCACAGTCTGGGTAGGTGCATTGGCCATGCTAAATTTTCCCTCAGCATATCTGAACAGTATCTGAACAGGCATTGGAATGTGGTGATTCGGCGATTTTCACATTGCAGTGTGAATGTAAGCCTACTTGCGACACTAACAGAAAAAAGTATTCTGAAATAAATGCTGAAAATGCTAAGAACCATACACCAGGTGGTTTGAAGAAGAAATGTTGGCTAAAATAACCATGATCTTCTTCAAATAATAGCAGATGATTTTTACAGGCCATCTAAGAGAGTTCACTATGTCTTGGGTCAATCTCAATAGAGTAAACCCACCCCCCACCCCCCCCGCCTCACCACCACCTTTAGTGTTAGTGCAGGGATTATCTGTTTTGAGTTTGTGCTTAGATCTCTAGATGAGGACTACAACTCACCATCTTCTGACTTAAAGACACATTTGCTATTCATTGAGACAGAGTTGGAAACCTGTATTATTACTGATGCAGAGTGCAGGCAGAAACTTGCACTTTTTGACTTAAAGAAGAGGCATCTAAGAGCTAATCTAGTGGATGTTTAAAGCACATATAGGTTTGGAATATTCCTTCAAGTTAAATTGTATCAAGTAGACATGCATTCAATTTTATGACTCATATGTAAGCAACATTTGCAGGAAGAGTAACAGAATTAATGACACTTTACAATACTTTTAGCTGAATAAATTAATAGGTGCTAAATGAATGACCATCTTTGTCTGAAACTATCTTGTGATTTATGATGTTGTGATCCTTTGAAAAATGAGATTTTTAGTCATTTGTTTTGCCAATGAATTGCTGCCAGGTTAATTGCAACCTATGGCTGAAAAAAAAATCTAATAACGTACTCAAAATATTGTACTAACATTTCAAAAACGAAACTAATCGTTGGAGTATTTCTGAGATTTGGAGTTGTTGAAAGCACAGCTCAGGAAATCACAAATGTGCTGCTGAAAATTTTTTTCCCATTAATTTAAGAGCGATTGATGGGGAAAAGCTGATGTAAGTGGTGATGATTTTGACCACATCACAGAAGTGGGTATCAGGCTGCGGTAAGGATGAAGTATGTGGTAGGATATTGGTGGGCTACAGGAATTGAAGGGACTGTTGGAGGAGCTGGTGAATGTGGCAGTAGTGGAAGGTTGGATGTGGCTGTGATGGTGATAACAGAGAATGGGGCTGGGGATTTTATTTAGTGTGTAAGCATGATCAATGGAAACAATGTGATTGGGTTGTAACATATCATTGCATGAAAGTGGCAGCAATAGGCTTCTCATTAAGAGGTTAGTCAGAAATAGTGGATGAAATGGCAGGAAACAATAGGTCTTTTTAAGAGAGAACAATAACTGGATATAAAGGTTAAAACACTTGGAGGTAGTAGGATGAGATGTGTGAGGAGGTGGTGAACGAGACTGTTCTTTATGTTCTCCAAAATCTATTGTGCAAGCTGTGAACCAGGCAAATTTACATTATTTAAAATACATTATGCTAATTATATAGTTTAAATAGTGGTAATTTCCTTAACAATGAACTCACTGGACAAACCACAATTATCTAAAGAACATAAAATATTCATTGTAAATAATATAAATTTCCACGCTGAAAAAATCCTGTTTTATTTTCTTCCATCTTCAGTGAAAAGCCACAGTGAGGTACATTACTGATTTAAAGTTCCTTATGTACTTCCAGCACACTTAAAATTCAATAGAAAGAAAGGTTCAGAATTAACTATGCAATAGTGCCATCTACCTTGGAGCTTAGAGGACTCAATCAGATTCCCTTGGTAACGTGGTGCAGTATTTATGTAATGTTACTGGATGTGTATTCCAGAGGCATAGACTAATAATGCACAGAATATGGATTGAGCTTTTGGACCTCAGTCCCTGGTGAAACAATGGAACCATTAGCAGGTCAAGAATCCATTGGACCCTTCAATAGGCTTTGCCACAGCTCTTTAACTGAGCTATGGCATTAGCATCCTGCTTCTGGCTTCCCCAGGCAAGTTTGCAGAAGGCAGAATGTATTGATTCTGTCAAATTTCTAATTTAAGGCATTTAAGAACATTAGAACTAGGAGCAGGAGTAGGCCCTATGGCTCTTCGAGCCTGCTCTGCTATTCAATATAGTCATGGCTGATCTCTGGCTTCAACTCCACTAGCATGCTTCTTTTGTGAAAAGCTGCAGTGTAGTTCATTCGTGGAATGCCACTAGCATGCTTACTATATTCCTCGAATCATTGATGGGCGAAAAATCTATCTCAGCCTTAAATATATTCAATATTGAAGCATCCCCAGCCCTCTGGAGTAAAGAATTCCAAAACTTCATAACCCTTTGAGTGAAGAAATGTCTCTTCAGCGCAGTCTCAAATATTCAGCCCCTTATCCGTATCCTTACACCGCATATTCTGGATTCCTCAATCAGGGAAAACAGCCTCTCAGTGTCCACCCTGCATATCCCCTTGAGAGTCTTACATATTTCAATGCCATCATTCTTCAAATCTCCCAGGGTAGTCCCAATTTATTTAATCGTTCCTCAAAGAGCAACTTTTTTATCCCAGTCCCCACCATCCCGGAGTCTAGGCCCTGTCTCCCACCAGTGGCGACTCTCAGTGTACACTTAATCTCACTTCTGTTTACCTGGGATAATGCACTCCTTTAAGATTGTAATCCCATTATGGTAATGTGAGAATGTAAATTCAAATACTCATTTTGTGGTACAGGACTGGAATATTGCTGAAAATAGAGATGTGCTGTTGAAATTTTCTGTGCTGCACTCATCAGGATTATACACATGGACTTACAAACAGGAAGGGGAACAACAATTACATTGGTCAACTACTGTTCATCTTATGCCTCCCTTTCCTCTATAAAACCTTTGAATATGTTGTTGCACCCCAAATCCAAACCATCTTTCTCAGAACTCCCATTAGATTCCCACCCTTACTAAGGTACTGAAATATTTCTTACCAAAATCACAGATGATGTCCTGTGAGACTATAAATAAGGTAAATTATCCCTTGTCTTCATTCTCAACCTGTTAGTGGCCATCGATGCAGTTAACTATGAAATTCTGCTCCAACACCTCTCCACCATCAGCTGGCTGGATGGACTACAGCTTGATTCCATTTTCATTTCTCCAATCCCAGCCAGAAGATTACCTACATTATAGGTAATGTTTCCCCCCATATCTTGGGGGGAAAATTTGCTAAGGCTATGCAGGGGGCTTTAAACTGATTCGGGGGGAGGTGGGATCCTAAGTAGTTGGGGTGCTAAGAGGGATGAGAGTAAGGGGGTCATAGAGGAAAGCTGTAAAACACAGCAGCATACGGGTGGGGTAGGGCATGGTTTGAAATGCGTATACTTTAATGCAAGGAGTATTCGCAATAAGGGGGAGGAACTTGCAGCTTGGACCAGTACCTGGAACTTCGATGTTGTGGCCATTTCAGAGACTTGGGTAGAGCAGGGACAAGAATGGATGTTGCAGGTTCCGGGGTTCAAATGCTTTAGTCGGAGTAGAGAAGGAGGTAGAAGAGGGGGAGGAGTGGCATTATTAGTCAAAGACTGTATCACAGTGACAGAGAAGAAGTTTGATGAGGACTTGTCTGTTGAGGTAGTATGGGCTGAGATTAGAAACAGGAAAGGAGAGGTCACCCTGTTGGGAGTCTTTTATAGACCTCCAAAAAGTTCTAGAGAGGTAGAGGAAAGGATTGCAAAGTCAATTCTGGTCAGGAGTGAAAGTAATAGGGTAATTGTTATGGGGGACTTTAACTTTACTAATATTGATTGGAATAGCTATAGCTCTAGCTCGTTAGAGGGGTCAGTTTTCGTACAAAGTGTGCAGGAAGGTTTTTTGACTCAGTATGTAGATAGGCCAACTAGAGGTGAGGCTACATTGGATTTGGTGCTGGGCAATGAGCCAGACCAGGTGTTAGGCTTGGAAGTTAGTGAACATTTTGGTGATAGTGACCACAATTCGGTTACGTTCACCTTAGTGATGGATAGGGATAGGCATGAAGCTGGGGGCAGTAGTTATAGCTGGGGGAAGGGTAATTATGAGGCCATCAGGAGAGAATTAGGGTGCATAGATTGGACTAGGAAACTACAGGGACTGGGAACATCTGGAATGTGGAGCTTATTCAAGGAGCAGCTGCTGCGAGTCCTTGATAAGTATGTCCCTGTCAGGCAAGGAGGAAATGGTCGAGTAAGAGAACCTTGGTGTACGAAAAAAGTTGATTTGCTGGTTAAAAGGAAAAAGGAGGCTTATGTCAGGTTGAGGCTTGAAGGCTCGGTTAGTGCAATGGATAGCTATAGACTAGCCAGGAGGGAGCTAAAGAGTGAATTGAGGAGAGCTAAGAGAGGACACGAGAAGACTTTGGCTGATAGGATTAAGGAGAATCCTAAAGCTTTCTTTAGATATGTTAAGAATAGAAGATTGGTTAGGGCAAGATTAGGGCCAGTCATAGACAGCAGTGGGAAGTTGTGCGTGGAGCCTGAAGAGATTGGAGAGGTACTGAATAAATATTTCTCTTCGGTATTCACGCAGGGTGATGTAAATGTAGTTATGGAGAACACTGAGGTACAGGGTAGCAAACTGGAAAGTATCGAAGTAGATAGGGAGGATGTGCTAGATATTCTCGAGGGTTTGAAGTTGGATAAGTCCCCTGGGCCGGACGGGATTTACCCTAGGATTCTCTGGGAGGCAAGAGAGGAGATTGCAGAGCCTCTGGCTCTGATCTTCAGGTCGTCGTTGGTTACGGGTGTGGTTCCGGAGGACTGGAGGATAGCGAATGTGGTCCCATTGTTCAAGAAGGGGAAGAGAGACCTTCCATGGAATTATAGGCCAGTGAGTCTTACTTCTGTTGTGGGCAAAGTATTGGAGAGAATTATTAGGGATAGGATTTATAGTTATTTAGAGAGAAATGAATTGATTGGGGATAGTCAGCATGGTTTTGTGAAGGGTAGGTCGTGCCTTACTAACCTCATTGAGTTTTTTGAAAAAGTGACCAAAGAGGTGGATGGGGGTAAGGCGGTTGATGTGGTATATATGGACTTTAGTAAGGCGTTTGATAAGGTGGCCCATGGAAGACTTCTGCAGAAAATGCAGATGTATGGGATAGAGGGTGATTTAGCTAATTGGATTAGGAATTGGCTAGCAGATAGAAGACAGAGGGTGGTGGTTGATGGGAGATATTCATCGTGGAGTTCGGTTACAAGTGGTGTACCTCAGGGGTCTGTTTTGGGGCCCCTGCTGTTTGTAATTTTTATAAATGATCTGGATGAGGGTATTGAAGGATGGATTAGTAAATTTGCAGATGACACTAAAGTCGATGGAGTGGTAGATAGTGAAGAGGGGTGTTATAGTTTGCAGAGAGACTTGGACAAGTTGCAGAGCTGGGCCGAGAGGTGGCAAATGGAGTTTAATGTGTAAAAGTGTGAGGTAATGCACTATGGCAGGAATAATAAATGTGTAGAGTATAAGGCTAATGGTAGGATTCTTAGTAGTCTTGATGAACAGAGGGATCTTGGTGTGTATGTGCATAGATCCCTGAAAGTAGGCAGTCAAGTCGAGAAGGTTGTTAAGAAGGCATATGGAGTCTTAGCTTTTATTGGTAGGGGGATTGAATTTCGGAGCCGCAACGTCATGTTGCAACTGTACAAAACTCTAGTGCGGCCGCACTTGGAGTATTGTGTGCAGTTCTGGTTCCCACATTATAAGAAAGATGTGGAGGCATTGGAGAGGGTACAGAGGAGGTTTACCAGGATGTTGCCTGGTATGGAGGGCAGGTCTTATGAAGAGAGGCTGAGGGATTTGAGGTTGTTTTCGTTAGAAAGGAGGCGGCTAAGAGGGGACCTTATTGAAACATATAAGATGATTAGAGGTTTAGATAGGGTGGACAGTGATAGCCTTTTTCCTAGGATGGAGAAAGCTAGCACGAGGGGACACAGCTTTAAATTAAGGGGTATGAGTTATAGGACGGATATCAGAGGTAGGTTCTTTACTCAAAGAGTGATTAGGGAGTGGAATGCCCTGCCTGCAGCTGTTGTAGATGCGCCAAGTTTGGTGGCGTTTAAGAGGTTAGTTGATAAGTATATGGAAGAGAAGGGAATGGTTTAGTTTGGAGGGGCATTTTATATCGGTCGGCGCAACATCGAAGGCCGAAGGGCCTGTTCTGTGCTGTAATGTTCTATGTTCTATGTACATTACTTCTTCCTGCTCCTACACCATTACCGTTAGTATCCCCCAAGGATTTATCTTTGAGTTTCTCCTATTCCTCATCCACAGACTGCCCTTTACAATGGGTACTCTGGGAACGATGGCCAAAATTTTATATGCAAGGTGTGGGTGTGCATGTGAAAACACAAAAAAAGATGTTCAGCACGACTGATGGACAAAAAAACTTCAGGCTGTGTTCACTGTCATAATGTTGTAAGTGTGGTTAAAAAACTTGCAAACAATAATATCCCACAAACAGCAGCCTGATGATAACCAGATAATGGAAAAATAAATATTAAGCAGGAGAAATAATAACCATATTTCTCATGTAGTATACAAAGTTCTTCCTTTTTCTATTGGTTTATCTAGCAAGCTGTCCTGACAAATGCAAGATGGAATCTTGCTCTTTTTCCAGCAATTCTCAAATTTAAATTCAATTTTAAAAATCTGGAACTGAACAACTAGTATTGGACACAATTTTAATTATCTGAGATTTTCACAGGGAGACAAATAGAATGTTCATGATTTCAACAATAATTGTATGAGTAAAATATTTCAGACAATGTATATGGATTTGGGGGGGGTGGGGTGGGCTACACCTTCTCATAAGGCTGAAGGCTCTTCTATGTGTGCAATTCCAATTTCAAAACAAGGTTATGTAATATGCAGTAATGATATTAGGCATTTTCTTACAAATTACTTGAAGGAAACCTAACCTGAATTATCGCCCTGGAATTCCAGTGGTCTGCTTGATAAAGTTTATATTTGACAAATGGACCTAATTGTATTGGAGTTCTGCTGCTGTGTGCAGTTTCCTGTGAGGTATCAAAAGCCAGGTGTACATTTATTTCTCAGCAGTCTGTTCTTAAGTAACTGTGTGCAGGATTGAGGAGCAAAGAATGGATGATTGATGCTATATCAATGCATAAGATCAACTTCTGAGGAAGTTGGCACAGACATGAGTGACGCACCGCAGCTCATCACACATCTGTTGAACATTAATAGAATGTCTTACGTGAAGAAGCCTATGGGACAATGTGCATGCAGTCAATAATATCCATGACATGGGAAATTCTGCAGTCTCAGGAATTGCCAGAGTCCTAATTTACTGTATCCGAAAGTCCATTGAGAAAGTGATAGAATTGTTTGCTTTACAAAACAAAGCATTAATCACTGGTTCAATACAAGCATGCAGTGCAAATTGACTGGTGTTGCTGATACCTCCTGTGGCAGCCCAGAAGGGACCAAAAGCAAATTGTTTAGTGGTGTGTTGGTTGTAGTTGTTCACTACTGGTCTTCCAAGGACATGATATATCTCAGCCACTGCGTCCCAAGAAAAAGTTAAGTCTCTGCTTGTTCCTTGGTGAATGGCAAGTTCATTTTCCTGTGCCTTTATACTTTGTTGCAGGAGGGGAGTAGGATTAACAATTGGGGGATTTCGGAGGCACCATTTTCCTGGCTCTTGTCTGCAGTTCTGTTTCCTCCTCTAGTAACAGAAATTCCAAGACATGCCTTGTGGTCATTGTCCCAGGGAAGCAGTCTGTGAACAGAGTGGTGCGTTGTCCTGGCAAGTGTGGGCTTCCAGACTTCAAACTCATCTCGGGAGCTGATTACAGCTTTGAGGCTGGAAGCCTCTGTATAGCTTTAACCTGTAAATAAATGAGTTGTGTTTTCTCTAAGTTGATGAACAAACATCTGGAAGGAACCAAAAGCAATTTGTTCACTGACATGTTGGCTGTAGTCTCACTTGTTCAGAGCAGGAGCTAAGATTTTAGGAACAGAAAACTCAAGTAATTGTGCCGAGCCCCAACTGCATCATGTGACTCCAAATTACTTTAATTTTCAAGACCCCAGCCTCTTTCATACAGAAACTCTGCACATCGGGAAATCTCTTCCCTCTGTCCACAATTATTGGATCACTCCAGGTAACTCATTCTGAATGACAATATTTTACAATTCTCAGTAATCACAAATTATTTTATGTTTGAACTGAATTTCTCCCACAGCCACACAAGAGTCTTCCCACATCAATTAATAATCAGGGTAAACTCTGGCTTGATAAACAATAAAATGTGTCTGCTTTAGATTTTTTTCAAATAAATTTGACAAATAACTAAGTTCTTTTGGAAAAGAACCATCGCATCAGTTGACTGAATAAAGTTATTATAGTTTCTTGGTCACCATTATTGAAACAAGCTTATGGTTCAAATACTCATCATAAATGTTTTCTTAAGTGGAATATAATGGTCTCTATTGATTCACCAAACAAAATTATTGTGTATGCATTACAAATTTCATTGAATTACGAAGAAATTACATAATGGAAAAAGGTTAACATAAACAGTCAGGAAACTGATACATTTACAGTAAGTAAGTATAAAATGATGGTTAAAAATAAATGAACAAAAAAACAAAATTACTTTTATAAAATGCACGAAGCATCAGAAATAATATGAGTAACTGGAGGTAATAATTTGTTTTGTGAATCCAGATGTATCAGAGATGTCTTCATAAAGAATAGGACTAACAGTTAAATATTGCACATTCAAAGCAAGCACAAAGCTTTATTCCTCAAGGGATTGAATTGAAAAGAAAAGAAGTTACACTAAACCTGTTTTGAGCCTTGGTTATACTGCACTGTTATGTATAGTTTTGGTTGTCATATTGTAAAAAGCTTATAGAGGCAGAGTGCAGAGAAGATTTACATGGATCATATCAGTGATGCATGGGTATACACATAGGAAAGGATTGACAAGTTGTGTTTCTTCTCACTTGAAGTAAGAAGGCTGTGGAGTGAATTAATAGAGATCTTTAAAGTTATGAAAGGTTTTGGTCGTGTGGATGCATTCCTTCATATGGGGAACAGCATAGCCAAAAGCCATTAACGTGAAACAATCACCAAGAAATTCAGTAGGGAATTCAGAAGATAGTGATTTTCCCAGAGTGACCAGAACATTCTACGAATGGTTGAAATGGTTAAAGGACAACTACAGAAGCATGTGAGAGAGAAGAGAAATAGATCGAGAAAAGTTGGGATGTGGCTCAGATAAAACTTAAACAATAGAATGAATTAGTTAGTATTGCTAGGAGTGACCATCACAGTGCTTGTGGATGGAATCCAACTATACTGAAGATAGTGTTCAACGTGTTGTCTAGCAACTCAAAACTGGGTATCCATGAAGTGCAGGGAGCCAGCAGCAGCAGCAGAATCATAGAATTCCTACAATGCAGAAGAAGGCCATTTGGCTCATCAAGTCTACACTGACCACAATCCCACCCAGTCCCTATTCCCCGTAATCTCATGCATTTACCCTAGCTCTTCCCCTGACAGTAAATGCCAACTCAGCTTGACCAATCAACCTAACCCGTACATAGAATCATTGAAATCCTACAGTGCAGAAGGAGGCCAGTTGGCCCATCAGGTCTGCACTGACCACAATCCCACCCATGCCCTACTTCCATATCCCTACATATTTATCTGCTAATCCCTCTAATCTATGATCTCTATGCATTAGAACACTAAGGGGCAATTTTAACATGGCCAATCCTAACCCACACATTTTTGGACTGTGGGAGGAAACCTGAGCAGCCGAAAGAAATCCCGTAGACGTGAGGAAAATGTGCAAATAGACGGTGACCCAAGCTGGGAATCGAACTCATGTCTCTGGCGCTGTGAAGTAGCAGTGCTAACCACTGTGCTACCGTACCACCCTCTTTGGGCTGTGGGAGGAAATTGGAGCACTCAGAAGAAGCCCACGCAGGCATGTGGATGATTATATACAACCACAATCTGGAATCTGTTATGACCTGCCCCAGGTGAAGATCTTCAAAAATTGTTGATCCGAGTGAGACTGCTGGATTTATCACCTTCAAATTGTAAAAACGGGGGTAAGAAAGAATGACTGGCTCCATGCCTTGTCTCAACCCATCTTCTCCTGGCAACAATAAGTTTAACCTAGGAAGGTTCCCTTTCCTTTGAATACCTTTTCCAGACCCAACAGTTACAATTTAACCAGGCTTTCTTGAGCTAAGTTCAAGTGAGATTACAAATGAAAGGCGAAATGTTAAAATGCATGCACCTTCATTCATATGGATTAGAAATAAGAATTGAGTCCAATTTTTTCCAGATTGAAGAGTCAATTACTCGAGGGCATAGGTTGAAAGTGAGAGCAAGAAAGTTTAAAAGAGATGTAAGGGCAAATTTTTCACACAGAGGGTGATGAATGCCTAGAACGCCTCTGGAGGAGGTGGTAGAAGCAGATTCTATAACAATGTTCAAGAGGCATCTAGATAGATACATGAATAGACAGGAAATAGAGGGATATAAATCACATAGAGGCAAGGGAATATTAGAATAGAGAGGCATCTGAGTCAATGCAGACTTGGTGGGCTGAAGGGCCTGTTTCTGTGCTGTACTATTCTTTGTAAATAAATGTAAATAAAAGTTATATGGAACTATACGGAACAATCCTTGATTGCATGAAGTAGATGTTGAAGAACACGGCTATTAAGAATTAATTGCAGTATGGTTAACTTCTGCGGGCTAGTAGTTGATTCTTTGATTCAGATGTTCTGTGGTTCATTAGATATATTACAGTTCTTTTTCCTGTTATGATCCTTTTGTTTCGCTGGCTGGTTGACTTCCACAGTCAGACAGTTTTTGACATTCCTGAATATGATGGTTATTTTCTTTACATCAGGGTACTGCTTCTGATACTTTATCACACACTTTCAGTGTGGAAAACCTCCAGCTGCTTTTCCACACTGACAGACAAACACGGGCTGACTCTGGGCAGCTCTCTCAGCTAGCTTTTAAACTCCCTTTTTGTATATTTCAAGGGGAAACCAGAATACATAAGTCTGACTAGGCAATTACATCCAGAGTGGAATTTTCCCTGTTCCACTCACCATGGAAATGATGACAGGACAGGACTACACAAAGGTTCATTGACCTTGGGCGGATTTTCCAGTCTTGGGGTGAGATCGGAAAATCCCGCCTCCAGTGACTTTGAGATTGGATGGAAATTAGATTCCTTTGTCTTAATTGGAAATGGTAATCAGTCTTTGGATGCTTTTAGAAGTACCATGTCTGGAAACAAAAAGGAGTTCCATTGTCCCTTAGAGAAACACCCTCCCAACATTCCTGTCGGTGGCTAACTGTACGTTCTCAGCCACCTTCTGGGTCTGTGTCCACTTTAAAATATCAAACTCAGGTTTTTTTTTAAAGTCCAATATTTTCCTATATAATTCCATATTTTTTCCAAACAAAATCCATGACCCAGCATAACTCCCACTCTGTCATTACCATAAAGCTTGGATTCAATGCTGGTTTAACAAATAATGTGGGATGCTATACCAGGAGCAACACCAGACATACCTAAAAATAAGGTATCAGCCTCGTAAAGCGGCAATGCATGATGACAATGGAAGCAACATGTGAAAGACAGAGCTTAGGCATTCCAAAACCAGACCTAAACTCTGCAATCCAGCTATATCCAGTTACGAATGGTAATGGACAATTAAACAACTCACTCTTGGAGGAGGATTCACAAATATCGCCATTCCAATTTTGGGGATCCCAGCACATTAGTATAAAATATAAGGCATTCACAACAAGCTTCAGCCATAAATGGATTTATCCACCTTGACTACCTTCTGAGGATTCCAACATCGTAGATTCTCGTTTTAAGCCAATTTGATTCACTCCACATAAGAGTAAAAAAATGGCTGAAAGCATTGGATAGCGAAAAGGCCATTAGCTCCAATAACATTCCAGCAGTAATACTGAAGATGTGTACTCCAGAACCAGCTGCACTCCTAATCAAGTTCTTAGATAGACAATAAGCATACTCTGGTATCTGTTTCACTCTAGTTTAATAGTACTACATCGATACAATTAGAATAGAAACATATTTCTTAAAAATGATCCTAATCTCTTCCCCAAGAGTCTGTGATACATGACTGAGTGTGCATCATCATCTAGGTCATATACTGGCATATCCCATCTGTAACCCTTTATATTACAATCAGGGATGCTTTTCTTGGAATTTAGCAGATTAACCTCTGATTTGATCAAAGTTTTCAAGCTATTAAGTGGAACAGATAGAGGTAATCTATATATACTGACTGCAGATTCCTGTACTGAGGCAGCAATTTCCAGTTCGACCAATCATAAATAGAATTCAGAAACACTTTTACACACAAAAGAGTGGTACAAGTTTGGAGCTGCTCTGCAAATAACAATTGTTAATTTTAAATCTGTGATGAATAGGTTTTTGTTAGTAAAAAGTATTACATGATATGAATCCAAGGACTGCATGTAGAGTAGGTCACAGGTCAACCATGATCTCATTGAACGGCAGGAAAGGCTTGAGGAGTAAATGTCCACCCCTGATCCAGTGGGGGGGGTTTCCTGAGAGACCTGGAGATTTATGTACATCATCTTCTAAAGGTGGCAGGGCACATTGAGGAGTCTGCTAAAAATCTGCCTGGAACTTTGGGTTTATAAATAGAGACATTGGGCTGGATCCTTTTCTGAATGTTGCTTCCAAACTGTGCTCTGTTTGACTGCTGCCTGCAGCCAAGAAGCAGACCAGACGCCTGCAGCAAGAATGGAGGAAGGAAAATCTCAGATGGCCCCATTGTTGTATGATGGCCCACTGTGTGTTCTCCTCCAGGCCACATGGATAAGACAGCAGATTCTCTTCGCAAGGGACAGGAAGAAGAGGCAGGCTTACTTGAGCAAGCACGATTGGAGGGAGGTTACAGAGGAGGTAAGCAAACATAGAGTTACTCAGAGAAGCTCGGCAAGACTCTCAGTTATGTTAACAACCTCCTTTGATCCACCATGGTGAATACCAATCCCTCCTTATATTTTGGTGTTGCAGATGGCAATGTAAGAAAATGCATTTAGAAAAGAGGGAGGGAACTGCACAGTTAGTGACAAAGGCAGCAGCATATCCTGTTAGAGGCATGGTGACAGTGTCTGCTTGTCATTTCTGAACTCCACAGGACCACTTGGAAATGGTTGTTTTCAGGCAGCATTCGTATAACCCATCATAGGCTACTGGGTTGCTCACTGAAAAGATACTGTGCATGTCTCCTTGGTGAAACCAATAGTTTTCTTTCTTGTGTTTGTCAGAGAAATCGCAGACAACAATAATGAAAGGTTAAGGCTGATGGAGGGATCTCCAGATCCTGGACACCCCCCCCCCCTCCAACCTTAAAGGAGACCTGGTTAGTGGCAGGGCCCAATGGCAGCCATACGATTGCCAATGGTGAGACAGAAGTGACAATCTAAGAGAATGGATGAACAAATGTAGGAATACAACTAGCACACATAAGGCAGAATGTTCATGTTCTATCACTGGACACATGGAGCTCCAAGTCAGATATTGCTGGAAGGAGAAAATGGAAGCTCTCAACCTTAAAATGTTTATATTCTCTTGTTCAGTTTGGAACACTGATGAAGGTAAAGAAGAGAAAAACAGTAGAGCATTTAAATGGAGAGAAATTGAATAAAACAATATAGTATTTAAATATACAACTCCCTCAATTCCAAGAAACAGCCATTCACTATATTCCTGTTTTCCATCCCTTTAGCTAATTTTGTATCCATGCTACTGCTGGCCCTTCTATCCATTGGCTTTTTGGTAACAAACATCTTTTCAAAGTCCATATACACAACATCAACTGCACTATCCTCATCCACCCTTCTGTTTCCACTTCCAAAAACTCAATCTGCAAATATGTTTTGCCCTTAAGAAATCTGGTCTGGCTCTCCTTTATTAGTCTCCTTTATTCATCCCCACAGCTGCTTGTTTTCTCTTGGATTAATGTTATTAAACTAAACACTTTCTAACCATCAATATTAATTTGGCTGCCTTGTAATTGCTAGCCCTATCCTTTTCCTCATTAAATGCATAGTCATTGTACTTCATTGTATGCAGATGGTGCGCATTATTTGGAATTTAATTTGAGACAGTACAAATAAACGCAATCCCAGGCTGCCTATATTTTCTATGGTCTTGAGGAGCCAATATTCATGGAGAGTTTGTAATGTTGCAGTTCTCCACCCAGTTTCTTTTTAAAACTACTTCAGGGTGTTTCTCCTGGTTACACTTCTGTCCCATGTTCTGGAACCTTTGACCACCCAGAGTAGAGGAGTGTGATCAGGGAAGGGAACTACCTTGTTAGTCTGTTCCTGGGCCAACAAGTCCAGGCACCAGGCAGTTGAGGTGTCTTCTGACCTTTTCAATGCAACACTTGTGCTTAGGTCCCTGGAGAGGGAACAGAGTGTCCACTGGGATACTTAAGGACATTTGTGATTGATAGGAATCATGGAGTGTTTCGTCAGTCCCAGAATAATGTTTTATTTTAATGGTACAAATTTTCTTTGAAGTTTATCTCTTATTAAGGGACTGTAAATTTAAGTGGTCTATTTTGTTTTACTGATATACCCAAAAGAGTACATATAGACACAAATTAAAACTGCATATATTGATCTAGGCAGTATGTGCTTGCAGGGATCATCCAACCTGATGGTCTGAAATTTGAATCTGGGTGTCCCTGGAAAGGAGCATGTGGGGTCCACCAATGTGACAAGGCCTTTTATGCCCATTGGCACTGCAGAAACTGAGACTCCTTATCGACTCTTTTCATCATATTTTGGTTTGATGTTTTAAGGTTCATTTGTGATTTTTGTTTAAAGCAGTGTCCTTTCAAGAGGCTGTCCCTCTAATTTGTCCTTCAGTTTATTTGATTTTGTTTGCTTGGTTTTGCACCAAATAGCATATATGCTTGTAGCATGTATTCTGTTTAAAAAGGACAGATTTGGAGACAATCTTTACACATTTTTATACAAATAAAGATTGTCTCTAGATCTATTCTTCTACAAGGACAAGCTGAAGTGAAGAGCATAATCGCACTTAGGAGAAGATAGAAAAATGGATGTAGAAGAAAGGAATAGAAGGTTACAATGAGGGGGATTAATAGAAAAGATGGGAGGAGGCTTGAGTGGAGCATTAATATTAATATGGAACATTTAATCTAAATGGCCTGTTTCTGCAATGTAAGATCTATGTAAAAAAAAATTTAGTCTCATCAGACTGTATTAGTATTTACCCCCGCATACGAAGCAGTTCTGACCTCTTCACATCTGTTTCTATATCCCTTTAACCTCCTTTCCTGCCATCAACTTTATAACTTATTCTCAAATATTGATGCAGTTTGAGAGCTTAAAGGTGCTCCCACTCTGGCACCATAACATTAGTGAAAGTGCAGTGCAACTCCAATTGCACATGAGGATAGGATTTCCCCGTGCCATTCTAATGAAATTAAAGTGATGGAATGATTCACTCATTAACTGTGGTTGTGCATCTCCAGCCTTGCAACCCTTTGTGTTAGAAAGTTTCACCTGCTTCCTACTCTATTGCTGGAATTTTACTGGCTCACCCACCATAAGAATCGAAGCTAGTGAGGTGTGGAGTATGGGTAGGACAGCTGACCTCAGGCGGGACTTTACAGTTTTGGGACTAGTGAGACTATGAAATTCCATAGAAATTTCTATTTCATTTAATGTTGGATCCTTACTTTGTGGTCATTAACAAGGTATGACACTTTCTATGTCACTAAATACCATTGCTCTTGTTTGATCAAATACCAGTGTTTCAGAAGAAATTCAGTTCTGTTGCAATCTCCAGTTTTTAGTTATTAGATGCTGAAATCGGCAATTTGGGAACATCTCTGTGGTTGCTTTCCCAAGTCAGTACCACAACTTTATTATTAAATGTTGTTTCTTAAATAAACATTCATTTGTAGAATCTCTACAGTGCAGAATGAGGCTATTTGGCCCATCACTTCTGCACCAACCACAATCCCACCCAGGCCCTATCCCTTAACTGCACGTAATTACCCTGCAAATCCCCCTGACATTAGGAGCCAATCCACTTAACCTACACATCTTTGGACAGTGGGAAGAAACCAGAGCACCCGGAGGAAACCCATATTGACATGGGGAGAACGTGAAAACTCCAGACAGACAGTAACTCGAGGCCAAAATTGAATACAGGTGCCATCATGCTGCCCATACAGGAAACTCAGTTAAATAAATGCAATTGATTGCCCCACATATGAAAGTATTATACAGTATCTGCAGAGATATAAAATGCGCAGAAATTAACTATTAATTCTGTTTGAGATCTTCCACTCTGATATTCAGTAGGTTTCATCTTGTCAAGGTTCATGCACACTAAACCCCTGATAATTACTTCAGTGAAAACATCTGCAATTCAAACCAATGAACCTATCTGAAAAGGAATCAAAGACAAATTTGTACAACAAGACTAAGGAAACATACCCATGGATTTCTTGACATGCAAAGCTGATGTGACCTCTAATTAAATGAAACAAGCAATTGATACATTACATCACCTCCTGCTTTATTTTTTAAGCAACACAGCATGGGAAACAGACCCTTCGGCCCAACGAGCCCACGCCGCCGTCATACTATATAGTAGCAAATACATTATCCTATTTTAATATTCCTGTATAATAATATATATATTATTCCTAATATGGAAAATTTTCACCATAGGGACAATTTGTTTCCCAATCAGCCTAAGAGCGAATTTTTGGGTTGTGGGAGGAAACCGGAGTGCCCGGAGAAAACCCACGCAACCACGGGGAGAACGCGCAAACTCCCGCAGACACCGGCCCAATTCCAAGTGTCTGCACAGCCACACCGATAGTCTCTGAGCTGTCATGGTGCCCTTCAGATGGTCCACATAAAGCACTCATTTACGACATGAGGTACCAGGCAACCCATGAATCAACATCCAAGAGCTGTACCCGCACCACCTGCCAAATGCATGCTCAAAGTATGGACCGAATTACCTGTGGAAAAAAGCCGTAGTTAAACAGTCCTAATATATCCCTCTATCTGCATACCGCTCATGTGGCTGTCCAAGAGACCCTTAAACAGCCCCAGCGTGCCTGCTCCCACCACCTTACTCGGCAGTGCATTCCACACCCCCACTACCCTTTGTGTGAAAAACTGCCCTCTAATATTCGTCCTATACATAGCCCCCCTCACCCTATGGCCATGACCCCTCGTCCTATCCATTTCTAAAGGTGGAAAAAGTTTACCTCCATTTACTCTATCTATACCCCTTATAATCTTATACACCTCTATGAGATCCCCTCTAAGCCGACGTCTTTCAAGGGAAAACAACCCCAGTCTATTTAATCGTTCCTCATAAGACAGTCCTTCCATACCAGGCAGCATCCTGGTAAACCTCCTCTGCACTCTCTCCAAGGACTCCACATCCTTCCGATAGTACGGCGACCAGAACTGGCGCAGTATTCCAAGTGAGGCCTAACCAAAGTTCTATACAACTGCAACATCAAACTCCTACTCTTGTATTCTATACCCTTTTCTATGAAAGCTAACATACTATACGCCTTCTTTATCACCTTCTCCACCTGTGAGGACACCTTCAGAGACTTGTGAACCTGCACCCCCAAGTCTCTCTGCGTCTCTATGCTCCGTATAGTTTTACCTTTTATCCTATAACTCTCTTCTACATTTTTCCGGCCAAAATGCATCACCTCGCATTTATCCGGATTAAATTCCATTTGCCATCTATCTGCCCAGTCTACCAACCTGTCTATGTCCTGTTGTATTGCCTGACACTGCTCTTCTGTACCCGCCAATCCAAGCATCTTGGTGTCATCAGCAAATTTGCTGATCTCACCACCTACCCCTACTTCCAAGTCGTTTATGTAGACCACAAATAGAAGAGGACCTAGTACTGAGCCTTGTGGCACTCCACTAGTGACAGGCTTCCAGCCGGAAAAAGAGCCTTCCACTACTACCCTCTGTCTCCTCCTCCCGAGCCAGTTCTCGACCCATCTACATACCCGACCCTGTATCCCATGCGCCTTCACCTTCTCTATCAGTCTACCATGAGGAACCTTGTCAAACGCCTTACTGAAATCCATGTAGACGACATCAACAGCCTGTCCTTCATCAACTGTTTTTGTCACTTCTTCAAAAAATTCCACTAGATTCATAAGACAAGACTTCCCCTTGACGAAGCCATGCTGCGTATCCCTGATCAGATCGCAGCGCTCCAGATGCTCATACATCCTGTCCCTAAGGATCCTCTCCATTAGCTTACCTATAACTGAAGTCAAGCTCACCGGCCTATAGTTCCCTGGGTGATCCCTCTGACCTTTTTTAAACAACGGTACTACGTTTGCTATCCTCCAGTCCTCTGGGACCTCACCTGTGTCCAAGGAAGAGACAAAGATTTGCGTCAGAGGCCCAGCCAAGTCTTCCCTCAACTCCCTTAGCAGCCTGGGGTAAATGCCATCAGGCCCCGGAGCTTTATATGTCTTTAAGCTGCCTAACAGCCCCAACACCTCTTTCCTCGTAATCCTTATTTCCCTCAACCGATCCTCAACTTTGTCAACATCAGGCACAGACATCTGTCCAGTCTCCTGCGTGAATACCGACGCAAAGTATTCATTCAGGATCTCCCCCATTCCCTCAGGCTCTAAGCATAGATCCCCTCCTCTGTCCCTAAGAGGTCCAATCTTGCCTCTAACCATCCTTTTGCTCCTTACATAGGTGTAAAATGCCTTTGGATTTTCCTTTATCCTACCTGCCAGAGCCACCTCGTGGCCCCTTTTTGCCTTTCTAATACCCCTTTTAAGATCCCGTCTACACTCTCTATAAGCTTCCAGCGCTGTCTCAGTCCCCAGTTGCCTAGATCTAATGTAAGCCTCTCGCTTTTCTTGATCAAGTCCTCAATCTCCCTGGTAAGCCAAGGTTCTCTAATCCTACCTTTCCCATCCTTCCTCCTTGCCGGCACACATCTTTCCTGCAGAGAGTTTAGTTTTCCCTTGAAAGACTCCCACATGTACCTCGTCGACCTGCCCTCAAAAAGCTTATCCCAGTCGGTATCTTTAAGATCTTGCCTAATCTGGCCGTATCTAGCCCTCCCCCAGTTAAATACCATCCCTTTTGGGCCAGTCTTGTCCTTTTCCATTAATATCCTAAAGCAGACAGAGTTGTGATCACTATTTGACACCTGCTCTCCTACCTCGACGTCAACCACCTAGCCTGGCTCATTCCCCAGAACCAAATCCAGTATAGCCCCATCTCTAGTCGGGCCATCCACATACTGCTCCAAGGACCCTTCCAAAACACACTGTACAAATTCCTCCCCATCCACTCCTACAGCCCTGGGCACACTCCAATCTACTCCAGGAAAATTGAAATTTCCCACTACTACCACCCTATTTTTCCTACACTTATCTAAAATGTCCCTGCATATCCCTTCTTCCGCGGCCCGCGGGCTGTTGGGCAGTCTGTAGTAAACACCCAACAGAGTAACCACTCCCTTCCTATTCCTCAACTCCACCCATAGAGACTCAATTCCTAAATCATCCATACCTCCCTCCATCTGCACTGCTATGATGTTGTCCTTAACTAATAAAGCCACTCCCCCGCCTCTCCTCACACCAACTCTGTCACGCCTAAAACACTTATACCCTGGAATATTCAATTGCCAGTCTTGCCCCTCCTTCAACAACGTCTCGGTCACCGCCACCACTTCTAAACTCCTCGTGAACATTATTGCCTTCAGTTCATCTGTTTTGCCAGTCACACTCCTCACATTAAAACACATGCACTGAAGACCCTCAGCTCTCGGATATTCCTTTCTACCTACTGGTGTTACCCTATCATCCCCCTCTCTCCCAGAGAATAGCTTCTCTGCTATTTTTGCACCAGGGACTTTCCTGTCCTCTTTCAGCTGCATACTTACTCTTTTTTATTTTGTAAAGTCAAGTAGAAGACTAAAGTGGACACCTTTATTAGACTACAGAAGAGAACCAAACTGGGCTGTCCAAGCAGCAAACTCATTGTTTCAGTATCCTACTAGTGGATTGCACAATAATTCTAGTTCAGGCATAGGTTGCATTACACTTACACCTGCCAATGTATGGTGATTTCTACAATGCTTGAAGAAAATAGCCCTGGTTTCCCAATAAACATTGGCTCAGCATTCAAATAACATGGATAGTTTGTGCCGCTGCAAGGTGAAGGCATTAGCATGAAAGCCTACTGAAAAACAGGCAGACCAGCGGCTTGGTATGACTCCTGCTCTGACCAAGACCACGGAAAACTACAAAGGGTTGTGACTATAGTCCAGACTATTGCACAAACTAGTCTCCTATCCATTGACTCCATTTACACTTCCCACTGCCTCAGGAAACAGCTGACATAATCAAGGATCCCCCCAACCTGGACATACTTTCTTTCACCTTCTTCCATTCGGAAAGAGATACAAACGTCTGAAAACACATACCAATCAACACAAGGACAGCTTCTTCCCCACTGCCATCAGTCTTTTGAATGGTCCTATCATATATTAAGCTGATCATTCTCTTCACCCTACCTTTAACTGCAACATTATATTTTTCACCTTTCCTTTCTTTCTCCCCTATGTATTCTATGAACGGTATGTTTTGCCTGTATAACACACAAGAAACAATACTTTTCACTATGTCCCAGTACATGTGACAATAATATATCAAATCAAATAACTCAACAACTACTGGGGCACTGGGAGTCAGTGAGTTGCATGTGGCACTGCTGCCTCACAGCGTCAGGGACCCCGGTTTGATTCCTGGCTTGAATCACTGATTGTGTGGCGTCTGCATGTTCTCCCTATGTCTGCGTGGGTTTCCTCTGATGCTCTGGTTTCCTTCAACAGTCTAAAGATGTGCAGGTTAGATGGATTGAGCGAGCTAGTGTCAGGGGTTCTAGTAAGGTAAATACATGGGGATAGGGCCTGTATGGGATTATGGCCTCCTTCTGTATAATAGGATTTTATGATTCTATGATCTTGCTCTTCTCATTTGCTTCTTGAATGCATGAATGTGTGGCAAAGGTCTGTATAATAAAGGGGGAAAGGGTCTAGTGGACATCAGTTAAGGGTAAAAAAGGAAAAAGTTAGTAAGACTAAGCACAATCATGGAAGAACATAATGGGGAGGTTTCAGAATGAAAAGAGAAATATGGCAATGCAGAGGGACCTGGGCAGAACTTTTCAGAGGGCAGATTACCTGAACTAATAGTTGCAAATGCTGGTGTAAAAGAGAGCGATTAGTGAAGAGGGATCAGTGAGTGTATGCAGAGACTTAAGGCAAGAGACGACTGAAGTGCCGCGAGATCAGTGGGCAGCAGTGAGGCCATAGAATAACTTGAAAACAGTGGTGAGTGTTTTAAAATAAATCTACTGAGCCACTGGGAGCCAGTGGAGATTGGAGGTGATAAATCTGATGTGAGTCTGTGATTTGAGTAGGTGCGGATGCCATCTCAAAATTTTAAGTGAGCTGAATCTTGTGCTAGGTTGATGCAGACAAAACAGGTTTAAAAAAAGAGAAGAATATTCCAATAATGATGGCTTGGAGTATGAGTTTGGTAATCTAAGAGGGCAGATGGATCAGGGCCAGAGAATAATGCTGAAGAAATTTTTGGTAATAGAGCAGAATATAGGTGAAATTGAAACTTGAGATTGAACAGGCTATTCAGCTGAATCAGCTTTTGACTTGGATTGATATGACACAAGGGGTAAGCGATGTAGTTGACATTAAAGCCACAAAAGTTTTTAAAAGGCCTCAAACTCATCATTATCCGGTTAAAGGAATTTTTAAGCAATCCATTTATTTACTGCAGTCTTTTGATGGTCGGATACCACCTGAACATTTATTAAATTAAAGCTCGTTTATGTAAGCTATTGATTTGACATGATAAGTTCTTGATACTAAATCAGTGTTATCTGCAGTGCCTTACAGTCTGAGCAAACTTGCCACCAGATGAAAGTTTGGTGGCCTGTTCAATTCTGAGGGAAGGTGCTGAAGATATTGGTCCTTACAAACATTGCACCTGTCACTTACATGAGACAACTACAGTTTTCAGGCTGACTGATTCCACAGCTCTCTCCTGTGGTGGCTTGGACAGAATCAGTAACATAAAGAGTTTCATATGTTCCACAACTATTGGAAGTGTTATCCCTGCAGAGCAGCAGGAGCTGAAGACAAAGCTCTGTGACAACATCTCGCAAGAAGTAAAGGTGATAAAGATAGATTTTTTTTCTGACAAGCTCAGGTAGGAGTATTGTGTTTTGTGCCTCAGAAATCTGCAGGGATGACACACACCCTGTTCTGTGTGTGAACAGGGTTTTATTACGCAAAAGCTTTTAAAATGTCAGCAGTCACAAATTTCCTTTTGGTTGCTCTTTGACTAGAACCACACCAACAAGTTTGACCTACAGCTTTGAACCATCAACAGATGCACATAATCAAACACTGAAACATTGAATATCTTTTCTTCCCTTGCAAAGTTAGAAGAATTTAAGTAAAAATATCAAAACAACAAACATCTGCATCAAATCATTTCTTAAGAGTTCAGACCGAATGCTTCCTCAAGCACAGAAATAGTCTTTAAGGTAGTAAGGTTATTGATAATAGCACTTTGATCTGTGCACTTGAGGTGATATTTCCATATGATCAACATCATGCTCACTCAATGGAAAAGGAAATGCATCCTCAGAATCACAATCTTCAAAATATCTTAGACTGCTCACTATCAAGTGTCTTGCATTTCACTTTGTGTTATAAATGTTGGGACAGAGCAATCGCTTGATCTGCTTTGAGATCATTGAGATGATTACAAGCCTGTGCTTGTGATGTGGCTTTTTGATGCAAACCCAAGAGACTGGCTTCAATTGTGCATGTTCATTTAGTGAAGTACACTTTTGTTTTACCATATCGCTTTGCAATATTTTTCTTCCATTTTTGCTGCTACATCCTCACTGGATGGTGGCTGTGACTTAAGAATGGTCAGTATCATGCAAAAATTATGTCCATTCACATAGTTAGCCTGAGTATTTTCGATCAAACAAGAAGGAGTGAATCAATATATGTGTCAAATTGGAAGGGAATACATAATGAGACTTGGTCGAAAGCCTAGACTTCCATGTTTGTATTCAAATAGGTGCACAGAAGGGAAAACATTGTTTGATAGGTTTACAAGCTTTTTTGTTCTTTGTGATCTATTGTGTCTTGTATATATTTACACAAGAGGTGTCAAGCGCTTTAAGATTTTTTTGGTTGATTGACAGTTTTATTGAGTTGTTTCAGCACCATTTTTGAAAATAAAGTTTTCCTAACCATTTTCCACACATGCTTGCATTGCTATAAGGTTTATTGTGTTCTGCGTGATATATATTGGGTGATTGGGCATAAAAGTGCTATGAATTGGCATGAAGGTTATGGGGTTGGGTGCAGGGCATGAATTGTTGGAAGACCAAAAATTGATTTTTCACTGGCATGAATTATTGTGGGATCTTTTGGGTATAGGGAGAGTGTAAAAGAGAAGGTAGTGTCACAAGGAATCCATTACTGCAGTAAGGAGGGATGATCTCTTAGAAGATTCCTCAAATTATGCCATATGAGTAGAACTTTGAAACAAAAAAGGGGCAATCATGTAGCTGGGAGTGTTCTTTCAGCCCCCAGTCAGAGAGAGATAGAAGGACAGATATTTAAACAAATTTTTGAAATTGTGAGAATGACAAGGTAATAATGGTACTGATAATAATACCTCTTTAACATTAACTGGAATAGTCAAAGTATGAGAGGCTTAGAGGAGGAGGAATTTTTAAAAAGCTCAGGAGAGCTTTTTATACCAATACTTAGAGGGGATGCTAGACCGAGTTTTAGGAAATGAAGCTGAGCAAATGGTACAAGTTTCAGTGGGGGAGCATTTTGGTGACAGTGAGCATAACTCAGTAGGATTTAAGATAGTTATGGAAATGGACAAAGATGGACCAGAAATAAAGGCTCTAAATTGGGAGAGGGCCAATTTTAATAGGATAAGGCAAGATCTGGCCAAAGTTAATTGGGAGCAGCCACATGTAAACAAAAATCTAAATCAGAGCAGTGGGAGTCATTCAAAATGGAAGTAGAGAAAGTACAGGGACAACCTGTTCCCATGAAAATGAAGGGTGGGAGCAACAAATCCAGAAAAAGGATATCAAGGGATATCCATGGTTGAATAAGAAAAAGGAAGGCTTAATGCGGATATGGAGAGTTCAAAACAGCAGAATCCC
Organism: Sphyrna mokarran; assembly: GCA_024679065.1. Classification (NCBI taxonomy): domain Eukaryota; kingdom Metazoa; phylum Chordata; class Chondrichthyes; order Carcharhiniformes; family Carcharhinidae; genus Sphyrna; species Sphyrna mokarran. The sequence continues at coordinate 76,236,059 of JAGIQG010000007.1, read as the reverse complement.
AAGAGGAGTATAAAAAGTACAAAGAGTTACTTAAAAGAGAAATGAGGAGAGTGAAGAGGGAGCATGAAAAGACAACAGTGGGTAAAATAAAGCCCAAAGCTATTATGTAAGTATATTAAGAACAGGAAGATGATCAGGGAAAGAACATGGTCCATCAGGGACCAATGTGGCAATTTGTGTGTGAAGCTGGAAGATGTAGGTGAGGTTTTAAATGGTATTTTGCATCTGTGTTCACTATGGTCAAAGAAAATATAGGCGTAGAAATCAGGGAGGAATGTTATTATTTACTAGAATAACTTAGCATTAAGAGGGAGGAAGTATTAATGGTTTTAAAAGGCCTAAAAATGGATAAATCACCAGAACCAGATGAAATGTATCCTAGGTTGTTGTGGGAGTCAAGGGAGAAGATTGCAGCAACTCTAACAATAACTTTCAAATCTTATCCGGTCACAAGAGCGATGCCAAAAGATGGAGGACAGCTAATGTGGTATATTATTTAAGAAGTAGGGAAAAATCAGGAAATTACTAGCCAGTGAGTCTAACTTCAATGGTAGGGGAACCATTAGAAAAAATTCTGAGGAACAGAATTTATATCCACTTGGCAGGGAAGGATTAATCAAGGATAGCCAGCAAGGTTTTGATTGAAGTTTTTGAGGAAGTGATACGGTACATTGATAAAGAAAGTGCAGCTGATGTGGTCTTTATGGCCTTCAATTAGACTTTTGAGGAAGTCCCACATGGGAGGCTGGGGAGGCTGATGATGAAGACAAGAGTCAATGGGATCCAGGGAAAATTGGCAAACTGGATCCAAAATTGGATTAGTGGCAGGAAACTGAAGGTGACGGTTGAAGGTTGTTTGTGTGACTGAAAGCCTGTGTTCAGTGATGTCCTACAGGAATTGCTACTGGATCCCTTGCTGTTTGTAGTAGAACATAGAACATAGAACATTACAGCACAGAACAGGCCCTTCGGCCCTCGATGTTGCGCCGACCAATTAGGAACAAGCAGCGACCCTCTAACCTAAACCATTCCTTTTTCATCCATAAACTTATCTACTAACCTCTTAAACGCCACCAAACTTGGCACATCTACAACTGACGCAGGCAAGGCATTCCATACCTTTACCACCCTCTGGGTAAAGAACCTACCTCTGACATCTGTCCTAAAACCACCACCCCTTAATTTAAAGCTATGTCCCCTCGTGCTAGCTTTCTCCATCCTAGGACCATCCTAGGTCCATCCTATCTAAACCTCTAATCATCTTATATGTTTAGATAATCTTAGATGTTTAGATATGTTAATGTGTACATTAATGATCTGGACACAAATGAAGGAAATATGACATGTAGGTTCACAAGTAACACAAAAGTTGATGGTGTGGTATATAGTGAGGAAAAAAGCCTTAGATGATAAGACAGTATGGATGGGCTGGTTCGATGGAGAGAACAGTGGCAAATGGAATTCAGGCCTGAAAAGTATGAGATAATGCATTTTAGGAGGACTAACAAGACAGGGCAATATACAATGAATAGTCAGGCCCTAGGAAGATCAGAGGGACCTTTGTGTGCATGTCTGTAGATCTTTGAAGACAGCAAGGCAGGTAGGTAAAATGGTTCAAAAGGCATATAGGATAATTGCTTTTATTAACTAAGGCATTGAATATAAGATCAGGGAGGTTATGATGGAGCTGTATAAAATGCTAATTAAGCAACAGTTGAAGTCCTGTGGACAGTACTAGTTGTCACACTATAGGGAGGGTGTGATTGCATGTGATTGCACATGCATTGAAAAAAAAATGATAGAATAATGCTCCTCTGCCACATCCCTCCTGGGCTGGATAATGCCTTGTCCAGTGCCTCCCCCGCCACCCCCCAAACATGGCCCAACATTACTGATCCTCTTATCCCCCAACTCCCGTGCCACCCAGAATGATTGTGTGTCCCCCTCGCTTTCCCCCACTGATCTCAGGCACAGTGGCAGCGGACCCCTCTTTACCCCCAACTGATCACAGGCAGAGTGGCAGCGGATCCCCCTTCCCCTCTACTGATCTCAAGCAGAGAGCCATTGGATGCAAGACACCTATCTCTTCACTAAATGGAGCATCTGAATTGGAATTTTATGGAGTATGTCTGTTTCACACCAATTCTGGATGGGCAAACGCAGTGATAAAAGGGGAAATGCGTAAAGTTGGGTGTGCCGCCCATTAAGTCAATTTAAATATATACAAATGCATCTAAATGACCGTCGAGCCCATTTCGGATGTGGTCCCAATCGCAGTCATTTTTGGGTCTTGGTAAACCTCCAAATCAGAGATGGACACAGATTGTGCTATTTGCCTCATGCCTGAATTTATCAAGACACGGAAACAAGTGCAGTGCGATGGTAAAATCGGGCCCACAAAAAATAGGAGCAGGAATAGGCCATTCAGTCCATTCAAATTTTATCGGGATGAGCACGCCATAAAATCCTGCCCATTAGATACATTTACACTGAAAGTATATTTGTATTGAGTTTTTGGTATAGTTATATCGTTTGACTATTTGGATTACAACAATTGTGTATGTCCAGAAATTGAAGTCATTTAGAGATATATATTCTGTATATTTTTGAGTTGATTCTGTGATGTTGTATTCCCAATGGGAAGACGAGCCTGCTAGGCCACCAATCAAAGAATCAGGTCTAAAACACTGTAGCCAAAATATGACTTGTACTCCTTTGAGGCATGGTTTTACCACTGGGAGTTCAGGATAACAGGGTAAACACTTTTAATTAGATATTGGGGGGAATTTTCCATTCCATCCACCATGGGAATTGTAAAGGTCTGTTGACTTTAGGCAGCATTTTCTGGCCTTGGGACAAACGTGACCAGAAAGTCCCGCCCACTACGTCATGATGCTTTGCATATATTTTTCAGGCTTAGGTGTTATTTTGTTCGTTGGTACATAATGAAGTAGATGAGTTGTACAGCAAGTTTATATATATCAGAACATTATGTTACATACACAGATGTGTTTATTTTTTGAGGCAAGTGCAGTACAGTAAACATAGAATGACTGTTTCTCTTTCCAAACGAAATGGTGCACAAGGCAGATTTGCATCTGGTCCGATGGCGGTTTTACCTGGAACAGGTCACTAGTCTGTCACCAGAGGCTTATAGCTTGAGGGCATCATTTCACATCAAGCATGACTGACCAGGAGTCTCGCCCACTCTTACAGACTACCATTGGATTGTTGCAAGGATGATATAAGTTGATATTCAACCTGTTGGCTGTGTTTACGAACACAACTTCTTCGGCCATCAAGTGCCCCAGGTGTCAACTCGGAGCTACTGGCTCAGAGGCAGAGACGCTACTCCCCTGGAAGTCCTCCTCATCCACATGAGCGAGGATCACATTAGTTGTTCATTCAATTTTATTTTCATTTATGAACCACATGGAGACCCTGATTGATATACCAATTATAAAGGCTAGCAAAAAGTTAGCCATCTTATTTTTGACATTGATTACTTCTCCCCCACCCACATTTTAAATCTTTGAATTGGCACTTATGTTGTTCCTACAAATTTTCTGCATAATTATGTCTTTAATATATGCATAAAATAACCTCCAGGCATGATTCTTGGCATTGGGGAGATGATTTGCTTTGATTCCTCTGCCACAATTTGTTGATGCAGTTTTAAAATTGTTATCAAGTCATAAAATGATAAAAAAAATTACAACACAGAAGGATACTATTTGGAAATGACTGGTTATCTCTTCTAATCCTATTTCCTTGCTCTTTTTCCATATCCTTTGATTTTTATTTCCTTTTCAAAGACTTATCACAATGCCTTTTAAATGATTTTATAGTCTCTTCCTCAATAGTTACTTGTGGTAGAGCTTTCCATGTTGTAATAACCCTCAGCGTATAAAGATTTCTCCTAATCTTCCATTCATTTTTCCTTTCATAATCCTGAGATTATGCCCTCCTGCTACCAATTTTGTCAAATAGCGGAAAGAATTTAACGTGTTAAAACCTTTCATGATGTTGAAAACCTGGATTAGATTCCCTCTTAACTTGTTCCATCTGAGAGAAGAAAGAATATTGTAGTTGGGTTTAAAAATTATTTCCAGTGCATCTTTGGAGTAAGGCTGTCACTTCAACAATTACATTTGTTTGGAGAGAATTTTTCTGGGTTTTGAGTCTCTAATAGCTGCACTGCTGTTTCCAAAAGGAGCTTCCTGCAGTATCTGTGGCAATGCTACTTTGCCAGTCATTTTAAAAAATGTTAATGAGGGAGACGTGCAAGGGAGTGACAATGATCCAAGGCTTCATCCCCAATCCAAGGGTAATCAGATAGAGAAAAAAAGATGTATTTGTTACCAACATCAGCTGCAGCTGACAGGCATAGAGACTGCAACCAGGAGAAACGTGCATACTTGACTTACAAATCAATGGGTGAGAATATACTTTATTTTTCTCCACAAACACAGTAAAATGGTCCTGTAAATGTCACAGAATTCCCAATCAGCAGTAAAGGAGAAGCAGTATGTGATGGAGTGAAGACAATTAAGGAAGAATTGAGGGGGAAACGCCCTTTAACATATTGCCATTCTCTGTCCCACACCCACAGTTAAATTACTGACCAGATTACAAAAGTTTCAGATAGGCAGTTTCAAGGGAGCTGCAATATTGTGCTTGTAAGAGAATGCAAGTCCATCAGCTGGTCTGGTTGATTTTGCATAAGCCAAATGTAGGTAGCTACAAGAAGAAATGTCTAAAGATTCCATATGATAGAAATTGTGGAAAACCATAATTGGCCTGATTCAATTCAGGATGTCTGTGTACACATGTGACAATTCTGGTCATGTTAGGATTAGGTAAATATGTCCCAGAGAGTCATTTTTGAAAGTGGAGAGGACCTTTCCATCCTGATACTCTTTAACAGTTTTATCACTCACATTTGGGCACAGATTACACGAAAAGACTCTCAAGAGATAATCTATTGGTCAGACCTACAACTTGTAGCTCAGCCATTTCAGGATGTGTGTGAAAAATGGAATATCGATCATATTACTTATGCTCTGCATTAACCTAGGTCTAGCAGTCTAGCTGAACGTGATTGGCACAGTGAAAACCCTAATTCTCAAATGTAGGCCAACAAAGCAAGATTTACACATTGCAATGTTACATCTAAGAGTGATTCCTTTAAGTGCAACTATTCCATCACTGGCAGAGCTCATGTTTGGCAGGCCATTACATACCAATTTACTTACTCTTACCCATTATACTCTCAGAAACTGGACAGCAACTTGTAAGAATATAAGAGAAGATAACCAACATGCGTAATAAAATTATAGGTACAGAATTGCAAAGTTTACAGTTGGGATAATGAGTTCATATCTAGGATCCCAAAGGAAGTAAGTAGCAAGGAGATAAAGAGACAAGGATTTGTTCTGCGCCAAGGTCCCATGATTTGATTTGATTTATTATTGTTACATGTATTAAAACAGTGAAAAATATTGTTTCTTGCACGCTATACACACAAAACATAGCATTCATAGAGAAGGAGAGTGCAGAATTACAGTCATGGCTAGGGCATAGAGAAGGATCAACTTAATGGAAGGTAAGTCCATTCAAATGTCTGTCAGCAGCTGGGAAGAAGCTGTCCTTGGGTCGATTGGTACATGACCTTAGACTTTTGTATTTTTTCCCGAAGGAAGGAGGTGGAAGAGAGAATGTCCTGGATCCTTAATTACGTTGGCTGCTTTGTTGGGCAACAGGAAGTGTAGACAGAGTCATTGGATGGGAAGCTGGTTTGCATGATGGATCGGGCTTCATTCACAACCTTTTGTAGTCCTTTACGGTCTTGGGCAGAGCAGGAGACATACCAAACTGTGATACAAGCAGAAAGAATGCTTTCTACAGTACATCCATAAAAGTTGATTAGGGCCGCAGTTGAGAAAGACATGCCAAATTTCCATAGTCTTCTGAGAAAGTAGAGGCATTGGTGAGCTTTCTTAATTATAGTGTCGGCATGGGGAAACAAGGACAGATTGTTGAAGTCATTATAGACAGAAGAGATTTAACCCCAAGGAGAAATCTGATTCCATTCCAGCTCCTTGGCCACTGTTCAGCCTTAAATTAAACCAGACACAACTTTCTGGATGGGTGGCTGGTTAGTGCAGCTATCCGAATGCCTGAATGCTGTTTGAAGAGAAATTCTCCATTTTTCAACAATCAGTTATTTAGAAAAATCAATAATCTCTTTAGCTCTGATGAAGAATCATTCAGACTTGAAACATTGGCTCTGTTCTCTCTCCACAGATGCTGTCAGACCTGCTGTGATTTTCCACCAGTTTCTGGTTTGTGTCAATAATCCAATTCCCAAATTTTAGAAATTCTAGCATTTTTTTGACAATCACAGGCAGTCTGTTAATCTCAAACAACCCACTATGCTGCCAGGAGACTCAAATGGAAGCCATTTAGTAAGCTTCCCGCTAGTCGTCACAGCCTTCACAAATCTCCGGGCACTGGATTTCCAACACCATCAGCTCTGTGCCACAAATCGGTGCAGTGCGTATAATACGTGCTAATGGAATTCAGCATATCATTAATGGCCCGGGACTGAAATTTCCAGGCCCGTGAGCCTCTCCCCACCCCTACCACAAGTGTTTCATCCCAGTGGGATTTACAATAACTGCCCATGAGTGAGGATCTGGACTCTAAACCCTGCTGGAGTGAGGAAGGCCATCAAGCCCCCTTTTTCCAGAGGTTGGAGGTATGTGGGGGTGCCCCCTAGGCAGTGCCAGCCTACTCCCTAGGACTGCTGAAATGGCAAAGTGGCAATGCCCATCAGGCATCAGGCAATGCCAAGGGGACAGAGTCTCTGGTGGTGCAATCAGTGGAGGTAGGGGGGAGTGGTCCTATTGCCACTCTGGACTTGGTGGTGAGAGGCTGATTTAAATATTCATTAACTAATTTACATCTCTTTAGCAAGCCCAGAACAGTATTGTCCAGGCTCATTTATATTTTTGATTTCACCAGTGGAGGTTTACACCAACAGGCATCACCTACAGTCCCAGCAATCTGGACTTGATATGATGGCCTCTCTCATGGGACTGGAGGCCATTGAGTCACCCAGGAGGTGGGGGGCAAGGAGTGGTTGTGCTCCTTGGGCAGTACCAGCCTAGCAATCAGGCAATGCTCACAAGGCAATGCCAATTCGGCAGGGCCAGAGGGGGTAGGGCCTGAGTGGCAAGGCCAGGGGGAGGTAGGAGGGGAGGGAAGGGGGGAATCTCTGCATTAGGGCAGTGGGAAATGATGTAGGGCTGGCAATTGGAGGATGGAGCCAGCCATCAGAGGATCAAAGCTGGCCACTAAAAGCTGGGTTTCGTCATCAGGAAGCTGGCAATATGGGGGGCTGCGATCGGTGTGGGGAGGTGGGGGGTGTGGGTGTCAGGTCTGGGCTGGCATTATCCTACGGAAGGTTTAGGAGCAGTGGTTGGAAGGCTGACAATGTTTGAGTTGGGGAGGCATATCAACCAATCTCCCAGGATATTGGGAGATCAATATATGCCCAACGGCCCCCTGACCAGTCTGATGCTAAGAACTCAGTAAGAATTTAGCAACACCAATTTTAAATCCAACCGATTTATTTGATAGTAAAATTGCGAGCTTTTCCTGTCAGTCTGATGCTGACAGCCCTGGCGGGAGTAGGCCCTGACATGTCTCCACCCCCTCTACCACTTCATTCCCCCACCCCTCTAATGGCATGAATCACCTGAAGGCTTTGGTTTTGCACAGAGTGCTGTAAATTCCATCCTCCAACAGACCATCATGTCTCCCCCGCCTGCCCCAATTGCTGCCCTACCTTCATCCCAGACCAATCCTGTCTACAGAGTGGCAGCAGGGGCCCCACCCCCACCAATTGCCCCGAGGCCCCATCCGCAATAGCCCACGCCCCTTGGATAGTAAGATAGTAAAGCTGCTAACGGGAATGTCTCCCGGATATGGGCACTTTGCCTCTTAGGCAGTGTCAATGGCACAGGCTGCTACTGTCAGGGTGCCCCTGTCGAGGGGCAGGGTCTCTCGTTAGTTCCCAAACGTGGGGAGTTAATCTGAACCCTCTGAAATGAAGTACTCCCGGCAGGGTGGGAGATTCAATTGGGACCGGTAAGTTCCCGACAATTATACTCAAACCACATTTAAAACATCTTAAAAACAGATTCAAATTACTTGCCTGCCTTCCCGGCGGTTTCCAGCATGGTCTGGCCTACGATTGTTCACCGGCTCTGAGAGACACGCGTGCCTTCCCAGCGCATGGGCAAATCCTGGAACAAGGCCGGAGACACGCATCTCCCATCCCAACCTGCCAGAAAAGTTGCAGGTTGCGATGGGAGAATCGTGGCCTCCATTTCTTGTCTAGTAACCAATTCCCAATTGATATATTGTCCACAATCCCGCATGCTTTAATTTTGCAGATGAACTTCTTATGTAAGACTTTATCAAAAACTTTCTGAGAATCCAAATACACCCCATCCACGGGTCCACTCTTATCTATTCTACTAATTGCACCCTCAAACAACTCCTTGCAAAAGGTCCAGTACCAATCCCTTTGAATGGAAAGAATATATGTGATATCCTTCATCAACACTAGATACTGTACTTCCACTAACACTGCAGCAACAAAAAAAACCCAAAAGCATCTCAATTGAAAATAGCACAATGCCTTCTTAAATATCATTTGCGGGACAGGGGTGCTTTCCTGCAGTTGAACGTATGTTTACCTGTGCACTTTTTTAAAAAAGCTCAGATTTTGTGAGGTCTAAATTGGCAGGCTGTGCATCAAATCAGGGTAAGACACAGGCTGATGTCACAATTTATCTGATGTGCACTGGAAGGATGTCTGCGCTATTGCACCTTCTGACATAGTGGCCAGAATGCATTCTACACATTGACAGGACTGAACTGTGCCTTTGTTTTTATTTTCCTGAGTTATGATCATGCAGAAACCAGTGGTGTTATGGAGCCAAATTTTACAACCTGATATATTTTAGTGGTGTTGACTGACTAGGCATTGGTCAGAACTCTGGCATGGAGTTCCCTGCTCTTCTTCAAATAATATCATAGGATACAAAGGCAGACAGGGTTTGGTTTAATGTCTCATCTGAAAGATGATAGCACTGTCAGTGCAGGATTCCCTGAGTACTGTGTGGAGCATCAGCCTACATTTTCACCTCAAGTTTCCAGAATGAACATGGGCAGCCTTCTGTTTCAGCGACAAACATGATAACAGCGGAGTCAAAGCTGACAGCGCATAATATTTATCACCACCTACCACATCAAACTTACTGATTATCTGAGAAAACTGTTTGGTGATTGTTTCCTAAACAATTCTTCATGCACAAAATCAATTAAATCCAGTTGACAAAACATAATAAAGAAATAAATGCTTCTTTACTGTGGGGATCAAATGTACCAGTCAACTAATCAATTTGCTCAAGATCTTTGCTCTGGGAATTTTAGGGTATCTCCTACCTCTGGGGAAGGAAAGTGCTTTTTAATAGATTCTTTTAATAGATTCTTTCATTCTTCTTAATTGATTTTTCTCTATGATGGCAAGACTTAGAGTTTTTTACATAGGTGAGAAGGAATTATTTTTGTAAGTTAGATGTTAGAGCACAAAAGGTGACCTTTCAGCCCATATGTCTGTGCTAGCTTTCTGCAACAGCATTTTAGCTAATCCTACTCCCCTACTCTTTCCCAGTAACCCAAAACCACATTTCTCTTGGGTTCTTATCCAATCTGCTTTTGAAAGCCACAACTGACTCCACTACCTTTTTTAAATATTAATAGTGACTCATTTATTTATCTGTATAGCATATTGCAATTTTTCAATATGCAACTTAAACTTAGAAATGGACAAGCAGACAGTAAAGCTGTCTGGAATTGTCAGCTGCATTGATCTTGGATAGTTGCATTCCTCTTGAGTTGAATGGTTAAAGTTCAATCAACAAGAATTTATCTTTTTAAAAAAAACTATTGTATCAAATCGTGGACAAAGTTGTGATGAGATTGAAACCTTTCCACAAACCACATCTCTCCCACCTAAGTAGTAACAGATGCACCATAGGAAGCATTTTTTCTGGTGTATCACAGTTTGGTATGGCTCCTGCTCTGCCCAAGACTTCAAGGAACTACAAAAGGTTGTGAATGTAACCCAATCCATCATATAAACCAGTCTACACTTCCCGCTGCTTCAGCAAAGCAGCTAGCATAATTATGGACCCTATGTACCCCAGACATTCTCCCTTTCATCTTTTTCCATCAGAAATAAAATGTAAAAGTCTGAGGTCACATATCAACCGACTCAAGAATAGCTTTTCCCCTGCTGTCATCACACTTTTGTTTGGACCTACCTCGCATTAAATTGACCTTTTTGTACACCCTAGCTATAATTGTAACACTACATTCTTCAATCTCTCATTACCTTCTCTATGAATAGTATGCTTTGTCTGTAAAGCATGCAAGAAACAGTATTTTTCACTGTATGTTAATACATGTGAGAAAAATAAATCAAATCAAGTAATAGTTTTCTGTCCAAGATTGTGGCATTGCAGAGGAAAAGGATTGCTGGCAGTGCATTCTAGATTCCAACCAAAGCTTAATTTATTTAATTTGACATTCCATTAAAAAATAAATACATTAAAAGATTAATGATTAATGATAATAATCAAGGCTAATGATTTCCTAAATGATGACCCTCTCTGAAAATAGGCATTGGGTTAAAATGGGTTTGCCCCATATTGTGGGCACAGCAGATATGATTTAACACTTGCCCATGTCAATCCTGGTGGACGAAACAACGTAAGTTCCATTGTGCCTCCTCAGTTTTGTAATTGTGTCACACAGCCAGTGTCACCCATGTTGCGGACAGATTGCACACACAATTAGGGATGCTGAGAATATATGTTAGCTGGCCTTCAGCTCAAGGCTGCTTGTCCATCTTGCAATGATCCAATAAAGCTCAATGCAAGCTTGAGAAACAGCAACTCATAGTTTGATTAGGTACTTTACAGCCTTGCAGATTCAATAGCTTTAGTTCATTAGCTCTGCTGCTTTGTGTTTTCTTTCTCTTTGTTGGTTTGTTTTCTCTCTTATTTCTCTTTTTTTTGTTTGTCTTTTTGCTTTCAGACTAATTAGTTAGGATTAGTTAGCTAATAGGAGGCAGAGAGTAGCTATAAATGGCTGGGCTATTTTTGGTAAGATGTAATGAGTATAATGATAGGGATGAAAGTGAGCTGTGAAGAGGAGTCTGCAAACGGATAGATATTTGTAGAGAATAAAAGCAACAATAGTACTTTCACAACAAGGGAAAAAGCGCTTCTGGAAATAATCTGCTGCCATCTTCTCTACGCAATCCCTACCTGGCAAAAGGAAGTGATTTGGCCCATTGAGTCTGCACTGATTCTCTGAGAGAGCATCTTATTCAGGCCCACCCCCCAGCCTATCTCTGTAACCTTACATAAATACATGAATAGGATGAGAAGGGAGGGATATGGTCCCAGGATGGGAAGGGGGTTTTAGTTCAGTCAGGGAACACGGTCAGTGCAGGCTTAGAGGGCCTAACTGCCTGTAATTTACAATCCTTTGCTGTAATTTTCCTTTTTCCTTGTTCTTTGTTCTTACACATTTACCTCATTAATCCTCCTAACCTTATGGGACATTAAGCAGCAATTTAGCATGACCAATTCACCCAACTTGCACATCTTTGGACTGCGGAAGGAAACCGGGCACGTGGAGGAAATCTACACAGACATGGGGAGAACATGCAAACTCCACACCAACAATGATCCAAGTCTGGAGTTGAACCAGGGTTCCTAGTACTGTGAGGCAGCAATGCTAACTACCATGCCACCACTATCTATAAGGAGAAAATGTAGTGAGCAGAAGTAAGCCAGTTGGGTGGGAGATAAATACAGATTTCCAGAACATCAATAAGTATTTGTCCCCAGAATGTTAATTGATGCTTTCATTGTCCAAGATAACAATGCAGCTAAGTGAATTGTTCATTTGCAGAGCTGGTACAGACACAATGGACAAAATGACTTCCTTCTGCATTGCAACAATACTGTGATTCTATGACTATTCTTGATCATTATACCTTCTCCAGGTATGTGTTTGCTTTCTCCATTTGCTTCATTTCCACTCACTTGGGCTTTGCAAATGATACCATTTTGTCATTTAATCTCCCCTGCCCTCCACCTGTCACAGATTTTTTCATCTTGTCTTTTTCCCATCCACTCCCCTTTCACTGGTTTAGCATCTATTCCATTTCAAACTTTTCCCAGCTCTAATGAAAGTTCACATCCATCCATTCAAAATTTGCAGCTGATAACTAAAGCTGGAACGCACATGAATTGTGAGGACGATAGTGTCAAACAAGTTGGTGCATTGGGAGGACAGCTAGCAGGTGAACTTTGATGAGTGATTAATCTTTGTAGGAAGAATTTTGAAAGACAATGTAAAATAAAGGATACAACTCAAAAAGGGACCTGGGTACAAAAGTGCATATGCTATTGAAGGGCCAGTTGAAAGCATGGTTAATAAAGCATAAGTATCCTGGGTTTTATTAATAAAAACGTATGGTTCAATAGCAAAAAAGTTATGCTGTAAGTGGAAAAGGCACTGCGCAGAATTTTCCATTTTTGTAACTAAGTGTAGTTGTGGGCAGGTTTGCAATGTGTATCCTGCTGCTCAGAATGGCAGATAACTGTGTCCAATTCTGTGCTGGAAACTTATTACTTATACACAGATGCATATCTCATTGGTTTCACTGGCAAACGTGGAGCTGATTCGTACATTTGCTGCTACCTGGTGCGGTCGAAGGACTGGGCACTATATTTAAACACCCACAGAAACACAAATATCTCAACACTCTTCAGCCCGCCTGTCTCCAGGACATGCACAGATAAATCTTGCAGCCAAAGAATGAAGGCTGCAAGCCTCAAAAAGAAAGAAGTACCTTACTTCAGCCATGAAACCTTCCAACCTTTGATCAGAGGCAAGTGGGTATATAGAAGTATCCTGTATCGTAGTGATGGTTTCAGAAAGAATACCAGCTCTCTGGCGTGGGAAGTCATTGTAGGAGAGGTCAGCATGGCTGGCCAGCATATCGGCATTGTCATTCAGTGCAGGAAGAAGATGAATGAACTCATCTGCTCTGGCAGTGTAAGTCATCCTTCAAGACCCTCCAATATCAAGTCCTCATCATTGTTTCGTGTACCCAGAGGGTGATTAGCTTCAGGAATCCCACACAGTCATTACCAGCAGACATATATCAGTAGTGATTAGCTCGCAGAAGCTTTCACATCACTGTCATCCATCCACCATGCTGAGCACTCTCCATCCTCAGCACCTTCTGGGGAGGGCATACCACGCACAGGGATTATGCACATTTCCCAACCTCTGTTCCAAGTCTTCTCACCACATTCCTTTCTTTTGTCTTTATCCAGGGCAAGCTGCTCTGAAGAGAAGGGAAAGAGCACATACCAGTGGAGGCGTAATTGACCTAATTGCCCTAGTGAATTTGCAAGGGCTGCTGCTGAGCTGCCTCGGATTGACAGGGAATTGTTCCTGTAGGGTAGGGGAGATGGATTCTCTCAGAAACCTAATCCATCAGTTCATCACATCCTGACAATCACTGTGAAGGATATACAGAATTCCAACCCATATGCTCATCAGTTAAAACCCCTTTTTTTATTTTGTCGGTACCATAGATTGAGGCTATTAGACTGCCTACCATAAGTTCTCCCCGTGGTTGCGTGGGTTTTCTCCGGGCACTCCGGTTTCCTCCCACAACCCAAAAATTCGCTCTTAGGCTGATTGGGAAACAAATTGTCCCTATGGTGAAAATTTTCCATATTAGAAATAATATATATATATTATTATATAGGAATATTAAAATAGGATAATGTATTTGCTACTATATAGTATGACGGCGGCGCGGGCTCGTTGGGCCGAAGGGCCTGTTTCCCGTGCTGTGTTGCTTAAAAAAAAAGTCCGAGCTCCAGACTGTGTCCCGGAAGAACCATCCTCTATCAGCATAGAGGCACACACTTCAGCAGAGCACAGTTTTAGAATAGGCTCGTTTCATCTACTGGGGAACATCTCTCTGATGTTTCCCAAAGCTGTCAGACAGGGATAGGCCAAATCTCCGGCACTCAGAGGACTGCTGGAGACCAGACGTCCATTCAATCTCAGCCTGATGATAGGCCTCTGTAAGCAGCTGCCAACTCAGTGAAAGAAATGCAACCATAGGCTGTGACGGAACATCAGACTTAGACTTGACAATCACTGAGCAGACTAGAGGGAAGGATAGCAGACTCTGTTAGCATTTGTCTGATGTTGTGGCACTAAGGTGCAAATGCCACCATAAACAGTTTGGCAACTACCACGCATGTCTTGGACCAATAGGAATTTCTGGATTTGTACTTCAGCTTTGCACTCCATGGCCACACATGCTAGTGGATACTATCAAGATGGAAGCAATGGAGATGAAGCATTTTGACCTCATTCTAGGTGCTCTATCTCCTCAAGGAGTGGGGCAGGGTTCTCAGGCATCCACAGGGAGGCTGATGTCCTACAGGCCTTGGCTCACCAGCAAATGGCCGCCAAGGTTATCACAGGGAACAGTACGCAATGGTCAGCAGGCTGCCTTAGATATCAGGCCCCAGGTGTAGTGGTAAGGTTCTTCATGTTCTGTTAGGAAAATGAAGAAATACTGAAATTCTGGGTCATGGGTATGCAACCACTGTGATAATATAGCTGTTTTGTTAATACATTTAATGCTTATGTGAATAGCTTGATGAACTGAAGGCATTGTGATTATATTCAGATGGATCCTTTTATCTTGAGGTTTAACCATCTACCCACTAATGATAGTCACCCTGTGTGAGATTCACATTCATGTGATGTCAAGTTCACTGAAGATTGTTTCTGTATCCTTGTGTAATGTCAGGGAGATGTGTTAAAATCCTTAATGGAAGCGTGTGTTTAATGCATTTGTAATCCTTCATCCTCACGACATACCATTGTTGCTAATAGAATGATATCTCCCACTATGCCTTGATTTCACTGCTTGCTGCAGCTTCTTATTAATGTAGTGATGACTGCTTCAAGAATTTATCATCGTGTTCTCTTCCCAAAGTGAGTATGTGCAGAGAACATTGCTGATCTTCTCATAAACTATGGCCTGATGAATTAGGAGGCTCAAAGTTGTGAATGCTGAACTAACTCTTGTGATTGCTTGGACATTCCCTTCAATGAGATGGAATGGCATTAAGGGCCAGGAGAAATGTGTCCATTTCTAACAGTCTTCACTTTATTCCTCCTGGAATCTGGCAGTGATTACAACGTCACAGGCACATTTCCCATGTTGTATTTCCTCAATGGCATTATTACATTCAATTTAAACCGCTTGAGGTTCCTGGGTCTCTTGATCTTCTTGACCTTCTGCAGATCTCCATCCTCATCCATTTCACCCTCTGACAAAGGAGTCACCTCCTGTAGTGCCAGTTCAAAGGATGTAACACACTAAGATGATGCTTGCAACCCTATCAAGAGTCTATCTTGAGTAGGATGAAGGTCAGGAGTTGGATATGGGATAAGAGTTGTGCTCGTAGGGGTCACTATGTGGAGTGCCGTATGTAGGGTGAATCCTGTTGAAGATCGGAGGGCTGGGGAATATTGTGGGGAGATCAGACATATGAGGGGGCCCTTTGGAGTAGTCATGGGTTTGGGGGTCTCCATAGCGTGAGTGGGGTTCAGTCTGGCTCTTTACAACATTTACCCATAGCTAAAAGAGGTTTTAATTGTTCTAACATTTTCTGAGTAACTTTTAGTATAACCATGGCAAATCCATCTGAAATTTGAGACTGAAGTCACATTTTTAGATAGTTCACAGCACAGAGTAATTATCCAGAAATAGTTTGCACTTCTGGGCAATTGCCATGTAAATGCCTCCCTGTGATATCCCGGGAGGTGGCAAGGCTTGGGTGTGATGTTTCTCATCAAATCTTTGAAGTACCCCCAAAATCTAATGCTGTGGTGCTCAGAAGTTATGACCCATTAACTCTATTTCTCTTACGACACACACTACCAGGTTAGTTCAGTATTTCCCACTTTTTGGTTTCCACCTTGGATTTGCAGCATCTGCAGTATTTTGCTTTTGCTCCTTCTAAAAGCCAAAAGATATTATCTGGAGAAAGTGTTCTCTGTGATCTTCCAGACGCCGTGGTGTTGGCATATTGGAAAATCTGTCATTACAACCTGGGAATATCAGGAGGCATAATAAGCTGAAGATGACGGTTGTCTTTAAGGTCACTTGCAGGACTGTCCCTGTAGTATAAGGGTTCAGCATATATAAAGTGAACATAGGACTGAGGACAGTACCTTCCACAAGTGATGTAAGAAAACAGATACCTGCACCAATGTTTCAGTTCGGTGTTGAACAGAGCTAAATGCACAAACAAAGATAAAGACAGTTCCTAGTTTCAATGCTCTGATGGAGGGTCATATAGGTTTGAAACGTTTGCTCTATTCTGTCTCCACAGATGCTGTCAGACCTGCTGAGATTTTCTGGCATTTTCAACTTAAGACAATGATGACTTCATTAAGACCCAGTACAGCATCTAACACCCTACAATGTCAGTTCTTTTTTTGGACATATGCTTTTGGAGTACAAAGTCTTGATGAAATCTGTCCATTCGTTTTTGAAAAAAAAGCAAAATTCTGGGGTGATGGAAATCTGAAATAAAAACAGAAAATGCTGGATAAATTCAGCAGATCTAGCAGCATCCTGTGGAGTGAGAAACAGAATTAACATTTTGTGTCTGGATGACCTTTCTTCAGAACTGAATAAAAGTAGAAGTGTAAAAAATGGTATGATTGGAGAGGAGGTGGAAAAGATGGGGCAAAATAAAAGACCAGAGATAGGTGAGGGCAGAGGGTAGATTGACAAATTTGTCATGGGAATAAGACAAAGGAATATTAATGGCGCCAGTAAAAGTGGAAGAGTGCTATTGGTGGCAAAAGGTAATATAGCAAAATGTAAGCAACTGAACAGCAAGACATAGTTTGTCAAGTGGGAAGGGGCAGGGTTTTGTTGCGGCAGGCTACTGAGCTGAAAAACAACTAAAAATTAACTACAAAAATGAAGGGGGGAGGTTTGCTATCTCAAGATATTGAACTCAGTGTTGAGTCCAGGAAGCTTTCATGTTCCTATTGGAAGAATGAGGTGTGGTTGTTCAGCTTGTGTTGGACAATGTTGCAGCATTGCAGTTGGCCTAGGATCAACACGTGGACATGAGAGCAAGATGCTGAGTTGAAAGTGACCAGAAGTTGAAGCGATGCTTTTGGATGGAATGACAATGTTCTGCAAAATGGCCATCATTCTGTGTTTTAGTCTGCCCAGTATTGAGGAGACCACATTGGGAGTATTGAATATAACAGGCCAAATTGGAAGAGGTGCAAGTAAAGAGCAACTTCATCTCAAAGGAGTATTTGAGGGCTCATACAGTGAGGAGGGAGAAGGTAAAGAGGTAAGTGTTACACCTTCTGCAAATATAAAGAAAAGGGCTGTGGGAAGGAGATGAAGGGTTTAGGGTGATGGAGGACTGGACCAGACTGTCACATAATAAGTGGTCCCTGTGGAATGCTAACAGTGAACATGAGGAAGAAATGTGTTTATTGGTGGCATACTGGAGTTGGGGGAAATGGTGGAAGTGATCTTTTGACTGCAGATGCTGGTGGGGTGAAAAGTGAGGATAAGAGACATTCTGCTATTGCTCTGTGAGAGAAGGAAGGGATGAGGGCAGAGGTGTGAGAGATGGGTCAGACATGTCACACTTGTCAACAACAGTTTGGGGGAATCCTCAGTTAAGAAAAAGGCAGATATATCAAAAGCATTGTTTTTGAAGGTGGCATCATCTTTGACACAGATGCAGCACAGGCAGAGAAGCTGGCAGAATGGAATGGAATCCTTATGGGGAATGGGCTGTGAGGAGCTATTGTCAAGGTCACTGTGGAAGTGGTAGATTTGTAATGAATATTAGCAGTCAATCCAACAGCAGAAAAGGAAACAGAAAGATCAAGAAAGGGAAAGAAAGCATCTAAGTTAGACCATGTGAAGGTTAGAGAGGGGTAGAAATTGGAAGAAAAATTGACACTTTTTTCAGGTCCAGATGAGAGTGTGAAGCAACATCAATACACTCACAACAGAGAAAAGTTGTGTGAGAAGGCCTGAGTAAACAAAGGATGTTTCACATACGCCACAAGAAGTCAGGCATAACTGGTGCCATGCAGGTACCCATAGCCATGCCTTTTATTTGCAAGAAGTGAGTCAAGTTAAAGGAGAAATGATTTAATGACAGAACAAGTTCAGCTAAGTGGAGGGGAGCGGTGGTGCATGGGAATTGTTTGGGCTTCTGCTCAAGGAAGAAGTGGAGAACTCTCAGACCGTCCTGGTGGGGGAATGGAAGTGTAGATGGTTTGGACATCCATAATGAAGATGAGGCGATTAGGGCCAGGAAACTGGAAATTGGTGATGTGACCTTGGGCTTCCGAGAAATCAGGAATATACATGGGAAGAAACTGGACAAAGAGAATGAGGATGGAGCCAAGATGGGATGAATGAATTCAATGGGGCAAGAACAGGCTGGTACAACAGGTCTACCCAAGCTTTCCTTTTAGTGGATTTTCAGAAGAAAGTAGAAGCGAGTTGTAAGTTTTTAAAGTTTATTTATTAGTGTTACAAGTAGGCTTATATTAACACTACAAGAAAGTTACTGTGAAAATCCCCAAGTTGCATTCTGGCACCTGTTTGGGTACACTGAGAGAGAATTTAGCATGGCCAATGCACCTAACCAGCACCTCTTTCTGAATTTGGGAGGAAGCTGAATCACCTGGAGGAAATCCACGTGGACATGGAGAATGTGCAGACTACACACAGACAGTTACCCAAGCCAGGAATTGAACTCAGGTACCTGGCACTGTGAGGCAACAGTGCTAATCACTGTGCCACCATGCTGCTTTGGTGTTGGGGCCTATGAGTTTGGACATTGTGGAGGGAAATATATTGTTTTCCGAGAGACTAAAAGTGGCAAAAGCATTACCTCTGTGCTGAAGGTAATGAAACGATTTAGAACTGGTGCAAATAGCAAGTATTTTCTTCTTTTTAAGTTTTAAATAAATGCCTCACTGCGGTCAGAGATTGAAAGTCAAAAACTGATGACTGATATGTTTGGGAAACCATTGTATTTCAACTCTTGTACATTAAGCACACAATTCATTTGTAAGATTTGACAAACCTCATTCTACAATGTAATGTCATATTCAATGCATTCATTGAAAACCCCACACTTCTGCCCAGTGACTTATATTAATAGAAATTTTTCATTTAACTGTATAAAAGGTTTTTTTTGAGTTTTGACTTCCACAGTCATTAGAGATCTTTTCTCCAGGCCTTGACAGCATCAGAAAGTTCAGGGCACCTCCGTCATGACATAAATGAATCAGTAAAGTGGGCATATAGTAGAGAACATGCCTCTGACACACTGGACCGCAGTTTACAGTCTCCCTTGGGTGAGACCGGAAATTCCCACCCAAGGTAAACAGAGATTTCCATTGTCAGACCTTAGCCTGCACTGATTCTGTGACAGGAGAGGTGGCAGAGTTCCGGCCACTGTTTTAAGTCAACATTATTAAAATTATGCATCTTTTTCTCAAAGCTTGTCCCAGCCTTGTTGATGTCCTATAACTATATAGCAAAGACCTTCCATCTGACTGAGAAGGATGAAAGCCAACCCCATCCAAAAATCTGCTCTGAAGATGATCACATTTTGACAACTGTGTCAAATCCCACCACAATAGTTGAGACAATTCATAATGTTCTAAAACAATCAACAACTTTCTAAATTTAAAGAACATCCGTAAACAAAGCCAATCCTAACTCTTAATATTATTAAAATTAACAGATCCTTCAAGAGAAAAGTCCAGGATCCAGATTCCATCAAAAATTAATCAATTCTTTATTGGGCCCTTGCATATCAATGCACACAGTTTTGTTAAAGTCCATCATTAATTTTTGGGATACATTGACCCTGCCCTCAGGATCTTCTGGTCCTGCTGAACTAGATGGTCATCTGTGTTGTCCATCAGCTATGCCACAGTGAGAGCGGGTGGAGGGAGGGTCGCCTTTGGTGGGACAGGAAGATCCCGCCGGTGGGAATAGCTGGAAAATCTGGCCATTAGTTACTGAAATACAGACAAACAATGGAGAAAATATTTTCGCCCCTCTTTCAGTGGTGGAAGTAAGAATCACTGAGGCAGAAGTAGCTTTTGCCATTTGGAACTATAGGAACAGGTCCAGAACAATTAACCAATATGTGAGAAGTCTTAACAAATGCAATATTGTAATGTAACCTTATAATGAACAGAGATTTAGAAGGTAATAAGGAAAATGATTATGATCAAGCAGACTATTTATCCCAACTAAATAGATTAGGAAGGATCAAGAGTCAACATTTTAAATTGTAGAGACATTTCGGAGATGATTCTTTCCTCAGCCGCTGGGGGACCTCTGGAGAAGTTGGCAGAGTGCAGCTATTCACTGAATTTCTTCAAGTTAGAGCGGGACCTGCTTCTGGCTGGGGAGATCATCTTATACAAAGGTTAGACGCTGTATAGAATTATCAGAATCAGAATGATTTCCTGGACTAGCCCCAATTATCTACCGGGGTCAGAGAGGAAAATGCCCATTTTTTTTTAAAATCCCAACTTGGCCTGAGTTTTTATCTGTTTTATTCTTCTCTCCCAAGAGATCACATGGGCCTGAATTTTTCTGTGGCAATGATGATGAAACTGTCAGCTCTCGCTGTCATTACTGCACTGAAACTGACAGAAACTTGGGAAGTTGTGATGTGTGCAGAATAACACAGCAATCCAGAAGCTGCTGTCAGTTTGGCTACGCTCCTCAGTAAGGTGCACTGGAGAGATGACAATCTCCATTGCAATCCAGTAATTGATGAAATCTTCCACTCGACACCATTAGTCTCACTTTAAACATCCTTGAAAAAGCTGCTCATTGTTGAATGAATGAAACCAGCTTTTTAATAATGTACAAACTTCATAATTATTATTAAACATCTTCACTGGCCCTGAATGACTTAATTTTACTTCATGTCAAATTCTCAATATGATTTAAAACAATCCATATGCTGGTAAAAACAGAACATATTTCATTTTTTCAAAAGCATGCAAACAATCTTGCATCTTGATGCAGTCAACTTTACTTCACTGTCTGAAAAATTAAATTAAATTAAATGCAAAAGATTTGGGATGCTATCTTACCACCGTTCACGCTGATGGGATTTTTCCACCCTGCCATAGTGAATGGAAATTTGGCTGGCCATCAAATTCCCTGATCTCGCTGCAATGGGAGCATGGTTTGAAGAACAGAAAAGATAGCACCCTTTGTGTTTTATAGGATGACGCAGTGGTTAGCACTGCTTCCTCACAGTGCCAGGGACCCGAGTTCAATTCCTGGCTTGGATCACTGTCTGTATGGAGTCTGTACATTCTCCTTGTGTCTGCAGGGGTTTTCTCTGTATGCTCCAGTTCCCTCCCACAATCCTTTGACTCTGTGTATTGGCCATGCTAAATTCTCTCTCTGGGTACCTGAACAGGCACCAGGGTGTGGCACCTAGGGATTTTCACAGTAACTTCATTGCAGTGTTAATGTAAGCTGACTTATGACATTAATAAACTTTAATTTCCTGCTTTGCAGCTGTTTATGGAAAGTTCAATTTGATTGGTTGCCTATCTGCTGGTGACACCATTGCTGCTGCCTTTTGATTTGACACCATATTTAAAACAGTCACTGGGAAATGGGAAGTAACCACTACAGAGGTTGTTCCTTTAAGGTTGTCAGCATGTGGTATGACTTGAAGGGAAGGCAGCATTGTCTCACCAGAAGAGAAGTGTGTCATGCAACCCAATCTCAATTTCATTTTGGCCTCCCAGCAGAACATAGCTCACACAGTCCTCCTGACAACCTCCTCAAGATTTTGATCTGTACATATATGTTCTGATGTGCCTAGTTGAAATAAATGAACCCACAATGTGATTGTTGTCTTCGTGTCATTTAAAACAGCAAACACCTTTGTTTCACTGCTGGCTGCAAAATCCACACCTTGGGTTCATGTGATGATTTAACTGAAAATCACCACAACTCAAGCAATGGGCAAGTTTGAGAAGGTAGGTCCTGGATGTATATATATATATATATATACATATATCGTGATGCACAAAACTTAATGGTTTGAGTGAGGTAGACCAGAGGATCTCTCTTTGTTCATCACTCTTCACATGATTGAATTAATCATAATTGTGAACTCTTTGCCTATTTAAATGTTTCAACCAACATTAGGGAAAAAGGGAAAAGCTGTTTGTTTCCTGAACCTCATTTGTCTTGTGCTTGGGGAACATAGTAACTAAATAGTTGGAGATCAAGGTTTAAAATGGACACTAAGAAGAAATATTCAGGTGTGAATCATGCTAGGGCAAGTCTCAATCACATCCAATTAAAATAAATAAGAACATTCCCTTTTATTAAACTTATGCCTATCTTCTGCAATTACTAGAATAATATTCATGAGGCTGGACTTTACATCCTGTGCTTACATGAAATATAACATAATGTTGGGACTCACATATAATGAGTGAGTGAGAGAGAAGGGGATCTGGAAATAGGACTATTCTGGAAAGTGGGGACCCCAACAGGGGAAGCAGAAATTGCTGTTCCCATGGAGACTGTGTATTCTGAAGGAAGCTCCTTTAGTAAGGAAGAAATGAGGAGAAGAAGACAGAGCAGGCCCGCTATTCAGGAATCAGTACACTCGGCAGTCAAGGCAGGTGAGGAATCAGCTGCTGCATAACGTCTGGAACAAGACAGACAACAGCAACAAACCGTCTTTGGTGGATTGTACAGGTGAAGAGAAAAGATTAATTATCTTTAGATCTTAGAGCACCAGTGTCTTCACAGACTGTGACTCTGCAGAGAGACATAGTGACTTCCCTTTGTGACTTGCTGGCTGGGAAGATTACATTGGTGACTACATTATGCTTGTCACTCTGAAGCTGACTGTGACTTTGGACGTTTATGCAATGGGCTCACTCCAGAAAGCAGCTGGAGGTCCCTGCAACATATCCCAAACTTCAGCACACTGTTGCGTAAAGGTGGACATAGATGCAATGTTTCAGCAAGAAAATAACTTCAGCTTCTTCATCACCAATGAATTAGTTGGGTTGAGAAATCCAGAGGCTTTATGTGTATTGCTGGATTCCACAAAGTTCAGGGTGTGATAGACTGCATGCATGTGGTCATCGAAGCCCCATCAGTCCAGCCTGGAGTATCTGTCAATCATAAAGATTACATCCCATCAACATCCAACTTGCGTGTGACAATCATTAAAGGATCCTGTAGGTGTGTGCTTGCTATCTCGGAATAGCTACAACTCTTACATCCTTAGGCATTCCCTGATGTTACGGATGTTACGGATTTCTATCCATCAGGACCATTTGAGAATTACCTACTTGGAAACAAACAAAACTTGCTGAAGAGTTGGCTCCATTCCCCATCGAGAAATTCACGGATAGCAGTTAAATTTCTGAGTTACAATGAGAGCCATGCATCTATCAAGGTCATCGCTGAAAATGTGATTCTGATGCTTGGACCTTGCCGGCAGCTCCCTGCGATATTCTCTGGCTTTTTTCTCACCAATCATCATGGTCCGCTGTGCCATACACAGCCTGGAGCCCTAGAACAGAATCCCTGGCAGAGATAACCTAATGGAATGAACCATATCTGCTGTAGGTGACTCTGATAGTGAGCAAGAAGTTATCATTGAAACATGCAACTGTCCGTGGTCTGTGAGCCTCCATTTTACCTGGAAGCAGCAAGACATGATGAGGATTCAAAGCAGAAAGTGCTGGAAATAGTCAGGAAGTCCATCAGCTTCTGTGGCAAGACAAATAGAGTTAAAGTGTAGAATAGGACTCTTTTAGTAAACATTTCTTATTCATGAAGGAAAGGAGTAGGTGTGTTCAAATATTATTTCCTTCTTGATAAGGTTTGAATGAGACATTGCTGGTACAATAGTCCCCAGAATGGGACAAAATTCTTTCCCCTATTGCTGATATACCACTAATGAAATTTTGGCATTTATAACTGAAAGTAGAGTGTAAAAGTAAGGAAGTGTTTCTGCACCTATGCAAGGCATTGGTGAGACCACACCTGGAGTACTGTAGACAGTTTTGGACCTCTTATTTGAGGAAAGTTGTAATGGCATTTGAGGCAGTTCAGAGGAGGTTCTCTAGATTGATTCCAGAGTTGAGGGGTTTATCAGATGAAGAAAGATTGAGCAGTTTGGGCCTATACTCTTTAGAGTTTGGAAGAATGAGGGGAAATCTAATTGAGGCATATCAGATGATTAAAAAAAATGACAGAGTAAATGTAGAGTGAAGGCTTCCTCTTGTGAGGAAACATAGAACGCTAGTGGCAGAGATAGAATTTGAGGGTATAACCTCAGAGTGAAGGGAAACTGAGATTAGGAGCAATTTCTTCAGCCAGAGGGTGGTGAATCTGTTAAACTCATTGCCACAGAGGGCTACGGAGGCTAGGTCATTGAGTGTGGCATCTTTGTCTATGGATCTCTAAAGGCAGAAAGGCAGATTAATAGGGTGGTGCAAAAGGCATATGACACACTGCCTTTATCAATTGGGTTAAGGATTACAAAAACATTATAATGGAGTTATGTAGAACTTTGATGAAGCCACAGTTGGAATACTGTGTGCAGTTCTGGTCATCACATTATAGGAGGGACGTGAACGCACTGGAAGGGATCAGAAATATTCACCAGGATATTGCCTGGGATAGAACATTTAAGTTATGAAGAGAGGGTGGATAGGCTTAGGTTGTTTTCTCTGGAGCAGATTGAGGTATTCAAGATCATGAGGGGCATAGACAGGGTGGACAGGGAACAGCTATTCTCCTTTGTTGAAGGTCAGTTATGAGGGGACACAATTTAAAAATGAGGGTTGAGAGGAATGGGGGGGGGGTGATTTGAGGAAAACCTTTTTTTCCAGAGGGTGATGATGGTCTGGAATGCACTGCCTGGAAAGGTGATGGGAGTGAGTTGCCTCACATCCTTTAAAAAGTACCTGGATGAGTACTTGGCATGCCATAACATTCAAGGCTATGGGCCAAGTGCTGGCAAATGGGATTAGGTGGGTAGGTTAGGGTCTTTCATGCGCCGGTGCAGACTTGATGGGCTGAAGGACCTCTTCTGCTCAATAGTATTCAGTAATTCTGTGAGTGTCTTTAAGTCAGAGATAGATAGGGTCTTAATCAATAATGAGATTAAGGTTTATAGGGAGAAGCAAGAGAATAGGGATGAGAATCATATCAGCCATGATTGAATGGTGGAGAAGATTCAATGGGCCAAATAGCCTATGCTGCTCCTTTATCTTATGGTCTTATGGCCTAAGGGTTATAGTTTTAGAACATAGAACATAGAACATTACAGCGCAGTACAGGCCCTTCGGCCCTCAATGTTGTGCTGACCAATGGAACCAATTTTATGACCCTCTATCCTAAACTATTCCAATGCTATCCATATGCCTATCCACTGGCCATTTGAATGCCCTTAAACTTGACGAGTCCACAACTGCTGCAGGCAGGGCATTCCACGCCCTTACTACCCTCTGAGTAAAGAACCCACCTCTAGCATCTGTCCTATAACTACCACCCGTTAATTTAAAGCTATGTCCCCTCGTGCTATCCAACTCCATCCGAGGAAAAAGGCTCTCACTATCCACCCTATGTAAAACTCTGATTATCTTATATGTCTCAATTAAGTCACCTCTTAGCCTTCTTCTCTCTAATGAAAATAACTTCAAATCCCTTAGTCTTTCCTCATAAGACCTATTTTCCTCATAACACCTTTAGGATAAGGGATAGCAGATTTAAAACAGAGATGAGGAGGAACTACTTCTCTCAAACAGTCATGTTTCTATCAAATTCACTATTCTATAATATGGTAGATCCTGGGACATTGAGGAGGAGAAAGGCAGATTTTTAATTGGTAATAGGTTGAAGGTTATGGAGAACAGGCAGGAAAGTAGAATTGAGGCTGAGACAAGATTAGTCACGACCGTGTTGAATGGCGAAACAGGCTCGAGAGGCTGAAATGCCTGTTTCCTGGTTCAGTTTTTGCTGTGGAGGCTGTCTTAGAATCATAGAAATCACAGAAACCCTACAGTGCACAAAAAAGCATCTGGCCCATCGAGTCTGCATCCAGCCCTACCCCCACACCCCTATACATTTACCTGCTAATCCCTCTAACCTATATATCTCAGGACACTAAGGGGTAATTTTAGCATAACCAATCAACCTAATGCACAAATCTTTGGGGAGGAAACCAGAGCACCAGACACGAGAAGAATGTGCACAGACAGTGAGTCAAAGCTGGAATTGAACCTAGGTCCCTGGAGCTGCAAAGCAGCAGTGCTAATCACTGTATTACTGTGCCTTCTTCAAGGAGTACAGTCACCTGTGGTGGACTTCTTATGAAGCTGCCACCAACCCAATAACAGTATGTCTTTAAATGCGTGATCGCCCTCTGGTTGATGGCCAAAGCCCATTCTCACCCTTCCTACATAGCCAATTGTGTGCAGAACCCTCCTTCCCTAATCGGCTGGACTTTCCACCAGTTGGTTGTATATTGGCCAGCTGACACACCATTCGCTCTGCTGACATGGTGGGCATGTGAACAAGTGGATACACTTCCTATTGCATTACTGACACAGTGCCAGAAATACACAATCTATCCCGTAAGAGTTAAACTTAATGCATCACTTACACACACTAACATGAAATATTCTATTTGTATAATGTATAACTGGCCTCTATTGAAATCATAGTTTGCAATGTCATGTGAATCAGTGGGTTAATGGTGGCACCAATACCTCTTTCCATAATATCTCATTGAGTTCTACAAATGAGGTCACCGATCCCAAATAGAAGAACCTTGATCTAGTTAGAGCCAAGTACTTTTAAAAGCTATATACCAAAATCCAACTGATTGAAAAAGGTAAAGCTTTTCCTAACACCTATGGACTGATCAAAGGATGACTGAAATTATTTAATGATTTATATTGGGGCAATTATGAACATAGGTGACCAATTGATACAAATGGTATGCAGTCTGGTCCTTAAATGTTAACTTATTGTCCACATATAGGAAGATACCAAAATTAAAATGAAAAGATGATTTAAGAACATAGTTGTGGATATATTCTTGAGAAATAAGAATCAGAGATCCAACAATAAGGGTCATAACTCATTATCTTAGCTGTCAGTCTTTAAATGATGAAGAACATATAAATCGTACTCCTGAAAAGGATCATCACAACTGATCTTGGAGATTGAACAAAATTGAATACTTTTTACAAATCTGTGTGTTCATTTTAGCCAATATGCTGACCCAATCTTTAATTTAGCTGTACTGAAAGCTTTAGTTTGGATTTGTACATCACAATTTTTAGCCAGTTATTTTTCCATTCTTGCAACAATTTGTATATTGCAAAAGAATTTCCACAGTAAGTAGTCTCACAACACCAGGTTAAAGTCCAACAGGTTTATTTGATAGTACAAGCTTTTGGAGCACGATTCCTTGATCAGGTGAGTGCAGGATTTGTTCCAAAAACAGGGCATATAGAGTCACAAACTCAATTACAAGATAATGATTGGAGTGTGAGTTTTAACAGGTAATCAAATCTTTACAGGTGCAGACAATGTGCATGAGAGGGTTAAACACAGGTTTCACCAGCTAGGACAGTTAGTGGATCTTCCACTCCCAGGCAAGTTGTGAGGGTTACGAAACTGTGACATGAATGCAAGATTCTGGTTGAGGCCATTCTTAGGTTTGCGGGACTTGGCTATCAATTGTGTCGTGAAGACCACCTTGGAGAATGACTATCTGAAGATCAGAGGCTGAATGCCCTTGACTGCTGAAGTGTTCCCCGACAAGAGGGGAATACTTTTGCCTGGTGATTGTCGAGCAGTGTCAATTCACCCATTGTCGTAGTCTCTGCATTGTCTCGCCACTGTACCATGCCTTGTTTCTTGCAGTGTATCAGGTAGATAATGTTGGCTGAGTCATAAGAGTATGTACCATATACCCAGTGGATGATGTTCTCACATGAAATGATGGCATCCATGCTGACGATTCAGCACGTCTTGCAGAGATTTTTATAGCAATGTTGTGTGGCGTTGTGGTCACTGTTCTCCTGAATTTGCTGTGTACAATAGTCTGTTTGAGGTTGCGCAGTTGTCTGAAGGCAGGTAGTGGGAGTGTGGGGATGGCCTTGGGGGTGTTTGTCTTGATCAATAACATGTTGAAGGCTTTGGAGAAGATATCATAGCTTCTCCACTCCAGGTAAATACTGGACGCCATATCCCGTGTTTGTCATCTGAAGAGGTTGGTGCAGTTTTTCACTGTGTCACGTCCTTCACCATCCAGTACTTTTCTGGAGCAGAGAAGCTATGATGTCTTCTCCAGAGCCTTTAACATGTTATCGATGAATACGAACATCTCACCAAAGAACTGCGCAATCTCAAACAGACCATTGTCCGCAACAAACTACCTAGCTTTCAGGAGAATAGTGACCATGACAACATACAATTCTGCTACAGCAACTTCTGCAAACTTGCCAGATCGTTGACACAAACACCATCATCTCACATGAGAACACCATCCACTAGAGGATGGTACATACTCGTGTGACTCGGCCAACATTGTCTACCTGATAAGTTGCAGGAAAGGATGTTCTGAGGCATGGTACATAGGTGAGATCATGCAGACACTTTGACACCGGATGAATGGACACCATTCGATAATCATCAGGCAAGAACAGTCTCTGATCTTCGGGTAAGTATTCTCTAAGGCAGCCTTCATGATCCACGACAATGCAGAATCATTGAGCAGAAACTGATAGCCAAGTTCCGCAATAAAGTCAGTATAAAATGGCATATTTAAAATTAACTATAGCTGTATCATCTATTAACATGGTACAAGGTCCCAAGACATATCATAGGTGTGCTATCAAACAAAAATTGGACTTTATCTACATTAAATCATAGTAAGACATTCGTTGAAATTCTTGATGAAAGAGTTGAATTGAAGGAGCAGAAAGAGAAAAAGAAGTGGGAATGTTCAGTCATGAGGGTACCCTAGTTTTACGTTTAGGGGTGGGAGATTCAGAAGGGAGTTGCAAAAAAGTCTTTTACTCAGGGGGTTGTAAAAACATAAAATGCATTGCCTGGACTTGTTGTTGAGGCTGGAAGCCTTATGAACTTTAAAGAATATTTGGATGAGCACCTGTCATAATGTTAATATTGTAATATTCAAAGATATGGGGCAAGTGCAGGAAATTGGGATTAATGCACCTTTCGTGGTAGATATTGTCTATGCGGACTCAATGGGTTGGAGAGCCTTTTTTACACTGTATCATTCTACGACTTTAAGATTTATGGAGAAGATTTTATAGCTTAGGATTGAAGCTGCTGAAAGAAAATGTGCCAACGATGGAGTGATGAAAATAAGGGGTGCTCAGGAGATAAGAATTGGAGGAGCATTTTGAAGGAATGCAGGAACTGCAAAGGTTACAAAAACAGGAAGGAGTTTGGAATAATTTGAAATCAGAAATAAGGAATTTTGAAATGAAGTATTGCTAAACCAGGAGCATAAGTAGGTCAGTGAGCAAAGGGATGATAAGTAAATGGGGCTTGAGTGTGAGTTAGGACATAGGCAGTAGAGCTTTGAATGACCTCAAGTGTGTGGAGTGTAGAATTTGGGAGGCAGGCCAGGAGAGCATTGCAAGACTGAAGCCTAGAAGTAACAAAGGTTTGATTAGGGATTTAGCAGCAGAGGAACGGAGTCAGAGATGAACATAGTGATGCTTTAAGAGATGGAAATAGACAGTCTTAGTGACAGAAGCTAATGTGAGCTCAAACTTTTTTTAACAGGATGTGGGAATCGCTGGCTAGGACAGCATTCATTGTCACCCCTAGTTGCCCTTTGGAAGGAGGTGCTGAGCTGACTTCTTGAACCGCTGAACCGCTGAAGATGATTTATTTAGAGAGAAATGAATTGATTGGGGATAGTCACCATGGTTTTGTGAAGGGTAGGTCGTGCCTTACTAACCTCACTGAGTTTTTTGAAAAAGTGACCAAAGAGGTGGATGGGGGTAAGGCGGTTGATGTGGTATATATGGACTTTAGTAAGGCGTTTGATAAGGTGGCCCATGGAAGACTTCTGCAGAAAATGCAGATGTATGGGATAGAGGGTGATTTAGCTAATTGGGTTAGGAATTGGCTAGCAGATAGAAGACAGAGGGTGGTGGTTGATGGGAGATATTCATCTTGGAGTTCGGTGACAAGTGGTGTACCTCAGGGGTCTGTTTTGGGGCCCCTGCTGTTTGTAATTTTTATAAATGATCTGGATGAGGGTATTGAAGGATGGATTAGTAAATTTGCAGATGACACTAAAGTCGGTGGAGTGGTAGATAGTGAAGAGGGGTGTTATAGTTTGCAGAGAGACTTGGACAAGTTGCAGAGCTGGGCCGAGAGGTGGCAAATGGAGTTTAATGTGGAAAAGTGTGAGGTAATGCACTATGGCAGGAATAATAAATGTGTAGAGTATAGGGCTAATGGTAGGATTCTTAGTAGTCTTGATGAACAGAGGGATCTTGGTGTGTATGTGCATAGATCCCTGAAAGTAGGCAGTCAAGTCGAGAAGGTTGTTAAGAAGGCATATGGAGTCTTAGCTTTTATTGGTAGGGGGATTGAATTTCGGAGCCGCAACGTCATGTTGCAACTGTACAAAACTCTAGTGCGGCCGCACTTGGAGTATTGTGTGCAGTTCTGGTCCCCACATTATAAGAAAGATGTGGAGGCATTGGAGAGGGTACAGAGGAGGTTTACCAGGATGTTGCCTGGTATGGAGGGCAGGTCTTATGAAGAGAGGCTGAGGGATTTGAGGTTGTTTTCGTTAGAAAGGAGGCGGCTAAGAGGGGACCTAATCGAAACATATAAGATGATTAGAGGTTTAGATAGGGTGGACAGTGATAGCCTTTTTCCTAGGATGGAGAAAGCTAGCACGAGGGGACACAGCTTTAAATTAAGGGGTGATAGTTATAGGACGGATATCAGAAGTAGGTTCTTTACCCAAAGGGTGGTTCGGGAGTGGAATGCCCTGCCTGCAGCAGTTGTAGATGCGCCAAGTTTGGTGGCGTTTAAGAGGTTAGTTGATAAGTATATGGAAGAGAAGGGAATGGTTTAGTTTGGAGGGGCATTGCTTTTTATATTGGTCGGCGCAACATCGAAGGCCGAAGGGCCTGTTCTGTGCTGTATTGTTCTATGTTCTATGTTCTATGAAGTCCCTGAGGAGTAGATAGACCCATAGTGCTGTTAGGGAAAGAGTTGCAGGATTTTGACCTAGCAGCAATGAAGAAACGGTAATGTATTTCCAGGACATGATAGTGAGTGACATGGAGGGGAATCTTCAGATGATG
Organism: Sphyrna mokarran; assembly: GCA_024679065.1. Classification (NCBI taxonomy): domain Eukaryota; kingdom Metazoa; phylum Chordata; class Chondrichthyes; order Carcharhiniformes; family Carcharhinidae; genus Sphyrna; species Sphyrna mokarran. Next base: position 76,204,385 of record JAGIQG010000007.1, on the reverse strand, counting down.
GTGTTCCCAGATAACTGTTGCTCTTGTCCTTCCACTTGATAGTTGCCATGAGATTGAAAGATGCTGCATCGGGAACCTTGGTGAGTTCCTGCAGTGCATCTCATAAATAGATACATGACTGCCGTTGTTCATCAGTGGTGGAGGGAATGAATGCTTGTGGAAAGATAACAATCAAGCAGAGCTTTGGAGTACTGTTGGAGCAGCAGTCATCCAGGCAAGTGAAAAGTATTCCACTACACTCCTGACTTGTGTCTTGTTGATGGTAGGCAGGCTTTGGAAGTCAGGAAGTGAGTTACTCGCCACAGCATTCCTAGCCTTTGACCTGTTCGAATTGCCATAATATTTATATGGCCAGTCCAGTTCAGCTTCTGATCAATGGTAAACTCCAGGATGTTGATAGTGGGGACTCAGCAATGGTAATACCACTAAATGTCAAGAGGTGATGCTTAGATTCTCCTTTGTTAGAGATTGTCATTGCCTGGCACTTATGTGGCAAGAATGTTACTTACCACTTCTCAGCCCAAGCCTGAACATTGTGCAGTCTTGTCATATCTGAGGAGTCGTGAATGACACTGAACATTGTGCAGTCATCGTCATCCCTATTTTTGACCTTATGATGGGAGGAAGGTCATTGATGCAGCAACTAAAGATGTATTTTAAGCCAGGGAACTACCTTATGGGTTCCAATCCACTTCCAGAGATATGAGCACAAACATCTAGGTTGCTTATCATCATGTCATTGCTGTACTGAGGAGCTGCTACATAGCTGGAGATGCTGAAATGAACCAAAAACAATGACACTGTCTGCTCTATGAGATGGACGTAAAACAATCCTTTGAATTATTCTGAAGGAGATCATGGATATGAAACCAGTCCCTGGCCAGTGTTTATCCCTCAATCAATATTAATAAAAACAAATCATTAGAGTATTATCACTTTACTGTTTATAGAATTTATTGTGATCATGCTACTGTGTTTCTTACAATAGTGACTACACCTCATTGACTGTAAATGATTATGGGATATCCTGAAATCCTGAAAAGTGCTAAACCGATGCAAGTCTTTTTTTAGTTTAAAACAAATTGAAATAAACACAATACAAGTAACATTGAATAACCTAATTCCCAGAGTACTCTGGAATAGTGAATTTATTCACTTTCCAAAATCTTCTTTCATTGTCCCTAAAGTTAAGAAGTTTAGAAATCACCATAACTTGCTTCATCAGGAACAGATTGGTCACACATTTTTACTTTCTGTTCAATCTTAATTGCCATTGACTAGAAATGAAAAGTTTTAATCAGGCTGGATGTTAAATGAGAGGCTGATTTGACCCTGACCTATTAAGTTTCCAGCCAGGAATGTTACGTTCAAGGTATTCCGATGCTTGGCATAGATGGTGATGCCAAAACCTGAGACCAGCTTGGAAATTAACAGAGGAATTATACACATAGTACAGTTTACCATTCATTGCTTGATGCTTAAGTGACTATGAATGAGATTATGCCACTCCATTCTGCAACGTGGGCCATTTTAAAGAGTGAAACCAAAATCAACAAAATAAAGAAGGTCCATGCTATGGCAAAGGGAGTAAGAATATGAGCAGCATGAAGTTGGTCACTCTGTTTCATTATCCAAGTTGACAGCTGCAGCATAAGCATTGCATAATGTGCAGTTTAATCAGACATGAACAAGAGAAGATAGAATCATAGGATTTTACATCACAGTGGGAGGTCATTTGCCTCGTCACTCTTATGCCAATTCTCCAAATGAACAATTAACTTCCAATTCCTCTTTCTATTTTCCCTCAGCCTTTGCTCCTCACTCATTTTCAATTATCTATCCACTTCCCTTTTACAGGCTTTCATGAATTTTGTTACACTACTATTCAGGACACATTTCACAACCTGTCACAGAAAATAAATTCTCCCAACCTCTTCCTTCATTCTACTGGGGATAAAACTTAAGATTTTGCTCCAGTGGAAATCTTTTTTCCCTATTTATTCTCGCAATGCTCTTCATAATTTTGAAGATACATATCAGACCCTTTAACTCATTTCTACTAATGGACTGCTGTAGTTTCCCTATGTCCTCGAATAACTTGATACTTTTAACCCTTGTTATCATGCTTGTGAATACACTTTCACCTCACTATGGCTTTAACATCCTTTGTAAGGTATGGCACCCAAGGTGATGATAATGTGAGTGTCCCCTCTATGGGATCCATTGGACTGCTAACAGACATTGTGCTACAGCTAAAAAGAAATGGCTTGTTTATTCTATCCAGAGGACATTTGTGAAGTCCAGAATACTCCAAATAAAGCATTGCTCCACCCTTATTCCCTGCTTGGCTATGTATCTGGAAATCAAGAAGGAAATCTGTGCATGGCTGGAGGCATCTCTATAGATCATCTGATGAGGAGGAGGGAGGTGGTGATGATTAAATGTGACTGACCTGTGTGCAACATCTTTAGCCTGCCCCCAGGACCCTTCAATAAATTGTATAGGTTTAGCTTTGCCTTTTTGCTATTATTTTCTATAGCCTATTTTGAAATCCTGGGATCCTGTATGCTCTTTTTATAGCTTTTATTAACTTGTCCTCCCACAATTGAAGATTTGTGTATTGCCCTCCCTTTGGTCCTTCTGATTCTCAATTCTGTTTTAACATTTAGTGGAATGGAGGTCAGATTGCTTGTCAGAGTTGGTTCATAAATCTGGATCAAAGTAATTAATTGGTTGCAGAAGATTAGATGTTTCACTTGTTTCCCTTTTTTCATCTTGACAATTGAGCTATTGTGTAAATTTAGAAAATATAGAAATATAGAGAAGAAATGTGTACATGTCGCAACTGATGCTCAGACGTAAAATGGATGCTTATAATGACAATCTGCTATAATGTTCATCTGACTCAGTTTAAAGGTACCCTGTATTTCTGCCTAAAATAGGCATTAGGACCCTTGCATATGTAAATAAGGGGCCGAACATCTGGACGCTTCTGGAAATTGGTCTCCGATAAGTGAAGCAGATGTCTTGCTAGTCAGGAATTTTCAATAGTAGCTGCTGCTTAAACAATGGCAGCCATCACTAGATAAAGCAACATTTTAAAATGTTAAATAAAAACAAAATCACTGTACAGAGTGCAGACAGGAAGAACATCAATGTTCTCTTGATTTTACCAGTCCTTATGATCCGCACTCATTGCTGCTCTAATCTCCCTCCTGGGCCTAATTGTTCAGCTGCGACTGGTGAGGCAAGTGAGTATTCAACCTAGTAAAATGTATGAATTGTCTGTAGGGGTGTGACAGATGCCAGAACAAAATAATAATGAGGCCTAAAAACCAATTGCAGGCTTGCTTTGGGCTTCCCAATAGACAAAGGATCAGTGGCAGAGGAATTGACATTTTGCTGGGGGTTAAAGATGATGAGCTCAATATGGCTGATAAGTTGAAGGAAATTGTGATTCATTGGGCACACCATCTGATAACACAGAGGCAAATGAAATGTTGTGGAGTTGGGTGAACTTGGTTGAAATGTGGTTATTAATCCCCATAACTGTGGATGTTGTTCTGCTGGGACAAGAGAAGATGGAGGCTAAGGATAGAATCCAAATATGGTGGGAATGGAGGAAAAATGTATTTGGATAGATAGGAATAAAATTATATCAACCAGAGACTGAGGCCAGTCTGAAATCAATCCTCATTAATATTATTGAGCAAGCTACAACCATTCTTTCACTTGCTGCTATGCTGTCAAAGTGCTTATCCAATAAATCCTAATATCTTCTAATTCATTGTCAGGGTTATTGAACTCACCATCTTTAACACTGACTAAAATTGCAACTCCTTTGCCAATCAGGAGATCCAAGTCCAGCCTGAAATTGGTGCTTTGGCCTCATTAATATTGTCTGCATAAGCTGCAGATAACTGACCACATGTCCAGGGGTAGAATTTTCAGCAAAATTAACACTACACCACTAAGTCATGGCCTGAAGATAAGTTCCAGAAGAGGGTTAGAGTGGGAAGATGTAATAGATATTGAAGATAAGAAGTGCACTCCTGTCCCATGAAGCTGGATGGCAGAGGGCAGACATTGGTTCAGGGTGTTGTGGTCAACCATGTAAAACATTGTAGAAAAGTCAAAAGGAATAAGGATGCATCAAAGTCATTAATCATTGCAGTGTGGCAATATGCTGCTACCATCAGTGGCAGCTTGGGATGGTCCAAGAACATGAAAGTTAAGCAGCTGCAGAATATCATTTCTCCTTTTTCCTTCTTTCTCCATGTCCAGATCTTACATTTCTCGGATGTTTATAGCCTGGAGGTAATCCAGAAGGTGTACTGAGAGATCCCTCAGAAGTCTGATTCTCTTACTGGAATAGTTGGCCAGAAGAAACTAAAAAGGATTAAAAAGAGTTATAACTTCTGAGTACCTATGGTACTGGCCGCCATCCCCTTTCCCAAGTACCACCCCCACAACCTGACTACTAACCCAATCCCTACACCTCCTGACTAACCCCCAACCCTTGAGTAACCCCCAATCCCACATCCCCCACTCCACTGACTGTCCCCAGACTACTTTATTATACACCTGAAATCCTCATCCCCTTGACCAACCAACTAACTCCAATTCCCCTGCTCCACCACTCCAATCTTCAAATCTTCAAATCTTCCCTTGATCACCCAAATACTCTCCTGAACCCACCCACAACTCCCTGACTATACCGCTGACCACCTGACTATTTGACCAATTCTCACACAGCCCCTCCCACTCACAGCTACAATCCCCACCCATCTCCCAAACCCATGACTACCCACCAACAATCCCATTCTGCTTTGAAATCCTCCACATTTCTTAGCTTTCTCAGCAGACCAGGTTGGATGTCTGGGCGAGAAACCAAAGTTCCAGACAAAGCTAAGTGGAATAGAGAGTGGCAATACAGCGGCAGGGTGCCACAGTGTTTAGCACTGCTGCTTCACAGCTCCAGGGATGTGGGTTCGATTCAGGCTTTGGATGACTGCCTGTGTGGAGTTTGCAAGTTCTCCCTGAGTGTGTGGGCTTCTTCCAAGTGCTCTGTTTCCCTCCCACACCCCAATGATTAGATTAGATAGATTAGCCATGTTAAATTGCCCTTTAGAGTCCCAAGGTTAGATGGATTAGCCATGGTAAATATGTGGGGTTACAGGTATGAAGCAAGGGGGGGAACCTGGTAAGAAGCTCTGTCAGAGAATAGATGCACACTCAATGGGGCCAAATAGCCTCTTCAGCACTGTAGGGATCCTATGATTCTGTGATTCTATTCACTAGGTGATTGCCTCTCCATTGAAGATTCTGCCCATCAACATATCAATATTGACTTGTCCAGATCAAGAGTTCAAATCTCCTGTAATGATTAGGACGGCTTTAAGATTAGTTGTATTAACCATGAAATCTTAATTAATGTATGTTTCTGAAATATAGACTGTTGTGATAACTTGGCCACTAAAAGATGGTTAAACACGTTGTGATATTCAATCTTGTTATAAAAATATTGAAATATAGTACAGAATGAAATCAGAACTGGAGACAGCTAGTTACCCAAAGGTGTGTGTGTTAGATTGATTGGCCATTCTAAATTGGTACTTATTGTTAGGGGGACTAACAGGGTAAATATGTGGAGTTTTGGGAATAGGGCCTGGGTGGGATTGCTGGGTGCATGCTTGATAGGCCAAATGGCCTCCTTCTGCACTGCAGGCATTCTATGAAATCATTTGTACATGCACCTGCTGAAGACAATAGTATATACATTCAAATAGGAAAATGCTTACTATTAACCTCTGTAACAACAGTGATCTTTGAATCCATCAGGAAAGCATGAGTTGAATTTAAAGAGGACTACTGTATATATTTAGGAAACATGCATTTATAAACATTACAAGGATAATACAAATTAATCTATGAATTTATAATGGGGGTCAACTAATTGGCGATTCTAATTTAAACAGTTGTCATCAAGATGACATTGCAAATTCTTCATCGCTACCATTGAAGGAGGAAGCATGTATACTTTTTTAAAAACTTCACTTTGTACTTTAATTGTTATTGATGAAATGCAACATCTAAACTTTCCAATAGCATTATGGATCCCTTTGTTCCAACAAGTCAACGGTACCAGATCATCATAAGCACATCCATCTGAATGTATACTTAAAAAATAAGCAAAGAAAATAATGCAGCTAGAAATTTGCATGAAAATATTAATAAGGACACAGAGGACATTCAACCAGCTGGAGGTTTCCAACTGAGTTGGTGAACTGGAGCATTTTGAAAGTGAGCACTTGTGATTTTTGCTTTATTGTATTTCAAGTACAATGATAAGTGGACACTTTCAGTTGTGAGTGTTCAGTCAACTAAGGATAGGTTCATTGCTGAGAACGAGACCATGGGGGGTTTTTAACCCTGAAGTATCATGAAGCATTTCAGTACATTAAAAGGACTATGGAAATGTAAGCTATTGTTGTTCTCCCTGCTGATGGTCAGCTAAAATCATTTACTGTGAGCCATGGGGAGCTGCCAAGTTCAGGTTTGTATTTGATCTCCTGAGCATGCTCTTTCCAACTTCTCCGCAGCATGATCCTGAAGTCATTAACGGGTCTGAATTCCAGTATATGTTAGAAGGAATGGGGAAAAGGCAGCAGTGAGTGTCATGCCAGGATATCTCATGGATGTAAAGGAATTGAGCTACAAATGGCCCAAATTGAACAAAGAACAAAGAACAAAACAGCACAGGAAACAGGCCCTTCAGCCCAACGAGCCCGCACTGCCACCCCGATGTTCCCACCTCTACCCGTGATCTCTGTCTATGTTTGTAGATCTATGGATTGAAACCAAATTTGAGACAATTTAGGGAGAATTTGTTCTGCCAATTAGCCTAAGAGCGCATCATTGGGATATGGGCGGAAACCGGAGCGCCCGGAGAAAACCCACGCAAGCACGGGGAGAATGCACAAACTCCCACAGACACAGGCCCAAATCCATGTATCTGCACAGCACAGCGATAGTCACTGAGCTGTCGTGTTGCCCATCAGACGGTCCAGGTCAAACGTACACTAACGACGTGAAGCACTAGGATACTCTCGAAAAATCCAAGAGCAGTCCTCTCACGACCCATCGCGTGTATGCCCCTTGTTAGACAACAAGGCGGACCAAAGCACCTGTAGGATAATAACAAGTACATCAATATCATCGTCTATTTACACACTTCCCAGGGACTCCCATGGCTCATGATCCCTATTTTAAATCAGTTTTCTATATCCCTCCATTCTCATTCTGTTCATGTGCCCATCTAAGTATCTCTTAAATAACTCCAGAGTGCCTGACACCACCATTTTATTTGGCAGCGCATTGCATACCACCACCAACCTCTGTGTGAAAAAACTCCCTCTAGCATCCAAATTATACCTTACCCCTCCCACTCTAAGCCCGTGACCCCTTGTGCTATTTGAGTCCATCCTAGGAAAAGGCTTAACACTATTTACTCTATCTATACCCCTCATAATCTTGTACACCTCTATTAGATTTCCTCTAAGTCTTTCTAAGGAAAATAGTCCCAATTTGCCTAACCTCTCCTCATAACTCAGACCCTCCATACCAAGCAGCATCCTGGTAAACCTCCTCTGCACTCTCTCCAGAGTCTCCACATCCTTCCGGTAGTAAGGCGACCAGAACTGGACACAGTATTCCAAATGAGGTCTAACTAACGTTTTATACAACTGCAACATTAAAGGCCAGCTCTTGTACTCTATACCTCTTCCTATAAGGCTAGCATACCATATGCTTTCTTCACAACCTTCTTCACCTGCTCTGCCACCTTCAGAGAGTTGTTCACCTGCACCCCCAGGTCCCTCCATGTTTCTATACTCTTAATAGGTCTAGCCTTTATCATATATCTCCCCTCTACATTCTTTCTCCTGAAATGCATCACCTCGCATTTATCAGGATTGAATTCCATCTGCCATCTATCTGCCCAAGCTACCAGCCTATCTATGTCCTGCTGCCTCGCCTGACAATGCTCCTCACTATCCGCAAGTCCAGCCATCTTTGTATCGTCTGCAAACTTGCTGATCACTCCACTTACTCCCTCTTCCAAGTCATTTATATATATTACAAATAGAAGAGGTCCCTGTGGTCCCTGAGCCCTGTGGCACACCACTAGTGACCGACCTCCAGCTAGAGAAACACCCTTCCACAATTACTCTCTGTCTCCTATTACTAAGCCAATTACTTATCCAGCTAGCTACCTGTCCTTGTACCCCATTAGCCTTGACCTTTTCAACTAACCTCCCATGAGGGTCTTTGTCAAACACCTTACTAAAATCCATATAGACGACATCAAAGGCTCGTCCTTCATCGACCGTTTTCATCACCTCCTCAAAACATTCTACCAGATTCATAAGACACGACCTCCCCTTGAGTTAAATTATGCTTTACTTTTTTTTACTTTCCCCCAGGAAAAGCTGAACCCCCCAGGATAAGTTAAGGCCCTGCTGTTGCAAACCAGATGTCCCAATAGGTATCAGCAAATGGCATCTAAATGGGCGAATTTCCGCTGATTCCCAACTGGAATGGGTGGGAAGTAGGTCAGTGTGATTAAAAGGAACCTGTTAAAATCAGACAGGTCCCATTCTTCACTTGGTAGGAAACTGACTCAGCAACTTTGTTTCCTGCTGTCAGTTCTGATCCAGGCCTTTTGTGTTTTTAGTTAATACCCTGGAGTCAGGGATCAAACGGGAATTCTGACCCCACCACTATGTCTGGGGAAATCAGCCTATTCTTGAAATTGACAAATAGTGGCGGGGGGTACACACGCCATCCAATTAAGGTTGGCAAGTGGACTATCAAAGCTGGACAGCCAATGGGAAACCATCTGGCATGGAAGGAGTTGTAGACGGTGCCTCCAACTTGAGACTTCCTCTTAGCAACTTTAAAAACTTCTGAAGAAGAAAATGGCTACAGCCACCATTGTGGAGGGTAATTGATGGGGGAAAGTCAGGTCAGTGGGAGTAGAGGGAGTAAGGTCAGTGGGGGCAGAAGGGAGGAGCTTCAAAGACATCCTGGAGTGCTGGTCTGCAATTGACAGCTGGGTGACAGTTTGAGCTGACACCAGAGGGCCCCTGCAGTTGGCATTTAAATTACTTTAAGCTACTGCCACTTGCAGATGGGTACAAACATCTTGCAGCATGAAATAACTGGCAAACTTTCACAACAGCCTTTGCGCTTCCCTGCCTCTGTCCCCACCCCCTTACTGGATGAACATTCTGCTCCAATTCAATAGCGATGTTGTTGCCTGGACAGTCTATTTTGTTGAAGACAGTTATATGTGAGAAAGCAAAAACACGTCTTTCCTTGTTGACAATTCTCTTGCCTCAAACTTCCTGAACTTTATGTTTATCATCAAATGTTCCCATATTTTCAATTTGCCTTGGCTTCATGCCTATTAGACATTGATTCTTGAAATAGATTTGTATGTTTGTTATGTTAGTTGAAATCAAAGACTCTGGAATTCCTTCTCTTCCCCATAATTTATTTTGCATTTGAGATAATTAAGTAACTCTATATACTATATACAATACCATATACTATATACATGTCTCTTCCCTTTCTGTTCAATGAATCAGGCTCTATCTGGAATGCTGCATTTACTTTTGGGAACTCAGGAAGGATGTATCGGCCTCAGAAGATTCATCAGAATGATAACAGGGCTTAAAGTGTACAATTCTGAGGACAGATTGCTCAAATATAACTTGTATTCCCCAGAGTTACGAGGATTAGGAAGGGATGTAGTCGAGGTACTTAAAATGATGAATTCAGTAAGGTAGGTACAGAAAAAGCATTTCCTTTGGTGGGTGAGCCTTCAAAAAAAAAGGAATGAGCTTAAAATTAAAGCTCCACCATTTAAAAGTGAAATCAGTTTATTAGACAAAATCTAGTTGAATATAAAATACTGCGGATGCATGAGAATCTGAAACAAAAACAGAAAATGCTGGAAAATCTCAGCAAGTCTGACAGCATCTTGGAGGAGAGAATAGAGCCAATGTTTGGAGTCTGGGTAACCCTTCCTCAGTTCTTGTCGAAATCTAGTTGACGCCTGGAACTTGTTTTGCTAAAAGGCTATGAATGTTGGTTCAATTGAAGCTTTCCTGTCTGCAAATAATAGATTGTTATTAGCTAAAGGTATAAAGGGATATGGAACAAAGATGGACAATGTTGTGTGTAGATCAGCTTAGATCTAATTGCACATCAGACGGGGCTCAAGGGCGGAATGGCTGTTTAAACAAAATGCAGGTGAATCAGTCCTAAAAGCTTTTGCCTCTTTTGTCCTGTTATTCTGCTGCTGTAACTGTCTCTTGGTGCTTGGTAATGTTGACATGAGGGAGAGAGAAAGGTACTTGGCTCTGCACTTACATGAACCACTGGGGTTTTGTACTGCCAAATGTCTCCTTATAACTTGACCCATTTGCTGTCACGGCAGTCTCTTTACTGGGCTTTGGCTTTGACGAGCTGCCAGTTTCCTGAAGTTGCTTAGTTTTCTCTGCGGAGCTCTTTTCCTTACCAAATGTATTAACTGCTGCATGAGCACCACTCCTCTGGGCTTGCAGTAGCAGATTTTGACTTGTATTTAGAATTCTGGGGAATATGGAGAGCTCCAGTGCCTGTGCTATTAGCAAGCGAAGAGTCTTTAAAATCAGCATGGATGGAACGGATGCAGGCTTCCCTGCCTACAGGAGCAGCGGGCAGTCGGACTAGAAGGCAGAGGTATCACAAATGAAACTGTGTTGATGAAAAGAAAAGTCATATTTTTAGTACATATTTTTAAAATCAGCTGAAGTTTAAAAAAAGCTGAAGTCCAGGGCATTATATTTTGTCAGGCACTAAGTGAATGCTCACCCACAGTGCGTATACTCTGTCCCCTATCACTGGCAAAAGAAGAGAAATGGATGAGAAAGGCTACATCTGCTTTATACGGGGCCCACCAGGGTTCCTGGCTCTTTCTGACATTTACTGTCTCCTGTTTCTTGTATGTTGATCTAACGCCACAGTAAATATTTCAGCCAACTGGGAAAGTGAGACAGTAATTTGTTTTTTAAATTTCTCTCTATAATCATTATTTTTTTAAGTTAGGATATCATTGCTTCACTTTTAATTTTTTCCAATTACTGTATTTCATTCAAATCATTTTTCTCTTAAAAAGCCATTTAAATTTTAATGTAGTTAATCTACTTACTGACAGGCCTATTCCAAAGCCAGTCTGTGTAAACAGAAATGACTGCCTGATTTAGATGAGAAATTTACCAGTAATTGACAGGTACATAATTGGAAAAACGACTCCATAACCTTAATCTAAAATACAATATTTATATGTTAAGATTTTAGTAAAATACAGTGCTATACATGGTGTAATTTGTAATGTCTTACCATTTTAAAATTAACTGGAAATTACCAGCAAATCTTTCCTGGTCTACCTGAACCTACAGTCAGAAGAACATAAAATCTGTTACCTTGTTCAGTGTTCAGCTGAAAATTATAAACTCTGATAACTTTCAGGGTGGAAATGACATGCAGGTATATGTCACTAAGGGATGATAAAGCATCTGGTCCACTGATTTTAATTCTAAAAGAGTTGTAGAGAAAATTGTAATCCCCTTTCCACTACTTTCTTAATTTGCAATAATCTTACACTATCCAATGTGGTCTGGATGAACATAACTTGCGTTATGACATACTACAATATGATGGTATTATACATCGTGAAATACATATCACTAAAGACTAAAACTCCTACAGTGCAAGAGACACCATTTGGCCCATCAAGGCTGCACTGACTCTCTGACAGCATATTTTACCCACACCCTCTCCCTGTAACCATACACATTTACATTGGCTAATCCCTCTAGCCTTCACATCTTGGGAAAATAAGGGGTTATTTAGTATGACCAATCCACGTAACCACCACATCTTTCAGGTTGGGAGGAAACCAGAGCACCTGGGGGAAACCCATGTAGACATGGGGGGAATGTACAAACTCCACACAATCACCCAAGGCTGGGATTTAACCCGGGTTCCCGAGCCTGCAATGCACTATATCACTATGCCACCATGTATTTCAAAATTTAAAACTGGAGTTTAAGATGGTTCCTCAGAGTTACCAGAAAACTTTTGTGGATTAAATCTTTTCATCCTTGAAGAGGAGAAAGAGAACAGGGACATCCTTTCTGTTATTGACTCCCTGTGGTTTCCCTTAATTGAAAAATGAAACGCCATCAACACCTTCATTGTGAAAATGCTATTTTGCCTTGTCAAATCTAAAGATTTTGGCCAACTAGTCTAAACTGCTAACTAAAGTACAGCAATCCCTTATTTTGGATAATGACTCATCACTGACATGAGGTCGCATGGTACAGTGCCCATTTAATCTCCTATGAAAGATAGCAGAGCATTCAAACTGTTTTTCAAATATATCTTTAGAGATGCAGACTGAATTCCATGAGAGAGAGAATGGGTGTCCAACAGATAAAGCCATTACCTGCTGCAGTCAGTTAAGCAGCAAAGATACTTACATTATCTTGAAAAAGAAATTAAACCTCTCGCTCTTCTCTATCATGTCAGTTGTCAAGTTTATCTTTGAAAATAACCAAACGCAAAAAAAACATAGGCGCGATGACCATTTAAATGCATTTGCATGCATTTAAATTGACTTAATGGGATGTACACAACTTTATTGGTACTTTCCCCTTTGTCATCATGTTTGCCTATCCAGAATCAGCACAAAACAGACATGCTGTATAAAAATCCAATTCGGGCACTCCAGTTAAAGAGGAGGTAGGTGTCGAACATCTGATAGTTCTCTGCTCGAGATTGGTCCAGCGATGGTGGTTTGAGGGGGGATGGAGGGGAGGGAGGGAGGAGGGGTCCACTGCCACTCTGCCTGAGATCAGTGGAGGAAAAAATGGGGTTCATTTTCTCCTCTACTCTGCCTGAGATCGATGAGGGGAAAAGGGGGAAGGACTTGTGATCAGTCTGGGTGATGTTTGTGGGGTGATAAGGTGATCAGTAATGTTGTGAGAGTAGGGCAAAGTCTGTGGGGCCGGGGGAGGTACTATCCAGCCCAGAAAGGATATGGCAGTGAAGCATATCCTTTCTGAGCTATCTTTTTTTTTCTGTATATGTGTAGTTGGAGGCACCGTTCGGACCTGCAGGATTTCAGGTATGTTAAGCCGTGCCCACAGGCTTGTGCATCACGATTCGGAATTGCTGAAATTTTTGCAGGCAGAGTACAAATGGAGGAGGGGGAGGGGGGAGGTGGTGGGGGTGGCGCCTGAGAATGAGTCTAAAAGTTTGATCTGAAACACTCCCAGTTTCAAGACTGTCCAGCATTTAGAATCAAAATGGCAAAATAGGGCCCTGGGAATCTTGTGCTGAGTAACTCGTCTCCTGGCTCCTCAAAGCCTGTCCACCATCTATAAGGCACAAATCAGGAATGTGATGGAATACTGTCTAATTACTTCAATGAGTGCAGCTCCAGTGACACAAGATGCTCAACACTATCCAGGGCAAAGCAGCCCACACTTGATTTTTACCAAATCCACAAACATTCAATCCCTTTTCCATTGATGAACAATGGCAACAATGTGAATCATCTACAAGATGTACTGCAAAAACTCATGGTGGCACAGTGGTTAGCACTGCTGTCTCACAGCACCAGGGACTTGGTTCGATTTACGGCTTGCGTCACTGTCTGTCTGGAGTCTGCACATTCTCCCTCAGTCTGCATGGGTTTTCTCCGGATGTTCCAGTTTCCTCCCACAGTCCGAAAGACATGCTGATTAAGTGCATTGACCATGTTTATTTCTCCCTCAGTGTATCCAAACAGGTGCCAGAATGTGGCGACTATAGGATTTTCCCAGTAATCTCAATGCAGTGTTAATGTGTAAACCTACTTGCGATACTAATAAATAAACTTAAACTTAAACTTCTTAGACATCACGTTCCAAACTCATGACCACTACCATTTGGAGGGACAAGGACAGCAGATACCTGGGAACACCATGACCTGGAAGTTCCCCTGCCCCGACTTGGAAAAATATCACTGTATATGACTGTTCCTTCACTGTCACTGGGTCACAGTCAGGAACTCCCTTCTTAAATTGTGGGTCTACCTACACCAAAGAAACTGCAGTAATTCAATAAGTCAGCTCATCACCACATTTTCCAGGATAATGATTGAATGGACAATAAATTCTGGCATATGACATCCACATTCTATGAAAAAATTAAAAGGAAAAACAAGGCACAGGACAAGATTATAGTGGAATATTCCACTTGCCTGGATGAAGTTAGCTTCAATAATACACAGCAATCTTTATATCATCCAAGATAGTACAACCAATTTGACTCAAAATCCATCCCCTACCTTGAATATTCAGTCTTTCCACTGTGGCTGCAATCTACGAGATACACTGTAATGTATCAGCAAGGCTTTCATACCTGTAATCTATATCATGTGGGGGGACAAGGGCAGCAGGCACAGTGGAGCACCACTACATAGAGTTCCTCTCCAAGTCACAGTGAATCTTCATGGGGAGCTATATTGCCTTTCCATCACCTTCACGGGTCAAAATCCTGGAATTCCCTACCTCTCAGAAATGTGGGACCACCTTCAATGCAAGGAACTGGAATGGCTCAAAGCACTGTAATCTTCTCTAGAGCATATAAAGATTAGCATATAAAGATGAGTTCCCCAGTGATGCACATCCTATGAACGAATAAATAACACTTCTTTTAAAATATCAAGCAATTCTTCCTGAGTTTTATTGAAGAGTACATTTAACACAAGTCAGTAACTAAGCACAAACCAACAACTGACACATCCTTTCTCAACCTGGAATCTGCAACAGAATATTATATTCATTCAAAATAAGAGTTCAAAATGTGCTAAAATCAACACTTTTTAAAATAAGTTAGGTTATTAGAAAGAGCTCAGTATTGCTAATTTATAATGTGGAGTAATTATTTGCTTTGTGATTGGTTGCAACTATTTTCATAAAACCACAAGATTTATATGCAAAATGTTAATTGTTAATTAAAATGAAGAACACAATTTTCTATTTTCACTGTGCATAGACCGACCAAATGTGAATATAACGTTATTAGCTGTGGAAGAATATGCAAATATTGATTGTCGTTGATGGTTTTAGCAGTAAACTATTGACTGAAGGATTATAAATGTGATTGACTGTGCTGTTGTATTAGCAACCAAAGCATGAGAACATTATTATCCATTCAAATTTGCTTGTATAACCTGAGAGTCAATGGTTTACTTACAGTAAGAAATCTGTTTTCAGTATGTCATTTATTATATGATATAACTAATTGCCTTCTAATGTTTTAAAAATTGGCAAACCTTTAATCTGTTTTGCACAAGGAACACTATTCACTTCCATCAGTAGACACTTCATTACATTAGTGTCTACTTTTCAAAAAAGCTTCACTGGATGTGAAGATCTTTAGACAATCCTGAAATCATAAAGTGTGTTATATTAATGCAAGCTCTTTCTTGTTTTGGCAAGTGGCACTCTACATTGAGATGTCCATTTTCAGTAGAGGATGAATTTTACCCCAGCTAACCTTTGAGAAGATAGAACCAGGAACCATGCAATCACAATCATTTAGAGAACAGAGTAATCCATTCAGCCCTTTGGTCCCATTTGTCTTTGCTGGAGGAATCCAAAGTAATCTTATAAACTTATTTTTCCTCTATGCTCATCTATGTAAAAAGAAACATCTAAACCTTATGCTCTTCCTTATGACAATTTTAACTGATATTCCCTATGTAGTTGGCACTATCCAAAATACGGTGTTTCCCATTTATTACTCGCAAATGCTTCAGACATTTAGAAAAAATGTTTAAAATTCTCTTAGCTATACTTTTTTTAGTTGAAATGTTCCTAGTATCTCAACTTTCCTCTCATAACTATATTTTCTCATTGCTGGCAGCAATCTGATGTATCCATGCTTTTATGTCTATTATGATCCCAGCTGATGTTGTGATGATACTGTGTCTTTAAGAAATGTATTTATATTGTGTTTCTTGTAAGGGGCATGTTTAAAATTCAGCTCTGTTTTATAAGGTGCTGATTTGTCTAGAGAAAATCATGTAGCTCCATAATGAGAATACAGGATAATAATTCATTTTATCTCACAGCATGTCTGTCTAAACATAGTTAATGCATTTGTGTTTGCTTAGGTTTCCCTTGGGTCAGTATAGAGTTTGATTAGATTGATTGACAGAGCCAGAGTTATGTGCTAATGGGAGGAGCTAAGTTTTCAGAGAAGAAACACCATTTCTATTTTTAAAAACAATCAGTTCCTGGCTGATTCTGAAAAAAGCAAGATGTGTTCCCTGTCTCTCTCTCTCTCTCTCTCTCTCTCTCTCCAGAAGAGTTCTGAGAGATCTAGGATAGCAGCTTAATTACAAGTAGATAGGCCTGTGTTAGCCAACTGATTTCAATGAGGGGTTTTAAGTTTGTAAGAGGAATATTGTTTGAATTGGAACTTACAGGGATAGATTAGCAGTTAAGAATTTTATCTTTCATGTTTAGGCATTGTTCAAATGTTACATGTTAAGCTAATTCATTCGTTATGGTTAAACTGAGTTGTTAAATCAAGATTGTTTTGATAAAAGCTTCCCAGTTTGTCAGTAGAATCATTTCTGGAGTGGAACATCATCCCATCACATTAATGCCAAAATTAGCAAAGATTTGGGGTGCAGTAACTTCATAATTTGCCTTGCATTTTTTTGATGTGTACCCTAACAATGTTACTACAGGACAAGTCAGATCCCAGACAGAAACCTTCCTTAATAGATCCTAATTTTTTAAAGTGCGGAGGAAAGTTACTGAACAAATTTACAGGAGTCTGCTGGTGAACTTCTAAAACACAATTTTAACATTTATTAAGATAAGAAAAATAAACTATATCACACCAGACAAAAAGGTTGGAAAGATCACAATACAAAAAAAAGGATAATCATTCTCTCTATATCCCTTTATCTAACAGTATCTTTACAGATATTAAATTAAATTATGTCTGCTTCCTGGCTGCCTGTTCTGCTAATTCACTGATGTATGCCTGAAGATTTTTATGATTTTTGTTTGCCAAGACCTTGACTCTTGTGTAATTGCTAGATTTTGAAAGCCCAGCTCCATGGACTTTACATACTGAGACAGAGGTGGACCGAGCACAACCTCCTGGAGTCAGGGATAAATATACAATTAAATACATCTTACCTTGGCACAGGGTCCTGACCAATGTTGGGGGAGGGGGAGGGGTGCATCAGCCAGTGTCCATGAGCGCCAGTTAAAACCTCATAGCTCTGCATTCTGCATTTGTTGATTAGCTCAAAAATGAGCCGATCAGCAAATAATACAGAGTGACATCAGATTCTGACTGGTTGAGTCCACTTAGAGTGGAAACACATTGATCCAAACAATGTTTAAGGTGTTTAGGAGGGTCAAGAAACTACAAAGGGTTGTGAATGTAGCCCAGTCTATCACACAAACTAGCCTCCAAACCATTGACTCGGTTTATGCTTCCCACTGCCTCAGAAAAGCAGCCAAAATAATGAAAGACTCCACACATCCTGGACATACTCTCTACTACCTTCTTCTGTCAAGAAAGAGGTATAAAAATCTGAGGTCATGTACCAACCGATTCAAAAACAGCTTATTCCCTGTTACCATCAGGCATTTGAATGGACCTACTTGATATTAAGCTAATCTTCCTCCACACCCTAGCTATGACTGTAACATTATATTCTGTGCCCTCTCCTTTCCTTCTCCCCTATGTATTCTATAAGTGGCATGTTCTGTCTGTATAGTGCGCAAGAAACAATCCTTTTCACTGCATCCCAATACATGTGACAATAATAATTTAAATCAAATTTAAAAAGGCAGCATAGGTCTTTTATTTAACTAGGCTTTGAGAAAAACAGAGCCAGCAAGTTTCCTGATTTCCATCCATGGCTGAGGAGGGCAGACCAGTCAGAGAGTGGACAAAAGTGAGGCGAGATGAGGTGCGAGTTGCTGCTGGGGCCAGGCAACAAAAACTGAGAGGTGATGAGTCAACTGGTTGGGTCTCAAGGTAGGCATTGAGCAGTGAGGGGAACAAGGACAACTTGGTCTTAAGGACAGGGAAGGACAATGGCTTGCTCTTTCATAAAATTCGTTAAAATCAAAATCAAAATATGAAGCGACACTATCAATTTGGCAATCAAAATGCAAAAAAATGAAAAGGACAAAGCCAGGCAAAAATGCAGTTTGTTATTTTACTTTAAATAATTCAAAGTATTGAACTATGCACAAACTGCACATTTTTCTCATCTACCAGAAGTAAGGGTGAATTATCTGATGACTTAGACTTGCTGATTTCCAGAGAAACCACTTGACCTGAAAAAGTTGCATAAGAAATAGAATCAGAAATGCAATGGAACTACAAAACATTTCTTTGGTTGAAATGAGGGAAGAAACTTACCCTGAAGACATTGCCCTGTAGCCAAAATCTGTTCCATGGGTATAATAAGATATTTTGTACTAAATAAACTAGAAAACATGGATAATATGGAAAAGTTGACTAAAGTGTTTGACATTGGAGGTCAAAAGTAAGTATAAGCCTCCATAGTTCCCATTTTTCTGCTGCCATCAGACTTTTGAATGGTCCTACTTTGCATAAATTGTTCTTTCTCTACAACTTAGCTACGACTGTAACACTACATTCTGCACTTCTTTTCTTCTCGATGAATGATATGCTTTGTATAGTGTGCAAGAATAGTTTTCACTGTATGCTAATGCATGTGACAATCATAAATCAAATCAAATTTTCTCAGGATGAAGAGAAATGGAATGATGAAAACCAGTAATTGGTTGTTTTTTTCCCCAATATAAGACCAATATAAGGAGGTCTTGTGGTTTACTGTTAAATAAATTTGTTAGACTTTAACCTGGTGTTGTGAGAATTCTTATTCTGTTTACCCAGTCCAATGCTGGCATCTCCACACCATGACTAATGTTCTCTGAAGATGACAGCATTCTTGTTCCCTTCACGGTCACTCTGCCCCAGTGCCCTGACTGTTGATACTCAACCAGCCAATCTACATTGCTACAACCCCATGCCAAGATGGTGCAGTCCTAAGCCAGGCCCTCAAGATGCAGAGTTTCTAAAGGACATCCAGGAAAATTAGCAGCTGCCTTCGTCACTGAAAGTCAGCAACCTTGCACCAACTATTCTGCAGCCACTGTGCTAACACTGTGTCAAACAAGCATGGGGAACTGCAAAATAGGCACTGAAAGATTGTCCAAGGTGATGAATTCCGTTTCTTCTTGTATTATTGATATATTGCTGGATAACGTTGATGTGCGAATGCTTTTGTTGTTAGTCTTTTTTGAATGATGTTGACTGAGGGAACTTTGTGATGTGGGAATTCAATATTTTGGTTGAAACAGATACTGGAAACAGATACTGGAGAGATGTAGAAATAACAGAGTTGTTGTGATGGGAGACTTCAATTTCCCAAACATCGACTGGAATATCCCAAGGGTAAGGGGTTTGGATGGGGAGGAGTTTGTTAGGTGTGTTCAGGAGGGTTTTCTGACACAGCACGTGGACAAGCCTACGAGAGGAGAGGCTGTACTGGACCTGGTACTAGCTAATGAACCAGGACAGGTGATGGATCTCTCGGTAGGAGAGCATCTTGGGGATGGAGATCATAATTCTATCTCCTTCACCCTTGCACTGGAAAAGGATAGGATCAGGCAGGCTAGGAAGGTGTTTGTCTGGAATAAGGGGAAATATGAAGACATCAGGCAGATGTTGGGGCGAATAAACTGGAAGGAGGTGTTCTTGGGGAAAAGCACAGAAGGAAGGTGGCCGATATTCAAGGAATGCTTGTCTGGAGCTCTGCACGACAACGTTCCGGTGAGACAAGGAGGTTTTGGTAGGACGCGGGAACCGTGGTGCACGAAGGCAGTGGTGAACATAGTCAGGAAGAAAAGAAAGATGTATAAAAGGTTCAAAGAGCTAGGAGATGTTGGGGATCTAGAGAAGTATAAGGCTTATAGAAGAGAGCTTAAAAAGGAAATTAGGAGAGCCAGAAGGGGTCATGAGAATGCCTTGGCTGGTAGGATTAAGGAGAATCCCAAGGCCTTCTACAAATATGTGAAAAGTAAAAGGATGAGAAGAGAAGGGATAGGACCTATAAAAGGTGAAGGGGGAAAAGTCTGTATGGAACCGGAAAAAATGGCAGAGGTACTTAATGAGTACTTTGCCTCAGTATTCATGGTGGAAAGTGATCTGGGAGGATACACTACAAGTTTGTGGCAGACTGAAAAGATTGAGTATGTAGATATTAAGGAAGCGGATGTGTTAGAACTTTTAAATGCTATCAAGATAGACAAGTCTCCAGGACCAGATGGGATGTACCCCAGGTTATTGTGGGAGGTGAGGGATGTCATTGCAGAGCCCCTGGCGATGATCTTTGCGTCGTCGATGGAGACGGGAGAGGTTCCGGAGGATTGGAGGATTGCGGATGTGGTCCCTATTTTCAAGAAAGGGAACAGGGAGAGTCCTGGAAATTACTGACCGGTGAGTCTGACCTCAGTGGTTGGTAAGCTGATGGAGAGGCTTCTGAGGGACAAGATTTACGAGCATTTGGAGAAGTTTAGGTTGATTAGAAATAGTCAACA
Organism: Sphyrna mokarran; assembly: GCA_024679065.1. Lineage (NCBI taxonomy): Eukaryota > Metazoa > Chordata > Chondrichthyes > Carcharhiniformes > Carcharhinidae > Sphyrna > Sphyrna mokarran. The sequence continues at coordinate 76,183,617 of JAGIQG010000007.1, read as the reverse complement.
TGGTTTTGTAAAAGGCAGGTCGTGCCTTACGAGCTTAAATGAGTTCTTCGAAAATGTGACTGAACACATTGACGAAGGAAGAGCAGTGGACGTGGTGTACATGGACTTCAGCAAGGCATTTGACAAGGTCCCACATGCAAGACTTCTTGAGAAGGTGAGAGGTCATGGGATCCAAGGGGCTTTGGCCTTGTGGATCCAGAACTGGCTTGCCTGCAGAAGGCAGAGGGTGGTTGTGGATGGCTCTTTTTCTGCATGGAGGTCGGTCACCAGTGGAGTGCCCCAGGGATCTGTTCTAGGACCCTTGCTGTTGTCATTTTCATAAATGACCTGGATGAGGAAGTGGAGGGATGGGTGAGTAAGTTCGCCGATGACACGAAGGTCGGTGGTGTTGTGGATGGTCTGGAGGGATGTCAGAAGTTGCAGCATGACATGGACAGGATGCAAGACTGGGCGGAGAAGTGGCAGATGGACTTCAACGCGGATAAATGTGTTGTGGTCCATTTTGGCAGATCCAACAGGATGAATGAGTACACTATCAAAGGTAGGAGGCTTAGCTGTGTGGAAGAGCAGAGGGATCTTGGGGTCCGGGTCCATAAGACTCTCAAATTGGCCTCCCAGGTGGAGGATGTGGTTAAGAAAGCTTACAGTGTACTGGCCTTCATTCATCGAGGGATTGAGTTCAGGAGTCAGGAGGTAATGCTGCAGCTTTATCGGACCCTTGTCAGACCACACTTGGAGTACTGTGCGCAGTTCTGGTCGCCTCACTATAGGAAGGACGTGGAAGCTATTGAAAGGGTGCAGAGGAGATTACAAGGATGTTGCCTGGATTGGGAGGCATGCCTTATGAAGACAGGTTGAGGGAGCTGGGACTGTTCTCCCTGGAGAGACGAAGGTTGAGAGGTGACCTGATAGAGATTTACAAGATGTTGAGAGGAATAGATAGGGTGGACTCTCAGAGACTATTTCCCAGGGCTGAAATGGTTGCGACGAGAGGGCACAGATTTAAGGTGCAGGGAAGCAAGTACAGAGGGGATACTAGGGGAAAGTTTTTCACTCAGAGGGTGGTGAGTGAATGGAATCGGCTGCCGTCGGTGGTGGTCGAGGCGAACTCGCTGGGGTCTTTTAAAAGACTTCTGGATGAGTATATGGGATCAAATGGGATTGGGGGTTATAGATAGGTCTATGGCTGGGTAGGTTTTGATGTGTTCGGCACAACTTGTGGGCCGAAGGGCCTGTTTGTGCTGTAGTGTTCTATGTTCTATGTTCTATGTTCTAATATGAATGTGCTGTTATTAAATGGTAAGTCAGTATTTTCTGGTTTAGTTAAGTACAAAATATTCTATCATACCCAGTGGAACAGATTTTGACTACAAGGTAATATCTTCAGGGTGGCTTTCTTTCCTCATTTCAACCAAAAAAAATGTCTTGTAGTTCCATCACATTTCCGATTCCACTTCTTGTTCAACTTTCTCTGGCCAAGTGGTTTCTCTGGAAATCAGCTTGTTTATTACATTTGAAGCAAATCCTCAACAGCAGCTCCTCTTGTTCCATCTCATTCCATCCAGTTGTATATCATAGATGCGGTTTCTTCTCTTTCTTCCCCTCTTTCGAATCCAAGGAGGTTCTCAGATTTGGAAGATGTTGCAAGATGCAGGACGCCAGTATAAACATGGACATCCTCTTAAATGTGCATTGTAAAGAGCCCCTGAGAATTCAAAGAAGCAAAATCTTCACTTTAACTTCAGGATATCTTTGATTCTATGGCCCTCATTGAACCGTCTGCTCATGCACGGTGGAATAGGGAAGGGAATCATGAACATGTGCAGAGAGAGAGTCTTTGTTGCTAAGCTGCCATCCTGAGGTTAGTCCTGGCTGCTCAAAGATGGTGGGAATTGTGGACTGTTGCAGGCTAAAAGCATTGTGGGTTCTTCAGGATAACAGGTATTCACCAAGACAAATTTCTCAGTGTGGTTGTACGCTAGTTGGAGAATGGCAGTCCTCATAGTTGCAATGTCATAACTCACTGATATGGGGACTCAGGGAGCCATGTATCTGCTGTCAATGGGATGCTGCAGCATTCATAAAATCTATAAAAATCCTTATAGTGCAGAAGGAGGTCACTTGGTCCATTGAGTCTGTACCAGCCATAATCCGGCCCAGGTCCTATGCCTGTAATCCCACTTATCCTGCTAGTTTCCCTGACAGTAAGGGCAATTTAGCATGGCCAATCAACCTAACCCACTCATCTTTGGAGTGTGGGAGGAAACACAAGCACCCAGAGGAAACCCATGCATACATTGTGAGGTTGTGCAAACTCCACATAAAGAGTGACCCGAGCCAGGAATTGAATCCGGTCCCTAGCACTATGAGGCAGCGGTGCTAACCACTGTACCACCTTGCCACCCATTGGAAAGTCTGTTGTCCTTACCTTGCCTCCTTAGGTGTCCTCATACATGAACCACAAAAAGTCAGCAAGCAGGTACAGCAATTATGAAGCCAAATATAATGTTCATCTTTTATTAAAAGGAACATGGAGTATAAAATTAGAGAAGTCTTATTACAACTGGTTAGGTCATTGGTCAGGACCTCACCTGGAAAGAGGGCTGAGTAGCTTAGATTTTAGAGGCTGCGTCATTAAGTATGTTCAAGGCAACATTAAGTATATTCAAGACACTATAACACAATGGTTAACACTACTGCTTCGGAATGCCAGGGACCCAGGTTTGATTCCCAGCTTGGGTTACTGTCTGTGTGAAATTTGCATGTTCTCCCTGTGGTCTGCGTGGATTTCCTCTGGGTGTTCCGGTTTCCAGATGAGCTAATTAGGTGCATTGACCCAAACAAGTACCAGAATGTGGTGACTAGGAGAATTTCACAGTAACTTCATTGCAGTGTTAATATAAGCCTTACTTGTGACTAATAAATAAATTAAAAAAAGGATTATCATATCAGATTAGACATAATCTCATTGAATGATGGAGCAGACTCAATGGGCCAAATGGTCTACTTCTACTCCTATGTCAAATAGCCTTAATGAGTATTGTGTGCAGTTTTGATCACTTATGGAGGGACATATGTGCATTGAAAGCAGTTCAGAAGATTCATCAGTTGATTCCTGGGATGAGGAGTTGTCTTATGAGAAAATGTCGAGCAGGTTAGACTAATGTTTATTGGATTTTAGAAGAATGAGAGGTGATCTTATTGACATATACAAGCTCCTAAGGGGATTTGACAGGGATGGATGTGAGGGAATGATTTGGTTTGTGGGGCAACATAGAACTAGGGGACACAGATTAACAATTAAGATGGAGACGAGAGGACTTTCTTCTCTGAGTGGGTCCTTAGTGTTTTCAATTCTCTCCCACAGCAAGAGTGACACAGGTCCTTGGATATTTTCAAAGCTGAGTTCAAAATATTTTTTATTACCAATAAAAAGTGGAGTTGAGGCCAAAATCAGATCAGCCATGTCATAATAAATGGTGAAGCAGGTTGAGGAGCTATTTCTTTTCTTTGTATGTTCTAATGTCGGGCTCCAAAAGGAAGGGAAAGTTAAGGGAAATAAAGAGTGGAATTTTCCAGTTGCATCCACTCCCACCCGAAATTCCCACTCGAGCTTAATGGACTTTTAAATGATCCGGCAAAGTTTTCATCCCACTCATGACAATTCCCGTGAAAAGTAGATCTGGAAAATTTAACCCAAGAAGTTTCACTGTTTAGAGATTCTTGCAAAGAACAGGTTAGAGTATTGGCCTTCAAGGACACTCAAAAACACTGAAGAGGCTCAACACCATCCAAGAACAAAGCAAATTGATTGAATGGCTCCATTTACCATTTAAACAATCACTCCCTCCACCTCTGACGCACAATGGCAACAATTCAGTACAATTTGCATCATCTATAAGATGCATTGCAATAACTCACTAAGGATCCTTTGACAGCAGGTTCCAAACCGTCAACATCCTCGACATGCAAGCACAGCAAGTGCTGAGGAATGCCACCAGCTTCATATTTCCCTCTAGGCTACACATAATATTGATTTGGAGCCATATCACCATTCCTTCATTGTCACTGGATCAAAATCCTGGAATCCACATCTCAACGGCACTGTGGATATGCGTACACCACATGGACTGCAACAATTAAAGAAGGCTAAAGAAGGCAGTTCAAGGGCAAATAGGGATGGGCAGTAAGTCAGCGACATTTATATCCCATGAATGAATACATTTTAAAATTAATTTTAAAAATTTTTAAAAGATGTAGGGAGGAGTGAGCAGAAGCAGGGTGGTAAGATAGAATACGAGTGAAGTATTCTGAGGGATACTGATTGGAATATTATCAAACCAACATGGGATCAGCGTGCTGGCAGCATCTGACTGTAGTGAGCTAAAGCTTGACAGATACCTCTTTGAGAAATTCCCATGTTGTTTGGTTTATACTTTAGTCTTGTTTTGGTGGTTAATTTTATTATTTATTAAAATTGTGATTGCAAAATAAGTCACCTGCATTCTTAGCAAATGTATTTTGTGAATTTTTGACAAATTTACTGATTTTAATGCGGGCTGATAATCTTTAGTTCAGATACGTATTAGAATTTAATATGTCCCTATATAATACTTTCTTAATTATTTTCAGTAAATTAACTTGTTTCACTTAAACATGTGCTATGCATCAAGAGATGAATTAACAAATAAATGATCTGTCTGGAAGTTCATGATCAACCATTTGTTTGAGATTTAACTTTTTTTTTCCCCAAAGCGCAACAAAGCTTATATACCTTTTTCTGATTGTTAATAAGAACACATCATGCTTCCATGGCAACTTTGTCGAAGCATGGGGTTGTTAACCATTCAAATGTTCACACCAATTTCCCTTCAGTCAGCTCAAGTAGCTCTCTCCTACCCCCTACCTAAAGCAAGTACTCTAATGAAAAAAATGGCAAGGTTAGTGGGGAAGAAGCACTCATACCCACTACAGTATGTAGATGTGAACAAGAGGACTCCCAGCTCTTGTAGTTTATTAATCCAAAGCTGTCAACTTAGCATCAGTGAGCTTTTCCCATCAAGTACCTGTTTGAGAGTTCTTAAGTGAGTTTATCATTACACCCCTAAAATATGTATAATACATTTTGATTCAAAAGCATTGTAAAAAAAACTCTAATAATAAAAGCTATTCCATAGACAACACAAAAAATGAAATATGCAAAATCAGATGCATGTTCTCTAAAAATTTAATGGATAATACCTTTATGATTTTGCCTTGTGTGAACTGTAAAATATTGTCTACATTTATCACTGAATGCTGCCCTCCACCACTAATGTTATGGTCAGACAGATGCATATGAGCTGAACCCTCATATTGAAATGATAATTTCAAGTTTCAATGTATTGTAAAGTGGTGGAATGACCTTATGTAAATTAAATTAAAATAGTGCTTTTGGAGGACTTAGTATTGCAGTGGATTAGTGCATTACTCATTCACCTTTGGGACCTGAGGTCAAAAAGAGATCAGGCTGATGAAATGAAAGATTCTCTCTGGCAGTCCTACATGAAATAGATTGTCACTCACAGCCCAATTCCTAGTGGATTCATAGAACTACTCATTATTTGGCAAACTTTTCACAAAGTTGCCAATCTCATTCAACTAAATTGTAAGAGGAACTTCTCTGAAAAGAGAAAATCTCCACGACACAATGACCAATGTTCTTTTGAAATTATTATATAATCCTTTGTATTTATTATACATTTGGTCTTGACCAAACCTAATTTGATTGTGTTACAAAAATTAAATCCAGCTATCCAGTATTTCCAACAAAGAGCCTCTCCCAAAAGAGATTGGGCTGTGTTAGTCAGTGCAGAATTTTAACTCAAATCTGTTATTTTCACCATTACTGATGCACTTTGTCACCAAAATAAAATTAATATTGTGTTGAAGTGCAGTTTTCCTCCACTTGTGGGAAATGTAGCGATAACCTCCTTCCTTGGAATATGGGAAGTGATGCAATTTTACCAGAATATGAGTGAAGGGATTGTGAAAAATCGCAAAGGCTCAGAAGACTTTGAAAAAATATTTCAGAATAGTTCTTTTTGACACAAAATTGGACATTGGCATAGTTAGTAGGACTATGTCTGAGCCAGACAATTCAGTGTTCAAGCTTGAGCTTGTAAACTAGGTTGGTACTTCATTGTAGTACTTAAGAATGCTATTTGGTGGAAGTGCCTTCTTTCCGATAAGAGTTAAACTGGTATCCAATATACATGTGGATATAACACATTCCACAATAGTATCATAAAATAATCGGTGAAATGTCCCCATATTTCTTAACTAGCCTTACCAACAAAGGATTAAAAATTGTCATTCAGCTCACTTGCTGCTTGTGGGACCATATACAAATTCATACCACATTTACCGCCAGTACAAGAGTGATTAGCACTTTAAATGTAATTTATTGATTGTACAAAACTTGAAGATGTGATTAGGTGCTCTATGAATATAGGTTTGTTCTACATGACCTATGTGATGTTTTCTTTTTTTCTGCTACAAGTGATAAGACAATAACCCTGAGGAGAATTGACAGAGCGGGTGTGGAAAGGATGTTTCCTCTTGTTGAAGAATCTAGAACCAGGGTTTACTGTTTAAAAATAAGGGGTTGCTCATTTAAGACAGAGATAAGGAAATAATCTTGATAAGGGGTTGTGTGTCTCTGGAACTCTCTTCCTCAAAAGGCAATGGAGGCAGAGTCTTTGAACATTTTTAAAACTGAGCTACATAGATATTGATTAACAAAGGGATGAAAAGTTATTAAGAAATAGGCAGGAATGTGGGATTGGAGTTACAATCAGATCAGTTAGGATTTTATTGAGTGGCAGAGCAGGCTTAAGGGATGGAATGGCCTGCTCCTGATCTTAATTTGTTTGTTCATAGATAACATTATCCAGAAACCCAGATCATGTTCTGGTGACCCGGTTTCGAGTCCAACCAAGACAGATAGTGGAATTTGAATTCAATGAATAAAAACCTAGAATTAAGAATCTACTGATGACTATGAAACCATTGTCGATTGTCAAAAAAATTCACCTCATTCACTAATGTCCTTTAGGTAAGGAAATCTGCTTGGTCTGGCTTACATATGACTCCAGGAGCACACTAATGTGATTGATTCTGAACTGCCCTCTGAAATGGCCAAGCAAGCCACTCAGTTATATCAACTGCTACAAAATCTCAACAAAGTAATGAAACTGAATAAACCACCTGGCATTAACATAGGCACCAGAAAAGATCATGGCAAAACAAACAGCCCTGTCAATCCTGCAAATATCTGGGGGTTGGTTCCAAAACTGGGAGAGCTGTCTCACAGACTAGTCAAGCAACAGCCTAGCATAGTCATTCTCACAGAATCATACCTCACAGGTAACATCCCAGACACCAGCATTAACATCCCTGGATAAGTCCTGACCCGCCGGCTGGACAAAACCAGTAGAGGTGGCAGTAGGGTGGTATACAGTGAGGAGGGAGTTGCTCTGGGAGTCCTCAACATTGGACCAAACCCCATGAAGTCTCATGATCTCAAGTTAAATATGGACAAGAAAACTCTCATTGGTTACCATGAAACGTCCTCCTTCAACTGATGAATCAATATTCTTCCAAGTTGAACAACATTTCGAGGAAGAACTGAGGATGGCAAGGGCACAAAATGTACTCTGGGCAGAGGATTTCAATGTCCAGCACCAAGAGTGGCTTGGCAGCAGCATTGCAGATCGAGCTAATCGCGTCCTAAAGGATATAACACTGAGTCTGCAGCAGGTGGTGAAAGAACCAATAAGAGGAAATAACATACTTGACCATATCCTTACCAATCTGCTGGCTGCAGATGTATCTGTCAATGACAGTATCGGTAAGGGTGACCACTGCACAGTGGAGACGAAGTCCTACCTTCATTTTGAGTATAACTTCCACTGTGTTGTGTGACACTATCGCTGTCCTAAATGGGACAGACTTTGAATAAATCTAGCAACTCCAGACTGGGCATCCGTGACGCACAACAGCAGTGGAACAGCACAATCTGCAAACTCATGGCCTGGCATATTCACCACTTAACCATTACCATTAAACCAGGGGGTTAACCTGGTTCAAGGGAGAGTGCAAAAGGGCATGCTAGGAGCAGCACCAGGCATACCTAAAAATGAGATGGCAACCGAGTGAAGCTACCAAACTAGACTACTTGCATGCCAAATGGCAAAAATAGCAAGCGATAGACAGAACTAAGAGATCTCACCACTAACAGATCAGATCTAAACTCTGCAGTCCATACACATCGAGTCATGAATGGTGGTGGACAATTAAACAACTCACTAGAGGAGGAGGCTCCACAAATATTCTCATCCTCAATGATGGAGGAGCTCAGCACATCAGTGCAAAGATAAGGTTAAATCATTTGTGACGGTCTTCAGACAGAAATGCTGAGTGGATGATCCATCTTGGCCTCCTCGAGTGGTCCCCAGCATCTCAGGTGCCGGTCTCCAGCCAATTTGATTCATTCCAAATGATATCAAGAAGTGTTTGGAGGCACTGGATACTGCAAAGGCAATAGGCCCTGATAACATTCCGACAATAGTACTGAAGACTTATGCTCCAGAACTTGCCATTTCCCAACCAAGCTCTTCCAGTAGTTACAACATTGGCATCTACCCAACAATTTGGAAAATTGCCAAGGTATATCCTGTACACAAAAAGCAGGACTGATCCAACGCAGCTAATTACCACCCAATCAGCCTACTCTTGATTATCAGTAAAGTGATGGAGGGGTTATTGACTGTGCTATCAAGCAGCACCGATTCAGTAATACCAATTCATTCAGTGATGCCCAATTTGGCTTTTGCCAGGGTCACTCAGCTCTGATCTCATTACAGGCTTGGTTCAAACATGGATGAAAGAGCTGAATTCCGGAGGTGAGGTGATAATGACTGCCTTTGACATCAAGGCCGCATTTGACCTAGTGTGGCATCAAAGTGACTAGCTAAACTGGAATCAATGGGAATAGGGGAACAAACACTCTGCTGGGTGGTGTCGTACCGTACTTGGTACATAGAAAGATAATTGTGGTTGTGGAGGGTCAGTCACCTCAACTCCAGGACATCACTTCAAGAGTTCCTCAGGGAGGTGTTCTAGGCCCAACTATTTTCAGCTGCTTCATCAATGACCTTCCCTCCGTCATAAGATTAGAAGTGGGGATGTTCGGCAATGATTGCACAATGCTCAGCACCTTTCGCAACTCCTCAGAAAGTTCATATTCAAACGCAACAAGATCTGGACAATGTCGAAGTTTGGACTGACAAGTGGCAACTAACATTTGCGCCACACAAATGCCAGGCAATGACCATCATCAATAAGAGACATTCTAACCAGTGCCCTTTGACATTTAATGGTGTAACTATCACTGAATTCCCCTCTGTCAACATTTTTGAGGTTACCATTGACCAGAAACTCAACTGGACTCACTACATAAACAGAATGGCTACAAGAGCAGCTCAAAGACTAAGAATACTGCAGCAAATAACTCACCTCCTAACTCCCTAAAGCCTATTCACCATCTACAAGGCATGAGTCAGGTGTGTGATGAAATATTCCCCACTTGTCTGAATAGGTGCAGCTCTAACAATGCTTGAGAAGCTTAACAACATCCAGGACAAAGTAGCCCACTTGATTGGCACCACATCTACAAACATCCACTCCCTCCACCAACGCCCAGTAGCAGCAGTATATACAAAATGCACTGCAGCAATTCATCAGAGATCTTTAGACACACCTTCCAAACCCATGACTACTTTCATCTTGGAAGACAAGGGCAGCAGATGCATAGGAGCACCGCCACCTGCAAGTTCCCCTCCAAGCCATTCGCTATGCTAACTTGGAAATATATCATCATTCCTTAGTAGTCCCTAGATTCCCTCTCTAATGGCATTATAGTCAACCCACAGCACATAGACTGCAGTGATTCAAGAAGGCAGCTCACCACCATCTTCTCAAGTACAACTAGGGATAGGAAATAAATGCTGGACAGCCAGCGACATCTATGTCACACGAATGAATAAAAAAAAAGAGTTGAGGAAATGTGAATTTGGGTGGAGGAAACAATGGGTCTATAAGAATATGAGACATCTGCAAAAACAGATGCCTTGCCATCTGCTCAACTTTAGTCCAAAAATATGTAGGTCAGGTTGATTGGCCATGCTAAATTACTCCTTATTGTTAGGAGAATGTCAAAGGATTAGTAGGCTAAACATGTGGAGTTATGGCAATAGGGGCTGGGTGAGATTGTTATCAGGGCAATGAACTGAGTGGCCTCCTTCTGCACTGTAGATATTTTATGATTCTACAATTCTAAGTTTGTTGACAGCATTTTCAGGTGGCCTTATTTTCCCATTAAATGGAGATAAGCCTTCTGGCCTGTTAGCCTTGTCATCCACCACCCGATTACTGCTCAGACCTGTGTCCCTGGGGTAGCAAACTCAATTACAGTCTCTGCCTGCTTCCAGTCCATCAAAGAAGGGTAGGTGGGCTCATCCAAGCTAGAGATGAGATTGCGGTGTTGGAAAAATTCCCAACTCCTGATATCCGTTTCCTTGATGAAAGTACAGCCCAAAATGTCCCAAGATGCTTCACAGGAATTAATGTTGCAAAACAAAAGTTAACATTGATCTATATAAAGAGATATTTGGGAAAATAACCAAAAGGCTGGTTAACGAGATAGGTTTTGGGGAACATCTTAAAGGCGGAAAGAGAGGAAAACAGGCAGAGAGATGGAATTTCAGAGATTGACAGCTGATGGCATGGCCACCAATGGTGTACCAAATTAAATCCTCAAAGGCCAGAATAAGAGGAAAACAGGTAACTTGGAACATTGTGGGGTTGAAGGCGATTACAGTAGGGTAAGGCCATGAGAGGATTGAATGCAGGAAGACAATTTTATAACTAGGACTTTGCTTAATTGAGAATCTGTGCAGCTCAGCTAGCATAAGCATGATGGGTGAACAAAAATTGATCCGAGTTGGAAAAAGGGCTGAAGAATTTTGCATGAATTAAGTTAATGGAAAGTAGAAGGTAGGAGTGCAGCTCAGAACATATTGGAATTGTCAGGCCAGAGGAAAAAAAGACATGGATGAGCTGAGGTGGGCAGGAGTTGGGTAACATTGTGGAGTTAGAAATAAGCAGACTTACTAATGGTGCAGAAGCTCTGTTCAGGATCCAACAGGAGATCAATATTGCAAAAATCTCACCCAGCCTCAGAGATTTGGAAAGGAAAGAGATGGAGTCAATGACTAAGGAGTGCAGATTGTAGCCATAACAAAGGAAAATGGCTTTGGTCTTCCTGACATCCAACTTGCAGAAATTTCTGCTCATCCAGTACTGAATATCTGAAAGAATTTTGACAACTTAGGGAACCAGAGGTGAGTAGAACCCAGTGTGGTCAGCACTGATGTTGGGACAGGTATAGACAGAGTGTACATGAGAAATCAAGAAAATACCAAAGCTGAATCCTTGAAAGACACTAAAAGTAATATTGTGGGAGCAGGAGGATGTATCATTCTCTGGCTACCATTAGACAGATAAGACTGGCAAATGCTGTCCCCCCAGTGGAGAGGGATTAGAAGTGGATAATGTCATCAACTATGCTAACCAATGTGAAAGTGCCATTCTCCATGCTTTGAAAAGTTCCCAAATAACATTCTGTCTTCCAACTTTTACAGCACGAAGTCTAAAGTGTATTTATTAGTCACAAATAAAACTTACATTAACACTGCAATGAAGTTACTGTGAAATTCTCCTGGTCATCCGTCTGGACCTGTTCAAGCCAATGTACCTAACCTACATGTCTTTCAGAATGTTGGAGGAAACCCATGCAGACAAGGGGAGAACGTGCAAACTCCACACAGAATCAAACCCGGATCCCTGGCGCTGTAAAGCAACACTAACCACTGTGCTACTGTACCACCCATGAGGATTATAGTGAAGAACAATATTATAAGGATGGCTATTATTCTAATTCCTTTCTGCTATCTAATATTAATCAAATTAAAATCAAATTCCATTTGGATTCCAATAAAATAAGGGGTGAGTAATTTCACACAATCCTATTAAATATTCATACAATAACTTGCAAACTCAAATCCCTATCCCTCAATGTTTCAGGATTTCTGACATATTTCAATTTTGTTACAAAGTCTCCTGTAGGATCTTCATTAAGAAGTAATGTTTGTAACCGCTAAACTTCAATAAGGATGTTCTCACTGAAACCTGCCATCTACTTTAGTCAAAGCTGCAACCACAGAACAGAGAAAGCACTGCATTGACAGTGGCTGGGAAGGTAACTATTGTGATGCATATTTACATGTCTGGTTCCCTCCAGGATGGAGTTAAAGGTATTTTCAATGTCTCATAGTTTGACATTCTTATTGCATCTGGTCAGTCTGACATTGGCTGCTCTTGTGCCAGATCCTAACACGTGGACCAAGCGTGCAGCCTGAAAACCTCTCTGTAGAGAATACCAGGCTGCCAAGGAAAGTAGAATAGAGTAGATTGCTTGGTGTTCTGAAACAACAGTTTCGCTCCATGGCCTGCTCTAGAGAAGCCTTGTACTTGGCAGAGCAGGCATAAAGACTCATGGTTGGTTCGTGCATACAACACAAACTCATTCTAAGGGATAATTCCTTACCATTCCTAGCAATGGTTGAGGAGCCAGTAATGCCTGTAAGCTGTGAAATTAGGTACAAGGCTTGCAAGAGTATTAAGTGTGTGAACATGTGGTGAGCATATGTATGTTATTTATGACACACAGCTGATAGTTAATAGTTGAGTAATAGAGGTATGGTGTTATAAGCAATGGATAAGCCACTGCTGTAGTTGATAGGATATGGCGTTTGGCATTTATAGCCAAATGGCAAAACTTCTGCAAAGCTTGTTGAGAAAAATAATCAACCTTACACAATGTGGAACAGCTCATTTGTGCAAGCAAGTATGATAAGATGTATTTAACAAAGAAAACAAGGCCAGCAGATGTGGGGTGCTTTTGCAAACTTGTATTGAGCAAAATGTACATGTACTCTGTGTACGTGGCAAAATAACTTTCTTGATGCTGGAAGAAATGAGATAAAATGGAAAAATTAGTAGGCTCAGTAGCAAGGTCTGTGAGATCACCCATCACATAAGAAGGCCACCATGAGTTTAGGACTTAGAGAAGAAGACTCATCAAAGGGAGTCTGATCTTCTCACCTTGCATGGGTAATATTTAAATCCAAGCATGAGTCTTGTGATTCATTGTAAGTAACAAATAGTCAACACTCTAACAAGTGAAGTTAAGAGCAGTTCAGTGTTTATCAATTGTTTTAAATATTAACAAAGAGTGAAACGCAAGAAATATCTCATGTTAGTATCTCTTTGTCCGTCATGTCAATATTTGAGGGTCAACACCTTGACCACTCTTGTGAGACTAGTCCACGTTTTGTGCCATTGCATTCTTTGTCTGATTTCTGGGATTGACCACTACAATTATCTGCTTTCATTGTCTTTTCACTTGTATTTCTGCAGGATCTCCCTCACTTATATAAATTAGAGAAATTTCTCCTCTTTCCCACCTCCCCCATCAGGGCACTCAGTGCAGTATCTGAAAACTGGGTGCCTTTGTTGTATCATTCCTCACTCTTTCCCAGGTCAGATTGTCTTCAAGAGCCAGGATTTTTTTTTCAACAATTAGGGTTAGTCTTAACCAGGACATGCTAGCTTTAAGGTGTGTCAACCACTCAAGGTGTTGTCCACCCCACTGTTTGTACATCCAGCCAATGAAGACTGTGGTTTGTGCTGACCGGCTGAGCAGCCACACAAGAGATCAGTTGAAAGTTGATGTGCTGTCTGCATTGGCATCAACAGGCATGATTCATTTCAAATCACAATCCCCGTGTCAGTTTTCGGAGGGCTATCTAATTTCATCCCTGTTCTGTTTGTTATATCTCCATTTGTAAAGCAGTAGTTTCTGAAAGCCACAGTGCTGCATGAAGCCTCACTATCTTATTACCTGACTATATTTTAGAAGAGACAGTTCTTTCAAAGCGTTTAATGGATTGCATTTTGTTAATGCTACTTCATCGATAAAGTTATACTAATGACACAAAGAAGGAAGATTACAGATTAAGCCTAAATTAAGGGTTTAGCCATTAGTGAGACATTTTGTTTGAACCTATATGGAGGTTTATGTCAATGAAAAGGCTCACACCGGTAAGTACTGCAGGTCATTTAGCTACGGGAAGTTTAATTACTATTAACCTTGAACGCAGCTGATTACAGAACTAATCTGCTGTGCTGCTGACAAAAGAACTAATCTAAATGAAACTGAATGTTGAAAAACTGGATAGATGACCGTAGAAAAAAAGAGGTAATAGTATTATATATGTGTGAGAATGTAGACAGGTATATTTCTCCCACTTTCTTCAACACACTTTGTTTCAATTTACTGGTTAATTTGGATGTATAGTGAAGGCATGTATACTGTCGCAACAAACATCAAATAGGCAGCACAATGATTAGTACTGCTTACTCATAACTCCAAGGATTGGTTCGATTCCCAGCTTGGAACATTGTCTGTGCAGGGTCTGCATGTTCTCCACATGTCTACTGCGTTTCCTCCATGCGCTCTGATTTCCTGCCATAGTCTGAAAGACGTGCTGGTTAGGTAGATTGGCCATGCTAAATTCTCCCACAGTGCACCCAAATAGGTAGATCTATTGATGATTCCCCTATAGTGTTCATGGTTGTCATAACAAGACAGTCAAAATTGAATTTGCAAAGAGAGGTCACTTAGCAAAGTTCACATAGTCAGTCACCCTGGAGACTTCCAGATTCTTGTGGAATGCTGCAATTCCACTACCATGTTTTTCAAGTTGAGGCTACCAGATTGTGCAATAGTGATAGGAGAATCAAGAGATTCCAATGATCAACTAGGTTTGGCCCCCTCTCCCTCCGATAGTTGACATTCTTCTCGGGAAACATTAGGTAACATTAACTCAGCTACTGGCAGACTGGACTCAAGCACTGAGTCTTGATGAGTAGCAGTGGGGGCTGCAGTTTCCTCCTTTCTGATGGGATCGACGTTTCTCTGTAATTTGTGGCTCTGCTGCTTGATGACGCTGGGCCAGTCTTTCAAATGAGCTTCCCAGATACCCAAGCTGACATTCCCCCAAAGTTCCAACCAAAAAACAAATGATTCAAGTCAGATGACCTGACTCCCCTATCTGATTCATGATATTCCTTCTGTAGGGCTTGCCTAACCTCCAGCCTCCCTGTCAAATTTGGGAAATGAGATCTAGATGGGTTCTCAGGTTAATACCCTAGAAGTTTCTACCTACTATTTTTGTGAAAATATCTTAAGAACAAAGGAAAACAAGAGCTTGTAGCAGGCATAAACCTTTCGTCGCTTTGAGCCATCTGCACCATTCACTAAGATCTGGACTGATCTCCTATCCCAATTCTAGCTGTAATATTAAACAACAACAAAACTTACATTTACATAGTGCTTTTAACCCAGTAAAACATTCAAAGGCTTTTCACAGGAGAGGCATAAAACAAAGTTTGAAATCAAGCCACACAAGGAGATGTTTAGGCAGGTGATGAAAATCTTGATGACTGAAGTAGCTTTTAAAGAGCATCTTAAGAGCTGGAATAGGTCATTTGGGCCTTCTGCTGCTCCGCCATTCAACAAGACCAGGGCTGACCTTCAATCTCAGCTCCACCTTCCTGCAGAATCCCCATATCCCTTAATTCCCTTAGTATCTAAATATTTATTGCCATTTCTCTTCATAGCAGTAGAGTTAAAGAGGCAGAAATGATAGGGAGTGAATTCCAGAGCTTTGGATCCTAGCTCCTGAAAGCGCAGCCAGCAACAATGGAGCAATTAAAATTGGACTTTTCAAGGATCTCAAATTAGATAAGCAAGTATACTTTGGATGTTTGTGGGGTGGGAGGAGATTACAGAGAAGTGGCAAGGCCATTGAGCGATTTGAAAAGGTGGCAATGTTAAAATGGACACATCATTTAACCACGAGCAAACGTGAGCCAGCAAATAGCAGCCACCATTCCTGCAGCTGGTACCAACTCATGTCCAGCTGGATGAAACCAGGGGACACGTGCAGCATAAAGAACCAACACCTCATCATTGACCTGACAAGAGAGATCCCTTGTTTTGATCTCCCTCAAAGACAATGGACTTTGTGGACCCATGGAGGAAATCGCCCTGACAAGCGTCATCCTGATGTGCACTGTTGGCTCTATTCTCTCTCCACAGATATCGACAGAACTGCTGAGATTGTTGAGCATTTACTGGTTCTCTTTGAGGGAACTAATGATGCAGCCAGCAGCTCAACAAAAACAGGATGAGGGACAACTCGGAGTACAATTGTAAACTTGAGTCCCACCCACATCATATCAATATGTATACTAAGATCAGTTGTGATCTTTCTCCACTCGATATCATAGGAGGCTATCAAATGGATAACCCAATTAAACAGCGGATAAACTTCTCCTTGTAGTACCAAGTGGTAGTTCTGAATCTTTCATATTTACCTGACTAGGCAAGTGGATTTACAAGCTATTGAGCCAAATCTTGTTGGACAGGAGCATCTCAGGGCAGAAGCTGTTAATTAGATGTTAGTTAAGTATTCCCCTTCATGCTTCAGCTCAATGTTTGGAGCCACTGGACGCTAGAAGAGCAAGCAATGGTGTGATGAACACATCTGGGCATCTGGGACCTTTATGAATAGTATGTCCAACATTGTTTCTTCTTAATCAATGAGATAAGGATTGAGAAAGAAGAAAAAAGAGTTGGAAAGAAAGATTGGATTAAGAGATAGGGAAAAAAGGAGACAGAAAGGAAAATAAGAGAAAAAAATGTAATTTTTTCTATTTTGAAAATGCTAACAATTTACTCCATGGAGAAATATAATTAAGTCATTTGAATTGTTAATTTCTTGGGCAAGAGGATTGATTGGCATTGTATTAACAATAATTAGGGCATTAAAAGAGCACTAATGCTATTCATTTCCAGATGTAACTTCCTGTGGTGAGTTCAATGGTCAAGTCCAACAAGTTTTTAAATTAATGGTGCAACTAAGGGCCTGATGCTATGTTAGCAAAACAACTGAAGGAATGGAATAGACCTTTCAGCAAGTTCTGAAGATTTGCGACTCATGCCCACCTATTAATCCCTTGAACTTGCTCACCAGTTTCCACATTATTGACGACTCAGATTGTTAAAATTGAATTAATTTTTCCATACAAAATTTGACCCAACATCCCATTTAAAAATCAGCAGTCTCTGACAATGCTGTACTCCCTCTGTATTGCACTGAAATGTTAGCCTAAATTATAGGTTCAAACCCTTGAATGGAATGTGAGCTGACAACTTCCTTACTTAGAAGTAAGAGAGCTGCTCTGAGCCAAGCTGATGCTTTACCCATTAGCACATCAATTAGTAATACTTCGACTCGGAAAAGGAAGAACATTCGGATTCTGTCACATTGACCTCCTTTCCCTTTACCAAAGCAGGAGGTTAATTGTACAGAGACAGGCTTTGTAATAGCCAGTCCTTTCAGGCCTAACTGTGATGGGCGGAGAAATTCTCTTCCCATTATCACTTAGAAGGTTTGATTATTTGAACCTTTCTTCAAACAGATATCCACTACATAACTTGCAGATTTTGAAGGGAAAATATAATACTGTTATTTACTGTAGAATCTCAACCACGCAATTAGTACATTGGTCAAATGGAAATATCAGTGATGGATAAGAGGATTCAGTACTTAAGAAGAGGACACTGCTGGAACTTGCAAGAATAATGACGGTTTTATTTGAAGGAGTAATTTGTTCTTTAAAGATCATAGGATAGATTTGTAGAAGCAGTACATTGTTAGAGTGAAAATACTAGGAAGCAGTGAGGAGTTCAGACTGTATGTTGATAAAAGTAAGGAATTTGTCGAGAATGAGGAGCTTGGGCTATTTGAAGGGTCAATGATCATTTGGGTATACTAGCCTAAATGCAGAGGCACACGTTGTAAAAGCTCAATTTGCTAGCAAGAATAAAGATCAAAATATATTAATGACTGAAATCAGATATATTATCATACAATAAAATCTTATTAATATCCTTTTGTGGATACTACTGTTCACTAATTTACATAGATATGCTGGGTTCTGACAGGTGAATCATAGAATTCTACAGTTCCAAAGAGGCCCTTCAGCACACCGTGTCTGCACCAATGCATGAAAGTTCCTGCCCACCCAACCCACTTGCCAACACTTAGCTCAAAGCCTTGAATGTTATGTTACACCAAGTACTCATCCAGGTACTTTTTAAAGGATGTGAGGTATCCCACCTCCACCAGAGGCAGCACAGTGGCACAGTGACAGGAGCGGCACAGTGGTTGGCACTGCTGCCTCACAGAGCCAGGAACCAGGTTCAATTCCAGCCTCAGGTTGTTGTCTATGTGAGTTTGCTCATTTTCCCAGAGGTTGTGTGGATTTCCTCCGATTTCTTCCCACAGTCCAAAGAAATACAGGTTAAGTTGCTTGGCCATGGTAAATTGTCCCTTAGTGACAACGGGATTAGGGTAAATATGTGAGGTTACGGGGATAGGGCTTGTTGTTGGTGTAGGCTTAATGGGCTGAATGGTCTCCTTCTGCACTGTAGTGATTCTATGATTCTATGATTCCGCCTCCCAGGCATTGCATTCCAGATCATCACCACCCTCTGGATAAAAAAGATTTTCCTCAAATCCCCCCTAAACCTCCCACTCTTCATTTTGAACTTGTGTCTCCTCATAACTGACCCTTCAATAAGGAGAAGAGTGTTCCTTATCCACCCTGTTCACGTCCCTCATTGAACACCTCGATCAGGTGACCCCTCAGTCTACTCTGCTCCAAAGAAAACAACTCAAGCCGATCCATCCTCTCTTTATAACTCAAATGTTCCATTCCAGGTAACATTCTGATGAATCTTCTCTGTACCCTCTCTAGTGCAATCACATTCTTCCTATAATGTGGTGACCAAAACTGTGCACAGTGCTCCAGCTGTGGCCTCACCAAAGTTCTATATAACCAACATAACCTTTCTGCTTTTGTAACCTGTACTCTGACTGATAAAGGCAAGTGTGCCATATGTCTTTTTCACCACCCTACTAACATGCTCTTCTGCATGAAGATGGCATGAGAATTCTAAAACTAGAATGAAAAGCACCTTCATAAACAAAATCATATTTTCTTTCCAATAACAATGGCCCCAATACTCTGGTCGGCTGCAATACTGCGTGCATTTCCACTGCCCGTGAAGGTTTTCCCAACCCAATTCTACTGGGACCTTTTGATCCCAGCTGTCAGAGACAGCTCCAACTTTCAGTGAGTGGAGTCAAGTAGGGGGAAGGAGATGATATTGACCCTTTTTCCCAGCTGGGAAATGTCCAGTTACAGTTTAAACTTCCTAGACAATTCCCATGCATGTCTGTGTATCAGGACCTGGAAGATGTGGCCTAATATGTTTTCTCTGTGATATCGCTATGAAATTGTTGGGTTGTATTTTCACTTAAGGAATAAGAAATTGAAATCAGGATTGTTTCCAGGTCTTGAACCTGCACTTTGGAGAGGAGAGAGGCAACAGTAATAGTTCCAAATTTTC
Organism: Sphyrna mokarran; assembly: GCA_024679065.1. Lineage (NCBI taxonomy): Eukaryota > Metazoa > Chordata > Chondrichthyes > Carcharhiniformes > Carcharhinidae > Sphyrna > Sphyrna mokarran. The sequence continues at coordinate 76,163,909 of JAGIQG010000007.1, read as the reverse complement.
ATTGGGACCACCCCTTGATTGCTATGGCAGTGGATTTGGAAGCTAATTAAGGGCTGGAGGGGTTGAATAACTCCAGAGAGTGGGGGGCGGATTTAAACTGAACAAAGGAATCACTACCGTGGCTGCAGTTTCATTGCTGTTACTGCAGGGTGAACAATCAAGCAGATTTGAATTTAACAATGTCTCAGCGAAGCCAGAGGCTTGATACAGGGCAGCTCCTTTCAGATTTGGATGTGGAGGTCATTCTGGAGGCTGTGAGGGAGAAGCAGAATGTTCTCTTCCCATGAGATGTCAAGAGGAGGGCACCTACTCAGCAAGCAGGTATGGATAGTCATCGTTGATACAGGGAAGAAATGTGATCTGCAGAAGTTTAATCCAGTTCAGGAAGAGTTCAATTATCTGGCATACTCTAGTAAGCTGAATGCTACCCACCCTCCACATATCCCCTTCACTCCTGCCAATCCAGACCTCTGGAAATTCATCCTCCAGCCAATACACTAGTTGAGGAGCCTCAGGGTGCACGTTGGCCCTGAATGTTAGAAGAGTTTGTGAACAAAACACTTTCTGGCTTCTTGATGAGGCTCAGACCCAGCCTGCCATTGAGAACTTGCCAGCGCTGAAGATGGCAGCTTCACGGAGAAGCTGACAGTACCCATTGATGTGTTTGGTTCTGCTTTCTTTGACCTTGCAGGAGGAATGTCCATAATAGAGCGCAGACTGGTGGAGGTGTCACCGAGCTTCATATCACCACATTTATGGAAGAAGGAGGGTGGAAAATAGCCAGGGTTGCATCCACATAGAGGTTGGCCATTATGAAATGGGCACTTATGATGAATTTGATGAATAGACAATGTAAAGTACTTGTTAAACGGTTGCAGGGGGGTGTTATTGAGGTGTGGCAGAGAGAGTTTGCGTGCTGGTTAATTACATGGACATCCATCAAAATGTGGTTTGCACCCTTTATGGGCATTAAACTTATGACATCATCAATGAGGGGCGTGGAAAATCGTGAAACATAATCTCTCCAAAGAGAATTGCGCTTTTTGATTTTTGCTGGATTTTCCACCCATGCTGGTGTTCCCGCAAACCACTAATGTGGGCTCAGAATCACCCTCAATGTAGGTCTATTCCAACCGTGCTTGCACCAAGACCGGAAAATCTTGCCTGAGATCAACAAACCTCTGCATGGTATGCCCCTACCTGTTATGAATTCTATAATAGGCAGGACAGGAAAATTCTGCCCAATATCTTTGACCAAATTTTAGGTCAAATATTTTTCTATTTTGACTTGCTGTTCAATTCTCTTTACACCTCAACAATGCACTTTGGGATGATTTTTTGCAATAAAGGTGCTACATAAATACAACTTGTTGATTTTGGGTAGGTGGAAAGGTCATGATAAATTCCCCTTTCGTGTCCAAAGATGGGTAAGTTAGCAGTATCAGCAAGGTAAATGTGCATAGTTACGCAGAGTGGGCCTGGGTAAGATGCTTGGTCAGGGAATCAGTGCAGACTCGATGGGCCAAATGGCTTTTCTCTGCAATATATGAATTCTTTGATTCAACGAACTTAACCCACATTACCTTCTCCCACATCACATCAAATTCTAAATTTTTTTTATTTTGCTTGCTTGTGCTCTTTGGAGTATTTCATGACGAACTGAAGATTGGATAACAACAAGAGTATCATTCAAGTAGTGTTATGAGCAAAATTAATTATACAACACAAAAGAGAGACCAGATCCTTGAATTTGGAAAGGGAGACTTGACATCTGCTACTGCTTGGATAGGTCCCAATGTATTCTGAAAGTAGTCCTAAGATCTGGGAGAATAAGGAAAGGGCTTTAAGGATCCAGGAGAAAATGGAAAAAGAGCAGTTTGAAGTTTATTTATTAATGTCAGAAGTAGGCTTACATTAACACTGCAATGAAGTTATTGTGAAAATCCCCACACTCCAGTACCTGTTTGGATACACTGAGGGAGAATTTAGTATGGCCAATGCACCTACCCAGCACATCTTTCAGACTGTGAGAGGAACCAAAGTACCTGGAAGAAACCCACACAGACACAGGAAGAATATGCAAACTCTACTCAGACAATGGCTGAAGCCAAGAATCGAATCTGAGTCCCTGGTGCTGTGAAGCAGCAGTGCCACTGAGCTGCCCCATGTATTGGATAAGGAGATTCAAAAGAATTGATGGTTCCATAATCTATTTTTTGAGGGTTTGCAGTCCAGTATTCTGAAAAAAAATTGCACAATGCCTTACAGGTATGATGACAGTTCACCAATGTTTATTCAAAGAAACTTCCAAACTTACTTTAAAACAAAAAAACTTAATTACTACAGACACAATAAATAATTGATTCATTACTGTTTTGGTTAAAAAAAAATGATGAAATGCTCCTAAAGTCATACAGTCATACAGAAACAGGCCCTTCGACCCAACTCATCTGTGCTGACTAGGTTTCCGAAATTGAACTCGTCCTATTTGCCTGCACTTGGGCCCAGATCCTTCCAAACTTTTCCATTCATGTATCCATCCAAATGTCTTTTAAATTATGCATTTCTATTCACCTCTACCGCCTCCTCTGGCAATTCATTCCATATACACACCAATCTCTCTGTGAAGAAGTTGCCCCTCAGGTCCTTTTAAATCTTTCCCTTCTCTGGTTTTCATTCTTGTTGCACCCTGTTCTTGCTACCTCAGCCAGTTAGAGGGATGGGTGCCAGCTTTCATACCCCCCCTCCCTCAAACTACCTAGAATTCAAAAATTCTCAATTCAGCACCTCAACGCTGAGCCACAGGTAAGTCATTAGGAGTGTCTTTGCGTTGGTGGACATCACAGCCCTCCTTTCTGGGAAACTTCAGCAACTTTAAATCAGAGCTATATGCAAACTGTTGGGCTGAGTGCACAGCAATGCAGAATGGAAGTCCCACCCTCCACATCCCAAGGTGGAATTGACATCTCCTCTCTGTCAGAAGACTTCAAAGAGATCTGCTCTCACCTGCAGTTTCTGACATAGAGAAAGGAAAATCTCTGCTGCAGAATGGAGTACTGCAGTGATTTAAAATCTTGATGGGCGACAGAGGATTAAAATGACGTGGTCACTTCAGAACTTATAGAACAGCTGACAGGCAGGAATGCAGATGTTCATCACAAGGATGTCTAAAATCACTATGCCAGGCTGATCTTCAGATCTGCCAGGGCTAGAAGGATCAGTCTGGCCACAAAAGCCTTTCTAGGCAGAGAGTGCTGAGGTCAACTCCTTGCCACCCTACCTCTGGAACCCTTGAGGGACACTTCCTTTGTAAACTGGCAGCAGCAGAGATAATAGGCCACTGAACCTATCCCTTCAAGCCCCCACGGGTCCCAAGTGCCAGGTCAGTGAGTCAGTGCTACGTTATCAGTTTGGCAGTGCACTGTTGGCACTGCCAAGGAGTGAGGCCTGAAGGGGCCTGTAGGAGAAGGGGAGCTGAGTAGAGGGGGTTGGATAATCAATACCACATGCCTGAGTTTTGTGGGGTAGGCTTGGGAGGAAGAGGGGTGAGGGAATGCCTCTGATTGCTGAGGGGTTAGTAGCATTTTCTCAACCCCTCACTTGTGAGGATCTGTTCTAAAGCCTGTCCATTGTAGATCCTGCTGGGAAGGCGGGTGAATGGTGAAGGCTATTTGATTCAGGCTACAAATCTGCTAATTATATTTAAATAGGTGATTTTGAATATGCATCAGACAGGAACCTGCTCGGGACCAGCAGCGCAGTCGGGGAGGGTCACTGTGGATTTGACTCACTTTCCCACCAACTCCCAATTTCCCGGGCCATCACAATTGGCGATTGAAGTTAGCAGGCCTGTAGAATCCTCCTTTATGTGTCCAGAATAAATAAAATACATTATCCAGGAGAGGTCGCAGATGGCATGACTATTTATAAGGGTTAAGGCAAAAATATTCAATGGGAGGGTTGGGGATGGCAGTTGAGGGAGGAAGCAGAGACAGTCGCTTAGCTGAGGTTGCCGACAATAATGTCAGCTGGTATGGGAACTATGACCAGAATTTGGTTGTTGAGCAGATTAGTGGAATGGAGTCAAGAAAGCAGGGACGGAACAGATGAGATTCTCCAGTGTTCCAGCCGCATGTTTCCTACCAGCGGGAAGTTGTTTGCTGGCGACGGGATTCTCTGCTCCCTCCACTGTCAATGGGAATTCCCACTGACGTCACCCCATGCTGACAGTGCTGCACGGCCGCTGGGACTGGAGAATCTCACTGGCGAGAACGGCCGGGGAATTCCAGCCAACAGCTGACAGTAAAATGAGTGTAGCAGCTGAGAAATTTCCTTGCTCTTACTTTGGGGGCAGAGAGGCAGGCGTCTACTGCTTTGCAACATGCTTCTAATTAAAATTAAAGTGAGCACTGAAAGCGGCAGGAGAAAATTGCAGTCAAATAAAAATAATGGGACTGATTATAGGGTGTTATGTGGGGTTGTATCACATGCATTATAAGTCATTAATTATTATTTTAAAATTAAAAAACTAAAAAAATGTATTTTTTTCCTCATGGGATGGAAGCCATGAATATGTTCAGCATAATCTTTAATTATTTCACAATGTAGCTGTCATTTCTGACAGACTCGACCCCAAACCATAGCCTGTCTTTTCTGGTGCTGATGGATCTGCTGTTTATTTTCACCATTTGATTTTGTCATATCTTTGGGTGAACAGAATTAAACAGGTATTTCCAGTACGCTGATAACTTAAAAATCCATTTGTTTTAATGTTGATATAACAAGAATGGGGCATTATCAGAATAAAATTTTTATATTCCACACACACAGTGGTGCGTGAGTGAAACGTTGCTGGGTGACTGCAGGCGCAAATTGCATCTATGAAATTGGCCTGTTGTCCACAGTATACTTGTGTATACTTCTGACCAGAACATTTTACTGTGAATCAAGTCCCAGCTAGTGACTTGCTCCTTGAACTGTTTGCTTCTGCCTCATTTAGGTCTCATAGGTTGCATCTTTAAGCCCTCTAATCCCATGAAGTGGGGCGGGGGGGGAGAAAAGCTCTGCTGGTATGTACAAATGCACATTAAAATACAACAAAAGCAGCATAGCAATGTTGCAAACCGTAGCATCGCCACTGAAACATTAAGCTGCAGAAAATTTCCAAAGGAAGACTAGAGGACAGAGGGATCAGATTTGTATGTTCTTTGCATCTTTTACTGAAACTAGTACCTTTGACATGATGTGCAAAAATGCTGAAATGGCTCGTTGAAAATTGTCCCTGCTCTGAATGATGACTATCATGTATCCTTGTTGATTGGATATATGTTTAAATGAAGGAAACTGCAAAATTATATTTTCATTATTGATAACACCAGCCTTTTAAAAAGAACAGAAGCACAATACATGAAAGGATAATTCTGTTTTCAGTCAGTTCTTTTACTGTTCAAATCTCCCTATTGATTTCTAATGCTGCTAAAGAAAATCTTTCTTTAGTCCTGTGAAACAAATCATATAATCCTTTCAAAAAAAAGAACATTTTTTTAAAAGGTTTGCATAATTGTTACAACAATGAGGTCACATACTATAACACCTCATTCCAATCTGTAAAGAGTCAATGTTTCCTTTCCATTTTAAAAAGGTTCAATTACTATGCCAGTAAAATTGCGTGGATTGCCAATGCCTCCTATTGGTCTTCTCCTATCAGCCATACCTAACGCTCTTCAACCAGTGTATGAATCAAGCACTAAATCTTCTCAGAGTGTCAGCTACCTTCTTCATCAATATGATCTCTGGCTTTCATCACTTTTTCTCCTGAAATCCAGCTGTGTGGTTAGTTATGCATGGTAAATAAACCGAGGCAAATGGTAAGATATCCATTTGATTATGGAAGACATTAATAAACTGAAAATGTCCATATGCAACAAAAAGGCTCTTTTTACAATCCATCTATGGCACCGCGCAGCCTGTAATTCTGCACATAAATTTTGTGACCAGAGCTATCAACCTCCTATACATCTTCTACTGTCCATTGGGTGATGGTTAAAAAAAAAGGACAATGGCATAAAGGTGAGACATGCTGAACTTTACATTAATTTACTCCAGCATTCCTACATGTCTGTAATACAGAATTTACATGGTAATGTGCTGCTGTTGACAATCCACACCATATTCCGAAATATAGTTAATATCCTACATAATAATAAAGGCCAATTATGCATGTATATATATTAATACATTAAATTGCACTAGCTTTCAGTAAAACAAACTTTGAAGATTTGAGATGGCATTTTCTGCTAAATGTCTGATTTCATAAAATAAAATAACTTCCAATGTTTGTGAAAGGAAGATTTTTTTGAAATGTGCCTTTGGAGAAAAAGGTGTTTCTTTTACATGAGATGTTCTGTTCATGCCTTTCACCTTTAATTAATATAACAAATATACATACATTTCTAATTTCAATACAATAAAAAAGGTTAAGCTATAGATAACACAACTGTCTACTTATTTCATTATTTTAAATCATTAGTAGAATGAATATCTTTAATCCTGAAAATTTGCATTCATATAATACAAAGCCATAAGACAATGTTAACAAACTAAAATATATACTTCAGATGCTCTTTCTTCTAAAAATAACAGACTGTATTTGCCCCTTGGTTCACAAAATAATTGTTATGCTTAAACTCAGTTGATAAAAATTCAAAAGCTTCCTTTGCCAGGACAGAATATAAATCAAGATAATAATACACTTTTAACAGTAATCCTTTAAATGAAAGTGTCAATTATTAATTTTAGATTTCAGTAGGCATTTCAACAAGCAGTTCAGGAAAATATATCTCATTAATTGCAACTATTATCAATATAAATTCTTGTCTTTATGAAGTGCTTTTGCGCAAGTTGTCTGCTTTATAATATTCCATTTGTTTATTTTGTTAAAGACAGTTAAAACTGATCAATTGTCATTATTTATCTAACCGGAAACAGATAATCAGCTAGCAACCTTTGACACGAAGGCAATCCATGATAGTAAAATGTCAATGGTGGAATGAGAATTCCAATTGCACTTTGTCAGGAGAACGATCAGCTCATCTCCTCTTCATTCAGTGCAGTGGTAGATTACTAATTTAATCACACTTGCAAGCCAACTTTAAAAAAGAACGCAGCAAACTCTACCATATCTTCACCATGTTGATAAAATACAGCATAGGCTGAGGAAGAGTATGATATAGAGCAGAGAAGCAGAGTAATTACTATTGTCAAGGTTTTTATTTTATTTTAGCAGTGTTTTAGAGACAAAAATGCAAAAATAGAAATAAGTTAGCAGACAAGGTCTGGTGTGACCAGAGTGTAGCATCTTTCTATTTTATTTTGTTTAGATATGTATGTATTTTCTATTGGTCACATTTGTATAGGATCAAATTTAGAAGAACAGATTCAATGTGTTGGTAAAATGTAGACATTTAATTTTTTGTTAATTCAACACACTTGAAAATAAATGCAATGTTTTGGAGAATTGATACAGTATTCAGTGATTTACCATTAAAGCCTTCAAGTGATTAAGTGTGCAACATTGAAATGACTGCAAAAGCAGAATCTGGGCTTGCAATGAACATAAGTCCTCTTCATTTCTGCTTCTTTGTTTTGCTCGGTATTGCTTAATTTAAAAAGAAACATCAAAGATGCAGCTGACAGCTTTGAAGCACAGGATGGAAAATAGACCTGAATGGTCCTTTACAAAAGCTCGACTCCAGAATCTCGCCAAGCTCAAACGGCAAATGACCCTACCATTGCTCCCGTTACAAAAAAGGGTCAGGCACAGTTTTAGATAAATAATGCATGTGACTCAGAAATTGTTTCACAAGCAACAGAAAATGTATTCATAATGAGTCCAGTTTCTTTGCCATTCAATTAAGATTTTTTTTAACAAAACAGTTTGATTTAAAGTGTGCCTCTTATTAAAAATGGATGGAAAAAGCTGTTTGCAAAACAGCCACATTTCTAAACATTTTGAAAAGGAAAAATTAGGGCAGTAATAAATGGATGCTTTCTCTAAAGAAGCTAATATGTATCCTAAATTTCAAAATTTGAGAAATTTACATCCATACTAGAAACAATTATATGCTTCACCGTCCAGACATGTGTCATGAAATTCACTGATGCACTGTATGGGCCCTTGCATTATTCTGGCCTTGCTCTTTCCAGTCTACATAGGCCGAGACCACACAGCAATGGTGTTTCTACAGCTAACTGTAGTTAAACTTTGTGTCTGATCAAGTTAAGTGTATTGGATTTGAAAACAGTTAGTCAATTGTTTCTAGTCCCTAGGTGGTGGTTTATGGTAATGTTTGCATCAATACTAACAAAAGCCATACTGCAGTACAAAGTACATCAAGGAAATGAAAGACAAGGCTGCCTGTTGTCAGCTCTGCCTACAATAAAAGCAGGATTTAGAGCTGGGGCAGAGATCGTTAGGAAACTGCAAAATGAATGAACTGCAGAAATCATGGGGCTGATGGTTCATGGTAGTGGTTTAGGGGCTGGCTAATGGCCTGGGTTGTACCCAAGCTACAAGATATATGAACCCAACTCAGTGGCCATACAAAAAAGGTCAGCAAAGAGAAAAAAACATGTGAGGTAACACAATCGGGCTTTCATCATTAAGAAATCACAGTAGGAAAACAAGTTCTGATTCATACAAATCGTTAGTTACAGTGTTGCTGATTAGCTTGGCTGCTAAAAACAGAAGGTCAGAATCTTTATTGATTAAATGAGACCTTTTAATACCTTATCCAAATTAAACTATTTATAATAACAGTAAATCAAATTTAAAAAATGCAAATAACCTATTATCTGAGGCCAAAACATAAAGAAATGGCACTCGCATTACAAGCTTGATTTAAATGTTCAAAAACACTATTATGATGAATCCAATGTACAGTAAATAATGGATTAAAACCAATACTTTTCAATGAAATGATAATTGCATACACCTATTAAACTATATTAACAGTGTGAGCCATGTACTCATCATCTGAAAGCCATTAGAAAAAATTAGAGTCAAATCACAATCTTCAATATTCATAAATAATGTCAAAGGAAGGTTTGCCCTACACCACAGATTTTAGTTAATGTAAGGATTCTAGCAGAAGGTAAATGACTCATGAATGAATATTTGCAATACTTTTATATTAATGTCTAAGCAATAATGTATTTTTGACTTTTAATATCTGAAGATTAGTAATAATAAATAGCATAAAGCTCATGCAGAATGATTCTACAGAAAGGCAAACATTTATAGACTATTCCCCCCACTGATGAGAGAACAAAATGCAGATAAATTCACCTGAATCCATGGTAAAATTACTAGTTCAATTATGAAGCAATTTTTAAGACTGAACTAAAAGAAATAAATGCTGCAATAATATGACATTATTCATACAATGAATCTATTAATATATGAGCATCGTTATCCTTTATTTGAAGTCTAACCTCAGGATGCCTGCTGTGTTGCTGGTTGCTAGAATGTCGGAAGAAAATAAGTGAAAGCACATCTCATCATGGGGTAAATTGTCTGTCGAAAATAAATGTACTTAGTTTCTGATTTGAATGCTGCTTTCTGCGAAAATAGGCTGGATTGTTATCATTGTCTGTGAAGACTAATCTTTCCTGAGCGGAGAGAAAAGCCATGTGCAGAGGAACAAAAGCCACAGTGGAGAATGCAGGTAGGCCAATATCTGTTCTATTGTACTTAATGTCCCATTTTAATCTATTTCAGGCTTTTAATGTCATTGAACCAACTATGAGATGTACTTCACACATTAGCAAGAAAAAAAATAAAATGCAATGTAAAATAAGGTGTGATTCAAGATGGACTAAAAAAATTATTTAGAATAAAAAGATTAAAATAAAAATCTTTTCTTTTAAATTTTATTAGGACAGGAATAATAAACCTTTAAATTATACATATGATCTATTCAGTCATCATTTTTTATTCTCCTATGGTCATAAACTATCACTAAGTAATCCTTATGACAAATAATTTTTTGATGTGGTCAGTATTTATTACTGCACATTTCTTGGCAAATAAATGCTACAACACATTCAAGTCTTCAGAATGGAAGAAATAAATAGCTTGGGTTTAGTACGCACAGAGCACAAAAATGGCATATTTGCCATTATAGATAAAAGTTTGTTTACCACATATAATACTTCTTAGAAACAAAACAATCTACAGCATCAGAGAAAGCCAATTAATCCATTGCCCTGTGCTATGCATTTAAGAGATCATAACATTTGTTAAAAATTTATACAGAAGATATTGCCTCTCCTCAGGTGAGTTTGGAAGTAGAGGGATGTGGTTGGGGAGAGGCAGGGTGGGCGGTGGGGGGAAATCCTGTGGGCTGCCTCCCTGCCAGGAGGCCATTTGAGGCCACTCAAAGGCTTATCCTGCTGTCACTGGGTTTGACCAGCAATAGGGCAGGGTATTCATGCCATCAGATTTGCTAACAGCCTAAAAAAGACATTGCCTCAACCACAGGCATTATGCGCCCAATCAAAGGATCAGGCATGAGGAAAGAAGTGAGCTGGAAGAACCAACCCACTGCTTTTCCCATTGATCCTTATCCCTCAACTCCCAGCCTGTCCACAATCAGCTCTTCTCAGAATCCAACAGCACTTGAGGGTGAAGTTCCCACTGCAGTACCACTGTTGGCTACTGCTTCTGGCCATTGATTGGCCAGCAGTTCTCATGGGCGGAATAGTTTAATGTGCTGCCCAGGTAAATGCCTCTTTGGAATGTAATAGTATCAGAGCTACTGGGGAAAACAACACGAGACTCCCACTAGTTTTGCAACCAATGGGCAAGATCCCCTTCCATCTATATTAAATCCCAGTCTTTAGGTTTTAAAGACATTCCAATTATTTGTCTTTGGTGATGAGTGCAAGATTCTCATCAAAAAACAGTTGAATAGTTGAAAAACAGTTCAATAATTAGATTTGTTGTGTTGCAACATGATGAACTGATTTTGTATTTCAAGGTATGTTAATAAGCTAAAAAAAAGATTTCTCAAATTCTCCTCTCTTCTCTCCCCCATTCCTTCTCCCTTTTGAACATGTAAAGTGTATTTTCAGGTGATGGAATTATAAAACATTAGTTATCAATTTGCTTCCAAAATTACCTGTTCTTTATATTCCAGTTATACGGAGATACTGCCAATAAACTGGGCGCCTCATTATAAATCCAGGAAGATATGGAAACCACCTCAGAAGTTACCACTTGTATATACAGAGCAAAGCTCATTGCAAAATCCAAAAGGTATCTCTGCCTAACTGCATTCTCAGGACATTTTTTGGTATTATTTTCAATAACTCATTGCTATTTCAAAATGGCAGTCTAATTTTGGTTAATTGAAACAATGCATAACATCATATATACACAGAAACCATTGCATGGGAACAATGGGGTGGCACAATGCTTAGTGCTGCTCCCTCACAGCACCAGAGATCTGGGTTCAATTCTGGCCTCAGGTGATCATCTACATGGAATTTGCATGTTCTCCCTGTATCTGTGTGGGTTTCCTCTGGGAGCATCAGTTTCCTTCCACACTCCAAAGACGTGTGTAAGGTTGATTGGCAGTACTAAATTACCCCTTAGTTTCAGGAGGATTAGCAGGGTAAATATTTGGGATTACAGGGATAGGGTCTGGGTGAGATTGTTGTTGATGCATGCTTGAGGGGCCAAATGGTCTCCTTCCGCATTGTAGGGTTTGGGGGGAGGAGAAAATCCTTATAGCTATCATTTGGCTTGTACACATAACATGGATCAAAATATCTACAAAACAATAATTTAAACACTTAAATGAGGGGAGACAATATAAAATGCAAACATATATAATTCCAGGCGTTATGGTTACTGATTGAAAATTATTGCATAATGATGATTGCTTTGGTGTGTAGAAAGATAAAATTAGGCTGTGATCATAAAGATTAATTTGGTTCACAGTATGACGATGTGTGAAACCTTTCAAGTGAACAGACCAAGAATGCATGAGATTAAAAGGGAAGAGCTAACAAACAGTTTACTTGCCCTATCTTATCTGTGTCTTAATAATAAATTTCCAAAACGAAGCTGTGGTCAATTGACATGGGTAATAAGTGAATTATTTGACTGTACATATTTTAAAAACCAAAGATTTTTGTTACAAATCACTTAGCATATTTAATGATATTAAAGGAATTTTTAAACTTATATAAATGACATTAAACCACCTCCTTTAACTAAAGAGACTTCATACTTCAAAGGATGAACAATCTGCAACTCATTTTCTATCTTCAACTTGTCGATGGATACATATTGCATGATTACATCCATTTTTCTGAATTGCATTATATTGGGCATTTAAATTTCACACAATTACAATATTTTTATCATTGTAATTTACAGTGGTAAAGTTGTGTGGGCATTTGATGTTTTTGATTTCTTAAGCATAAAAACAAGAAAATGTGTTCTATTGATCTATTAAACTCTATTATAATATAGCATACTATATTCCATAATGATGAAGGAAATTTACATTACAAAAATTGTTACAATTTTATATAAATGAAACAATCTGTGCAAGATGATAGGGTGCTTCTTCATAAAGGGAAAAATTGAGGACATTTGAACATTAACTATCATTATGCCGCGCTTTGTTGGTTATTTTGTTTGATATGCATCTTGTGACCTGTATATAAAATTCATAGTTTCAGAAGTGACATGTGCGAGTCCTGGACACGCAGGGGAAAAGGCATATTTCCTGACCTTGTAACCATGGCAACCTTTCACTGATTGGTAGCAGGCGGGCTCGGCATTCCTTTGACACTGGAGGCAATGATGTGAGGTTACAGACTTTGATGAAAATATGAGGATTTTTTTCTAACATATTAAGGCTATTCTGAAAGATCAAAACTTGTCCAACAAATATTGAGATTAAAACTCATCAACTCCATTAGCCTGAATATGGAAAGATGCTGACTGCTTTTGCCCATATCTGGCAGCAATGAGTCTTTGCAGTTTAAATAACATGAAAACTTTTAAATGTTCACTTGATTTCTATATAGGATGTTCCATAAGTCTGACACTCTTCATTTTAGCAGTGGCCTCTACTTTATTGCAAAAGAATTACAAAGACTAAAAGACAAAGTCTTGTCCATAAGTCTATCCAGGAACATTTCAATTTTAATTGTTCATTGATGGAGAATGCAAATCTGAAATGAGTTTTACATTTCATTGTAAATTTATCTCTATAAGATGCCAAGTAGAAGTAATAACATTAGAAGAAATAACCCCAGATGTGTCCACAGTGTTTCTGTAACAATGTTCAAAGAAAAAAAATTCTATAATCTTAGGAATATTCCGATCCAACAGCTAATATGTAAATTCAGCACAGTTCTGTGATTAAAATGTATGCTAGCATTCAAATTCACACCACATGGAAAAACTAAACAGAAGGAGGTTCCCACGTTCTTTATAGGTGCATTTAAATGATGCTTCTTTTATTTCTAGTAAGCAGTCAGGTATTATTTGGAGCAATTGACTATTTGCCAGAGATACTTCAATCCAATAACTTTGGAGTCGAAAAGTCACTATTCAATTACTGCAATCAGTAACAACTGAGATAAATTCATATTTTCTGTGTATGACTGCTAACTCCATTGCCCTCAAGATCAATATTTTACTTGTGTGAAACACTACAAAAAAAAATCCATGGAAAAATACCTGCATGGAACAATGTAATTTGGGATATCTAGTAGCAGATTTAATTCAAATCCACACAACAATTAGACAGTGAAATTTTTCTTGAAATGGGTTAAACTAAAACATTTATGGGAGCACAAGAAAGGAAACCCCATTTTGTATTCATATTGGCTTTTCAGCTAAAATATCAATAAGATTAATTTTCATAATTTGGAGCACTGTCGCCCTCCAATGACCTTACTTTTACACTTAGATGAACAGATACAGAAAGAAATAATTTATTCTTGTCGAGCCTGAACCTGAATCTGTTTCCCAGGTAGCACATGTAACAGGGACTCTAAATTACATATCTCATTCCGGCTTATTCAGAGACATGTGGACAGAAGACATTTCATTCCTTAGTTAACTAGATGCAAAATATTTTTTAAAACTACATTCACATAAGAGATGAGGAGCGATCAAATTGAAATTATAAAAGTCTCCTTTAATCATAAAAGCACTTGTGTAACATTGCACTTAACAGTCAACAGTAGTGTATGATGTCAGGGTGATTGGCGGGATAAATATGTGGGGTTACAGGGATAGGGCCTAGGTGGGATTGCTGTCGGTGCCTTCTTCTGCATTGGAGGGATTTTACGATTCTATTCTATGACTCCAACTTCAAAGACTGAAGTTTCTATTAATGATTCTTTAAATGTTGAATAATCCAATATGTCCTCATGAAGGAAAATCACAACTCAGCCACACCTGCAGTACACATGCATTTCTTCCGAGTTTTATAAGGTTATAATTTCTCCAATTTCCTGACCTCTACTTCTGAAGGCAGTTTAGAAAATTATTATGCTCCAATGAACACATCAAAAAATGGTCTGCTGGCTGACCAATTCATAAATATTGTCAATAGTTCTACCAGAGATGTTTTACCGTACTGGCGAATCAAAATTCAAAAACAAAACTTGTAAGAACTTATAAGCCAATGGAAAACAAAAAATCTTCCACCTGGCTGAACGGATTCAAAAGCAACTTGCACTGTCATCAAGGGAAATGACAATTATTTTAGACAATGCATCCACTGAAATAATAGCTGTCATATAATTAGCGTAATTAAGCAGTGTTAATTTTTTTAAGATTTTTTGATATTTGATGAATTTGCCATGCAGTTTTTTCTATATAAAATATCCCTCCTCCATTATTTGTTTTAAATCATAAAGTAATCAAGAATTTCAAAGAATATTGTTATACCACCGTCTACTGACAACCCATACTAGCATAACATTTTGAAATGCTGCCGTTGCTGAGTATACTCAGTGAAAATGGCTTTTCCAGGCAAACTTACCTTTTCTATTTATTCAGCATGGGGAAACCATTTATTGTCTTGTAAACATGAAAACTGCAGTGAATATAACTTAAATATACAGGAGGCATGGAAATCCTGAATTTTATTTTTCTTGTTAAAAGATCTGAATAATTCAGAAGTCTCTGCAGGGCTTGCAAATTAAATTGTCTTTCCATTTATGAAAGTAAAGTTCTATCTCCATTCATGGTCATGTTCTGCTCTCGATTCACTTTAAAGCGTTCCCTCCAATACCATATTCCATTTCTATCACACACAAAAAATGTCACTGTGAATTTAAGTAGCTACATTTCAAAAACTAGCCACTTGAATCAATTTGCAAGGCAGGTGCATTGAAGGTAATAATGAATCAGACCCTAATTTTGTTGTTAAGCAGCATAAAGTATATATTTGGTTGTATTTCTGTCAAGATTTTTTTTTCTTTTATGCAGATGCCTACGCTGATCTAAGTACAAGACTGAATCATTGAAATGCGGGACACTCTTAAAATCATTCGTTATAAGGCAAGCTCAGTCATTACTGATGGTTACCCCTTGTATATCTGAAACAGTAAGTGACATTCCCCACTTCACATATACTTGTTCCTGACTTTGCTTTCTATTCCTATGGCTGGTATTGCATCCGATCCATAATTAAAGGACAATTAGCTGTGCATGAATTCTGTTTCTTTTTTAATACCATATAGGCTAATTTGTGATAAAGATTTCAGATCACAGAAGTATATCAACAAATCAAACATAAAAATATTTTGCAGGGCAACCATTTGACAAAACATATTGCTATGCCACCAGTTATTTTCATTGCTGCATAAAGGCAATCTCCACTTTGGAATTGACTGCTGGAACTGTGGGGTGTCTTACGCTCTGCACGGACAGATGCATTTATTGGTGTCCTCAGGTAGAATGTCTAGACTTTAGAAAGAAAATTTTCTGTTATTGCATAACAGCTGAATAGCAAAAAAATGTTATTTTCTTAAGAATTTAATCTACACAAACAATAGTTGGCAGTTTCCATGATTTGAAAGAGATGACAATTGCTACTGAAAATGGAATGCATTTAAATGTGTGCAAAAAAATAAATTGAATCAAATATATGCAGGAGATGTAAGAAACTGCTGAATGTAGTTATTAAGAAGATCAAAGCACAACATTCATTCATTACAGTTTATATTTCAGATTCTTGGCTCACCCTTTGCTTGTTATGGTCAAAATTTAACAATTAATTTCATATGTGCAAGTCTCTTCGGGACCCATTTAGAGGACCTCTATTTGCAGCATCACCTCAAGCATGTTATTCTTTTAAATTTAAAGGACTGATCTTTAAATCAGCATTATATTTCCAAGAAGTCCAAGCCAAAGATATATTTGAAAGGAAAATTCTTCACTCTCTTCATTCCTTCATTTTCACAGATTTCAATCTTTCCAGTCAATCATAAAGTGAGATTCATTTTTTTGTTTCACTAAGTAACTGCATGATGTAAAAATAGCAGGAATGGGGTGGAAGTTAGAATGCATTTTGGCATAATTTTGACTTCAAATAATCATTCAATGTTTCACAATTTTTAGACATGATTACTTTGGTCAAATGGGGCAGCATGGTGACATAGTTGTTAGCACTGCTGCCTCACAGCATCAAGGATTCAATTATAGTTCAATTCTGGCCTTGGATGACTGTCTGTGTGGAGTTTGCACATTCTCCCTGTGTCTGCCTGGGTTTCCTTTGGGTGCTCCAGTTTCTTCCCACACTCCAAAGATGTTCAGGTTGTGTGGATTGGCCATGTTAAATTGGCCCTTAGTCCCCCATGATGTGTAGGGTAGATGGATTAGCCATGGGAAATGTATGGAGTTAAAGGGAAAGGATTGTGGAGTGGGCCTAGATATGATATTCTGTTAGAGTCAGTGTAGACTCAACGGGCTGAATGGCTTCTTTTGCATTGTAGGGATTCTATGATTCTATGAAATATGTGATGGTGGCATATCCACTGCTATGATGAACCTCATTGATTTTTAATTTCCTGTGGTGTTCCCATGTCTCCAGTTCTGTAACTGTCTAATCTCCTGACCCTTGAAAGGACTGCTAGAACCTGCCAAAGAGACAGCAGAAAATTATTTTTTTGCATATGTCCCCTGTGAACGCACAAAAGTTGGGAGTTCTCCTTCTGGCTCCACTGCACTACATTGCCACCTTTGTCTCTGATCACAGGTCGGGGGCATAATTTTATTGTTCTGTCGTGGCAGGGGCAGGGGCAGAGGCAGGGCTGTGAAATGCAGTGAGCCATTCAATCCTCCACTAACTTTAGTGGAAATCTAAAATCCCATTGGGGTAATATTTCTCCCCAGGATTTAGCTGAGACTACCGCATAGAAAGCAGCCAGCCAAAATTTGATCCTTGGTGTTTGGTGAACTGTCTCTGGAGTCGAGAGAGGCCGTTCTCCTCTCTTATTAAAAGAAACCATGCAGAGGCCCAATTTCAAATGATCCTTAGGTTTCTGGCTTCTGGTGTGCATTTTAATTGCTTAGTTGGAGCCAAAGAATGGATCAGAACAATTTCCACCATGATAATACCTCAGATTTAGCTTCCCAAACAATTAAATATCTTTAAGTTGCCGAACAAATTAAGACTCAGCTAAACCAAGATTATAATTATTAGTCTCATATAGATAATGTTTTGGTGATTGCAACATAATCACAAAAAAATACAGCTAATAGTGGTAACTTGATTCTATCTACTGACTGAAAAGAAATGCTGATCAAGTCCTTTAAACAGGTATTACTAAATTTTATTTCAAATACAATGAATGCCGGAACAACTGTGTTGTATTTTATTAATATCATAATTCAAACAGAAATTCAGTTAACCCCCCTGGTGCTCCCATCACAACTGAAAGTTGCAAATTCTAGGTGGCAGTGCCGAGACAGCAATATCAAATTTTAATAACAAATTCTCTCCTCCAGAAACCTCTATTTTGAATGCGAGCATAAATTGGTATGGCTGACCGCTATTACTCTTGGAAGCAATCTGACTCCTCTGCACCTTCATCTCAACATATCTGCTGTACCCTTCTATGGTATTATTGATAGCACAAAAGGTCATATGATAAATGAGTGACAAAAATATCAGAACATTATTAGACTGGGGCTTTGTTATCGGCATCTGAGAAGATACCAGAATGCTTTTATTCTTCTGAATAATTTTGCTTATGTTTTTCTGGCTAGGTAAGCCAGTAAGCGAAAGATAATTTTTGGGCTCTGATTGTTTGTCTCTCCTTCTCACACAGCAAAGTAATAATACACATTACTAATGGGAAGCATGCGGGATTCTGAGTTTAAAAGTCACAAGCATCCAGTCTGACTACAGTGCACAAGGTGTTATACTGATTAGATATCTTACCTTAATTTGCAGAAATGAAACTTGTGCAAGAAATAACAGCAGAAATATTATTAATGGTGTTCTATTCAAGCCAGTGAGATCTGTATTAATCAAATCCAGGAAGTGCAAATGCGTTGTGATGAATTCGTAAGTACAACACACTCTGCTGATTTTTGTTTTGCACTGTCTGATAGAGAAGTGGAACATAAAATTACACAACAAAGGTCTTCTGGACAGACCTCAACAATAATCAAATTAAAATCAAACAATTTGAAATTGGTTACATGAGGAGATAAGAAACTGATGATATTTTGCTTTTTCTTTCCTCTTGTATATTCATTGTAGGTTAAATTGGTAGCATTTCCTAAATTCTCAATGCTTGCTGTGATTGCTGTCATGACATTATTTTTTCACCTAAAGTCTTGCTATTTTAATGCTGAATGTCCATTACCATGAGACAGAAAGACATGAGAGAATGACATAACGCAGACACAAAACACTTGATCATTTAAATTCTGAATCTGACATTTAGGTCACTGAAATTGAAGAATAAAAGCTTCAAGCTTCATTTGTTCAGATCAAAAACTATATCTGCCAATTATTTCATAGTCACAGTGCTAGTGTTACCATATGAATATTGTTCCAACTTACCTATTAAGCAAAAGATATTGTAAATAACTGATTAATTAAAAAATGTTTAATTATGAACTTTCAATTAATTTAACAAACATAATAATGATACTGGAAATGTTCTGCATAATTCACATATCTTAGTTCTAATTAAACTTATAAAGTTACTACTATTTAAAGAACCCAAGTTTAAGCCACAATTAAGTCTCACTAATAATATTATCACCATGTTGTTAGCTGTTGTAGAGTGTAAATACCCTCCTCGATATTACCTTGAACAATTGGAAAGTCAAAAACTGGGAAAAAAAGATAGATACAGTGCAAATTATTTTGGCCCCGCTGTCAACTTTGGAGGTTTACAAAATATCTTATCCTGTCAATTTGATTTGGTAGTAGGATGAAAAATGTCAAAAGTGAGGATGACAAATCAGTCTAGTGAGGAAAAGTGACTACCAGACAAGAGATGTCATTTGTCACGATTGCCATTTGGCTGCTAGTTTTTAGATTTTGTTTTTCTTTTTAAGGTGAATGTTGTTTTGATGAAAGTATTCTAATATTATCATGCTTACAATTTGTTGTACTAATAAGAGGACCTATTTTCTCATTTTTTAAAAAATTAATGTTTGAAACAAATGCATGCATTTCTAAACAAAATTATCAGACCAAATATCTTTAACCTTTGTGAGTCATTCATTTAACCTCTTCAGCGTTCAACTTTTAAGAGTGCAGCACTTAAATTCCCTAAAAGTGCCTTGAGGTAGATGTGGGTAGTCTCTCTTATGCTATAGCCAACAGCATAGCAATTGTCAAAGTCAGACACAGCTGTGCATGTCTCCCACAGCCACTGCATAATATGGGTGGTAATTAAGCTACAGCTTCAAGGTTGCATGGGCACAAGACAATTCACCCTAATGAAGTATCGATTGGTTGCAGCCGAGGTAAAATAAGTTGACATTCATTTAGAGGTAGCCTGGGCAAATACAACATTGTACTGTTGTAGAACAAAGCAATGACATCAAATTTTAATCTCGCAGAAACAATTTAGAATCATATTTATAGGGTTATCTACTTTCTTAAAATTAGAACTAATTACGTAGTTACTGCTCTGACATTGGAGTCTTAAATCAGTGGAATTAATGTTTATTGGCAGATGCTACAAAAGCAAACGAAGTTCAGCATGTCAATTACTGTAATAATCTCCTGACCACATGCTACTGAATGTTGGTTGGTCTGAGTGCAGCAAATTAAGTGGGATCCTGGAATAATTTTATGGTTGTTGACATTAAGCTGTTAATCTTAATGTATCGCATAAAACTGCAGGAGTAATGCAGGAGAAAAAAAATGATTTTAAGTGGAAAGGTTAGAATATGGAACCTAAGCAGCTGTCATTAAGCTGTAAAGATATCACTGTCAATGTTCTTTCATATACTGGAACTTCTGTATCCCTCAGAGAAACAAACTTACCAGACCATTAGTCCTCATCATACTTATTTTACTGATCATATTGGTTCTGGGGCATTCAAAGCAGAATTTATAATATAAACAGAAAATGGTCTATGAATCATCAGTCATGATGTGATATTGCTAATTCTAAAACCCTTTACAATAGTTTCTTTCTGCTTTGGATGATTATTTTCCTGCAAAAAACTATTAAATCAAAGATGCGTTTCAAAGTTTTGAAAAATCACATCATTTTTCATTACCAATGTCACTCCTTAGAATAATAGTTTTGAGTCATAGTCATTCTGTTAATGCAACAAACTAGAAAACAGTTTGTCTCTCCACTTCATTCCTCCAATACAATAGTCTAGCTGAATCCATTGTAACAAAATATTATTATGGATTCCAAAATTCTATGGCAATTTTCTGATTAATTTTGTTGGCAACTTAAAGGAACATCAGATTCTTAACTGTTGCACCTATTTGTAATATATTTACATCAATTAATCTTGAGTTTACCTAGAATGTCAATCACATGATCATGATAATGGTTATTTTTATTTGTATTAAAACATCCTGAAATCGAGGAACGTTGTGCAGCCACTTTTTTTAGGTAAAATAAAAGAAGCTTCAAGTTCCAAAATTTGTGGAAATTTACTGTACGGGAACTATTTAACTCTGCTGAACTAATCTGATTATTGCACTGAGTCATTTCATTAAAAAAAGTTAAATTTTTTTTTAAAAAGCCCTCTAAAAAGAAAATTGGATTTTTCGAAGCTTCTCAAATCTTGGGCTAAGGATACTCTTATCAATATATTACAATATATTAAATTTCTTTAGTAAAATGTACAATGAAACCAGTTACCCTTTCTCCTCTTTAAATTCAGTTGTTTTTAAGCTACTCTTAATTTCAAAACCACATTCTTCAGATTTTCTTTGGATTAAATGACTGAATCAGTCTTGCCAGGAAAAATTAGGTTCCCGAGTGTTGAATCCCTCTGGGATTAAATAATCAGTTACACAGAGCTTCTGGAGTCTCAGAACTTCTGAATCCTCATCTTCCCAGACTCTATTAATCACAAATGAAATGCTAATTAGCCAGGTTAATTAGGTATTCCAAAACATTTAATTGTCCTTCTGCCATCTCATCATTGGTGGCCATAACATCATCCATCCATATCCTAAGCCTTTCCAAAGCCTCGCTGTCACTCACTTTGAAGGCTCTGCTGAAAACCTACAATTTTAACTAAGGATTTGGCATGCCATCTTTTAATTTGCTTCAGTGTCTGTCTGGTTGCATTCCTGTGAAATATTTGGGGATGTTCATGGTTCATGGTTTTTAGTATTCCAGATATGGCCTAAATTGAAACTATACAAGGCACCCATTAGACCAACCTGGAATAGTGTGGACATTTTGGTCCCCTTTTCTAAAGAAAGATATATGGCATTGGAGCATTCAATCAGAGAAGGATCACTAGATTGATCCTGGTTATGGAGAGATTTTCTTACAAGGAGAGGTTGAGTAGGTTGTGTCTATACATACTGTTGTGCAGAGGAAAGGATGTGATCTTATTGAGACATATCAGATTCTCAGGGAGCTTGACAAGGTAGCTGCTGAAAGGATGTTTCCTCTTGTTGGAGAGTCAAGGACCAGAAGACAAGGGGCAGAATTCTGCCTTCCAGCCTGCCATGGACCATACAAAGGTCTGTTGACCTCAGGTGAGATTTTCTGGTGTGGTGTGAATATGGCAGGAAAATCCCACTCATAATCTCAGAAAAGGGGTCACCCATTTAGGACAGAGATAAGGAGTAATTTCTCCTCTCAGAGGATAATGAATGTGTGGAATTCTTTACCACAGAGAGCTATAGAGGCTTAGTCGTTAACTATGTTCAAGACTGAGATAGGTTTTTAATCAGTAAGGTAATCAAGTGTAATTGGGATAAGATAGAAAATTGGAGTTGAAGATTAGCATTTCAGATTAGACATGGCCTACTTTAGCTTCTATATCTAACAGTCTTATGGTCTAATATTTATGTACATTAAAGATACAGTATGAAAACATGATGTCCACCCATTGATTACTACTAGAGCAATCACCAACTAAAAATATTGGAATAGATGTGGAAAATATTTCCTGGAATCATAGTATCCCTACAGTGCAGATACAAGCCATTCAACCAATTGAGTCTGCACTGACTCTCTGAAAGACTTTCTTTACCCAGGCTTCTGCCCCCTTGCCCCTCCCACTGCCCCACCCACCCTATCCCCATAAACCCAGGCATTTACCAAGGCCAATCCACCTATCCTACAGCTTTTTGGAATGTGGTGGAAACCAGAGCATCAGGAAGGAACCCACGCAGACAGGGGAAGAACATGCAAAGTCCCACAATCATCCAAGGCTGGAATTGAACCCAGGTTCTGGCACTGTGAGGCAGCAGTGCTAACTACTATGCCATTCTGCGTTATATATTAAATCTTTTAATATATAAATTATCAGAGGAAGGTGCGTAGAAAATTGATATTACTAAAAATTCTTCCCATGAATAATTCATGTGCTACATGTGGAGATTTAGTAAAGGCTTAGCTCAACCAACACTTTCATGTTGCTGTTTCATTAATAAAATGCCCCAGAAAAACACTGACCAATATAAAAATGCATTAAATGAGAATTAGGCATTGATCATTAATAGTCAAGTCGTTTGTGCTAGATTTGTAAAACCTTTATTCATTTGAAGTAATAAGTACTTGGATAATGTAACCTTCTTCTAATAATGACATGGAGTGGGATTTTCCAGTCATGCTCACTCCAAAACCAGAAAATCCCACCCGAAGTCAACCAACTGTTGGGACCACTGCTGGCTATGATTCCAATGTGGGCAGGATGGGAAAATACCACCCGCACCTCTCCCGTTGCATTTATTTTTAATCAATACTATCGAATTGACAACCCAATAATTAAGTTAATATTTTTTGACCAATTCTGTTGATAAATGATTCCTATTTATAAATTACGCTCTCACATCTGAGCAAGTGTGTTGTGTATGTTGTTAGGAAGTGAGCAAGTACAGTTCCCAAAGTCTCCAGACCACCAAAAGTTCAAGAGTCTCAAGCGTGATCCTGAGTGTTATGTTGTTAACTAGGACTGGGATAGGGTTCTTGTAACATACTCTGCTACTCCAATGGGAAAAAAAAATGGGAACTATTACTGGAATGAGAGAGGAGACTCAGTTTATGATGAAACAGTCACAAGTAAAAAGACAGTTACTTCAATGATGTGATGGAGAGAATTCCTGCTACTGGAGCCCAGTGGGATTCTGGAGATGAAAAAACTTGGACAGGGAAATATGGAAAATTGCTAAAATTCAATATGATGTTATCCACAAGTAGAAAATTCTACTAAAGAAAATACACGAAGAAAATTTGACTGAAATGAAAGTTTACCTCACGTAAAAGTATCATATTGAAAATAGCCTTGTGTGAAAAGATAATTTAGTGAGTGAGAACACTTTTGTATGGATGACTTTTAGCTAATAAAATCCTTTTTTTTTAAATTGAGATCATCAGAGTGATTTGATTGGCAGATTTTGAGATTCACATCTGCTGCACAGACTGATAGTTGGATGAGATTGAATTGCAGGGTAGTTCTTCACCTACCATGGATGATGAATTTATTAACTGCAAATATAATGAAATCACAGTTAGAAGCTTAACCGCACCAGCAGAATCACAGTGTGGCTCCAAATACACTTAGGTAGCACTGTTCAAGGTAAGTATTCCTGTGTGTCAAATATTTTGGGTTTCCCTAAAGTGTTGAGCACCCATTTTTTTCTGGTTATTATTCATGCATTGTTCTTAACTTCACTGCTAAGAAAAAAAAATTACATTTATCTCCCCATTGACTCCATCACCATCTCATAAATATTGTACTTATGTCAGTGTTTGCCATCACAGCAGCACAGCAGATAGATGCTGCCTTTAATGCTACCCAAATCCTAAATTCTGAATCCCACTGGAAGGTTTTTATTCAGTGTGAGCTACTGTGAAAGTATTAACATCTAATATAATACTTCACAACTATGGCATTCCGACTACAAATCACAAGATTCATTATTTTTTAAATCACTTCCAGCGTTCTAAAAGACATCTTGAGAAATTAAACATATTCAAATGTTTTCCAATCTATCACCGGCATGCTCAAGTGAATAATAAAATAATTCATAAAAAGGAGCATTTTAAAACATTTAAGGCAAATTTTTTCTCTTTTCTGAATAAAACATTAATTGCTCTGTTTTTATTGGTTTATGACAGAGCGAACGAAAACGGCAGCTATGGCCAATTTTGCAGCTGATGATTTTGAAGACAAATCAACTATTGACAACAAAAGAAAACTGACCAATTATGAAGGCCGGATTTAATAATGCTCCCTTCATACTTTTGACATACCCAAGTTGTTACTTAACACGTGTAAATGAGGACCATTTCAATTTGCAAAAACCTATAGAATACAATGAAAACCTAGTCAAATTCTTTCAATAACCACAGCCTAAAGAAAACATCACCTACAACTTATTTGAAAAATGTGATAACATACTAGTTTGGAGAAAGCAAGGTGGTGTAGAATCCATGGAATCCCTACAGTACAGAAGGAGGCCCATTGGCCCATCGAATCTGCACCGACCACAATCCCAGTGCATGATCAGACACCCTATTGATCAGAAAATGAATTGAATTAGACTGTAAGAACTGTGGCTACAAGAGCAGTCATGATGTAGATAGTAGTCATGATGTTGGTGTTGTCCTGATGTTGTCCTGATGTTGTTAAACCTGGTGTTGTCAGACTTCTTGCTACAAGAGCAGGTCAGAGATTGGAAATTCACTACCTAACTTTCCAAACACTGTCAGCCAACTATAAGGTCCAAATCAGGAGCATAAATGAATACTCCCCACTTGTCTGACTCCAACAACGCTCAGAAATCTCGACACAATGCGAGAAAAATTAACCCACTTTATTGGCACTCACTCCACCACCTTCAACATTCATTCCCTCCAGCAAAATGTATCATATAGAATATGCACAGCAGCAATTCATCAAAACTCCTTTGACAACAGCTTCAAACCTGCAACTTCTACCATCTGGAAGAACAAGGGCAGCAGATGAATGGGAGCATTACCACCTTCAAGCATTCCTCCATGACACATACCATTCTGACTTGTCATTACCTCCGTACCACTGGGTTAAAATCCTGGAGCTTCTTTCCAAACAGCACTGTACCCTAACTTACATGGTCTATAGTGATTTAAAAAGGTGAATCACTAATATCTTCTCAAAGGCAATTAGGGATAGGTAAAAAAATGTTGCCTAGTCAGCAATACCCACGTCACATGAAGGAATAAAAAATCCAATTATTTATGTTCCAATTCTCTTCCCGCACCTAATGGTGCACTAAGGCAGACTTCTGCCTGTTTCCATAGTTAGCAATTCCCAGAACAAGTCCCTAGTCTGTCATCAGAGGTTTATAGCTTAAGGGGGAACCACCTCACATGATGGATGGCTGATCAAGAGTCTCTCCCACTGATATCTCCAGCCACTGGTGTGTTGGGAAGGATTTCCCAGGTTGACACACTCAACTTTTTTGACTACATTATGAACTCATCTTCCTGGTCCATCAAGTCCTGAGGTGGGTCTTGAACCCAGAGTTTCTGTTTCAGTGACAAGAGTGCTATCCACTGTGTGATAAGACCTCCTTGTTGCTTATATAGAAAAAATAAATATTACAGATATTGGAAACTTCATAGCATCTTTAACAAAATTAAACATCCCAAAATGTTCCCACGAATGTTATAAAGTACACATGAACCATGGAGGAGGGAATTTTTAAATGGAGTGTTAAAGGAATAAAGACAGTTTGAGGCGGAAGAAGTTCAGAGACAGAATTCCAGATCTTGGGGCCACCAATGTTGGAGCAGTTAAAATTGTGGATGTTCAATAAGTCAGAATTAGGAGAGCAGAAATACCTTAAAGACATGTAGGGTTGGAGGAGACTACTGATTAAGGTGGGGAAAGTCTCTATAGGAGTGTGGAAATAAAGATCAAATTAAAGAAGTTAAAATTTCGCTCAACGGAGAACCAAAGTAGGCCAGTGAACACAAATTGAATGGGATTATGGACGAGGTTCAAGTTAGGATCCAGGCATTAGAGGCATCAGAGGTTTGCTGGGGATAAACTGTGGGAGATGGGAGGAATACAGTGGAACTGTCAAGTCTAGAGTTACAAAAGTATGGAATCAGCAACAGAAGACTGAGGCAAAGGTGGAATTGACATTAGATCCTCTTAGTGATCATGTAAATATGTGTTCAGAAGTGCATAGTGGGGATAATTTGACATTAAAATTGTCAATAGTTTGATTCAAACTACATCAGTTGCTAAGCAAAGGGATGGAGTTGATAGTGAAGGAATTGAGTTTGGAGTGGGGACCAAGGGTTATTTCAACTTCATTAGAGGAAATTTCTGTTCATCCAGTGCACTGTGTCGGATAAACAATCCAATAACTTAGCCACAGTGAAAGCAGTGAGAGTGGTGGTGAGATAAAGTTGGATGTTAGCCAAATACATGTAGAAACTTATGCTATGATTTTGGATGACGTCAGAGGAGCAAACAAATCAGAAATAGGAGGGGCCTGTGAAAAGCCAACTATTTTATTTTTTAGAATTTTTATAACATTTTCCACATTGTATTCACACTAAAATTTTCTCATGGGATAAATTATGCTTAGGGTTCAGATTTTACTAGTGCTGGGGCACGTTACAATGTTACAACACACTGAGATATGCTGCGTATACTTAGTTTATAATCAGCTAACCTTGGCAGAGCCACTAACTCATGAACTGTGCATGATCAGAGGTCAGAACAAATTATGAATGTAAATGGGTGTTCTCTCAAGTAATGTACAATAATGACCATATTAGAGAGAATAATAGAAGAAGAAGACTGGTAATGTCATGTAAGACAGAGAAGGAGCTCCTAATAAACTCATATACCCGTACTAGATAATGAGGTGTCATGAGTTCTTCAACGTAAGAGGCCTAAGAATTGGTTTTGGGAGAAAGCAGAGGTTAACATTATGGAAGCTGGAAGAGAAACCATTGTAAATAATACTGTGGCTATGGTTGGATAGGTAAGAATGGAAAAAGAGAATGCAGTCCCACCCAAATGGATGGCAGTGGAAAAGCATTAAAGAATAATGTTGTGTTCATCTATGTCAAAGACTGCAGAGAGGTCAAGAAAGATGAGGAGTGGAAGTTGACTTTTGTCAAAGTATAATCGGATGACATTTGTTATTTTGGCAGAAGCTATTTTGGCAGGAGACATGTTTGTATGGAGGGATTCAAACCTCAGGCTGAATTATATAGTGTGCCACTGTCCTTACGTTCCATCTCAAGAGTAGATCTTGCCTGAGACGTCATATTTCTCAGTTCCAGAGGGAGCACTAGCCAGTGCTGGAACCAATTCGATCAAACTGAGGAGCTAGGGCTAAGCCCATGGGTCTCGGCCAGGGTGTTGCAGAAGAAAGGAAGTGAGGGAGGTTGATGATCCTTGGGAGCAGGGGGTGGAGGGGTGGAGGGGGGGTGGGTGGAGAGGAGAGGGAGGAGCTGCTGATGGACTCATGGATCCTGCCTGAAACTAGCCCACACAACTATACATACCAGATTTCTTGCATTGTTAAAGGCAGTCAACACCTTTCAGATGTTCATTGCTACAACTGCAGAAAATCATTGCTACAACTGCAGATTGCGTTCTCAGCTTGTTGACATTCTGACTCAGTTTATGGATAAGGAGGGGGAAATCCTATTCTCCCTGAGAGACAAAAAACCCTTCAAGGAACACTGAGAGTGGAAGACATCTTGAACTCAATTCAAGGATGTTAACTCTCAAAGCATGGTAATGAGAAAATAAATTCAACAATCTCATCCAATATTATTAATATTGTTCTCTTGTACTTTTATATCTTGGCCACTTCTAATTTCATTATTTACATTGCTCATAATATGCCTTACTTCACTTCCCTTCAGTTCAAGAACCACCAAACTAATGCATCTCCTTCCTAAAAGTGCTCCACTATTCCATTTCTGGTTTGTAAGCATCAGCTCAGAGACAGGCATCAGACCCAGTTTAGAAGCTTGCTTGCGGCATGGATCTTCATGTGATAAATCACTGGACACAAGTAAAGTTTATTTATTAGTCACAAATAAGGCTGACATTAACACTGCAATGAAGTCACTGTGGAATTCTACAGTAGTCACCACACAATGGTGCCTGTTTGGATCAACGCACCTAACCAGCACTTCTTTTACTCTGTGGGAGGAAATCAGAGCACCCGGAGGAATCCACGCAGACACGGAGAGAACTGCAAACTCTACACAGACAGTGATGCAAGCCAGGAATTGAACACGGGTCCCTGTGAGGCAGCAGTGCTAACCACTGTGCCACTGGGCTGCCTGATGTTCAGGAGTTTGGCCGACGGAATAGTTTATCATTGTTTCCATCTTGCAGGAAGGTGAGATCACACATTAACTCTGCTGCAGAGGTTTGGATGCTGACATTAAGGACACATTGATAGCTAATGTGCATATATTAGGGTATACTGTGATGCTTGTAATGGACAGTCTGTACGATGTTTTTTTTTAGAGCAACACAGCACGGGAAACAGGCCCTTCGGCCCAACGAGCCCGCGCCGCCGTCATAAGTATATAGTAGCAATTCCATTATCGTAATATAAAATTAGGTTATTCCTAATATGGAAGACTCTCACGATAGGGACAATTTGTTTCCCAATCAGCCTAAGAGCGAATTTTTGGGTTATGGGAGGAAACCGGAGCGCCCGGAGAAAACCCACGCAACCACGGGGAAAACGCGCAAACTCCCGCAGACACCGGCCCAATTCCAAGTGTCTGCACAGCCACATCGATAGCCTCTGAGCTGTCCTGGTGCCCTTCAGATGGTCCACATAAAGCACTCATTTACGACATGAAGCACCAGGCAACCCATGAATCAACATCCAAGAGCTGTCCTCGCACCACCTGCCGAATGCACGCTCATTGTTGGTCAAGTATGGACCGAATTACCTGTGGAAAAAAAAGCCATAGTTAAACAGTCCTACTATATCCCTCTATCTGCATACCGCTCATGTGGCTGTCCAAGAGACCCTTAAACAGCCCCAGCGTGCCTGCTCCCACCAACTTACTCGGCAGTGCATTCCACACCCCCACTACCCTTTGTGTGAAAAACTGCCCTCTAATATTCGTCTTATACATAGCCCCCCTCACCCTATGGCCATGACCCCTCGTCCTATCCATTTCTGAAGGTGGAACAAGTTTACCTCCATTTACTCTATCTATACCCCTTATAATCTTATACACCTCTATGAGATCCCCTCTAAGCCGACGTCTTTCAAGGGAAAACAACCCCAGTCTATCTAATCGTTCCTCATAGGACAGTCCTTCCATACCAGGCAGCATCCTGGTAAACCTCCTCTGCACTCTCTCCAAGGACTCCACCTCCTTCCGATAGTACGGAGACCAGAACTGGGCGCAGTATTCCAAGTGAGGCCTAACCAAAGTTGTATACAACTGCAACATCAAACTCCTACTCTTGTATTCTATACCCTTTTCTATGAAAGCTAACATACTATATGCCTTCTTTATCACCTTCTCCCCCTGTGAGGACACCTTCAGAGACTTGTGAACCTGCACCCCCAAGTCTCTCTGCGTCTCTATGCTCCGTATAGTTTTACCTTTTATCCTATAACTCTCTTCTACATTTTTCCGGCCAAAATGCATCACCTCGCATTTATCCGGATTAAATTCCATTTGCCATCTATCTGCCCAGTCTACCAACCTATCTACGTCCTGTTGTATTGCCTGGCACTGCTCCTCTGTACCCGCCAATCCAAGCATCTTGGTGTCATCAGCAAATTTGCTGATTCATGTTGTAGAGCATGAACTTGTATAATGGCTTCAAAGAACAAAGAAAAGTGCAGTACATGAACAAGCCTCTCAGCCCTCCAAGCCCATGCCAATCATAATGCCCTAACTAAACTACAAAACAAAACATTCTACCCTTACTCAAGCCACATCACTCTATTCCCTCCCTATTCATATACCTATCCAAATACCTCTTAAATGTTGCTAATGTACCTGTTTCCAGCATCTCCTCTGACAACGCATTCCAAGCATCCACCACTCTCTGCTTGAAAAGCCTCCCTGAACATCTCCCTTATGTTTCCCCCCCTCACCTTGAAACTGTGCCTCCTTATAATTCATTGAAACATAGAAACAGAAGGTAGGAGCAGGAAGAGGCCATTTGGCCCTTTGAGCTTGCTCTGCCATTTGTTGCCAAATGGGATGGATGGAGGGCAGTATTTGGGGCAGACTGGGGAGGGTGGTCTGCCAAGAAGGGCCTGTTTCCGGGGGGGGGATGTGTCTGACCCTGAAGGGGAGAATCAATGGGAGGGGTCCCGGGGTAAGGGTGGTAGGGGTTTTGCCACTGTGGCAGGGGTGGGCTGTACATCGGCACAAGAGAGGGGTCAGGGCTGGTCCAGGAATTGCTCAGGGAGTTGTGATTGGGCTATGGGAGGGGACTAGAGGGGCAGCACTGTGGGAATCTTGGGCTGGCCAGCAATTGAGCTGGCCAGCAAATAGTGAGATTGACAGACCGGGACCACTGCACATGCGCAGAGCTGATACGGAGATGCTGGCAGTGGATTGGGGTAAACACAGTAAGAAGACTCACAACACCAGGTTAAAGTCCAACACATTTATTTGGTAGCAAAATCCACTAGCTTTCGGAACGCTGCACTTTCTTCAGGTAATTGGGAGTTCCGATGCTATACACTAAATACATTAATGACATTTTCTTCCTTTGGGCTCATAGTGAACAATCACTGAAATAACTATATGATGACATTGACAAGTTCCATCCCACCATCAGATTTACCATGGACGACTCTCCAGAATCAGTTGCATTCTTGGACACACGCATCTCCGTCAAAGACTGTCACCTCAACAATTCACTGTACCACAAGCCCACAAATAACCTCACAATGCTCCACTTCTCCAGCTTCTACCCTGAACACCTAAAGAAGCCATCCCCTATGGATAAGCCCTCCATATGCACAGGATCTGCTCAGATGAGGAGGATTGCAACAGACACCTCCAGATGCTGAAAGACACCTTCATAAGAATAGGATATGGCGCTCGACTCATCGATGGACAGTTCCGTTGATCTCGTCACAGCGAGAAGCTGCACCGACCTCCTCAGAAGACAAATATATGACACGATGGATAGAGTACTCTTCATTGTCCAGTATTTCCCTGGAGTGGAGAAGTCACAATATCTTCTCCGGAGCCTTTAACATGTCATTGATGAAACAAACATCTCGCCAAGGCCATCCCCACACCTCACTTCTTGCCTTCAAACAGCAGCACAACCTCAAATAGACCATTGTCAGCAGCAAACTACCCAGCCTCCGGGAAAACAGTGACCACAACACCACACAACCCTACCACAACAACCTCTGCAAGACATGCCAGATCATTGACATGGATGCTATCATCCCACATGAGAACACCATCCAGCAGGTACATGGTACATACTCTTGCAACTCGGCCAACGTTGCCTACTTGATACACTGCAGGAAAAGATGTCCTGAGGCATAATACACTGGGGAGAGCATGCAGATGCTTCGACAATGGATGAATGAACACCGCTTGACAATAACCAAGCAAGAGTGTTCTCTTCCTATTGGGGAAGACTTCAATGATCACAGGCATTCAGCCTCTGATCTTCAGGTAAGCATTCTCCAAGGCGGCCTTCACAACACATGACAGTGCAGAGTTGCTGAGCAGAGACTGATAGCCAAGTTTCATACACATGACGACGGCCTCAACCAGAAACTTGGGTTCATGTCACACTGTCTGTAACCCCTACGACTTGCCTAGGCTTGCAAAATCCCACTAACTGTCTTGTCTCGCAAATTTCTTTAACCTGTGCTTAATGCTCTCTCCATTCACATTGTCAATATTTTTAAGACTTGATTACCTATAAAGATTCACATTACAACTATTATTTTATAAGTTGAGTTTTTGTCTTCATACGCCCTGTTCGTGAACAGAACTCCCACTTACCTGACGAAGGGGCAGTTCTCCAAAAGCTAGTGGATTTTGCTACCAACTAAACCTGTTGGACTTTAACCTGGTATTCTGAGGCTTCTTAATGCACAGAACCCCAGAACAGTCAAACCCCATACCCCTGAGTTTTTAATGGTATTCACAACTGGGACCTCTGTACTGCACAGAGTGGGGAGATTCAGATGAGAAGCTGAATTGACAAAACAGTCGAGATCTAGAACAGTTTTCCCATCAATTCAGCACTTTTGGGAGATTTGTGGCCCTTGTTTTAGCTTCTAGCACCTGCAGTATTTTGCTTATTTTTATACAATAGGCATTTTGAGAGGTAAATAGCTCGGGACTGGAGTATAAGAATAAGGAAGTCTTGCTACAATATGTATTGATTTTGGTGAGACCACATCTGAAGTACTTTGTGCAGTCTTGGCTTTTACATCTAAAGAAGGATACAAATGTCTTGGAGTTGGGACAGCAAAGGTTGACTAGATTGCTTTCTGGGATGACTGGATTCATCTTTGATGAGAAGCTGAGTAAATTGCTTTATATTGCCTGGTGTTTAGAAGAATGAACATGTTTTCATTGAAACATACCAGATTTTGAAGAGCTTATCAGGATGGACATTGGAGGTTATTTTCCCTGGTTGGACAATCTTGTACACAGAGACACAGTCTCAGGATAAGGGGCTAACCATTTTGGGCTGACATGAGGAGAAATATTTTCACTCAAAATGTTGTGGATCGTTAGAATTCTCTCCCACAGAAGGTTGGAGGCCAATGGATATTCCATTATTGAGTAGATTTATGCTCCAGGCCTTGAGGTATGTTATAGTTTTGCTCCTG
The DNA here is from genome assembly GCA_024679065.1 of Sphyrna mokarran. Classification (NCBI taxonomy): domain Eukaryota; kingdom Metazoa; phylum Chordata; class Chondrichthyes; order Carcharhiniformes; family Carcharhinidae; genus Sphyrna; species Sphyrna mokarran. Next base: position 76,130,352 of record JAGIQG010000007.1, on the reverse strand, counting down.
CATTTTGTGTTAATATTTTGCTTGTTTGTGTCAAAAGTACCAAAACCCTCAGGACAAAACAAAGCAGTTATTTTTGCTCAAAGTAAAAATTAAATCAGAAGATACAAACCAATTTGTTCATTTGTTCAGGGTTGCAATCCAATCTTTATGGAAATAAAGCTAACAATTCATATTTTTCCATTGGGACAAGTGCTGTCGGAACTCACTGTCATGATTCAGAAGCCATCTTTCTGAAGCCTTTTATCCATTGAATGAAAAGCTAACCTTGTGATGTGGATTATTAATTGTTTGGAGACAAAGGATAGGGATAAAGGATTTTCTTCTGATTTGTGGGAGATAACATGTGGTGTTCCCCTTGGATCTGTACTGAAGTTTCCACTTTTTACTGTGTATGTGTTAGTGACCTGGATGCAACATAAAGTTGTACATCAAAGACTTCAGATTGTACCAGTTTAAGAAGCATAATAAGCTTTGTGAATGAGAGCAGTATATTGCATAAAGACAAAGACAAAGTGAGTGGGCAAACCTATGTCAGATAGCGAACAATGTCAGCAAAGGTGAGTTCATTCTTTCTGGATCTGAAAAAGACAAATAGGAACAGTTATTCAACAAAGAAGGACTAAGAGCTGTGGAGGAACAAATGATTATAACTGTTCGTATATAAAAACTACAAAAAATAAATGCACAGGTCTAAATATTAATTGAAAATGCTAATGGTATGTTGGTACCTGAATACAGTGGTTCAGCTGTACAAACTCTGGTGAATTCCATTCTTGAGTACTGCATTCAGTTCGAGTTAATGAAAAGATTTGGCCTTGGAAGGACTAAAGTGCAGATTACTCTGAATGAATACGAGGTTCACAGATTAGATTATGAAGGAAGGTTGCATAAAGCTGGCTTGATCGTAAGTTTAATTTGATAGGATAGATAGAAATAAATTATTTCCACTGGTGAGTGAATTCAGAACAAGAATGCATAATTTAAAAATTAGAGTAATGTCATTTAGAATCCTTCTATTGCAGAAGAAGGTCATTTGGCCCATTGAGCCCAGACTGACAACAATCCCACTCAAGCCCCAACCCCTGGTAGTCCTCCTAACACGAAGGGTCAATTTAACATAGCCAATCAACCTAACCCACACACCTTTGGACTATGGGAGGAAACCAGAACACCCAGTGGAAACGCATACAGACACAGGGAGCAGGTCCAAGTTCCACACAGTGACCAGAGGCCAGAATTGAACCCAAGTCCCTGGTTCTCAAGGCAGCAATGCTAACCATGGTACTACCGTGCTGCCATGAAATCAGAAAGCACTTTTTCACAAACTTACTTCCTCACATGGTTTAGGTACTAGGACAAGTCAAAAGACAGATTGACCATTTTTTGCTAGGTATAATATTCAAGGACATGGAACAAAAATGAGTGAAATGAATTGAGTTACAGATCTCCCCTGATCTAATTGAATAACAGGATTTGCTCAAATGGCTGGATAGCCTACCCTGCAATATAACATTTATCTATAAACTGAAGAGAAATGTTGCCTTGATAGCTCTCGTAAGGTCATTAAATTGCTTTATCCATAAGAATAATGGGAAGAATTTAATGATGGTGACTTAACTACCGATTAAAACCCATGTTGCCTCCATTGATCAACACCTGCTATGCACGTGAATGGCCAGCGGCATGCATCCCACAGGATTTAAGTCCCCAGAGATGGCAGCTCTCCACTGCCCATCAGTGCCCCCGAGGATTGTGGCAGATGCAGTGATACACCCTCCACAGCTTAAGATCAACAAGGGGCCCCAGGCCATAGGTGAGTGAGGGTGGGATAGGAATCAAATGAATTGAATTGATTTATTATTGTCACATCTTTCGGGATACAATGAAAAGTATTGTTCCTTGCACGCTATACAAACAAATCATATCATTCACAGAGCACATTCAGGCTTCTGTATCTTTTTCTCGACTGAAGAAGGTGGAAGAGAGTATATCCGGGTGTGTGGGGCCCTTGAATATGCTTTTCCAAGGCAGCAGGAGAGAATCAAGAGATGAGAGGCTGGTCTGCGTGATGGATTGGGCTACATTTATGATCTTTTATAGTTCCTTGCGGTCACACCATTTCACCAGATTCTCTGTCTTTTTCTTGTGCTCCATCTCATCAATTGCAAAAAAGAGGTTGTTTGCAGATATTGGAAGAAAGTTGCAAGAACCCTGCCCCTCACCACCCATCCACCAACACTCTCCACCCTCCCCCCCAAACTTCCACCTCACCCCATGCTTATTCCCACAGCCAAATCCTTCAATCAGGCAGAATGCCTTTGCGTCAGGGAATTCCCCCTGTCAGTGTTGCATTTTAGGCTTCCTGTGTGGTAGGGGGATTGAATTTCGGAGCCGCAACGTCATGTTGCAACGATACAAAACTCTAGTGCGGCTGCACTTGGAGTATTGTGTGCAGTTCTGGTCCCCACATTATAAGAAAGATGTGGAGGCATTGGAGAGGGTACAGAGGAGGTTTACCAGGATGTTGCCTGGTATGGAGGGCAGGTCTTATGAAGAGAGGCTGAGGGATTTGAGGTTGTTTTCGTTAGAAAGGAGGCGGCTAAGAGGAGACCTTATCGAAACATATAAGATGATTAGAGGTTTAGATAGGGTGGACAGTGATAGCCTTTTTCCTAGGATGGAGAAAGCTAGCACGAGGGGACACAGCTTTAAATTAAGGGGTGATAGTTATAGGACGGATATCAGAGGTAGGTTCTTTACCCAAAGGGTGGTTAGGGAGTGGAATGCCCTGCCTGCGGCAGTTGTAGATGCGCCAAGTTTGGTGGCGTTTAAGAGGTTAGTTGATAAGTTTATGGAAGAGAAGGGAATGGTTTAGTTTGGACGGTCATTGCTTTTTTTTCATAATTGGTCGGCGCAACATCGAAGGCCGAAGGGCCTGTTCTGCGCTGTAATGTTCTATGTTCTATGTGTGTGGCTTCCTTGCCCGCCTTTGGTTGAACACCCACTTAAGGGCCTTCATTATTTTCTAGAGATGAAGGCCATCCATGAGCCTATCCACTTTGGCTTGCTTCAGGTAACAATGTAAGGTTGGCAAGGAGCTTACTCTGCCCAACTGAATGCTCTTCCCCCTGAGCATTGCCACCTTGGCAGTGTCAACCTGACCCTCTAATACTATCCAAGGTACAAAATGTAATGCCTAGTGGGCACCTTGGCACTGCTGACTGGAAATTGGGCAGTGCGAAGGGAGCAGAACCTTTAGGAAAACCTGTAGGGGAGGGGGAGAGATCAATGGAGACGGTGGGGTGGAGGTCCCGCTACCAACTATGCACACGGGCTGGGTGATAGAGGGAGGGAGACCAGCAATGGAGTCTGGCTATTGTTATGAGGGCGGGGGGAGGAACAACCTGCCAGAAGGTGGATTGGGGGGAGGTGTCCATGACTGCAGAGGGGCTGGGCTGGTGGGTTGGGGGGAGGATCGGTGGGGTAGGGGAGAATTGAGGTAGGCTGGGGCAGAATGGGTGTGGCAATGTCGAGGCTGGACGGGAGATATTGGTGGGGGAGGTGGGGGGGCAGTGATGAGGTCATGGGAGTGATATGGTGACAGCAATGCAGGATTGCAGGGCTGACCAGCGATTGGGAGGCCGGCGATACAGGGCTACTTTGTATGTGCCTTAACTGGGTGATGACAGATCGGCGCATGCACAGTAGCCCACTCAGCACTATGTTGCCAGCCTCTCCAGTGAGAATAGGCCTGCCCACTGACCTTCAGTGTGCTTCATGCTGGTGCTCTCTGTGATACACAGAGTGTGGGAGATTCATTTTGAAACTTCTGCTGAAAAAAAAACAGTGGGATTTACTCCAGTTTTTACGCTAATTCAACACTTAGAATTTTTTTTGGGAGACTTGCCCCTGCGATGATCAGCCATAATCAAAATGAATGGTGTGGCAGGTTCAAAGGGTTCAATGGCCTATCCCTCTTCTATGCTCCTATAGTTAAATTAGGCCCAATCATAAAAATCCACTGGGCAACATTATTAGATAGATGGAGCAGATGAGAATCACTAGCCCAATGCATGCCAGAAACATCAGCTAAATACTTGGTTGTTGTCATGCATCCTGCATGGTACCATTGCTATCATTACTGAGTGAAGGGAGGGGATCACAATGAGGGTGCGGGTAACTACCCCTCCCCCAATTCCTTGTGGGGTCCTCTCCTTCTGATTCAATACAATTCTACAAATTTTCCCAAGTTTTAGAACTTCTTGAGCATTGTCCAGTGGCGTCTTTAAGGAATTCTCGGTGAGTTGTTCAAGATGCAGAAACACATCCTTTCACATCTTTTCTGCTAAATGTATTATCTCACACATTCATATTCAATTGTATCTGTCATCAGTTCACCCAGCCTGACAACCCTCTGGAATCTTTTACAGCTTGACTCACTGTTTGAAAAACAGCCTATTTTCCCGTCATCTGAAAATATCGATGTCATGCTTCAATATCCAAGTCGAAGTATATGTGTCAAGAGCAAAAGTGGAGCTAGCAATTATCCTTGGAGTCCACCACTTGCAAATCTGAGCACTGTCCATTCACCCAAACTCTTTGCTGATCCCCTCTTCCAAATGTTTCCTGAGCTGTGAGATTTCCTTTTAAACCACACCTGAATTTATCTAACAAAGGAAGAAGCATAAGGTAGAATCCGCAGATGATTAATCAATAATCCTCACCCTGCCACTCCATACTCAGGGTCTGCATTTCTGACCCAGATTTCTAAACCACACCACTGCATTTTATTAAATCTTCATTCACTGACAAACTGAGAAGTTTTGGGATATTTAAATAGCTTTTCCCTCTGTTAATGAATGAGTTATGATGAGATAAGTAAGTAAGTGGTAGGGTGGTAGGCAGGCAAGTTGGTCTGGTGGATGGAGTGCCAGTTGGATAGGGATGCAGGGTGATAGGTGGCAGACTGGTAGGTAGTCTGTTCTTTATTGCTACATTATGAAGCAGTCTTATTCAAGTTAGTAAGAGGCTTTTATTAACAGTACTGAACTATATATATATATTTACAGTAGAAGATAAAGCTATGGAGAGGTTCCCATATCAGGTCCTTACATGTTACTATCTTAGACTATCTTAGTCTAGTTCATGTATCTTCTTAAATCTCTGTATGGTTGGTACTGTACTCAGTCCCATTAGGTACCAGAACCTTCTACTGCAGCTCCCACCAGGTCTTTATCCCCTGGCTAGAGACTGACATTAGCTTCCTTACAGTTTGTTTCAAGTCTGACACCACTATAAATCTGGTGTATTTTAGTAATGCAACTATAACTTTAAACTACATCATTAACATTACAACACTAACACTGTACGTTAGCAACATTTATACTACCCTATCTTCTTCCTTCAAGTCTTTGAAATGAAAGATTCAGACATAATAGTGTGAACATGGAGCTCGTGCCACCTCCAGTTGTGTGTATTGTAAGGTGTTGCAGATACTTCAATCATTTAATGAAGAGGTTCTTAGTCTGGTATAGTTTAACAGTAGGTATTTATGAGCTACATGCAATGATATACATACATACAGTATCAGATCCAAGCCAGGAGTTGTCTCCATCTTGTCTATACACAAATTCTGGCATGGTTAGCACACTGCCTCACAGCGCCAGAGACCTAGATTTGATTCCTGGTTTGGGTAACTGTACGTACAGTCTCCCTCGTGTCAGTATGGGTTTCCTTCTACAGTCCAAAAGACTGGTTAGGTGCATTGACCATGCTAAATTCTCTCTCAGTGTATCCGAACAGTGCCAGACTGTGATGACTAGGGGAATTTCACAATAACTTCATTGCAGTGTTAATGTGACACTCAGAAATAAATTTAAACTTAAGTCTCTGTCCAATACAAGACAGCCCTGTAGACTTGGGTCATGTGTTCCTTTACATCATACTGTGGGTGGTACCATACCTATTTCCATATTAACCCTTTTTACACCCGACCTTTACACTGAAGTGTGCAACTTCTTCTGCAAGAAAGAGGGAAGTGTATCAATGTGTGTGATGCAATATGTTTGGGCTGATGTGGCTGTCCTGGTTGTAAAGCTGGTAATATGTGCAAGCTGCAAAATGTGGGGATGAGGCTTGCTTTGCTGCTAAAAGTCCGAGGATGAGATGAAATGAAAAATGTGAGTTATGAGTCATGATTGTTAATTATTGTTGGTATGTGAGTGAAGGGGAGATTGTGAATTAAACAATGAGTGAGGCTAATAGTTCAGTTAAAAGGATATCACTTTTAAAAATGAATTTATTCTCCTTGTTGTGAGGTTATTAAACTTCTTGTGTGAATGATCACTAAAGCTTCCAACCTGCCAGTGGACACAGAACATCTTTCCTCCTCTCTGCCTTCCCCACTTCTGCTTCAATTGCCCTTTGGAAAATCTGGAAGTCTGTTCTCTGCCATGTTGCACCACCTTCACTCCTCCCGTAAACCCAACATTTTTCTACACCAGCCTCCAGGATCTGCTGCAGTCAGAATGCACCTTCTGTTGAAGCAATGTAGGCTAGTTTTAGGTGATGCTAGTCTTGCACAATCTTGAATTGTTTGACATGCACCAAACAAACAGAATATGGAGCATTGTACTGCACCGTACTACATTTACATTAGCCAACAGCATCAAGTTGACATGCTGCCAGTATTACTCTGAACAGAAGAGGATAATAATTTACCTTCAATTCCCACATCTGTTTCGGGGGAATAGTGTAATTTGAAACCAGAGTTTTTGGTCAGGCCCGATAGTATAGATACTAATATATCTCATTTAGAAAATTTTGAATCTGAACCTATACATGGAGATTTATTGGATATCAAGTAAGGATTTTCCAATTTAACTAATTATAAATAACTCAGAGATTAATACACATCGAAAACAAATTGAACATATCAATAACTGGCCAAATAGATTTTAAAGGTGAATATTTGCTTTACTAAATTAAAGTTATGTAAGTGATTCATTGGTCTGAGACTTAAAAGTTTCATATTAATTAATCTAAAAGCATAGATGTATATTAATGGGTCAGCTGGAAAATACTTGTTAAAACAAATCTAATAGAGTCTGAGCACTGACTAAGCAACTTCTATTTCTCCGAAGCATTCTTTGGACTGACACTTGGGCTGAGTGTTAACTTGTTAATGTATTAGCAGTGAGAGAAACCCAGAAGTCTGAAAAGTTTGTCAACGATTTCTTAAAACTAGTCAATGAATTAATGTCAGATTTCCAAGTTTCCTTACCAACTATGTGAATGCATTTAGTTATTTCAGCAGAAATATTTAAAGTGAGTCTGTAAAGATGGCTGTTGATGAATTGTCTAGGTATTTTAACAGAAGGAAAAAAAACACATAAAAGATTGCTGGTGACACAGTGGCACAGTGATAAGCACTGCTGCCACACAGCACAAGCAATTCCCGGCTTTGGTCACTCTTTGAGTGGAATTTTCATATTCCATGTCTGTGTGGGTTTCCGCTGGGTGCTCCGGTTTCCTCCCACAGTCTGAAAGACATGCTGGTTAGGTGCATTTTTCCATGCTAAATTCTCCGTAAGTGTACCCGAGTAAGCTTACATTGCAGTGTAAGCTCACTTGTGACATTAATAAATAAACTTTAACAATGTGGTAAAGCTGCATCTCGCTTCAGGGTTAAGCTTTTTCCTAGGATGGACTCGAATAGCACGAGGGGTCACAGGCTTAGGGTGAGGGGGGTAAGGTATAATTTGGGTGCTAGAGGGAGTTCTTTCACACAGAGGGTGATGGGGGTTTGGAATGCGCTGCCAAGTAAAGTGGTGGAGGCAGGTACTCTGGAGTTATTTAAGAAATACTTAGATGGGCACATGAACAGAATGGGAATGGAGGGGTATAGAAAACTGATTTAAAATAGGGATCATGAGCCTTGGGAGTCCCTGGGAAGTGTGTAAATAGATGATGATATTGATGTACTTGTTTTTATCCTACAGGTGCTTTGGTCCACCTTGTTGTCTAACAAGGGGCATACACGCGATGGGTCGTGAGAGGGCTGCTCTTGGATTTTTTTGAGAGTATCCTAGTGCTTCACGTCGTTAGTGTACGCTTGACCTGGACCATTTGATGGGCAACACGACAGCTCAGTGACTATCGCTGTGCTGTGCAGATACATGGATTTGGGCCTGTGTCTGTGGGAGTTTGCGCATTATCCCCGTGCTTGCGTGGGTTTTCTCCGGGTGCTCCGGTTTCCTCCCACATCCCAAAGATGTGCTCTTAGGCTAATTGGCAAAACAAATTCTCCCTAAATTGTGTCAAATTTGGTTTTTAATCCATAGATCTATAAACATAGACAGGGATCACGGGCTCAGGTGGGAACATCGGGGTGGCGGCGCGGGCTCGTTGGGGCGAAGGACCTGTTTCCCGTGCTGTTTTGTTCTTTGTTCTTTGTTCAGGTCAGCTTTTCCAGAGCTGATACTGAGCTGGATCTTAATAATCCCGCTGGACATGTTTTCAGCTAGAGAGGGCAAGAAAAATGGTATGAGTGCTCGGCCTTGGTAAAGACCCATTAAGGCCAACTGGTCTCATCAGTTGCAAATTGCACATAATCCTTGGTCCCAATAAGCATGCAATCAAATATTTGTGAGCAGCGTTTGTGAACAACGGATTGTGAGATTTGGCCAATATTTCCTGATGTTCCCCAGAAGAAGCGAGAATATTGTTGTGGAGAGAATTGCTGGACCCAGCAACAGTGAAGTTCCAAGTCAGGATGGTGTATGTTATCATTCTAAAATGATATAAAAGCGCAATCACTCATAAGGGATTGTGTAAACACATTGTGGGTTCATTTATTTAAACTAGACAGAAGAAAACATTTATACTAAGATGGAAATCTTAATGTCATCAGTAGCAGAGCCATGATGGTGGGAGTACACTTAGCCATGAGTTGTACATCCCCAAAATTCCTCAATATTGGAAGCTTATCCACAGAATGAAGAGTGCAAGATGTTAAGATATAATGGGGATGTCTTCACTTTTAATGAAATTAAAGAAGCTTTATCCAACTGGAGGATGAAAACAGTCAACATATTTGATATCTCCAGAATTCTGGAAAAACACCATTGGACAGATATCTATATTGCCAGTTAAATGACACAAATATAATGAAACATTCTAAATTGCCAGCACCGAATTAAAAAAGCTTTGGCTTCATTGAATAGTGAGTGCTTATGGCACCAAAATTATAAAATTAATCAAATAGATCTATGTCTCCGCAAGAAGCCAGGTGTGACTTGACAAGCTTTCTGACCCGTTCAACTGAAAAAGGTGAGGTTTGTGTTCCCACCCAACTTTATTCTTGGTTGGTGTTGAATATGTGGTGAAGTCAGCTGCAGAAAGGCTAGGTCTGGTATCAGCCATGATAAATGGTCATGTGTAAGTACAGGAAAATCTCTAATATCTGGCATGTTCCAGGAATGGGAGGTGGCCATTAATCAAATATGCCCGTTAGCTAAGATATAAGGTGAGTACCACAGGTACTCACACAGGTGTTGAGGTTTCAGGAGAGCTGCAGGAATGTGCGAGTCTGATGTACAGTGCCAAGGGAACATGGTGCCATGGAACAGAGTGAGGCTGAGTCTGGAGTGAGAACAGGCCATTGAGAACAACCTGTGAATTTGACATCTCCAATCAAAGTTCTCATAGAGTCCCTACAGTGCATAAGGCCATTCAGCCCATCATACCCTGGCTCTATCAAGGTAACCCCACATATTTACCACGTTAATCCCCTGACAGTAGGATCAATTTAGCATGGCCAATCAATCTAATTCAATATCTTTGGACTGTGGGAGGAAACCAGAGCACTTGGAAGGAACCCACAGACACAGGCAGAATTTGCAAACTCCACACAGACAGTGACCTGAGACTGGAATTGAACCGGGATCTCTGGCGCTGTGAGGCAGCAGTACTAAACCATTGTATCACCATGCTGTGATGACTCCAGAACTTCAGTTTAGAGATAATTGCAGTTGGTAGAGTGCTGAATAACAGAATTTTTACTGTAAAATTAGATTTTACTGATAACATCACAACCTTGCCTGAAACTGGATGCACACATTAAATCTCTACAATTCTTTAACCAATAGGAATCTAGTCTTGGCCTCCTGATCAACTGGAACAGAACAAAAGGACACATAGCATTCCAATAACTTTCACAATAGATGGAGATCCAACACAGTGGAACAAGTTATACACATTGTTCACCTAGATAGTACATTTTTTTCCAACTGGGTATTGTTTTCCTGATTATTTCAAGCTCAATAGTTAAAATTCTGTCCACAAAATGCATATTGATCAGTATGTTGAATGTAGATTGGGTGACATGGTGGCACAGTGATTAGCATTGCGACTTCATAGCATTAGGCAACCAGGTTCAAGTCTTGGCTTGGGTCACTGCCTAAATGGAGTCTGTTTGTTTTCCCCGTGTTTATGTAGATTTCCTCTGAGTGCTTCGGTTTCCTCCCACAGTTTGAAAGACACGCTGATTAGGTGCACTGGCCATGTTAAATTCTCCCTCAGTGTACCGTATAGGTGCTGGAGTGTAGCAACTAGGGGATTTTCACAGTAACTTTATTGCAGTGTTAATATAAGTCTACTTGTGACAATAATCAATAAACTAAAAAAAAATAGACTTTGCAATCTTGCAAGGTGAATTGATGTGTCTCAGTTAGGACTTGGCAGAGATTTGCTAACTGTAGACTCTGCCATTAATATTGGCCGAGCTTCTGTGAATCAGACCTTTCCAAGTTTGTAGCTTGCGCTGGGTTCCACGTACTCTTCCTGCTAATCCTCTCCACTACCCCTAAAATCCCCCTAAAAGTTGAGGTCACATAGTCAGCTGATCAACTGTGAAAAACAAAAGTCTTGACTGTCCTCCTCAGTATAGCAAACGAAGGAAGAATATAAATGGATGATGTTCAGGAAAAAGTATAAGACCTTTTAAAAAAGCTGCACTTATTTTTCATACAAAGATATGCAAAACAAATGTTTTCATATAAATCCTAACAGTGCTTTCATTTATGATGGTGCTATTTCTAATAGTATAGGCACAATTTATATGGACTAAGTATCAATTTATATGGACTAAGACACTATAAAGTGTCTTTTTTTACTTCATCTGCCAGATATGCTTTGTTTCCATTAGTAAGATTTTTCCCATATTGGTTTCTGCACATCATTGTTGTCAAAGGTTTGAATCCTAGTGGAGGTCATGTTAACCTCACAGCAATATGTTGAAGACTTTTCACACTTGCTGTCTGGTGAGCCCCAGAGCTGGCTTTCCTGACAACCTGAATTGTGTACACTGAGGGAGAAGCTTTCCTCTGGTTCTTATCTGCCTCATCTAAAAGTTATATTGCTGAGATGATAAGGATATGCTGCCGTCATTTCAAGCAAATATTCTCATTGACATTAATTTTGTCATTCACTTGATTTTGTACTAACATCTATGAAGAGAATTATTATTTTAGTCCTTGTGCTTTTTCAAAATAAACACCTAAAGATATTTCCACATTCCTTTTTTTGTCTTATCTGACCTTCTGAAAGGCTTGATCCTTGACTTTGAAAACATCATTTTACCTCATGGCTATTTTTGACACCATAAATATAAGAACTATGAGGATAGAGTCAAGAAATATCTGTCAAAAGTATTAGTGGATAAATGTTCACTGTGTTCATACAATATTCCATTGTGCTTGATTTTAAATTATTTGTTGACCTCTTGCTTATTTTAAATGGATTGAAGATCTGCAAAACTAGTGGACAAAGAATTACCATGTGCATAAATAAAGTATTGAAGTTAATATTGGCAACAATAACATCAAAGCTTTGTTGAGCTGGGTGCTCTTGATTCCTTTGCCAACTAATAATTAAAATGTAGAATCTGAGGTCATTGTCTCTCAGAACAATCACAGCTCCAAGCAACTAACCCCAAAACATGCCCACAGAATCCAATCAAGTATCAGAATCATCTTAGTTGTGTAATATCTGATTGGTTCTGTCAGAAAAGCACAAATCACATCAGCAACATTCAACTCTCAGACACTTCCTTGCTACCCCATTATGTTTAACCTTCAAAATAAAATGTTTCAGGGAAATAAATCAGGAGTCCTCAAAAATAATAATTTAAAAAATAAACCTTGCCAACTACAGGCCTTGACAGTCATCGGAGCTAAGAGCCTAAGGATGGTTCCCACTGTGACAACTTGTCAGCAGTTGAGTTAGGTTTTGCATATTTTCATTTATTTAAGTGATTTTAAAGTTAGCCTTAGAACTTCTAAATTAGAGAAAGGGAGAAAAATTAGCCAGAATACCTGATTTTCAGAAATGGTTTCTGAGAGTGCAGAGTGGGGGTTTGAGGTCATGGTGGTGGGGAGAGGGTGGTTGACAGTGTGGGAAGAGTGAAAGACAAAGGGAAAGAGACAGAGAGAGACTGGTATATATGGTGCCTGTAATCTAAGCACAAAGGAAAAGAGATTATATGGAAGTGAAAATCCATAGGCTCACTGGTGTGTTCCAAGCTCACTACTGGTATCCACCAAAATATTCCAATCAAATAACCCACTATCAGCTTGAATATTCTTTTGGAGTCAAGATCAATTTGATGTGGTACACCTACGTCAGTGGTAAAATAGTATAACCTTTATTGTCCAATTTTCTTTTGCCGTAAGCAACTGTTATACTTCAGTTAGAAACTCCAAAGTGTTCTATGAAGCCCATCTGGATCATAAGTTTGAATTTAACTAACATAAGCATGATATGGTTCACTTTAGGTATAATTCAAGTGACCCACCAAGAAACTTTTATCAAACAAAGTTTATTTAAGAATATAGTTAAGATGTGTGGAAAGAAAATTTCCAATAACTTTTATCAATTACAAACAAAAACAAAAAACCAAAATAATGTATAATCTTTCACAAATATATCTAAAATGTTCCAACTGAACAAAAACTTCTCGTAGGCAGGTTTAACACAGCAAAGACTAATTCTCACGTGATACTGTAACTAAATCCACTGGATGAATGTTATGGTTCCCATGAGTCACACACATACAAGCTTGAAGTCAGAACAGCTTCCTAGGACACAAGGGAGAGATCCTGGTTGAGTCACCAGCAGCAGATTTCTACCCCAGGAAAGCAAGAAGCCCTGCTTTCAGCTAGCCAACAGAATTTCCAAAATCAGGGAGAGAAAGAAATACTTCTTTTAAGCTTGAAGTCCCTTCTAAACTCAAATTGCTACCAGCCAAAACAGAAAATTAAACCTTAAATTCACTAGGAAAGAAAAAAAAACTGTCCCAAACACATGACCTTTCTCCTAAAATGCAGGGTCGTAAAACATCCTACAGTAGCAATAAACAAACCCCATTTAAATCACTGAAGGAGGAATAAAAGGATTTCCGTAGCCGGCCTGACAACAATGAGATAAGCTGAGGCTACGAGAGCTATGGAAAACATGATTTAAAAACAAGTATCTCTTAAAGGGACACTAACATCACACAATGCTACAAGCAACAAATGTTCAGTATAAATTATGCAGAAGTGGTTAACAGTTCAAAAAACCAAATAATATTATATTAGAAGTAAGAAAAATATACCATGGCAGGTGGTTTTCTTCTTTTCTTGGGATTAATGGGTGGAATTCTCCTTTTTCATCTGCAGTGGGTTTGGTGTTGGATGGGGAGAACCAAACAGGAGCTGAAAAGTCAGAACCCCTCCCTCCAATGTAAAAATAATTGCAATTCTCCCATAGCAGGGCAAGGTCAGTTTTCCTGCTGCCTGGTGGTGTGAAGACAAGTTGCATTCATTTGCATGTCATAAATGCTCATTAAAACAGTCACTTGTCTGAATCTTCCATGCCTTCCAATCTTAGAATTATAGAATCCCTACAATACAGAGGAGGCCACTCAGCCCATCGAGTACATATCAAAAACAATCCCACCCAGGCTCTATCCCTGTAAACCCACATATATATTCCACTAATCTCTCCAAGCTATGTATCCTGAGACACTAAGGGCAATTTAGCATGGCCAATCAACCTAACCTGCATGCCTTTGGACTGGGGGAGAAAACCAGTGCACCTGGAAGAAACCCACGCAGACCATGGGGAGAATGTGCGAACTCCACATAGACAGTGACCCAAGCTGGGAATCAAATCCAGGTCCCTACAGCTGTGAGGCAGCAGTGCTAACCAGTGTGCCACCGAGCCACCCGATACTCACTTCTCAGAGCCACTGTGCCATCGTGCCTCGTGCCAGTGGGAAGTCACATTTTCTTCTAGTGCATTTGAAAATAGTGGCGTGAATAATGTGAATCCCAGTTCAATCGAGACTTTGATGTGAATTCAATAAACAACATAGCCTACCTGAAACTCCAATGAGTTTTAAGAAATGCACTTTCTTGACAGTGATGACATACACGGAGACCAAAAGTGACATCAACATTTTGTTAAAATTTCCTAACTCTACCATGACATTTTGTTTCATCCCTGACACCTGCAGCAGAGCTCACTGTTACATCCTGATTCCTGTGATAACCTTGGCAGACATCCTCTGTTGTCAAAGGCCAAATGGCACTATCCTGATAAGGGCAGAAAGCCCTTGGTGGCCTGCGCTGCTATGGTGGGTGAAGGCACAAGCAGAGGAGTCTTTGAGCAGTTGCACATCCTTGAAGTACCCTGACTGGAAGCCCCAGGGTATACAGCAGATGCTCATCCTCCCTGTGCTGCCAGGGGGCCCCGGCCTGGTTCCTATTGGTGATGGCGCACCTGGAGGCCCCCATTTCACTGACATTCTGATAGTGCCCATCAGGGTTGGCGTGGAATATAGAGCTGAGAGCAAATCTAGCTGGATCTGCGTGAATCAAGGTCTCCATGACCATCGCCAATCTTCCTATGGTGGCCTCGAGGTGCTCCCATGTCAGAGCCACAATAGCAGTATGAGATCCAGGCACAGAAGAATGTCTTCTATCCCAAGGATGGTTCCAGGAAGCACCCAAATATCATCATTATCTGGGAGGCCACCACCCAGGAGGTTAGCATGGCTGACAGTGAATAAAGTCAATGAATGATCTCATCTGCTCCATCAGCTCCTCTCTCAGCTCCCTCAGAGGCAGTGGAGAAGAAGCTGGATGAAATGAGCCCTCCAGAAGAGTCAGAGGGTGGAGTGTGAACAAGATGGTAAATGGGATGATGGTGATGTGAAACTGTCCATGAGAGAATGAGTGTTAATATTTGTCCACCACATCATATACACAAATAGATAATTTCTTTATGGATCTCACATCATTAATGGATGTGTGAGATCTATAAAGAGAGTACTATCTGTGTACATGGTGCTATGGTGAAAGTTTGACATTGGAGGAAGCTGAGAGAGGACTTACCCTGCTGGAGTGATTGAGATCATTCATCTCTTCATTTGCTGTCAGCCATACTAACCTCCTGGATGGTAGCCTCCCAGGTGATGGTAATGTTTGGTACTTCCTGGAGTCATCACTGGGGCAGAGGACATGTCTCTGTGCCCGACTCTGTGCCCTGAACGTGTTGAGGGCCTGATGGCTGAAGTTTGAGGAAGGTGGCCTTTTGCTTGTGGCTGGACACCATGTTAATCAGTCTCCTGGCAATAGCTGGACTGGAGACAATGATATGAGTGTATTGCACTGGGAACTTGGAACCCTCCAGCGATTAGCAGGCAGATGAATCAGCTCCTGACCCATCAGGTTATAATAACTCAAGGTAACTCATTGTGGCAAGTAATAAACTAAAATATTTATTGACTGAGAAGAACTATGTGCAATGAGAGGGTTAAATAGCATAACTATACAGGTCTATTCCCAACAATACCCTGACTCCAACTGAGGCCCTTCAGCCCCAAGGATGCACACCCTTGCTTCTGATTGGCCCAGATTCATGCATTTGTGCTCTATTGACTCAAGGTCAGTCATATGGCCCATGAAGGATTGCTCCTTAAAGGGACCACACCACCACATTCTTTTCCTTTAAGTTCTTGGACTAGCTATGGTAAAGAAATAAAAACAGCTACACATTGGCAGGTAAATAATAATATTACGGAAGGGACACCGGCGGAGAACAGTTCATAATGTCAGCCAGTCCAGAGACTTCTGGATGTTTGTGGAACTTTGTCAAGAGTTCTTCAGCAGTTGACAACACAGGATCCACTAATGGGACTTACGTGCTAACTACTCAGGACTAGGCCATCACCAGCCCTCTCTCTGCCTCAGCTGCCAAAGTCTAAGGTAACCTTGATCCCACTGCAGGTGTCGTAGAGTGCTTTAGTTCAGAGGCTGGTATGTACAAACTGGATATCTCCTGGAGCCGGCTCTACTCTCTCGTGCAAGTAGTTGACATGCTTCTTTATTCAATGACGCCTTGTCTCCACCACAAACGGGACCTGCCCCATCTTCTCCATAACTCTTCCTGGCACGCAGGCAGGTCCGCCACCCAAATTCCTTCTCAAAATGAGGCTATCAATATTAAATGATCTGTTCCCCTTCTGAGAGTCATGTTATTCTTTCTGGTAGGCTTGCCTAGCCTCCTATCTCCCCAACAAACCTAGGAACACTACATTCAAGTAGGAACATAGGCACCAACTCACCTGCAGGCAAGATCCCAGTGGTGGTGTGAAGTATAGTTTGGTAGGACAACAAAGTACTGGCCGATTACAATGGCAACAGCCTTTGAGCCTGCTTCTTCATGGAAGCCTTGAATATCTGCATGGCTCATTCCACCAGCCAATTTGAGGCAGGATGGTAAGGGGCTCTCCTGACATGACGAATTCCATTAGAACAGCATTCAATGTTTGCGAAAGTCTGGACTGAGTCAGCAGTGAATGCCATTCCATTGTCTGACACCAACACTTCGGGAAGACTGTGGATCATGAAGACTTGCCTCAGTTCATCAGTAGTTGTGGCTGTGGTGGATCTCATGAGCTGAACTTATAACCACTTGAAATGGGCATCTATTAGAGTTAGGAACATGTGCTCTCAAAAAGGTGCAGCAAAATCTACTTGAACTCATGACCATGCCTGGGTAAAGCCCATAGCGCCTGGCTAAAGCTGGTTCTGGTCAAAGTTTATGTTATAATGTGCCCTCGCAAATAGTTCACTGGTCACTTCCTTTACACACTTCTGCGTAGTGAACTGGGAGATGCTTTGGGGCTTTTGGGTGCAGCCTTGAAATGAGCTGTTGGAGTAAAAGTTAAGTCCACCTGTTATCTTCAGGGTCACAGGCAATTGGTGACTTCCCAACCCATGTGATGCCATCTCCTGCATCATCTGGGACATGTGGTCAATTATCCCCCAGACAAGTTGTCTGTGGCACTGGATCTCTGACACCAGGAGACAGGATGCCCATCCACTGTACACTCAGGATGGTTGTGTCCCTTCCAAGCCAGCTCCATGTGTGGGACAGTGGTCCTGCCACCCCCTCTTCTGTACTCCTGGCTAACGCAGGCTCATGATTCTATCCAGTGTATCAAAATTGAACTCCAACCTGCGAATGGGAGCCTGACTTCAATTGCTGCACAGATTTCCCAGCATTCAAGCAGCACAACAGTAAATGAAAGGTGTCTGCTAAAATAACTGATCAACAAAATAGTTGATTTACTCAGACCCCACCTCTGCCTACATTCCATTAACCAGGTTTCATCTCCAGGGCTCCCTCGCTGTGACCTCCTGCTGCTGAGCCATCCTGACCTAATGACTGAGTTGTCTATTTGGCCTGTTGCTGGATGCAAAATGGAACTTCAAGTTTATTTATTTTTATTAGTGTCACAGGTAGACTTACATTAACACTGCAACAACGTCACTGAGAAAATCCCCTTGTCGCCTGTTTGGGTAGACTGAGAGAGAATTTAGCATGGCCAATGTACCTAACCAGCTTGTCTTTCAGTTATATCAAGTGTTAAAAATGTGCAGCCATTTGGTTTAGCAGGGCCTCTGTATTCGTGGTATTATTGGGTTCTTCAGTAAGTGGGAAACTTACTGTCTCCTCCATCTGCTGTATTCTCACTGCTTCCTTGTAAATATGATGTGGAAATGCCAGCATTAGACTAGGGTAAACACAGTAAGAAATCTCACAACACCAGGTTAAAGTCCAACAGGTTTATTTGGTAGCAAAAGCCACTAATTTTCGAAATCCCACTCACCTGATGAAGAAGCAGTGCTTTGAAAGCTAGTGGCTTTTGCTATCAAATAAATCTGTTGGACTTTAACCTGCTGTTGTGAAATTTCTTCCCTGTAAATACTACAGCCCATGCTTCCATAGAGATTTAATTTACCCTCCCCCCCCGCTGCTCCCTCTGTCCCAACTCCCCTTCTATCATAGACCGTTTCTTCTGTTGTCAGTACACCATGTTCAGTGGCATGATAGCACAGAGGTTAGCACTGCTGCTTCATGGTGCCAGGGTTCCTGGTTTGACTCCTGGCTTGGTTCATTGTCTGTGTGGAGTCTGAACCTTCTCCCTGTGCCTGTGTGGGTGTCTTCTGGATGCTTCAGTTTCCTCCCACAATCCAAAGATGTGCTAGTTAGGTGTATTGGCTATGCTAAATTCTCCCTCCGTATGTCCAAGCATGTGACTAAGGAATTTTCACTATAACTTAATTGTAGTATTAATTAATAAGGAAATACTTTATGCAATCTTAAATAAAAGGGTTAGTAAAAGATCGAAGAAATCCATGTCTTTCCTGTAGCATTTTCCCGGCCTTGGGCTAATTATTTGATCATCTGGAAAAGCAATATTCAACCACAAATTTAGGGCCTTATTTGTCCACTTCCTCATAGAATGCACCTAAACAGCACGCTTAAATATTATTTCAGAACCCCAGACTGTTCAGGAGTACTGAAGAGATCAGCTAAGATTTGTCAAAAAGCAGAGGGGCTTTTCACACATCAGATCAATTAAGATTCAGAGGGTTTTTTTTAACTTCCAGAAGAATTCCAGAATTATCAATAAAATCTAAAATAATTTTGCAGCTGAAGCAGACGTTACGAACTGAGCTTTCCTGTGCATTTCTGAATACTGATTTCATGACAAATGCAGTCTCATGCTTGCTAGGTTCTACATGCGGCCAGTCCAATTAGAGGGCTGGCACCTTGGAAGCTTCAGCAATCCCATAGGGAGTTGGGGGCATTGCTGAAATAGGCAGGAGATCAAAAGTCACTTCTACATGGAGAAATCTTTGGAGAGCTAATTTCAAATAAAAATATCAAATGGCAGCTTCCATGAAGCTCGTGGCCTCCCCTCACTGCTCCACAGCAGGCAAAAGCCAACAACTCTGCTGAATAGCCCATAAATGGGGCATAACTTCTTCAATTGCTTCAAAGGGAAGGGCACCAAAGCTGGCATGGAGCCTGTTGCTGGATAGGCCTGCAACACGGACCTGTCTCAACACGGCTTACCTGCAATTTACTGACATTCGCCAGCCATCCTTTCCTGCTACACGAGGACTGGAAAAATTCAGCCCTATGTTAAGGTGACATACACCTCAAGGGAACCAAATATTTTAGAGGCCCTAACATTGACTTTTTATCTCAGGACTTTGCAAGTGGATGAGACTCTTTGTTTATTCACACCCTGCTCCTCACATGAAGACCAGTTTGGTCAAAGACAGGAATGATTTCTCAGTGACTGGGATGCATTACTCCTCATTGATCTGCTGTCAAAGTCATCACCTTTTATAATTTTTTTATCCATTGCACAGTTCCATTTAACCAAAGCTTCATGGTTCCATTAGCAGAGATTTCTCTTCCCACACAGCACTTCAAACATTCCCCAAATTTATTCTTGACTTCTCTCTCTCCCTCACTTACAAATGACGTCCATATTCAGATTCCATGAACAAGCTGTTTTACTCCATCTCTTTTGCCTCTATGGTCACCTCATTCTACATCAAACATTAGAACAGTTGAATCTATCATTTTCAGGCCTCACTACAAACTCATTTCCCTTGCAAATGATTCCATCTCATGCTCCATCCACCAGCTTAAGCTGAGACATCAGGAATTTTTTTTTTGCTGACTGCAAACAAACTACTGTGTCTCAACTGTTCAATTATTGAGAGCCTGGACAACAAGTATTAGTTCAACTTTCTTAAGATTTCAAACAATTTTCCTTCATTTGGGGGGTCAGTGATAAGGTGGATCAGTGGTAAGTGGGATAATCCATTTTATAAGTATTGCTAAGATGTTGAGGAGAAAGCAGTGATAAAATTTCTTTGCAAGAGGATTATTGATGCAGAAAATATTTGCTTGAGGCAGAGATCATTACACTTTTAAAGAGAGATGAGTTAAATATTTAAAGCAAAGTGAGCTGCAATGCTATTGAGAGAATGCAAGGAAGTGAGGTGAGTTTTTGGATTATTTTCCAAAAAAGTTAGCACAGAGATGAGGGGAGGGATGAGGGTGGTGGGGGGAGGCCTTCTTCTGTGTTGTAAGCTCTGATATGAAGGATTTATTGCCAACAGGTACTCATCATCTGCAATAGGCAAAGTTAACCTATAGATGAACACAAACATTCCCTGCAAACTGAGCCTGTGGTATTCCTTAAAAAAAAATCAATAAGTTAATGCCTGAATAGCATTTTCATGAAACAACTTTTAATGAATAACAGTGTTTGCAGAAATCTCAGCCATGAAATCCCCCAACCCGCTCCCCATAAAAATATCTTGGTAATTCCCAATAAAGTTATGGTATGAACACCAATCAGTTTACAGACCAAATCAAATTGGTTGGTGGCAATGCTGGGCCCACTACTGCTAATTGTGACAGGAAGTACAGACCTAGTTTGCAGCTTCTCAGTGCAGCTATTACTGGAGAGAAGTGACAAAGAGCAGCACCAGAGAGACCCACACTCTATATGTATAACACAAACTGTTGAATTCAGATAAGTTTTTAAGGCCTTAAGATTGTCGTTAGTATGTGAGATGGTGAGAAGGAGAATGGAGAATAGTGGTAGAGTGCATAGATCAGTGAGTGGGTAGTCAATGTTGCGGGAGACGTGAGGATTTAATTTTACCTCAGTAGCTTACTGTCAACAAGGGCAGCTATCAATGATGATTTTCAATACCGCCTTCAATGTGCCAATGCAGCTTTCAGTGTCCTGAATGTTGAAGACCAGGATCTAAGACCTAGCACCGAGCTCATGGTCTACAGAGCAATAGGTACACTCTCTCTTCTTTAAGGCTCAAAGAAGTTGACTATTTACAAGAAACACAACAAAAACTTGGAGAAATACCACCAGTGCTACCTCTGCAAGATTAAAATCCATTGGCAGGATAAGCACAACAACATCAGTGTTCTCACTCAGGCTGACATCCCTAGCATCAAAGTATTGACCATGATCAAAAAGCTCCAAAGTCCGCATCGTCCCCTCAAAGAGTGGTTGGGGTTTGGAATAGACTGCCTGCTGTGATAGTGGAGTCGGACACTTTAGGAGCTTTCAAGTGGTTATTGGATAGGCACATGGAGCACACTAGAATTATAGGGAGTGGGATATCTTGATCTTGGGATTGGACATAGCTTGGCACAACATTGAGGACCAAAGGCTCTGTACTGTGCTGTGATGTTCTATGGTCTATGTTCTAAGACTCTTGAAACAAATATTCCATTTGGAACTTTGGCAGGGCAAGCAAGTCCCAAGAAGATAGAGGAAATGACACCCTCAAAGCTTCCTTGAAAAAGTTCAACATCCCCACCAGCACCTCTGATTGCCAAGAGCAAGCGGAGACCAAGCATCAACAATGAAAGAATTACACGGCAAACTGGACACCCAACCATCCTGCTCTTCCAACCACTAATGACAGAGACAGTGGGAAAAATTTTATGCTCACTCAAAGGTGGGTTCTGAGGTAGCGGAATGGGTAGGAATCTCCCCAGAAACGTCCCAGCCAACCCAGATGCAATGGAACACTGCACCAGATGTGGCCTTGGGCAGGAGTCTTAACTATTCAGCTATGAAGGCCCTTAAGTAGCCACTTAAAAGCCTTATCCAATATTTAGCGCGACAACATTAGATAGAGTGGGAAAATGACATTGAAACATTTCTCCATCTCAGGCAGGAAGAGGAGGAATCACTTCACTCTGAAGGCTTCCCCAACCCCTCCCCACAGAGTCAGGTCACTCTACTCCCTGGGATGTTGGAGCTCCAAGAGTCAGTTCCCCCTGGATAACCCCCCATGCTGCAATTAGCCCTCCCCCCAATCCCGACTTCCCCATGTGTCTCCTACTCTCCAATCCCTAGAATCCCTGGGACTTACCTTTTAAAGGGTCCTTTGGCATAAGGGTGAATTTACTACCCCACCCACCATGGGAATTGAAGGAGGTGACGAGCAGTTCATGGGAAGGTAGATTGACCTTGGGTGGTGTTTTCTGGTTTTGGGTTGAGCGAGGCTGGAAAATCCCAGCCATTGTCCTGGGCAAAGCGAAGCAATACTGCCTCTGGCCACTGCAGTGCTCTGCTTGGTCACATTGAAGAGCTGTTAGCCAATCTGATTGGCAGACAGCTCTCACAGGCGGGATCTCCCTTCAAGAGTGGACAGTAGTCCCGCCCACTGCCAATCAACACTAGTAAGAGTTAAATGGAGTTGGAGTTAGTGGCTACATGTTACATGTTGACCCTCATGGCAATGAGCACCAATTGCTCGCCATTCTTAAAATTCTATCCTGTAGTTTGCACATTGAGTTCTTCAGTCACCTGAAAACTGAGCTTTATTATGGGAACAAGTCATCCTCAACACTCAGAGACTGCCTCAGAGAGAAGAGGTTGTTAGTTCAGAAAAAGGCGGGCATGAGCAGTCATAGAGAGTAGACAGTCAAATCGGATTATGTGAGTGAAATGGGTAGTTACGTCAGAGAGGTGGGCTGAGGGTTGGTATAGGATGGGTGGCATTGCATGAAGGCAAAAGACTGCAGATGATTAAAACTGAACATAAAATGGAGAATGCTGGAAGTGCCTGGCAGGTCCAGCAGCACTTATGAACCTGAAATATTCACTTTTCCATGCCTGAGTAAAACACATGATCAAATGCCCCCTTTAGTCCTGGTGACCCTCTTGAAAGTCTCAAAGAAAGTGGGCTAGCATACCACCTATTCTTTTTAGGAGAAATTCTCCAGGAATTTGCTGTACAAATGTTGGTTGAATATTGGTGAAGTCTTGGCAAAGTGTCCCAGAATGTCTCCTGATGATCATAAAAATTTATCATAGGTACGACACCAGCAACAAGTGAACATGAAATGGTGAGTATCCCTTTAACTCCTGCTTGAAAGATACATCAAGACCATGTTTACTGCTAAAAAGCAGGTTCACTGTTAGGAGAGGGTGTTAGCCATCTAAATGGGCAACATTTAATGCTTACTAAAGTGTTGACTAAGTGGGTGGCATGGTAGCACTGCTGCTTCACAGCTCTAGGGTCCTGGTTTCGATTCCTGGCTTAGATCACCGTCTATGTGGAGTTTGCACATTCTCCTCGTGTCTGCATGAGTTTCCTCTGGGTACTCTGGTTTCCTCCCATAGTCCAAAAATGCGTGGGTTAGGTTGATTGGCCATGCGAAGAAATTACCCCTTAGTGTCCAGGGAAGCGTGGATTAGTGGGTATAATACGTGGGGATAGGGCCTGGGTGGAATAGTGGTCAGCGCAGACTCGATGGGCCGAAAGGCCTCTTTCTGCTCTGTACAGTTCTATGATACTATGAAGATTTTTTAATGAGTCCTAGAAAGCAATTTAAGTGGTAATCATTCTCTTAACGAGGCAACTACTCATCCTCCGGGCATCTTGACTATATGAAGATTTCAGCTCAAGGTCCCACAGTCCCACATCAGAGCTTTATTAACCCCTGAAAGTGCTTCAGAAAATTTCCCCTGATACTTAACTTTTTGAAATCTTATTTAAATCTCTGTAATGAATCTTGACTTGTTGCAATGCTGTAGGTTGAAATCTCTTCTCCAGTCTACATGCAGCCGTTAGGTAGCTGTGCATCTCAAAGTTTTGTCTCAAGATTTAAATGGTTATTTGATAACTTTTTACTGAAGGAACAGCCACAAGCTCAGTCTAACACTAGGTTGACCTTCAAGCAGAATGAACTTAGGTGTTTTGCTCACTGCCATATAACATATAGTTGCCCCAAATAAGTGAAATAATCTTTGCCAGCAGCTAACGATTAAATGACAAGAATGTTATCTTATAGAAGCAAAATAATTCTAATGGAGAACATAAAGCATAATGTTACACTGAACTCAGACCCCAAGGTGAGTTTGTAGACCAAGGGCTGAATTTATATTCTTTACTGTTCTTTTATGGAAATATTGTGTGAAGGGATGCAGGCTGTCTTTTCCCACTTGCCACTTTACATCTTCTTCTAGCACAGTGCTGGGCCACAGATCTTTCTCTGGTCTCCCCAGTGCAGTTGTATGATTATTTGACTATTATGCACAGCATCAAAACATTTCTGTGATTCTTTGATTAACAAGATAAATTTTTCTGTGTGTTTTCTAACGAGCTAAGCAGTAACAGGATTCACCCAGCTGAGGTGAATACACTTCAGTGTCACTTAACAAAAAGGCTGGAAATCATAAGATTCTGGTTAAGAACAATTGCTGGCTCTATTAAATATTCATTAATAAAGAGACACAGGGTGGAATTTTCTCCTTTTTTGACTGTGTGTAACTTCTGCAGGAATTCACTATGTGGAGATGCCGGCGTTGGACTGGGATAAACACAGTAAGAAGTCGGACAACACAAGGTTTAAGTCCAACCGATTTATTTGATAGTAAATTCACAAGCTTTTGGGTTTTCTCCATTCACCTGATGAAGCTAGAAACCCCGAAAGCTTGTGAGTTTACTATCAAATAAATCGATTGAACTTAAACCTGATGTTGTCAGACTTCTTACGGAATTCACTACCTCAGAGTGCAGTAGATACTGTGATATTGAGTAAATTTAAGGAGGAGACAGATGTATACTTGGTAATAGGTTGAATATTATGATATTGAATGGTGGAGCAGGCTCAAGGGACTGAATTGGTTATTCCTGCTCTTAGTTCATATACTCTTATGATCCATGAACTTCTTCAGATTGGGGCTGGAACTGGCAACATGTCTAACATCTTCCAGTTTGCTATGCTCTGCTGCATAAGGAAAGTGATCACAAGGCCTCAGAGAATGAGATGTACAAGGTGCAAAACACTGGAACTGTGCTCTAGGGAACCCAGATTCAAATGACAGTTTTAGCCTTTACTAGCAGTACCACCCTCTATCTCAAGTAGCTGCCTCACACCTCAATATAGTTATACACAAGTGCATAGTGGGCTCTGTGCTCAGGACAAAGTTCCAGCCTACAAGTTCCAATTGTCCTGAAGTGTGAGCCCAAGTCCATGTGGCCATCTTTTAGACAATCAGGTTGTTTTCTATGAGATGCAGTTTGCCCTCGGCCATTCTTTCATTCTCCCGCATAGGCATCAACCTATTAAAGCACTATAGGAGTCACCTTCACAGGACAGAGCAGGCTGGAAAAGCCAAGAAGAGTCATGGCTGCAGTTGCAGCAAAACCCGAGACAGCTTGAGTGTCTGATAGAATCAAAACAATTCTTGCCATTGTAGTTGCCCCAAACTCTTTCTCAGCAATATTAATCTCCAAAGATGCCAGGCCAAGGGGAGCATGTGAATGCGAGAATTATTGAATGTGAGTGAGTGTGAGCATGAATAATTATGAGAATGAGTTGGTGTGAGAGTGAGTGTGAGATTGAATGTGAGCTAGTTAGTAAGTTTGAGTGAGTAAATGAGTTTGAGTTTGCGTTATTGAGTGTGAGTGAATTTGAAAATAAATTAGTTACTTCACTAAGGAAATATATGTGTCATTTCAGCCAGCATTTGTGCGGTAAAGGGGGAAGTTCCAAAATTTTGACTTAGCAACTCTAAAGGAATAGCGATACATTTTCAAGTCAGGGTGGTGTGTAGCTTGGAAGAGAACTTGCAGGTGTGATGTTGCCATGCCTTTATCTTTCCAGGTGGTAAAGGTCATGAATTTGGAAGGTTGCTGTTAAAGAAGATTTGGTGAACTTCTGCACTGCATTTTAGAGATGGTACACACACTGCTACCACTGTGTGTCAGAGGGAATGTTAAAGGTGGTGGATGGGGTGCCAATCAAGCAAATTGTTTTGCCCTGAAAAATATAAAGTACTGTGAGTGAGTGTGTGTAGGCATGCTGGAAGAAATTTCTTAACAAGGAGGATTATTGAAGCATAGAACTCTTTACCACAGAGACCATTGCAACTGTTAAGGGAAAACTGTATAACTATTTGAAGTAGAGGAAAACTAAAGGGAATAGAATATGAATATTGTCAATGGGCTTCATTCCAGATTGCTGAGGAGCAAAGACCCAATGTGTCAATTGTCCCCATTCCGTACTGTAAAATTCTGTAGTTCTAAGCCAATCATGCAATCCTTTTCAGTTAGTATTGTAACCACTCACACTATCCATTGTTCCTTACCAGCACCATCTCCCAAGTGATAAAATTCTGTGGCTGGTTCAGGCAACACTCGGGAAATGTTTTGATTCTTAAAGACAACCAAACAAAGTTAAGATGACCAGTGATCACATGCTCTTTGAAAATTGCAAGAGAATATACAGCACCGTCTCTCGATCCCCTGTTTTTATGCAATGGAGACTGGAAAAAACACTAAAAATAAAAGCTGTCTTATTAGATCCTGAAGAATGCCCAACAGCATTGGGGATGTTGGCCAAGAAGAAGATATTGATATTGGAATGCCTATCCTGCCATTGAATTTGGAGGATTTTGCAGACGGATCTCTGGTGATATTTCTCTAGGGATTTGAGGTGTCTGCTATACATTGTCCGTGTTTCTGATGATACAAGAGGGTAGTAGCACAGCAATTTTGTAGACCATGAGCTTGATGTCCTGTTTGACATCTTTATCATGAAACACTCTTTTCCTCAGATGGCCAAGTGCTGTGCTGGCACACTGAAGATAATGTTGACTTTCATGTTAAAGACTGCATTCATGGAGAGGAGGTTCCCAAGATATGAGGAATGATCCACATTGTGCAATGGTTCTTTATAGATTTAGATAGTTGGGCAGCAGCGGTATGTAATGGAAGCAGGCTGATAGAGGACAATTGTCTTACAGATTTAGCCCAAGGCCCATTTTTTTTCACATGTCTCTCTGAATACATTGACATGAATTTGGAGCTTGACCTAAGACTATGTGCATATGCAAGCAGCCCAGCCTAGTAGAGTTGTATGACAGAGGTTGAGGTGATCTTTGTTCTGGACTGGAGGCATTATTGGTTGAGTAGTTTCCCACTCATACTGTAGAGTAACTCTATTCGGACAGAGTGCCTCATTGAAATGGGGGGAGTGTTGTGGTGAGGAAGATGGAAAAGAATATTGGTACAGTAACAGAGTCCTGCTTGACACCAGTTTGCACTTGTATTTTGTTTTTGATAGTTCATTGGGAAGGATTGCAATTTGCATGCCATTGTGCAGCAGGTAGAGGATAATGATGAATTTCTGCAAACAACAAAGAATAAAGAACAGTACAGCACAGGAAACAGGCCCTTCAGCCCTCCAAGCCTGTGTCGCTCATTGGTCCAACTAGACTATTCGTTTGTATCCCTTCATTCCCAGTCTGCTCATGTGACTATCCAGCTAATTCTTAAATGATGCCAGCATGTCTGCCTCCACCACCCTATTTGGCAGTGCATTCCAGGCCCCCACCACCCTCTGTGTAAAAAAAAATCCCTCTGATATCTTGTTATACCTTGCCTCTCTCACTTTGAGCCTGTGACCCCTTGTGATCGTCACTTCCGACCTGGGAAAAAGCTTCCCACTGTTCACCCTATCTATACTCTTCATAATTTTATACACCTCTATTAGATCTCGCCTCATTCTCCATCTTTCTAGGGAGAACAACCCCAGTTTACCCAATCTCTCCTCATAGCTAAGACCTTCCATACCAGGCAACATCTCTCTCCAAGACCTCTGCACTCTCTCCAAGACCTTCACATCCTTCCGGTAGTGCGGTGACCAGAACTGGATGCAGTACTCGAAATGTGGCCTAACCAATGTTTTATATAGCTGCAACATCAGACTCCAGTTTTTACACTCTATACCCTGTCCTATAAAGGCAAGCATGCTGTATGCCTTCTTCACCACTCTCTCCAACTGTGCTGCCACCTTCAAGGATTTGTGGACTTGCGCACTAAGTTCCTCTGTGTTTCTATACTCTTGATGGTTCTGCCGTTTATTGTATAACTCCCCTCTACATTAGTTCTTCCAAAATGCATCACTTCGCATTTATCCGGATTAAATTCCATCTGCCATTTCTCCACCCAATTTTACAGCCTGTCTATATCTTGCTGTATTGTCCAAAAATGTTCATCACTATCAGCAAGTCCAGCCATTTTCGTGTCATACACAAACTTACTGATCACACCAGTTACACCTTCTTCCAGATCATTTATATATATCACAAATAGCAGAGGTCCCAGTACACAGCCCTGCAGAACACCACTGATGTCAGACCTCCAGCTGAAAAAAGACCCTTCAACCGCTACCCTCTGTCTCCTGTGGCCAAGCCAATTCTCTACCCATCTAGCCACCTCTCCTTGTATCCCATGAGCCTTAACCTTTTTCACCAATCTGCCATGAGGGACTTTGTCAAACGCCTTACTGAAATCCATATAGATGACATCCACAACCTTTCCTTCATTGACCATTTTTGTCTCCTCCTCAAAAAACTCCACCAAATTTGTAAGGCACAACCTCCATCTTACAAAACCATGCTGTCTGTCACTAATGAGATTGTTCCGTCCTAAATGTGCATACATCCTGTCTCTAAGAATCCTCTCCAGCAACTTCCCTACTACGGATGTCAAGCTCACCAGCCTATAATTATCCGGGTTATCCCTGCAACCCTTCTTAAATAACGATACCACATTCACTATCCTCCAATCCTCTGGGATCTCACCTGTGTCCAATGAAGAGACAAAGGTTTCCATTAGATGCCCAGCAATTTCATCTCTCGTCTCCCCGAGCAGTCTAGGATAGATGCCATCAGGCACTGGGGATTTGTCAGTTTTAATGTTCCCTAAAAAACCTAACACTTCCTCCCATGTAATGGAGATTTTCTGTAATGGGACAACACCTTTCTCTGAGAAACTCCCAGTCAACATGTCCCTCTCCTTTGTGAATACTGATGCAAAGTATTCATTTAGGATCTCCCCTATTCCCTTGAGTTCTAAGCATAATTCCCCTTCTTTGTCCCTGAGAGGTCCTATTATTTCTCTAACAACTCTTTTGTTCCTAACATGTGAATAAAATGCCTTAGATTCTCCTTAATCCTGTCTGCCAAGAACATTTTGTGACCCCTTTTTTCCCTTCTAACTCCCCATTTGAGTTCTTTCCTACTTTCTCTGTATTCCTCCAGAGATCCGTCTGTTTTCAGTTGCCTGGACCGAATGTACACCTCTCTTTTCTTTTTGATCAGATCCTCAAATTCCCTGGTTATCCACGACTCTTGAATCCTACCTTTCCTATCCTTCCTTTTTACAGGCACATGCCTGTCCTGCAGCCTTATCAACTGTTCTTTAAAAGACTCCCACATGCCAGATATGGATTTACCCTCGAACAGCCTGTCCCAATCAACGGCCACCAATTCCTGCCTAATCTAGCTATAGTTAGCCTTTCCCCAATTTAGCACCTTATCCATAGGACAACACTCATCTTTGTCCATTAATATCCTAAAGTTTATAAAATTGTGGTCACTATTTGCCACATGTTCCCCTACTAAAACTTTGATGACCTGACTGGGACTGGGCTCATTTCCCAGAACTAGGTCCAGTATAGCCCTCTCTCTAGTTGGGCTATCTACATATTGTTCCAAAGAACTTTCTAGTGTGCATTTTACAAATTCCTCCCTGTCCAGACCCCCAGCCCTAAGCATTTTCCAATCTATACCAGGGAAATTAAAGTCTACCACTGCAACAACCCTACTTTTTCTGCGCCTATCCAGAATCTCCTTACATATCCATTTCTCCACTTCCTGTGGGCTGTTGGGTGGCCTGTAATATATACCACAGCATAGAGCTTGTACCCTTCCTGTTTCTGAGCTCCACCTACAGCGACTCATTACATGACGCCTCAAAATTGTTCACACTCTGCACCACTGTATTTTGCTCCCTAACTAATATCGCTACTGCCCCATTTCTTTTAGACCCTCCTCTGTCTCGCCTTATACCCCACAGCTAAATTTGGGGAAGGTGCAACATATTTTCTCCTGGTTGACAGAATAGAAAGCCTTTGTAAGGTCAACAAAGGCATTGAATAGAGGATACTACTTCTCTCTGCATTTTGCTGTGAAGATTATGCCCATTATGCTTTTTAATCAATAGATTCAGCATTATCACTCAGTAGATATAGAAGGGCAGTAAACTCAAGGCCTCGGGTGAATATAAACTCGGTGTGGGTAGCGGCATTCGAGAGATGGTTGAGCCGTGGCTGGCAGTAACCTGTGACTTTAATTCAGAGTCATTTTACTCCTCCTGGCTCCACACTGGGATAAGCAACAAACTGGAAACTTACCTGTCAGGAGACAGCTCCCTGAAAGTGAAGGCTGCATTATTATGATGGCTTACATCTGAACTGCACTGGGAGCAGTGTTCCAGCAAACTGCTTAACTTGGCAAGTAGAGAGGCTTTTAAACTAAATGGGTCGGGGGGGACGATGGTTCTGGACAGGGGAATGTAGACTTACAAAGCAAAAGGCTATGATAGCATTGCAACATAACTATTTAGGTAATGATACCCAGAGTGTACAAACAAATATTTAAAACAAAACAGTAAATTGGGTCAAAGAGGAAGAATGGTAAAAAAAAATTAATAGTTCTTTACTAAAGAGTCTGTGGTATTCAACATAAAATAAATAAAATAACGGCATAAATTGAGGATAATAGGTGTGATTTTATAGCCATTATAGAGACGTGGTTACAAGGAGAGAATAACTGTGACTTTTTGTAATGGCAGACAAGAAGGAAAGGGTGATAGAGTAGCTTCGTTAGCCTGAGATGAAATAAGTATGATAGTAAATGATGATTTTGGATTACAAGATGCAGAATCTATTTGGGTACTGGTAGAAATAACAAGGGGGAGGAGACATTGGTGGGAGTGGTTAATAGGACCTTTAACAGTAGTTATACTGCTATATGGAGAATAAATCAGGAGATAATAAAGGTATGTAAAAAGACAGTATGTTTATCATAGATAACTTCGATCTTCGCGTGAACTGAGAAAATCACATTGACAGAGGTACAATTGCTGAAATATTGTCAGGGCCAATAGCCTTTGCAGGATCCAATACCTCCAGCATTTCTTGATCTTACGTGGAATGAACCAAACAGCTGCAGCATCTGGGATTATCCATTCCATCCTTCTGGTTGAAGATGCTTCAGACTAATCTTTTGTATTGATGTGCTGGGCTTCTCCATCATTGAGGATGGGGATATTTGTGGAGCCTCCTACCCCAGTGAGTTGGTTAAGCATTCACCTTTATTTCCAACCGCATGTGACAGGACTGTTGTTGTGTTGTTGTGGAATTGCTTAGCTCTGTCTATGACTTCCTGGCTAAGCTGTTTGGCACACAGGGAGACCTATGTTGTAGATTCATCAGGTTGACACTCCATTTTTAGGTGTATCTGGTATTGCTCCTGGCCTGCTCCTCTGCATTCCTCAGTGAACCAGAGTTAATCCCTTGGCTTGGTGATAATGGTAGAGTGGGGGATATGCCAGGCCATGAGATTACAGATTGGCCCCATTGCTTTTCCAGTTGTGAAAGAAAACTCACCACAGGCTGTGTTGTGCACAGAGTAGTCAGTAGCAGACAAACTTTACCAAGTAGGCTAAAACAGCAGATGGGGATCTCCCCAGTTTACACAAGAAACCTAACACCAACTTCAAGCAGGTATGTTGGCTAACTGCAGGCCATCCTAACCAACATGGTGATCACATGCAAGTCCTGGTATGGGGAGAGGGAGGGATGGGGTGAAAAAAAAATGTCC
Source organism: Sphyrna mokarran (assembly GCA_024679065.1). Lineage (NCBI taxonomy): Eukaryota > Metazoa > Chordata > Chondrichthyes > Carcharhiniformes > Carcharhinidae > Sphyrna > Sphyrna mokarran. The sequence goes on along the minus strand of JAGIQG010000007.1, from coordinate 76,098,212 downwards.
ATTTTTCACCTGAAAACTATCTCATCTCTTTGTCAGAAGAGATAAAGCAAATATAAATATCTCCATGCTCATGTATTCACAGCCAAAATAATTGTAGCTGCAAAGCTGTCCTCTGGAGACTCAGCGATGCAAATGGGACATTTCTACATGAGCCAGTAATGCAGATTCACTGACTAATTACTAATTAAAGCACTCAGTATAAACAAGGTACTTTAGTGAAGGAGCCTGGAAAGGAATAGTATCCAGAGACTGACAGGTGGTCACATTCTGCTTTGCATAAATATTGAAATGATGCATTCCTCCATGTTTACTGGCCATAACACTGTTTCAAAAATGAGAGGATAAACAGTGTATAGGAGGATTGATTAAACTTAAGCCTCCATCATTTTCCCTTGAAGAATTTCATTAGACAAGGTAGGAATGTGTGTCCCTCCCATGTCCCTTGGCGCACTTGCTAAATTTAATAAAAATATCCCACAGCAGATAAAGACAAATAATTGACTTTCAAAATTATATTCAATGTTATTTAAATCCATCCTTCATCACAGCAATAAATCAGGGCATGTGACATCATATATCTAACCAACACAAACAGAAATATTGACTTTATTTGGAATCATAGAATCCCTCCTGTGCAGAAAGAGGCCATTCAGCCCATCATGTCTGCACCAACCCTATTTAAGCCCACCCAAGCCCTATTTTTCTGCAACCCCATGTACATACCCCCCTGATGCTAGAAAGAATTTAACATAGCCAATGAACTTAACCCACACATCTTTGGACTGTGGGAGGAAACTGGAGCATCCAGAGGAAACCCAGGCACAACATGCAAACTCCACAAGACAGTGACCTGAGGCTGAAATTGAACCCAAGTCCCTAACCACTGTGCCACTGTGCCATCCCTTCTTTATTATGCTCTTTATTAATCCCTCTTAACATAAATGCTGAGACTTGTGCATCACTTGTGAAGTCAAATAAAGATTTTCCTTCTTGGAAAATGTGATACTTTTGGCTTATTGATGTTGTAGATGATGAAAGGACTATCACCAACTTTTTCTTCACCACTAATTCCTGTTAGGGAAAGGAGAACTAAAAATAAGGAGATTAGTTGCACTTGAACAGCTAGACATTGAAGTGAAGTTGCATCCTAATCTACAAAGCTTCCTATTGCCACTGGATTACTGACTTTTGATATTTATCTTAGCTCACAGTCAGTGACTGATTGTGCTGATTATATGTTTTGTTATAGTCACGCTAAGCAAGTAACCAAGCTTTGATTAGTGAATTTGTCAAAATGAGAAAGTGTAACCAGTCTCGATGGATTTTCCAGCCACGCTTGCCTCAAGACTGGACAATCCTGCCCGAGGTCAACTGACCTTTGCATAGCCTGCCACAGCCCATTATGATTCCTGTGGTGACGGGACTGGAAAATTTCACATTCTGATATCTAGAATTTAGTCTCTTTTCACCATTTATCAATTAGAAAAAAGTGAACCTCTTTAACCAGTTTCTTCCAAATGTTCACATATTAGATAATGGAATCAAAAATGGTTCAATTTAGGTGCCCACATGTGCCAGAACCAGGAAGCTCAAAGTGTCATCATGATAATGATTGATATGTAAACTCAGAGATTAGATGATATATTCCACATTTGATATCGGCTCCCAAAAGACAAATGGGCTCTAGTCTGGGGAGCAACATTGGTTGTGAGGAAGGTGATGAGGAGGGGCAAGATGAAAAATGTCAAGGAATCAGATCAAATCTTAGTTTTGTTAACTGACATTATTGATTACTCTGAAAATAACCACATAGAAGTCTTGGCCCATGTTGTGAAAATAACGCGAACTTGCCCGAAGCCAATATTGGCAGGCCACCTCTCCAACAATCCCTTCAGATATTCCAGCATCCTCTTTTGTTTCTGAGTACAAGCCAGCAGTAGCTTGCAATAGCATTCCTTCTGGCTCCATATCAAGGACATAAATAATTTAGATAATGGCCTTCTTGTAGCCTGGCAACACGTAGACCAGGTTTTGACCAGCAGAACATACTAGATGCTGCTGAATTTCCTGGAGAGATTGTGAAACTGATGTTAGGTCCCTCATCTGTGTTCACAAGGATCTTAATGCTTTCTTCGGGCAGATCTCATAGATGCCTGAGAAGTTGTTTTCATGATTATGGCATTGATAATGTCCTGTGAATAATGTCCCAAAATCAGTCTTTGATGCGTTTATTCTCATAAAATCATCCCTTCAAGGACCAAACTCCCTTCCAAACTTTTCTCATTTTGAAGATGTGGGTCCCAGTTTCCTAGCTCCCTTTGCTTGCTTAGTGGGTGGATGTGCTAAGGTTAAGGTGTGCTTTAGCTGCCCAAAATTATGGAGGGCTGAATAATTTGGTTGCCTCTCTAAAGCAGGCCTAACCCATAGCAGTAGCCTCAGAGATGCATGTCAGGGAGGAAGCTTTCATGTGCTTGAGGCCTGTGAAAAATCAGCTGCTTCAAGCTCTAAAAAGTAGATAAGAGACTTATTTACAGAATCACATAATTGTTATAGCACAAAAGGACGTCATTCAGCCCATCATGTTTGCATTGGCTCTTGTAAGAGTGACTCAGCTAGCCTCACTCCCATCACACTTTCTCTATGGCCCAGCAGTTAATTTTGTCTTCAGGAGTTTATCCAATTGACTTTTGAAAGTCACAACTGAACCTGCCTCCACCACAATCTCGAGCAGTAATTTCTAGACCCAAACCACTTTCTTCACTCAAATGTTTTCGCTCATTTTGCTGCAGGCTCTTTTGCTGTCAATCTTACATATTGATGTTCTCTGGTTCTTGATTCCTCCACAAATAGGAACAGTTCCTCATTTTTCTGACCATTGCCTCCCACTCTCTGATCCTCCAACTGCAGTGGGGCCTAGGACAAGCTATAAAACCTGTCTCCCTTGGGCATCTCTTGGTTGCTAGAATTAACAACTCTCCTTGAATCCTCAAAGGAAGGCTTAGGAATGACTTGACAATGTAATGGAGGCACAGTTCAGATGCTATGAGTGCCTGTCCTTATTTCCAATTCTAACACTTTGGACAAGTGAGGCAGAGGTTATCTTTTGCTCTCTGTGGAAAATTGGCAGTTGCAATTGACCTTGTTCTGGTCTGATCTTCCTTTCTAACAACAGGTAGGAATTGAGTCACAGGGCAAGATTTTATGGCCTTGCTCGTCCATAAAACCATAAAATCCCTTTCCATGGTCCTGGAATTGCTGTGATCCCTTGGTGGACGTGATGGTAAAGTGCCGGCCATAGATTCCTAGGGTGGAATTTTATGAGATTTGTTTCGATGTTTGATTTGATTTGATTTATTATTGTTACATGTATTGGTAAACAGTGAAAAGTATTGTTTCTTGTGCACTATACAGGCGAAGTGTATCGTACATAGGGAAGGAAAGGAGAGAGCGCAGAATGTATTACAGTCATTATTGGAAGATGAGCATCAGGAGTCAGTGGCCAGCCTGACCCACAGAAATACAGAAAGTTTCCTAGAAATTTAACTTCCATTGGACTGATTCCCTCCTGCCTGAATCTTTTGCAAATGTCATTGACTCTGATTAGAATGTGAATCTTTACACCTAACCTGCTATTCAAGTCTTAAAGGGGCTAACGATGTGAGTGGAAGGAGCACTCATGAGGGTTACAGATAGTGTGACATGAACCCAAGATCTTGCCTGGGTTTGCAAAACCTCACTTACTGTACTATCTGGAGACAATACACATCTCTCTAGCCTGTGCTCAGTGCTCCGTCCACTTACATTGTTGGCCTCTTTAAGACTTGAATAGCAGGTTAGGTGTAAAGACTCGCATTCTAATCAGTAATCTGTAAACTGTCTGTGCTGTTATTTGTGCTGTCTGAGACCAGAACACCTCATTCACCTGACGAAGAGGGTAACCTCGAAAGCTTGTGAGTTTACTATCAAATAAATCGGTTGGACTTAAACCTGGTGTTGTCAGACTTCTTACTGTGTTTACCCCAGTCCAATGCTGGCATCTCTAAATCATACCTTATCGCCAGGGATTTCAGGGAGGAGCATCAAACACCATATTCTGGTGGATATTGATCATTAAGTTTTTTGCAACACTGTATCCAAGTCCTCAGGACTCAAGTCTGGCAGTGTCTTCAATGGTTATCTGTCCTTCTGCATTCTTTGGATGGTTTCTTGGCACTCCAATGGAAAAGAGGCCTCTCTTTGTCACTGCACCTCCTGACTAAGGCTGCCAGTGCTGGATTGAAGAACTTTGATGTCAATTCTCTAAGCTCTTATGCCATCGTTCAAGATTCTCCCTGCTCTCCAATTGCTCTATCACAAGGAAGTGAAGCCCATCCTGCAGCTAGCCTTAAAGCATTTTAATCTGACATTAAGCAGTGCAAACAAGCTTTAAGTAGTGCCAATCTTGCATAAGCTTAGGGCCCCAAATAGACTATACAGTTGCTCAACAATGTGTCCAATATTTAGGTGCATATAACAATCATTATAATTAGTAATCTGCACAAAGTCTTTGATTTTCTTGTCTGTCCATGACAGATTGGACAGATCCTCATAGCCCCACAAGGAAGCAACCCATTTTAATTTTTGCTAGAACCTTCCCCCCACTTTGGTCACAAAGGACTGGCTATATGGGTCATCAGCTACAGCTTCCTGCTTCCAGATATCCACTCTCTCCTATTGCCTGATCATTGGTGGGACTTCGAAGAGATAACTTCAAATTAGACCCTGCTTTTAAGATCAGCTGGCCTTGAAATCCCTGACATTGTCAGATTTTTTTACCTGCTAACTGAGCTCCCCGCAAAGTCTTTCCATCCTCCTGTAAAAATCAAGGCCCATATTTCCTTGATGACAAGATTGCCATTACTTATAATGGCTGTGTATAATTCTAAATCCTGTATTTTCTTTCTTGCATTAGTACAAAAATATTTAATTTTATCTTGTGGTCTGTGATTACACCTACTTGAGCCATTGTTTATACAGACTTCTTTCTTTACCCTGAATAACATAATTTATTGTTGCTTCCTATAGTCTAGTAATGCCTACTAAGGAAGTTGTAATCTAATTGCAATGTTAAACCCAAAGCCCTTAAACCAGCCTACAAATCCCACCATGCACATGAGAGGTCTTTACCTAACCACAGAAGAAATGGTGCAGTAAGGTCATGTTTCCATGGTAACAGTAACCTGTCAGAAGATTGTGTTTACTTAAAGGAAATAGGTATTTTTTTCTTAATTGAAGAAGGAATGTGCCAAGTCTCAATTCTTTAGATGGTAAAATGCAACTTGTCTTACTTTTTGCAAATGAATGAACATCTTTTGTTTGTTGACTGCCTCAACCCAGTTAAAAGCCAGAGTCAAGACCAAACTAAATCAATACAAAGTTTCAAAATGTTATGCCGTGGTAGCATTTTGGTGAATCTGTGCTTCTTCTTATTAATATCTCAGTACCAAAAGGCTAATGGAATGACTCTACATTAAGGGATTTGGAATTTAACAGAGGAATTGATAACTTCTGTTGTACGGAGCCCGGAACAGACTCTATCAAGAGTGTTGCATTCAGTTTTGGGCACTGAATAAGGGGAAGGATTATCCTAGTTTTGGAGGAAGTACGGTATTAGTTATGATGAAGGATAGAAAAGCTGAGACGCGATCAAAGTATGAACATTCTGAGAAGATCAGCTTGAACTGTTCAAGATTATGTGGCTTTTCGATAAGGTGAAAAGGGAGAAGATTTTTCCACTGATTTTCAATACCTAAAAAGCATACATTTCAGATTGTCATTATAAGGATGAAGAGAGAGCTTCGTAAAGGTTTGTCCAGCAGTTCTCATGAAGAAATTCAGAGTCTTGTAAGGGTGAATCGTAACTGTCTATTGGTAACACATAACAATGTACATACATGTAGTATGACATGGCAACACAGTGATTAGCACTGCTGCCTCACAGTGCCAGGGACTTGGGTTCAATTCCTGTCTTGGACCGCTGTTAGTGTGCAGTTTGCACATTCTCCCCATGTCTCTATTGGTTTCCTCCAGGTGCTCTGATTTCCTCTTACAGTCCAAAGATGTATGGGTTAGGTTGATTGGCCATGCTAAATTGTCCCTTAGCATCAAGGAGACTAGCTAGGGTAAATGCATGGGATTTTGGGGATAGGGCATGGTGGGATTGTGGTCAGTGCAAACTCGATGGGCCGAATGGCCTTCTTCTGTAGTGTAGAATTCTATGACGTTCAACATATAGCCTGGATCTTGAGCTAACACCATTCTTACTTTAATACAAATCTGGCATCAGAGGACTGGAGAATTGAAGATGTTACACCCTTGTTCAAAAAGGACTGTAAGGATAAGCCCAGCAATGACTGTTTAACCTCAGTGATGGGAAAGCATTGAGAAATTATATTTTGGACAAAATTAACAGTTAGTTGGACATCTGAGGAATAATGGGGAAAAGCCAACACTGATATTTTTAAGGGCAGATTGTATTTAACACAAAATTGATTGAGTTTTTTGATGAGGTAACAGAGGGAGGTAGTGAGGATAATGCAGTTGTCATGATGTATATGTAGTTCCAAAAGATGGTTGATGATTTGCCAAATAACAGGTTTGTCAGCATATTGAGAGACTGTGGAATTACAGTGGCAGTGGCAACTTGGATATGAAGCTCGCTGAATATTTGAAAACTGAGATTGTGATTAAATGTTTTGGACTACAGGCTAGTATATAGTAGATTCCTCAGGGATTGGTACGAGGACTACTACTTTTCTTGACATATATTAGACCAGACCAGACTTTTGTGTGCAGGATCAATTTCTAAATTTGTGAATGACACAGTTTTGCAAACTGTGAGGAGAGTAGTGTTATAATCTAGTTGATGTTACTACTGGACAAGTTGGATCCCAGGATGGAACATTGCTTAATCGATCTTAACTTCTATTTTTTCTTTACATATGTGGATGAAGAGAGCCATATGATTGCTGCAACAAAATCATAAAACATTTATTAAGTAAGAAAAGATGAACTATAACATACAACTCTACATCCAGTTATAATTTTATGAATATATATATTACACACATACATATACAGGGATAACACATGAAACAACATTATCGTTCCCAGTCAGTACAAAGTCCATGTAAACCAATTAGGCAGAAAGTGGTAGACAAATGAAACCAAATGAAAGATGTCACCCAAAATAACTTCTGCAGATTTCTCATCAAGTCTTCACAGATGCTTGTCATTGGAATGCTGACTTTCGCAAAATGTTTTCCAAGCTCCGCTCTCAAAGAACACACTTTTGAATCTTCTCCCAATTAGTGCCTTCCTTCGAATGGCTTCAGTGAGGTTTTACCTCCAAGATTTCAACCTCTCCTTTTGTATTCCTCTGCCTTGGATTGCCATGTGAATTCAAGCTTCCAATCTCTCAAGTATCCAGCCACACTCACCACTGCTTCGCAGGTTGTATCAAGGAATCAACAACTATTTGATCACCTCTGATACCTAGCTTCTTATAAGCTGACTTTAAACCTGTTCCTTTCAGCTGTTTCTTTGATTCAGAGTCCTTTACCTACTCATAACTTTAATTTTCCTGAACAAGACCTTACTCAGATTGCTGTTTTTTTTATTCTTTGGACTTCACAGTCTTCCTGAAACTCTTTATTATCCCATTCCAATGGTTCCTCTGACTTCCTACCTTTTTGGAAGTCAATTCTGGAAGACTTCCTGTCCTTATGCATGGTCTAGCCTGTTCTAGCAATTTCTGGGAAAGCTGCATACTCTTGGGTAACCTTCTTTCAACTGCTAATGAGTATGTCTGCTTTTGTGTGTGGGTCCCTGGCTACTAAGCACCAGCCTAGTTAAGAAAAGCTATTTGCTTCATCGTTGTAAAATCCTCATTACAATGCAGATATCTGAACCAAACTGAAGTTATTAATCCTTCTTAACACAAATATACAAAGTCACAAATTGTATTCACTTGAAGTGATACCTTACACTGAATATCCGTAAAACAGATATAACTTAAAACTATATCTATTTCTAACAGTAGTGATAGATTTCAAGAGGGCTTAGAAAGACTTTTAGAATGGACAAACATGTAATGGATGAAATTTATTGCAGAAAAGTGTGAACTGATACATTTTGGAAAGAAGAAAAAGGGGAGATAATGACAAGAATTCTCCAGTTGTTCAGGTCCTTCTGTCGTTGCCAGTGAGGTTGGAGGATTTGCTTCAGTCTCAGCTGGGCAACTGTGTCCATTCTGAGTTGATTTATGAAAATAGCTTCAGGGATGGTGGACTTCAGTTAAATGGGTGGATTGAAAAAGGTGAGGCTGTCTCCTTTGAGCAGAGAGTGTTAGTAGGAGATTTGATGGAGGTGTTCAAAATCATGAGAGATCAGAATAGAATAGAGTGGAAAAAAATATTGCCATTGACAGAAAGGTCAGAAAATCAGAGGGCACTGAATTAAGGTGATTGGCAAGAAGAATCAAATTCAATAAAGGAAAATCTCTTGAATGTGGCAAGTTTAGGATTTGAAATGCACTACCTGAGAGTGTGATGGAGACAGATTCAGTTGTGGATGGATTTTGAAGTTAAATTAGATAATTATCTAAAGAGAAGATATTTTTGTGCCAAATTGTATAAGATACGGGGATTAGGACTAGCTGTGTTGTTCTTGCAAAGAGCTGACATGGACACAGCAAACGAAATGCATTCCGTCTGTATTGTTACGATGCTATGATTTTAATTCCCTGTTTTTTTCATTTGGTGGGAAAGCAGTTCCAGACCCAATGTGGGTAAAGAACATTCCATAAATAATTTATTAGAATCAACACTGGAAAAGGCTGGAAGTCGGTCTAGACTGGAAGTCAGCAAACATAAATTTTTGCATTCAATCCTAGCAGTTTATACCTGAATGTTTTCGTAGAAACTTCCTGAGACTGCAATTAGATTAAAGATACCATCTTATTGCCCTATTTCACATACCTAATTTGGCCTGACCTGCGCCTCTGACCTCAGTGAGGTTTGCATCATGAAAATGATAAGTAACAACAGTAAGCAAGTTTTTTCCTGAGTGAAGATGAGCACAATAATCGAGGAGCTGACCATACTTATTTCTTTGCTAACTTGGCATAACTGTCTAATACTATATGCAATGCCAATCTTGGCCAAAGGCTATCCTTGTGGCAAAGTAACTATCCAATTGCAAGCATGAAATTAACAGAAGTAAGCTGTTAAAAAAAAGTGCCAGGATAAGATCTCTATGCTGTAGAACAAGATATAAAGTTAATGAGGTTTATCCAGAAACCAGCTCCTGGAGGCCTACAAATTCAAAATTGACTAAACTGAATCGTGTACATCTCCCAAATTGAGGTTGTGCATCCCCAGCCCAGAGGCTCCTAAATTTTGCTGGCATCACCTAGTTAAGTCTTTCCAAAGTTTAAGTAATGAACTGTTGGATTCAGCACATTCAGTTTAGATTCTCAGCCTCACACTTGCATCAAGTAGTTCAGCAGATGTTGGTCCAGAGTTCTTTCCGATTACTATGCTCAGTTTAACAGGTAACCCTTATTGTTAGATGTCCTTAACTAAGACCTGTAAGCTGTTACAGTTAGTGAAGACACAGATGATTTTTGCTTCAAAGTAGTTGGCCGGAATTCTTCAACTATTCAGTCAGTAGGATTCCCATGGTCCCGACAGTAGCATACTCCTGCCCAGGGTTTCACCTTGCCATTGAAGCAGCGGTACCAGAGATTCCCACTGCTAACAAACAATGTGCCACCTCCCGTCAGCAGGGAGGTCAGAGAATCTCGATCCCCACTTTTCTGACACCCAGTGAACATTAACTCTAGTGTTACTAAGAGAAGCTAAAGAGATCCATTTTGTTTTGACAGTTTACATGTACATTGACAATACTTGCTAACCTGTGTATGGATGAGATTGTTAATGCATAGCGTTAATTGTTTTAGTGTATGAACGAAAGGCTCTTTTTACAAGGAGGACTTCAGACTATTGAGAGGTAATTCTAACTTTTACAATGGTATAAGCTGGATAAATCTCAATATAAAAATGGTGTCAACCAATAAACATTATTGCACAAAGTCACAATTACTTGCTCGTTGTTTCAACTTTGCATAGAAGCTAGCCATGTTTTCTGAGTAGCATCATTTTTGGCAAATATCTTGGCCCTGACATTTATGGGGAGGAGCAGAGGAAGTGCATCAAAAATCCCAGAACTCAGAGGCTCTGCCAAATTTAAAAGCTGGAGTTCATTATCATTTTTTAACTCCTTCTCCTGGCTGTCAGCTGGCTAGATTAATAGGCTGGAGCTGGCAGATGGGAAAACCAGGATTAGAAGGCTACAGTTATGGACTGTTAGGCACAGTTCAGCAGTTATTAAAGATTGGGGTGTGGTGGTGGAGATTGATGATCAGCCAATAATAGCTAATAATAAATGTAATATCTGTGAGGAATCCACAAACAATGAGGCAGATAAACATACAGGAAATTTATTTGGGAAAAACATTTAAACACATAGGATATAGGCAGGAGTAACAAAGAGATTGTAACTCCTATAAGTGATAATTGGGTAACTATTAGGAGGAGGGGTAAGAAGCAATCGGGGAGACAATCCTCTGGGGCTGTTCCCCTCCAAAATAAATTTTCTGTCTTGGAGGCTACAGTTGAGGAAGAATCAACTGGAGCTGACCAAAGGGAGCAGGTCTCTGGGGGTGAGCCTGCTGAGAATGCTAAGGTGGGTGGGGGGAATAAGAAATTAGGCCTAGTTATAGGAGACTCCATAGTTAGAGGGACAGATAGGAGGGTAAATGGTAATAAACAGGACTCAGGGCTGGTGTGTTGCCTCCCAGGGGCTGGGGTCCAGGATGTCGCAGATCGGGTTTTTAGGATTCTTAAGGGTGAGGGGAGTCAGCCCCAAGTCATTGTTCATGTGGGGACACATGATGTAGGTAGGACAAGGGAAGGGGATATTAAACAGAAATTTATGGAGTTAGGGTGGAAGCTGAGGTCCATAACAGGCAGAGTGGTTATCTCTGGACTCTTGCCTGTGCCAAGGGATAGTTTAGAGATGAACAGAGAAAGGGATAGTGTGAACTCATGGCTGCGTGGATGGTGCAGGAGGGAGGGGTTCAGGTTCCTTAACAATTGGGACTCATTCTGGGATAGGTGGGACCTCTTCAAGAGAGATGGTCTACACATGAACCAGAGGGGGACTAATATCTTGGGGGGAAAATTTGCTAAGGCTATGATGGGGGCTTTAAACTGATTCGGGGGGGGGGTGGGATCCTAAGTAGTTGGGGTGCTGAGAGGGATGAGAGTAAGGGGGTTATAGAGGAGAGTTGTAAACCACAGCGGCGTACGGGTGGGGTGGAGCATGGTTTGAGATGCGTATACTTTAATGCAAGGAGTGTTCGCAATAAGGGGGAGGAACTTGCAGCTTGGACCAGTACCTGGAACTTCGATGTTGTGGCCATTTCAGAGACTTGGGTAGAGCAGGGACAGGAATGGATGTTGCAGGTTCCGGGGTACAAAGGCTTTAGTCGGAGTAGAGAAGGGGGTAGAAGGGGGGGAGGAGTGGCGTTACTGGTCAAAGACTGTATCACGGTGATCGAAAAGAAGTTTGATGAGGACTTGTCTGTTGAGGTAGTATGGGCTGAGATTAGAAACAGGAGAGGAGAGGTCACCCTGTTGGGAGTCTTTACAGACCTCCTAATAGTTCTAGAGAGGTTGAGGAAAGGATTGCGAAGTCAATTCTGATTAGGAGTGAAAGTAGTAGGGTAATTGTGATGGGGGACTTTAACTTTGCTAATATTGAGTGGAATAGCTATAGCTCTAGCTCGTTAGAGGGGTCAGTTTTCGTACAGAGTGTGCAGGAAGGTTTTTTGACTCAGTATGTAGATAGGCCAACTAGAGGTGAGGCTACATTGGATTTGGTGCTGGGCAATGAGCCAGACCAGGTGTTAGGCTTGGAAGTTAGTGAACATTTTGGTGATAGTGACCCCAATTCGGTTACGTTCACCTTAGTGATGGACAGGGATAGGCATGAAGCTGGGGGCTGTAGTTATAGATGGGGGAAGGGTAATTATGAGGCCATCAGGAGAGAATTAGGGTGCGTAGATTGGACTAGGGAACTACAGGGACTGGGAACATCTGGAATGTGGTGCTTATTCACGGAGCAGCTGCTGAGAGTCCTTGATAAGTATGTCCCTGTCAGGCAGGGAGGAAATGGACGAGTAAGAGAGCCTTGGTGTACGAAAAGAGTTGATTTGCTGGTTAAGAAGAAAAAGGAGGCTTATGTCAGGATGAGGCTTGAAGGCTCAGGTAGTGCAATGGATTGCTATAGATTAGCTAGGAAGGAGGTAAAAAGTGAATTGAGGAGAGCTAAGAGGGGAGACGAGAAGATGTTGGCTGATAGGATTAAGGAGAATCCTAAAGCTTTCTTTCGATATGTTAAGAATAGAAGATTGGTTAGGGCAAGATTAGGACCAGTCATAGATAGCAGTGGGAAGTTGTGCGTGGAGCCTGAAGAGATTGGCGAGGCACTGAATAAATATTTCTCTTCGGTATTCACGCAGAGTGCTGGGAATGTAGCTGTGGAGAGCACTGAGGTACAGGGTTGCAAATTGGGGAGTATTGTAGTAGGTAGGGAGGATGTGTTAGAAATTCTCGAGGGTTTGAAGTTGGATAAGTCCCCTGGGCCGGACGGGATTTACCTAGGATTCTCTGGGAGGCAAGAGAGGAGATTGCAGAGCCTCTGGCTCTGATCTTCAGGTCCTCGTTGGTTACGGGTGTGGTTCCGGAGGACTGGAGGATAGCGAATGTGGTCCCATTGTTTAAGAGGGGGAAGAGAGACCTTCCTGGGAATTATAGGCCAGTGAGTCTTACTTCTGTTGTGGGCAAGGTATTGGAGAGAATTATTAGGGATAGGATTTATAGTTATTTAGAGAGAAATGAATTGATTGGGGATAGTCAGCATGGTTTGTGAAGGGTAGGTCGTGCCTTACTAACCTTATTGAGTTTTTTGAAAAAGTGACCAAAGAGGTGGATGGGGGTAAGGCGGTTGATGTGTTATATATGGACTTTAGTAAGGCGTTTGATAAGGTGGCCCATGGAAGACTTCTGCAGAAAATGCAGATGTATGGGATAGAGGGTGATTTAGCTAATTGGATTAGGAATTGGCTAGCAGATAGAAGACAGAGGTGGTGGTTGATGGGAGATATTCATCGTGGAGTTCGGTTACAAGTGGTGTACCTCAGGGGTCTGTTTTGGGGCCCCTGCTGTTTGTAATTTTTATAAATGATCTGGATGAGGGTATTGGAGGATGGATTAGTAAATTTGCGGATGACACCAAAGTCGGAGGAGTGGTAGATAGTGAAGAGGGGTGTTATAGTTTGCAGAGAGACTTGGGACAAGTTGCAGAGCTGGGCCGAGAGGTGGCAAATGGAGTTTAATGTGGAAAAGTGTGAGGTAATGCACTTTGGCAGGAACAATAAATGTGTAGAGTATAGGGGTAATGGTAGGGCTCTTAATAGTGTTGAGGAACAGAAGGATCTTGGTGTATGTGTCAATAGATCCCTGAAAGTAGGCAGTCAAGTGGATAAAGTTGTTAAGAAGGCTTATGGAGTCTTAGCTTTTATTGGTAGGGGGATTGAATTAAGGAGCCGCAGCATCATGTTGCAGCTGTACAAAACTCTAGTGCGGCCGCACTTGGAGTATTGTGTGCAGTTCTGGTCGCCACATTATAAGAAAGATGTGGAGGCATTGGAGAGGGTACAGAGGAGGTTTACTAGGATTTTGCCTGGTATGGAGGGCAGGTCCTATGAAGAGAGGTTGAAGGATTTGAGGTTGTTTTCGTTAGAAAGGAGGCGGCTAAGGGGGGATCTTATTGAAACATATAAGGTAATTAGAGGTTTGGATAGGGTGGACAGTGATAGCCTTTTTCCTAGGATGGAAAAAGCTAGCACGAGGGGACACAACTTTAAATTAAGGGGTATGAGTTATAGGACGGATATCAGAGGTAGTTTCTTTACTCAAAGAGTGATTAGGGAGTGGAATGCCCTGCCTGCAGCTGTTGTAGATGCGCCAAGTTTGGTGGCGTTTAAGAGGTTAGTTGAGAAGTATATGGATGAGAAGGGAATGGTTTAGTTAGGAGGGGCATTGCTTTTTATTTTGGTCGGCACAACATCGAAGGCCGAAGGGCCTGTTCTGTGCTGTATTGTTCTATGTTCTATGTTCTATGATAGCAATGAGAAAGCTTGTAAACTCTATAACTGTTGGACTCCAATTGTTAACTCCACCTGTCTAACAATCACTTCTCCACAATTAGTCCAATTAGTCATATGATCCTTGATAACTCCTTCCCCCAAAAGGGGCACCTCACCACACGTAGTTGCAATGAGAAGTCACGATGAACAGAAGTTTTGAGGAGCCAGGAGCAAAACGTTTGCTCCTCCTGGCCAGCAGGAAGCATTCTGAAAATATTAACTTGCTTAAACAAAGAGCTTCCATCTCCAATTATCTGCTTGGTTTCTCCAGCCCCAATAAACCAGCATTAAATTTAAATAAAATTCACAACTTCCTAGTTTAAATAATTTCATGAATGTATCCCTTCTCCTGAGAGTAGGTCACAAATATGTTATGCAATTCACCATAGAGATGGTGCCAGAGTGAGGTGACTTCTTGCAAGCGGTGGTCAGCATACCTTCTAATTCTATCTTTTACTCTCATTTTATGCTTCTAAAACTTTATTCTAATTCTTTTAAACTCATTAACTTGATTTTTCTCTACACCCCAGCTATGACTGTAACACTACATTCTGCATTCTCATTTCCTTCTCTATGAACAGTGTACTCTGTCTGTATAGCGCACAAGAAACAATACTTTTCACTGTATGTTAATACATGTGATAATAATAATAAAAAATAAAAAATAAAAATTACAGACTGACAGCAGACATTTATGTGACAGGTTTGGATCGCATTCCAAGATTTTAAATTCCTTAATTCCCCTCAACTCAGATTCTCAATAATTGCTGTAGTGGGGTTAATACCAACATGTTATATGAGTTGTTGTGCTCACCACATCATGTGGCAAAATAAACAACAACTTGCAAGTGACAATTAAACACAGAAATCTGGAGGTTGCTGTTAGACATATTTCTGAGTCTCCAAAGGGTGTGCTAGTGCATTCCTCATTTGGCATTGAAACGAATCCAACAGCTTAAACTCAAGAGTACTTGCCACTAGTTCTACATTAATGACAGTAAAGAAAGTTGATTGTGTTGCATTCAGCTGTATGTGAGATTTTAACAGTGATAAAGTTGACAATTATCACCAAATAACTTCTTAGGCTTTGGGAAAATAATTTTAGAAATTTGGAGTCTCATTCCTTCACACAATAATCAATGAGGCAATTTTAATTGTTTTACTAATTCTCTCTGTCCCTTAGCTTTTTCCCTTTATACTACCTGAATTTTCCAATATTTGTTTCACTTTTTGTGCATCAATCAAATCAAATTTCTATGTCCTGCTTTAAACTTCCTGGTTTGGACTCTCTCTCTGTTCCCTCTCTGTCTGACTCCAACTAACACCTTACTTTATCTGACTCCATTGTTATCTGTCTCATTCTTTAGGTACTATGTTTCTGCTTTCTGAAGGTACTTTCTGGTTACTATCCCCTTGCTGAATCTAACCCTCATTCTATTATCTAGAATAATGAGCAAACTATACATAGTGATATAATGGACCTCTTGCTTGCCCCACCCCAAGTCACTCACCTAACCTTCCACTTGTGATTTTCTGCTTCCAAACATGCAGGAGTTATTGCCTACCCAGTCACAGCAATCGCAGGAAGAAGAGGGACACCAACAGCACCCTATTGTTGAAGGGGCCCTGATGTTTGATTTGACACACTCAATCACCAATACAGAATGGGCATTACCCGTAAGCCAGTATAGAGTTGGGATCAGTGCGTTATAAGTAATTGTGCACAAGTGGGGTCTGCTGCCAGGCCTGAGATAATGGACGGTTCATGTACTAGCTCATTGGTAGATAAAGTTCTTTTACAGGTACTTTGGTGAGGAATCCGACAATGTGCCATGAAGGAGAATGTGAATAGGCACACATACTGAGCTGTTGAACATTCCAGACAACCCTCTGTCACTGTCCTTCCTAGCAGCCTCTGCTCCATTTCCTTGTGCTGGAGATCTAGAGACATTGAAGCTGCAGATTGAGACATTATGCTACAGTGTTTGTGTGGACAGGTCAGCTATGTCCCTTTCAGTGTTTATTTATTAGTGTCAAAAGTAGATTTACATTAACACTACAATGAAATTACTGTGAAAATCCCTAGTCAACACACTCTGGTGCCTGTTTGGGTACACTGAGAGAGAACTTAGCATGGCCAATATACCTAACCAGCACTTCTTTGGATTGTGGGAGGAAACAGGAGCACCCAGAGGAAACCCATGCAGACATAGTGAGAACATGCAAACTCCACACAGTCAGTGACCCAAGCTGGGAATCAAACCCGCGCCCCTGGCACTGAGACAGCAGTGATAACCACTATACTGCTGTGTCCCTTCACTTCCTATACTATGTGGGAAAATTTTCTGACAAAGCCAGAACACACTAATACTTTCACAAACACTTTAGAGTCAGACATTTTGCAATGGCAGAGCTTTTCAAAATAATCTTTACCTGCAATTCAGGTGTTTGATCCTGTAAATACATTATTGCTGGGCTCCTCTTGTAGCTGAATAGCTAGTCCTTTTTGAGCAATGTGTGAATTAATTGAATGGATTAATCTTGAATGGTCCAAACTTGGATAATAGAATATATTTGTTATAACAAAAAGCATGTTCTGTTGTCCTACCATCACATCACATGGCCATATCATATTAGCTGCTGTGGATGTGTGTCATTAGGACAAATCCAGCTGCTCCCAGTGCTCACAGGAACCATTCTCCTCCAGGTGACTGTGAGCCTGCATGGAAGCAGCCAGTGGCATACAGTTCACCCCAGGAGAGAGTTCAGCTTCCTCAGCGTCATCGCCAGCTGTGCTGTGGATCTGAGGTTCACATCCTACAAGCTTCAGCAAGGATTTGTCAGTCTGATGGATTAGAGTCTCATGGTTTCCTGTCCTGTTTACAGACATTAACAATCCTCAGTGGTGAATGCCACGCTGCCTTAGAAATCCAATGACAGGAAGTCTTTGCTCTAAAGCCATTGAGATGGTCGGAGACAGCTGTCATCAAGGTAAACTCGAGTAGCATCCCTTTGCTAACCACAAAATCTAGGCTGTACTGTTTGGTTATCAGGCAGCCTTTCTGGATCAAAGTCATAATTAGAAATACACTAGTGTTATGACTCTGCTTTCAACGGAATGACAAAATGTATCATAAAATGTAGTCCAAAAGATTAAATTGATCAAACGGAAAGTCAATATAAAACAAATTTGACCCCAACAGGGGAACTGCTAGCTTTGTCACTGGTAATTTGATCAAAAGCAAATACATTTTTCACTCTTACATGGAGATGCATGTCCACACATGTACACCATAAACATTTTCTTGGCTAAATCATTAGCAGGCCTCCTTGGAAAAACATTGATTGCAAACACACTGATCCAAATGTGATTTAAACTGAATACAAATTGAATGGACAAATGTATTCTGTAGGCAATAAATTAAAGAAGTCAGGATCAGATGAATTCTAACTCCAGAGTAGTTTTGTCAATGGTTACGAATATATAGCTGAATAGTAACCTTTATGACACAAAGTTTGAAAAACCTTACCCTGGAAGAAAACCTCACCTTAGCAATACTGTAGAAAGTACAAGATCTGCCAAAATGGCCCATAAATATATTGCATATTTACGAGGGTGAATCTTACAATTTTTACTTGCAATCTTCTGGGTCCCCTGAGCTCTCTGCCCAAAACCCAAGTACTTGAGATGCTCCACAAGCAGACAGGAATTTCATATTCACTTTAAATGCAAGGTCATCAGTGGCTTCACATTCTGATTACCTGATGTCTGTGCTCGATAAATAATCTTATCAATTTAAGCACTGTGTTATAATCTTTTAGAATTATCCATTTGCAAATGCAGCTGCAAAATCCTCCTGTCCCTCTGTACACTGTCACAAATCTTCGAGGTTCCATTTGGTGAAGCCTCGCTTGGGTTCAATGGTAAAAGGATTTTCATTCCCAGTTAGTGGTCATGCCTTTAGCTGTGTACATTTTTCCTAAGCCTTGTTATCTCTCTAATTGTCTCTTTAAGAGATGCTTAAAGCCCTGCCTTTTCAAACAAGACTTTGGTTGCCTGATCTAACATCTCTTTGTGTTGTTCAGTGTCTGATAATGCTTCTGAAAGGCTTTTGGATGTAGTGCTATGTAAATGCATGATGGTACTGTTCACTCCTGGTGCATTTCATTAAACTCACGAAATTACACAGAGTTGCACAGTGTCTCCTTTCTTCCCACAGTCCTCTGTATCAAGGACAACCATTTCTCATTGGCCTGTAACTTCCGGCCCGAATCCTGACTCATGGGGATTGTTCACCACACATGCGCATCAGGACAATATGGAAGCCTCGATGCACAAACATGTGGACTAAAAGCATGCCAAGTTTAAACCTTTGGTTCACTTCTTGATTGAAGTGCTGTGCTGAACTCTCTCCCTAACTTTCTTTGGTTGCCCCAATGATAGGCAAGTATTTGTACTTATTTATTGACACACTTATTTTCCACTCTAGTTGCAGCGAGTAGAGGCAGCAGACATTCTTTGGATAGGTTTTGTTCTGTAAACGTGTTTAAAAGCTGCTTAAAGTCCACAGAAAATGAAAACGATTTTTAAAAAATGTGTTTACAACTTCGTCATGACATACTGTTAATTCCAGTAAAATGTATGTTTATATGTAACAAAGTGGATTTGCAGTGTTTGCAATAAGCTTCACCTAAAGACCATTTGGATTTTGTTATATTTCTTAAGCAGTGTTGTTTATCTCAATCTTAAGACTCTTCCTGATGCAATATTAAAACTTAAAAGCCTCTTAAGATATAGGGTGAAATTAGTTCTATATTTACAGTGGGAAGTACGCAAGTTAGCCATTTCAAATGCTTTACGAAAGTGTATCCCTTAAGATGACATATGCAAATCTCCTGTAAACTGATGTGAGCAATCTCTCTGATAGGTACTGCAGAATCTAGTGCAAATTGAAAATCTGGAGTCATGTTCCATCATCGCTGGAATATCACACTTGCCTTCTTAATATCATTGAAGTTCTTTTGAGGCTTCAATGTAGACGCAGAGATCATGAGAGAAGAGTCAGGCTACAGGTAAAATGTATAACACTTTGTCTAAACCTTCCCTCCCCTCCCCTCCCTTCCCCTGTTTAAAGGGACAATAGAACCATTATATTAAAGTAAAAAAAAGTATTTTATTGATCGTTGTGGTGAAGAAAAAATATATAGAATCCTACACTGCAGAAGGAGGCCATTTGGCCCATCAAGTCTATACTGACTACAATCCCACATAGGCCCTATCCCCTTAACTCCATGCATTTACCCTAAATGGTTCTCCTAACACTAGGGGCAACTTAGCAAAGCCAATTTCCCTAACCCATACATCTTTGGACTGTGGGAGGAAACCCATGCAGACCTTGGGAAAACATGTAAACTCCGCAGACAGTAACCCAAGTTGGGAATCAAATCTGGGTCCCTGGAGTTGTGAGGCAGCAGTGCTAACCACTGTGCCATGGTACACCCTTATATATTTTACTGCAAGAAGTTTGAAAAGGTGAGGCAACTAAACACAATGTCATAGTGCTGCTAAAATAAACTGTTGAGTGTTGACATGATATCAAAATTCTGTATTTGTAGCATTATTTTTGTCAATAAATCTTTTTCAAAAGCAAATATTTAAAAATGAACTTATACAAAAGCTTGATTGAAACATCAAAACGCAACAGTTAAATGTGAGATACTTATAATTGAAGTAAACAAAGCAGAAGAATGCTAATGATAAACACATTATGCTTTAGATTTTCCACTGCCCAAAATATGAATTCTCTTCATTCAACCTCATGCAATAAGGTGTCCAAATCATCATCAGAGAAGATCTGACTTCTGTTCTTTCTGATTACATTTTCAGTTTCCATAATTTAAAGTAAAACATGCCAACACTGATAAGCATATCACACATAAAGTTATATAATAAGACAACACAGATTTAAACAGCAGTTTCACAGATTTAAAACAAATAATAAAACCTATACTCATTTATACATATTGAATCATATTCATTTTCAACCATAAAAATAAAATTAAAAATTACACTTTAAATAAGCCAGTAACAATAGGATTAACATCTTAAAGGAAATAGCAGAAATAAAATTCAATGTACCTTTATAATAGCTGGGAATCCTTTTGATTTATGTGTCTTCACTTTAAAATTGCTATTTCAAAGCTAGATTTTAATGGGTATTCCAGTCTGGCCTTGTGTTAAGGCGTATGGTGAAAGTCCACCTGCACTACACTAGGGCCTGCCACTCCCATTGAGAGTTGGGTTGTGATTTTTCAATGTAGGTAAATGCACAAAAAATCAACTATTTTTAATGGCCCATGGCTTTCCACCACTTGTCAGAAGTTATAGGCCATTGTTTCATCTGGACTTCGGCTTGAAACAAAAGATTCCAAATTAAATCTCTTTCCAAAACCTCATGCTAACTCTTGCACTGCCATGAAAAAATAGGAAGTCGGTCCAGCTTTGGGAAAAACCAACGCAAAATTAATAGACATGAGAGGAATGTGAAGCTGGTAGGCACCTTTCAACCACTTTTTTTATTTGTACCATGGATATTGGCCTTAGTTTATAACATGCCCACATTGGTCGGCCCAGAATTCCGTCAGAAACTCAGTGCCTGTGAACCTGGAAGATGATGACAGGCCTGACAAGACCTGCCAAATAACAGCTGGAATGTGCATGCTATTTTAAGAGGAAAGGTTGAAAAGGGTGTGCTTGTGTTTGATGGTGTTTCCACATGAAACAAGTGTGGAATATAAGGAAAGTAGAAAGAAACTTAAGCAAAGGGAAAGAAGGGCTAAAAGGGGTCATGAAAAGACATTGGCCAGCAGAATTAAGGAAAATCCCAAAGCTTTTTATACATATATAAAGAGCAAGAGGTTTGCCAGGGAGAGGGTTGGCCATTCAAGGACAAGGGAGGGAACCTATGTGTGGAACTAGAGGAAATGGGCAAGGTATTAAATGAGTACGTTGCATCAGTATTTACCAAAGAGAAGTACTTGGTGGGTGATGAGTCAGGGAAACGATGTGTAGATAGCTTGAGTAATGTTGAGATCAAAAAAGAAGTATTGGGGTTCTTGAAAAATGCTAAGGTAGAGAAATCCCCAGAGCTTAATGGGATGTATCCCAGAATACTGAGAGAGGCAAGGGAGGAAACTGCTGGAGCCTTGAGCAAAATCTTTGCATCCTCACTGGCTACAGGGGAGATCCCAGAAGATTGGAGAAGGGTAGCAAGAATAATCCAGGTAATTACAGACCGGTGAGCCTTACATCAGTGATAGAGAAATTATTGGAGATGATTCTACAGGATAGAATTTATTCCTACTTGGAAATAAGTGGATGTATTTGTGAGAGACAACATGGCTTTGGGAAGGGGAGTCATGTCTCATGAACTTGATCGAGTTTTTCGAAGGAGTGATGAAGATGATTGATGAAGGTAGGGCAGTAGATGTTGTCAATATGGACTTCAGTAAGGCCTTTGACAAGGCCCCTCATTGCAGACTGGTGCAGAAGACAAAATTGCATGGGATCAAAAGTGAGCTGACAAGATAGATATGAAACTGACTCAGTCAAAGAAAACAGAGGTTGGCAGTGGAAAGATATGTTTCTGAATAGAGGGCTGTGACAAGTGGTGTTCCTCACAAATCACTGCTGGGACATTTGCTGCTTGGAATATATATAAATGATTTAGAGGAAAATGTAACTGGTTTGATTAGTAAGTTGCAGATGACACAAAGTTTGGTGGACTTGCAGATAGCGATGAGGACCATCACAGGATACAACAGGATATAGATCAGTTGGAGACTTGGGCAGAGAGATGGCAGATGGAATTTGAAGGTAAGGTAATGCATTTTGGAAGGTCTAATACAGAAAGGAAGTATGTAGTAAATGGCAGAATCCTTAAGAGTATTGATAAGCAAAGGGATCTGGGTCACCACACTACGAGAAGGATGTGGAGGCTTTGAAGAGGTACAGAAAAGTTTTACAGGATGTTGCCTGGTATGGAAGACATTAGCTATGAGAAGAGGTTGGAGAAACTTGGTTTGTTCTCACTGGAGCGGCAGAGGTTGAGGGTAGACTAGATAGAAGTCTACAAGATTATGAGAGGCATGGACAGAGTGGATAGTCAGAAGCTTTTTCCTAGGGTGGAAGAATTAATTATTAGCGGGCATAGGTTTAAGGTGAGAGAGGCAAAGTTTAAAGGAGATGTACAAGGCAGATTTTTTACACAGAGAGTAGTGGGTGCCTGTATCTTGTTGCTGGGGGAGGTAGTGGAAGCGGATACAGTAGTGACTTTTAAGAGGCACCTTGACAAGTACATGAACAGGATGGGAATAGAGGGATATGGTCCCCGGAAGGGTAGGAGGTTTTAGTTAAGTCAGGCAGCATGGTCGGTGAGGCTTGGAGGGCTGAAGTGCCTGGCCTGTTCCTATACTGTAATTTTCTTTGTTCTTTGCTCTTTAGAAGAGTGACTTGATTGAAATATTTAAGATCTGAGAAGATTTGACAGGGTGGATGCTTCCTTTGAGGGAGAATCTAGACCTAGAGGCTGCTGTTTAAAGATGAGGGGTTGCTCATTTAAAATAGAAATGAGGATTTCTTATCTCTCCCTTAGCGGGTTGTGAGACTTGAATTCTCTTCTTAGATGTTTGAGTCAAACTCAAATATCTTTAAGGCAGAAGTAGATAGATTTATGTTAAGCAAGGAGGTAAAAGGAGTAAGGGTAAGGAGCAACGTGAAGTTAAGGTTAAATTGAAATTAGACATGATCTTATTGAATAGTGGAGCAGGTTTGAGGAGCTGAGTGGTCAATTCGTGTTCCTAATTTGTGAGTTCATATAACGCTGCATAGTAGTGTTGTCAGTGTGGACTTTGATGAGCCAAATGACCTCCTTCTGCACTGTAGGAATTCTATGAATCTATGAAAACCCCCAACAGAAGGGGTGAAGGGCAGTATTAACAAAAGGAAAGCTCTGTGATTAGGATTTTTTTTCGGGGGGGGTTTGTTGAGGGGTGGGGGGGAGGAGAAGTGAACTAACAAAAGATTTAATGATGCAAAACCAAAGACAGTGATATTGAATATCGCAAAGAAACAATATTGTGACCAGAGAGTCATGATTGGCTGGAGAGTGGAGGTCTGAATGACCCATGAAGAAGAAAACAAGCCAACAAAAAAACCTACAACAAATAAAAGTACTTCAAACAAGATGGAATTAGAGTTATGATCTAAATTTGATGAACTTGCTGTTGAGTCCAGATGGCTGTAGCATGCTGAGATGAAAGATGAAGGTTGAATTCCTTCAATTCGATAGGAGGCCCAAAAATCTTTTTGATGGTGTCGTGAATTTGCCACAGGATTTTCCATAGGTCCCTGCCATGATGGGTTAGGAAACCCCACTGGAGACTGGCAGGAAATTCATTTGCATTCTTTTAATGGGATGTTGATGGAGGCCTGACCACCCATGCCTGATTCCCCATGACACCCTCGGTGAAACACATCAACACAAAACATATCTGGAACAACGCAGCATGCAGATGTTGGGTGCTCACCTGAACAATATTTGGGATTGCCTCCGGAGTTCAGGATGGAGGCCAATGGCATCTTGAGACACTGGAGTACCACAGCAGTGGATGGGTGGAGCGTCTTCCAGATTCACTGTCTTGGAGTGGGCCCGTCTTACAGCCTCAGAACTTTGCTGGAGATCCAACTTCCTCAAGAGTTCCATCTTATAGCCTCAGCATATTTTCACGGATTCATCTCCATTTAGAGAGATTCACCTTCTTTCTTCGGTAGTGGGTCAGTGATGTTGGATGCTTTTTCAATATGACACCTGGAAATGACAGTGGACTACACTCCATCAGGCTCGCCCCACCAGAGACAATGGGGCAAAACACTCCTCATAATAAGTGGTCAGAGGATTTGATATGTTTCCCCACCGTTCTTGCAGTTTCCCACCCTTGCATTGGGACTTAGTCTGCAGATGGGAGAATTCCATCCGAGGTTCCATTCCTCATGCTTGTGTTGAGCTCCACTGAGATACTGCAGCAAGCTAAGGACAGAAAGGTTGGCCTGGGACCATGTGAAGCATTAAAATGACAAGTCATGGAGAGTTTGAGGACTGAACAAAAATGTTCCACAAAACGGTCACCCAGTCTATTTTGACCTCCCCAGTGTAGAGGAAACCATATCCTGAACCACAAATACAGTGTATGAAATTGAAACAGGCACAAATATATTGCTGTTTCACTCAGAAGTAACTTTGTTTTGAGAGCCTTGGTGGTAAAAGGGACAGCTATTGCATCTCCTGCACTTGCATGGAAAGATATTGACGAAAACTGAGGATTGAACCAAGGTTGTCACAGAGGGAACTGTGCCTTCCAGATGCTGAAAGTAGAGGAGAAGGGAAATTGTGTCTGGTGGTGGCATCAGGTGGGAGCTGGTGAAAATAGCAGGGGATGAACCATTGAATAAGGAAGCTGGTGCAGGGGGAACATAAGGATGAGGGAGACTATCATTGGTTCTGGGAGGGAGGGAGAGAAAGAGATGATGCTGTGGTCTGTGAAATGGAACAGGATTTCCAGTTCAATAAGGGTATTTAGTGGATGTTTAACACAGTGTTATACTCATGTTCAATGTTCAGAATCTTTCAAAGCTTCATTGTACTGCTCTGCCTGTTTTTCCTTCATTCTGAAGAGTTGAACCTAAAACTCTTAGCACACAATCTTATCTACTTTTCATGCTACATTCCCACTGCAGTGAGGTTGGAGACTGTGATGGCCAACCAAATCTCCATTTACTTCAGTGGGACAGAAAGATAACACCGACATGAAGAGTAATAAGATTCCAACCTGTGGCTCAGACACAAGAGAGACTTTACCACCAGCTGATGATTTACACAAAATCTTTCACAATATAAAACATTGCTTGTCTGTGAAAATGATTATCAGACATTAAATTAGCTTATTGCCATTACAAAATGTTTGACTTGAGTAAATTTTTCTAAAGTAAAACCTTCTAAAGTGGGTGGGCATAAAAAGCCCTATGTGTAGACTGAGTCCTCCGTTGCCCTCTTGATGAATTTAAAAGATCTCTTGCTACCATTTGAATAAAGAGCTGGAGACCTGAATGCCATGCTCCCCAGTTGCCATAAGGAGTGTGGAGGGATTTGGGAGAGAATGTGAAATAGATCAAATGCGCTCCCTACCTACTGGATTCCTGTCCATCTCAACCTCCCAAAATTTTTTTATTGGGGTGACTGAGGCCTCAGACACAGGGTCACACATTCTTGTTTAATTCAACTCTTCAAGTGACTATTTAAGTGACCACACATTGGCCAATTGAGAACTGTTTCCTGCCCAATCTGAATTTGTAGACTGAGGGGAAGCTTGGGTGGGAAGGCATCATCAGAAACCCTCTTTTAATTTTGGCTAATCTACCCGTCTGCCTCCCTCTCCAAAAATCCGGTGGCCATGGGATTTCTAATGACATCTCAATCTGCCTCCCCTGCCCACAACAGACGCCAAAACCTTACCTTTCTGTCTTGTCCCAGGTCTTAAGCTCTGACATCTTCAGGAAGTTTCTCCTCTGCCCCTTGCAGCTTCTGTTGCTACAAGGATTAAAGAGCTGCCGCAGCATCTGATTAGCTGGCAGCTTCTTAAATTGGGATTTCTTTATGAGTGAGGGGTGAAAGTCCTGCACACAGCCAACTGATGCTCACTCCAGGGTGAAATGGCTGCAGGGGAAGGCAGAGTCTATTCAGATAGTGACATAGGAAAGCCTGCCATCAGAAGCAGGCTGGCTGAGGAACGCTTCCCTGTGATCTGACCAATACTTACCCCTCAATCAACACTACACAAAAAAAGCAGATTATCTCTCATCATCTCTTATCTTTTGTCATTTGCATGCGTTAGCTGGGCGTGTTTTGATTGCTGCATTTCCTACATTACAATAGTGACTACACTTCAAAAAGTACTTCACTGGCTATAAAGTGCATGTGTAGAAAAAAGTCTTTCCTGATGTAAAAGTTGTTATTGGAGCAGTTCAAATAATGCTACACATCTGAATTAATAGCAAAAGAAACTCTGCTTAAATTTACAGTCTCTACTTGCAAACCAGTAAATTGTGGTGAAATTCTTGTTTTTATCTTCGATCCATGTCCATAATGCAGATGGAGCCAGACATTTCACAGGCTATTCCACTGGCTCCAGTCTGTCAGCTGCCCGACGAAGCAAGCATTTGCTGGAGAGTCTGGATATGTGGCGACAATTCCAACTAATCTCTGCTTTGAAACCTGACCTGAGACAAAGAAATACCAAAAAGGCATTCGATGATAAATAAAGCTGTTGATCAAAACTGGAGTTCAAAGCGCGTAGAGCTGTACCTGATATACAGGTGTTTAGAAATGTGAAACAAGAGAAGTTTGATATAAAAAGTGATCACCATCCTCCAGTGAGCAATGCTAAAAACAGCTTCTGTTAAATAATCTGCTTCTTTGTGAATACTTCTTCTTCTTCAAATTGCCACCTTCACAGGGCAGGGAGCACATTTTTTAGTCAGTTTTGAGGAGGCACAATGGTTAGCACTACTGCTTCATAACACCAGGACCTGGGTTCTATTCCCAGCTTGGTGACTGTCTATGTGGAGTTTGCGTATTCTCCCCGTGTCTGCATGGGTTTTCCCTGGTTTTCCTACCAGAGTCCAAGAAGTGCAGGTAAGATTAATTGGCAATGCTAAATTAATGCCAGGGGGATTAGTGACTTAAATATGTGGGGTTACAGAGATAGGACCTGGTTGGGATTGTTGTCATTGCAAACTCAATGGGCCAAATGGCTTCCTTCTGCATTATAGTGATTCTATGAATTCGTTCATCGACATTTTAAACTGGTCACAATGTAAACTAACATTGCCACAATTAAACATCAAAAATATTTCCAACCGATGCCGATTTTGAGGTGAGTTACCTTCTGCCATCCCTCAATATCGGAACTTTCAAAGAACTTTCCCAGCAGAACTTAATAGGAGTCCAGGGAAAACCAAACCGAAATCAGGAAAGGTCCGACAATCAAGGATCCAGCCCGTACTGAAATGTTCCTCTGGGTTTAGTATGGGGCAGAACCTTTGCCATTCTCTCACAATGCAATGCAGCTGTTTTGTTGTAAATGTGTACATCCCAAGAATTGATTGCTGCAACTGTTCTTTTTGATTTTTTGTTTGATATTTTGAACTATAAATGAATGGTTCCCATTAATTCAGTGTTCTTATATTCATTAGGTGTGTTGTATTTTTAACTTCCAGAAGAATGTAACTGGTAACTGCTTGTGATGTGAATCCTGTGTGCATACATGAGTACAGGGGAGGAGAATCCTGAGACAAGATCTCATTAATGAGGTTCATATATTAGACTTTTTATTAATGAAAATGTCTAAGGACACAAGAGTACACACACACACACACACACACACACATTCTGCGCATGTTACTGAGCTGGTGGCCCACACTGATTATACCACCGTTCAATCAGTAACAATCCTCAAAGACAATAAAGGTGAAAACACATCCGTACTGGTTTGTGTTGCTGTTACCCAGAAAATGGATTGCAAACTTTGTAGGGTAGCAAGGCCCCATTGTTTAAAAGTTTTTCCTATAAGGTCAATGAAATGACTGGCATGGTGGCACAGTGGTCAGCAGTGATGCCTTACAGCCCCAGGGACCCAGGTTCAGTTTCTAGTTTGGATCACTGCCTGTTAGGAGTTTGTGCATTCTTCCCATGTCTGCATGGGTTTCCTCCCACAGTTTGAAAGACATGCTTGTTAGGTGCATTGGCCAAGTTAAATTCTTCCTCTGTGTACTCACACAGATTAAGACAGTAAGAACAAAGTACAAAAAACAAAGAACAAAACAGCACGGGAAATAGACCCTTCGGCACAATGAGCCCGCGCCGCCACCCCGATGTTCCCACCTCTATCCACGATACCTGTCCATGTTTATAGATCTATGGATTAAAAACCAAATTTGAGACAATTTAGGGAGAATTTGTTTTGTCAATTAGCCTAAGAGCACATCATTGGGATATGGGCGGAAACCTGAGCGCCCGGAGAAAACCCACACAAGCATGGGGAGAATGCGCAAACTCCCACAGACACAGGCCCAAATCCATGTACCTGCACAGCACAGCGACAGTCACTGAGCTGTCGTGTTGCCCATCAAATGGTCCAGGTCAAGCATACACTAACGACATGAAGCACTAGGATACTCTCGAGAAAGATCCAAGAGCAGTCCTCTCACGACCCATCGCATGTATGTCCCTCGTTAGACAACAAGGTGGACCAAAGCACCTGTAGGATAAAAACAAGTACATCAATATCATCATCTATTTACTCACTTCCCAGGGACTCCCAAGTCTCATGATCCCTATTTTAAATCAGTTTTCTATACCCCTCCATTCCCATTCTGTTCATGTGCCCATCTAAGTATTTCTTAAATAACTCCAGAGTACCTGCCTCCACACTTTACTTGGCAGCGCATTCCATACCCCCACCACCCTCTGTGTGAAAAAACTCCCTCTAGCATCCAAATTATACCTTACCCACCTCACCCTAAGCCCGTGACCCCTCGTGCTATTTGAGTCCATCCTAGGAAAAAGCTTAATCCTGTTTACTCTATCAATCCCCTTCAAAATCTTGTACACCTCTATCAGATCTCCTCTAAGTCTACGTCTTTCTAAGGAAAACAGTCCCAATTTGCCTAATCTCTCCTCGTAACTCAGACCTTCCATACCAGGCAGCATCCTGGTAAAACTCCTCTGCACTCTCTCCAGAGTCTCCATGTCCTTCCGGTAGTAGGGCGACCAGAACTGGACGCAGTATTCCAAATGAGGTCTAACCAACGTTTTATACAACTGCAACATTAAAGGCCAGCTCATGTACTCTATACTCTTTCCTATAAAGGCTAACATACTATATGCTTTCTTCACAACCTTCTCCACTCGCTCTGCCACCTTCAGAGACTTGTTCACCTACACCCCCAGGTCCCTCTGCATCTCTATACTCTAAATAGGTCTACACTTTATCATATACCTCCCCCCAACATTCTTTCTCCCGAAATGCATCACCTCACATTTATCAGGATTGAATTCCATCTGCCATCTATCTGCCCAAGCTACCAGCCTAGAAATCTGACAACACCAGGTTTAAGTCCAACCGATTTA
The DNA here is from genome assembly GCA_024679065.1 of Sphyrna mokarran. Taxonomy (NCBI): domain Eukaryota; kingdom Metazoa; phylum Chordata; class Chondrichthyes; order Carcharhiniformes; family Carcharhinidae; genus Sphyrna; species Sphyrna mokarran. Next base: position 76,068,653 of record JAGIQG010000007.1, on the reverse strand, counting down.
TTTGATAGTTGGTTGGACTTAAACCTGGTATTGTCAGACGTCTTACTGTGTTTACCCCAGTCCAACACTGGCATCTCCAGATCATGACCCAAACAGGTGCCAGAGTGTGATGACTAGGGGATTTCATTTCAGTTTTAATGTTAGTCTATTTGTGGCATGACTAAACTTAGGGATTAAAGAGGGACCAATTTTGGAGGCAGAGTTAGAGGTGGGGTGGCAAAACGCTACTGTGGAAGTTTTGATGCCCCAGGGTCTATCAGGGGTCAGTGTATATTTGGAGTTGGGACATTTTTATAATTTCTTCATGTGTTGTGAGTGTCAGCATTCGTTACTTTTCTGTAATTGCCTTTAAGAAGGTGGTGGTGAGCTGCCTTCTTAAACTTCAGTCATCCATGTGGTATGGGTATAGTGCTGTTAGGAGGAGATTTCCAGGGGTTTGACTCTGCAACAATGAAAGAATTGCGATATAGCTCCAAATCATGATGGTGTGTAAATTAGAGGGGATCTTGTTGTATTCCCATATAGTTTCTTCCCTTGCTCTTATAAGTAGTGGAATTATGTTTACAAGGTAGTTCCAAAGAAAGCCTTAATAATTGCCACAGTGCATCGTATAGTTGAGATACTCTGCTGCTACTTGAATCAGTGATGGAAGATGTGAATGTTTCTAATGTAGTGGGTGGGATCCAATCACGCAGGCTGTTCTGTCCTAGATAGTGTTGAGCTTCCTCAGTGTTGCTATGGTTGCATACACCAGCAAATAGAAATCATTCCATCAAACTTCCCACATGTATATTATTTGTAAATAGCACACCTGATAGCTCAGTCAATTACAATTTCCATCATTTTAATTATTAAATGCAGATTTCAGGGGTGGTAATTGGTCAAACCAGTTTTGCTATGCTTTTTGTGCTAATGGTGGAGCTGGAAAATTATGAGATATTTGATCAGACTTGCTTCATGGAGGTGGGAATCAGGAGTTGGAATTTTTCTGATCTCTCAATTTCAAGCAGGTGAACCATTTATCTGGCAGAGACAAAGACGGCCTAAGGCAGAGATGGGAATGGCCTAATTCCAACATGATGAGGTCAAAAGACCAGCATTCACAGAGACATGTGTTGAGTCCCACAGATCTATGTGTAACCCACCCCCCCACCCCCCATAATACTCATCTGTCTCGGCTTATGCTTTTCAAACCTGTCACTACCCCTGCCCGATGCCCCTTTCTCCATCATTGCCTAACTCTATCAATATTCCAACCCACTTATTCAGTAACAAATATAAATTAAACTCATGAGTCCGAATAACATTTGGAAGTCTTTGAAAAGCCCATATATCTATCAAAATGGACAAAAATAATGTGACTAGCTTCTTAAAAATGGGGTTAAACTGGATTATTCTCTTTGGAAGCTCATAAATCTGTCAAAATAAATAAACATATATTGATAGCGACTTAAAATGATTATCTTCTTCATAAGCTCATAAGTCTATCAAAATACACAAATATTACTTGAGCAACAACTTAAAACATCCTATTCAGAAGTTCATAAATCTGTCAGAATAAATAAGCTAATATTCCTTAAACAGGGTTGTAAACATATCCTGATGAAAAGAATGCATTAATAGTTTGGAAGCCAGTAGAACATTCAAGCTCATATTCCTTAGAATAACTGTGTAAACAAACCCTTCTAGGCAAAATTCATTAATGGTTTGGCAGAAAATCAAGCACTCTAACTCTCATTCTCCTCAACAACTTGTAAACATGTCATGCTGATAGAATCCAGTTACATTTCTTTGAAGATGCCCACATGCTCAGGCTTTTGTCAAAGCTTTCAAACAGTCCAGTGGATGCACAATTTATTCTTTAGAAATGAGTGCAAGCACAAACAACTAACAAAATTTGAAACAGCAAAACAAGTGGTTGCACAGTAAGATAAATGGATTATATCACACAATATCACACAATCTATATCACACAATCTGTTTTGGATTTCAAATTGGGCTAATCATTCAATATTGTACATGGAAGAATAATACTTTATCCAGTGGATAATCTGCCCTAATGCATCTGAAGACTTTTCTTGTTTCACAATGTTGTTCTTTGCCTTGACAGGTTGTTAATTGTCAGATCAAAGCATTATCCTAATATGTATGCTGTGGAATTTCATAATCATACATGGAGTAGCCAAGACTTTTGTACTAACTTTATGTACGCTTTTATTTCCAAACCATGCTTAACACATGGTCCATTTTCTATGCGGGATAGCATAGAAAAGAATAGGGAGAGAGAACATCTGAACTCGTGGCTAAAGGGATGGTGCAGGAGGGAAGGGTTCAGGTATTTGGACAATTGGGGCTCATTCTGGGGAAGGTGGGACCTCTACAAGAGGGATGGTCTGCACCTGAACCGGAGAGATACCAATATCTTGGGGGGTAAATTTACCAGTGCTATTTGGGGGGGTTTAAACTGATTCAGGGGAGGGATGGGAACCTGAATTGTTGTGCCAGTATACAGGAGGATGTGAATAGGGAGGTCACGGATAAGGTTTCTAGGTCGCAGCAGTATAGTGGCAAACGGGAGGGTGGTTTGAAATGTGTATACTTTAATGCAAGGAGCATACGCAATAAGGTGGATGAACTTGCAGCCTGGATTGGTGCTTGGGACTTCGATGTTGTGGCCATTTCAGAGACGTGGATAGAGCAGGGGCAGGAATGGTTGTTGCAGGTTCCGGGGTTCAGATGTTTCAGTCAGAGCAGAGGTGGTGGTAGAAGAGGGGGCGGAGTGGCATTGTTAGTTAAGGACAGCATTACGGTGGCAGAAAAGACGTTTGATGTGGACTTGTCTGCTGAGGTAGTGTGGGCTGAGATTAGAAACACGAAAGGAGAGGTCACACTGTTGGGAGTTTTTTATAGGCCTCCAAAAAGTTCCAGAGAAGTAGAGGAAGGGATTGCAAAGTTGATCCTGAATAGGTGTGAAAGTAACAGGGTAGTTGTAATGGGGGACTTCAACTTTTCTAATATCGATTGGAAAAGCTATAGTTCAAGTACTTTAGAGGGGTCAGTTTTTGTTCAATGTGTGCAGGAAGGTTTCATGACTCAGTATGTAGATAGGCCAACAAGAGGCGAGGCTATATTGGATTTGTTACTGAGTAATGAACCAGACCAGGTGTTAGACTTGGAGGTGGGTGTGCACTTTGGTGATAGTGACCACAATTCGGTTACGTTTACCTTAGTGATGGAAAGGGATGGGCACGTACCGAATAACAGTAGTTATAGCTGGGGGAAAGGTAATTATGAGGCTATTGGAGAGATTTAGGATGCATAGGGTGGAGCAGGAAATTGCAGGGGCTGGGGACATCTGAAATGTGGAGCATATTTAAGGAACAGCTTCTGCATGTCCTTAATGACTATGTACCTGCCAGGCAGGGAGGAAGTGGTCGAGTGAGGGAACCATGGTGTACTAGGGAAGTTGAATCTCTGGTGAAAAGGAAGAAGGAGGCTTATATAATGATGAGACATGAAGGCTCAGTTAGGGCAATGGAGAGCTATAAATCAGCCAGGAAGGAGCTAAAGAGGGAGTTGAGAAGAGCTAGAAGAGGACACGAGAAGACTTTGGTGGATAGGATTAAGGAGAATCCTAAAGCTTTTTACAGGTATATAAATAATAAAAGATTGGTTGGGGCAAGATTAGGGCCAGTCAGAGATAGCAGTGGGAAGTTGTGCGTGGAGCCTGAGGAGATAGGAGAGACACTGAATGAGAATTTTTCGTCAGTATTCACGCAGGAGAAAGACAGTGTTGTCGGGGAGAATACTGCGATACCAGGTTGTAGACTGGGTAGGATTGGGGTTCATAAGGAGGAGGTGTTAGCGAATCTTGAGGGTATGAAAATTGATAAGTCCCCTGGGCCAGATGGGATTTACCTTAGGATTGTCTGGGAGGCTAGAGAGGAGATTGCAGAGCCTTTGGCTTTGATCTTCATGTCGTCGTTAGCTACAGGTATAGTGCCGGAAGACTGGAGGATGGCAAATGGTGTCCCTTTGTTCAAAAAGGGGAGTAGGGACCATCCTGGAAATTATAGACCGGTGAGCCTGACTTCTGTTGTGGGCAAAGTCTTGGAAAGAATTATAAGGATAGGATTTATAAGCATCTAGAGAGAAATAAATTGATTAGGGATAGTCAGCACGGTTTTGTGAAGGGTAGGTCATGCCTCACAAAGCTTATTGAGTTTTTTGAGGAGGTGACCAAAGAGGTAGATAAGGGTAAGGCAGTTGATGTAGTGTATATGGATTTTAGCAAAGCGTTTGATAAGGTTCCCATGGTAGGCTACTGCAGAAAGTGCAGATGCATGGGATTGAAGGTGATTTAGCAGTTTGGATTAGGAATTGGCTAGCTGATAGAAGACAGAGGGTGGTGGTTGATGGGAAATATTCAACCTGGAGTGCAGTTACAAGTGGTGTACCTCAAGGATCTGTTTTGGGGCCACTGCTGTTTGTCAGTTTTATAAATGACCTAGATGAGGGTGTAGAGGGTTGGATTAGTAAATTTGCTGACGATACCAAAGTGGGGGGAGTTGTAGACAGCGAGGATGGATGTTACAGTTTGCAGAGGGACATAGATAGGTTGCAGAGCTGGACCGTGAGGTGGCAAATGGAATTCAATACGGATTAGTGTGAGGTGATTCACTTTGGTAGGAATAACAGGCATATGAAATATAGGGTTAATGGAAGGACCCTTAATAGCGTTGTCGAGCAGAGGGATCTTGGGGTACAAGTACATAGCTCTTTGAAAGTTGGCACCCAGGTGTGTTAGCTTTTATTGGTAGAGGGATTGAATTTAGGAGCCGTGAGGTTATGTTACAACTGTACAAAACTCTGGTGCGGCCGCACTTGGAGTATTGCGTACAGTTATGGTCGCCGCATTATGAGAAAGATGTGGAAGCATTGGAAAGGGTGCAGAGGAGGTTTACCAGGATGTTGCCTGGTATGGTGGGAAGGCCTTATGAGGAAAGGCTGAGGGACCTGAGGTTATTTTCATTAGAGAGAAGAAGGTTACGCGGTGACCTAATTGAGGTGTATATGATGATCAAGGGATTGGATAGGGTGGATAGTGAGAGCCTTTTTCCTCGGATGGTGATGACCAACACGAGGGGACATAACTTTAAATTAAGAGGTGGTAGTTATAGGACGGATGTCAGAGGCAGATTCTTTACACAGAGGGTGGTGAGAGCGTGGAATGCCCTGCCTGCAGCAGTTGTGGACTAGCCTACTTTGGGGGCATTCAAATGTTCGGTGGATAGGCATATGGATGATATTGGAATAGTTTAGGTTAGAGGGTCCACTGGCCGGCGCAACATCGAGGGCCGAAGGGCCTGTACTGCGCTGTAATGTTCTATGTTCTATGTTCTATCTTTCTGCCCTAGTGAATGCCCACTTTTGCTGTGGTGGTGGTAAGATAAAGACAACAGAGTTCAGACTCCCAATCATTCTTTGTCATGTTTACACACCAATGAAAATTGTCAGCACTGGAAATTGGAAATCCTGAATTCAGGTTCTAGCCACTGTTCTACAGTCTGCCCAATAGACTTCACACCACATTGAGACAGGAAATCCCAGCCCAAAAAGAGTATTGCTTCCAAAATGTCTGGAAAATAAACCCACCGGTAGTAGGGGGTAGGTAAGTGGGCAATTGGGTGAACACGTCAGAGTGGAGGAAGTTTGTTCCCTCAATGTCTCAGGGCAGGTTATACAGCGGGGTTTCCAGAGGCATTGGATAGAGATGTGTATTTTATCTTCCAGTCCCATGTAGTTAAGCCCTTTAGCTAATCCCAGAAACTTGAGCTGGTACACTACCGGAAGACAGTAGGAATAGCACAATGCTGGGAAGGGAAGGAAGCATTGTGAAGGTGCTAAAGGTGTGATTTGGGAGCATTTAGTACTATAGTCTTAAATGATTTGAAACCAGATACCAAATCTATCACACAGCTCTGAGCACCTGACGCTATATAACAAAATATAAGCATATAAGAAAATATTCAACACATGATTATGATTCAGCATTTTATTGCTAATTCTTTAGCTTTTAATTTCAGAGGACCGAATATTTGTATACTACTCATAATCGCAAATAATTTGTTCACGCTTTTAGTGTTGTAATACAAGAGCAAAATGCAGTAGATGCTAGAAATCTGAAATAAATATAAAAAATATGAGAAATATTCAATTGACCTGAAATGTTAACTCTGTTTCTCTTGCCACAGATGCTGCCAGGTCTTCTGAGTACACCTAATATTTTCTGGTCTTCTTTTAGTTTTGTGGCATCAGTTGTAATCTGACTCTTTGGTCGGAATTTTCCATCCATTCATGTCGATTAGATCATTTGGTCTCAAAAACAGTGCACCCCCATCACGGGTATGTGTTCAACAGGAAACTTCATTAACAACAGCAGAATCAGAAGATCCATTGCCAATCGGTGGCAGGGAACATGCAATGTGGGCATGGAAAATCTTGCCTTCTGTAACAAACCAATGAAGAAATAGATAATTTTCTAGATTCACAATAATCCAGGAAAAATTTTCACAAGCAGCATCATAAGTTCTCACCTTATAAAGATGTTTACAATTTTGGCCAGTTGATATTTTCCCAGGATTGCACACATTGTATCATAGAATCCCTACATTGCAGAAAGCGGTCATTTGGCCCATCAAGCCTGCACTGACCACAATCCCATCCAGGCCTTACCCTGTAACCCCATGTATTTACCCTTCTCATCCCCCTGACACAAATGTTAATTTTTCATGGCCAATCAACCTAACCAGCTCATCTTTAGATTGTGGGAGGAAACTGAAGCACTCAGAGGCACAGGAAGAATGTGCAAACTCCACACAGGCAGTGACCCAAAAGCTGGAAATCGAACCAAAGTCCCTGGCGCTATGACGGAGCAGTGTGAACCACTGTGCCACCGTACCACCCATTGACATTTATTCCAGAATATTTCCAGTGAATATTCAACCTTTTCTAAAAAATTTGATAAGGCAAATTTACTGCAACAATTTCTCAAAGAAAAATTATAATTTTCCATTCATTTAAATCAAGTTTGCAAAATTTTTTAAAGTAAACATGTTCTGTTAAATATTTTCTTCAGAACAAATTCTTCACAATTGTTGATTGTGAGATACATGGCCCTCTTGCTTCACAACTGAAATATTAAAATGTTGCTTTTGAGATGTAGAAGCAAAAAGTAATCTATGTACAGGAGTGATTTTATGATTTTCCATTCTCAATACAGAATTATACCCACAGAAGCAGCAATTGGCTACTTCCCATAGTTTCCATCTATTCAAGTTAAGGTGAGGACAATCGTGTGAGCTGTGTCCATGATCTGACCTCAGAAATCCAGAAAAGTTCAAGTCAGGTGCATTGAAAACATGAATTGCAAATCTTTTCTCCCACAACAAACTTTGAGCCACAAATTTATCTCTCGAATCTAATGGTGGATTGGCGGATGGAGATTAATTTTTCCCAGTTATCAGGGTACTTTAAAAAGAATGCCTCAGTTTCAGTGGAGCTGGGTCCTGGCTCTAAGAGTTCCCGCCCTGCCAGATTGACGCTGTAAACCCTGCCTACTTTTTTTTTATTTGGCAGTCAGAGTGACAAGATCTGGAGAGAAAACTGGCCAGTGGAGGTGCAGAGTCCCACATCAGTTTTCTTGCCAGATCTAATACTCTGTCAAATTTTTATAAGATTCCACTCTTGTTAATTTTTTGTGTAAATAGCTGGATTCTTTAAAGATAAACCTTAAACCTAAAAAGGAGGATGTTGTGATCTGAGGTACATATACCCTTAAGGAGACATATCTTAAACTGATGTCAGTAATTGCATACTTCGACACGATGTGATATTTTAGCCCTTTAACTTGTTAGTCAGCCTTCAAGCAGTAGGAGTTGCAATTAGATGGACCTTGAAGGCTCCTAGTTAACATTATCTGTATATTGTGTTATTTTTAAATAAAAAACCCACATTATTGTTTCACAAATCCTTGAATATGATTAGCACATTTACATTAAAGAAGAACATCATGTGTGTCAAATCCCTGGTTGTCATCCTGCCCAGAGTGTACCAACAACATGCAAATATGCTGAACTCAAATGTTTCAATTGGCTTACACTGTGTGAGCAGGTGGAATTCAGCTCAAATATCTATATGGATTCTCACTTTAATTTAAGCCTTCTGATAAGCACTTAAGAATCTTTACAACTGATACAACAATTGAACTAGTAGTTATTCAGGACTATGCTTCGTTTCACTATATTCCTAAATACACCTTCCTAAAGGTAGAATTTTGTATCAGTAATTATAAATATATTTGAGTTCTGAAGTGATCCAGGTAGTACACAGAGCAATATATTGATTTTTGCTTTATGAAATCCCCCCTCAGAGGTGAAGGCAAACAAGTCCACATTTATGTCAAACTGTTGTAAATGGCTTTGGTGTAATGTCACGCCAGCATCAATGAAAATGCGGTGTGGGCTCAATACCCGGAGAGAATGCTTGCTAATACCATCCTAATGTATTAAAACGAGCTATCTGCTTTCCCACGGCATGTTTCAGACCCCTCCACTGGCAAGAGGCTGGGAATATTGGAGCTCAAAAATTCGCCAGCACAAATCATGCTCTCTGGATCTTGAGCCCTCTCATCATTCCCAATGATGGAGAGTGCAGGCTTAGAATTGCCCCCCACTCTTTTACCAGTTAACCAGTTACCAGTTATTAAAAAAAATGACTGTATCTAATGTTAGCATGTATGACTAAACTCAATTTTTACCACCAGCACAAAGTATCTCTATTAACGGGACCTAAATCTCAGAAAAGATCTCAAGTTCTCAATCTCAATCTTATCATATGATAAAATTTCCTATGTGAGCGTATTGACTTATTTATGGTGCAGGTTCATCGTGTATAAGTGATGCAAATCACACTTTGCCTTTGTCCAGTAGCCAGTGCTCTGTCAAAACTAATACCAGGCTCACTCTACATGCATCATTTATATGGCCTGGCTTCTTGTGATGAGAAAAAGCCCGGCATGATATCGTCCGAGAAGTGATTTCTTCTCGAAATATCTGTGTGCATCAAAAGAAAAGAACTCATTAACGTTAAGCAGAAAATAAAGCAATGTCCAACCGTGATTAAATGAACCATTTTACCCAACTATTTTTGCAATGTTCCTTAATCTTATTGAATTATGCAAATTATCTTAATATAACAGTCAGACTTCTGTATAAGTGTATTCATATGCGTTTATGTAAAAGTTATGTTGTCCCAGGAGTCTGAACTCGGTTACAGTGTGCTTAATTTTGAGGGGGGAGGAGGCAGAAAACAGTTTTCCTGGCTTAACCTCAGGAAATCAAAGCCTGCAGCACGTAGAGAAATTGGTGACTGAGTGTCTTACGCTGAGGATTAAATCAGGCAATTTATTTTTTGATAAGTCACGTGTATTGGCATTCCTGTTGCAAAAATAAATTGAGCAGCGCTGTGCGCTCAGACACCTTGCAAAGAAATAAATCCGCTGTCCACATCATAAAGGAAGTCAGCATAAATGAAAAGAATGTGTTCTCCATGGCAATCATAAATATGGAACAGAGATGTGCGAAATTATTTACTCACCAAAAAGTGTGGAGAAATATAGCATTTATGACATGGGGCAGATTCAGCTTGGCTTGATGCTACTGTACATCAGCTTGGACCTTCTCTCACCTGTCACTGATTCAATGAATACTCAGAAAAAATGGCTCCAGAGCAATTGAAAACCAACCGTTGCGCATGAGTGGTGCTGACAGTAATGCCTCTAACAACTTCCGCTGCTTCCCGCAAATGGAAAAAATGACACTTTATTTTCTATCCCCAAATAAATATCTCATCCAGATTAGGGAAAGAAATGGAATATATTGAGCAGCACAAAGAACTGTGTAGCGGTGCTTATACAGACAAACCAGCTTCAATCTATCTGCCATTTAGGAACTGAATGCCCTTCCTCAGTTATTTTTTTAGTTGAAACCCATTTTTATTCAGGCATTCAGATACCTAATCAAACACATGAAAAATACAATGTATCACATTAAGATAAGTTATATAAAAAAACACTATTCCTCACACCATTGTTGGTATTTGGTGAGGAATTACATTTTTGTTTCAAATTTTTGCCATTTACCTGATATATATTTGTGAATATTATTAGCATTGTAATTGTATTCCTAACATTCTTCTACAGGAATGGATTAAACTGTGCCTGTACAATACAAATGCTTTTTTTTGCATTTTTTTTTGTTTGTGGAAATGTAAAATTCTAATTATTGTTATCAATAACATGCATTAAATAGTCAAATTGCGGATGCCAGCACTATTTTTTTTAAAATCCTTTGCTACCATTTTTGGGGAATTGTGTGTTAGACTGAACAAACACTGTGCACTCTTTCTAATCTCGATAAATGAAAAATAAAAAAAAGTAGGCCAATATTCCTGGAATCAATCCATCTTGCATATCTGAATCAGGCATCATTAAGTCTTCAATATAAAACATCAAAGCTTAAGCTTTATTATGAGAAGCAATTTAGTCTTACACAGAGTTAAGACATTATGGGATGGATTTCAAATGCATGTAAAAATTGGAAGATGCCAGTTAGCTCTTGCCAAGGTATTATAAGTTAAGCTCCTAATGGCTGTTTCTATTCTGTACTGAAATCTTTTATCACGGAAGTACATGGTGAACAGCACAAGTAAACTCTCTTCATTCCTTCAACGCCATTCAGCTAATTTTGCAAGTTTGACAGCAGTGCTTAGCCGTGGATGTGCCATATAAGACCACATGGATGGGTGTCACAAAAGCAAAGTTAAAAGTCAATTGCCATTTAAGCCTTTTTTGGAGCTAGAGTTAAGTTCCTGGTACTTAGCTAATGCCAGTAATAGTTCTTTGGGCTAAAAGTTTGGATTCCTGGTAAAGGGATCACAGTGCGTGATTAGGGTTAGGTTAGGGTTATCACTCTGTGCCCAACTGAGACGACATAAGCAGCACATGGATTGAGTGGAACTCCCTCCCCCACCCCATGCACAGGGTGGTGGCAGCATCGACTCCACTGAAATCAGTGCGACCTTTTTAAAGGACATGCAGTTCTACGTTAAAACAAATCTCCCCATTCTCCTCTTCCCCTCCCCCACCAACCTTTAGACACAGGTGAAACAAACACAGGGGCATAAACTGTACTGCCCTCATCCCCATGCCCATCTCCCCTGCTGCCCCCAACACACACACACACACACACACACACACACGCAGCGGGGCAACTCCTCCACACATGCACTGGGACAACTTTGTCAGGATGGCAGCGCCAGAAAGGGAGGTGGAGCAAAACACTAGAGGCCTTTCAGATTCTTCAGTATAGTGCTGGAGGTCTTAGTGATAGAGGTGGGAAGTAGAAGAAAGGCCATGTTTTTGCAGGAAGCCCTCTGGATGGGAGCTGATCGTGGTTCACTGGTTCCCTCACAATGCTGGAGCTTCATTGAGTGTATTTTTATACTTTGCAGTGCAGCAGTAAAATATGGCCCTTGGATGTATGTTCTGATAAAAATCAGTTTTTCTTTCTTTATGAAAAGTATGACAATAATATAAAATCTCTCTCTCTTTAAAAATATGTAATGCCACTAAATCAATATAACTGTTCAAATAATTAACTTATTTTTTTCTAAAATTCATAATTAAACATTTATGGTTGAGTTTTAAGGATGGAGGGTGGTTATTGCTCACTATCTCGACAATCGGTGCATAATCCTTTGCTTCTACCTCTCAAATTCCAACTGCCATTTAACATTAATCAAAGATTGATTGGCAGTAGGCGGGACTGCTGAAAGGTCCTCATAATTAATAAATATACACATGCAAAATAGGTTAAAAACAGATTTAAATGACTTACCTGCCTTCCCACCAGTTTCCAGCATGTTCTGGCCGGCAGCTGTTTATCAACTTTTGATGATGTGCATGCATTCTTGACATTTACATAAATCCCCATTCAAGGCCGCAGACGCGTGTCTCCTGACTGGGCCCATCAGAACAGTGACGGACCACAATGGGAGAATCACTGCCACCATCTCTCTCCCACACACACTCTTTCTCTCTCTCTCTCACTCACACACACACCCTCTCTCGAACACACATCCTCTCTCACACTCACACACCCTTTCTCACACACACACACTCTCTCTCTCACTCACACACACATCCTCTCTCGAACACACATCCTCTCTCACACTCACACACCCTTTCTCACACACACACACACTCTCTCTCTCACTCACACACACATCCTCTCTCGAACACACATCCCCTCTCACACTCACACACCCTTTCTCACACACACACACTCTCTCTCTCACTCACATACAAACACTTTCTTTTTCACTCACATATCCTCTATTGCACACACACGTACACACTCTCTCTCACGCACCCACCCACACACACACACACCCTCTCTCTCATACACACACATCCTCTCTCTCTCTCTCTCACACACACATATTCACACTCTGTCACTCACATACACAGACACCTTCCCTCTCACACATACTCACACACACACACCAACATACTCTTTCTCTCACACACACACCCTCTCTCTCACACACACACATCCATATTCTCACTCTCTCACACGCACACAGACACCCTCCCTTTCACACACACTCACTCACACACGCTGTCTCACACACACACTCTCTTACACACACACCTCTCTCACACACATACACACGCACACACACACACACATATTCTCACTCTCTCACACACATACATAGAACCCTCCCTCTCACACACACACTCTCACACATGCTGTCTCGCGTACATACACCCTCTCTGTCACACATACACTGTCTCTCACACACCCACCCTTACACACACCCACCCTTTCTCTCACACTCACACACACTCTCTAATGCACACACACCCTCTCTTTCACACACACACACACATACACACTCCCTTTCTCATGCATACTTCACTCACACACCCTCTCTCATACACACACTTTCTCTCACACACACACACACACACACACACACACCTTGGGGAATGATTCTCCCATCATGACCTGCAGATTTTTGGCGGTTCAGGTTGGGAGATGTGCATGTCGACCATTTTGTGGGATTTGCGCATGCATTCCTGATGCATATGTGTCCCCTAGAGCCATAGGACAGGCACAGTCAAGACTGCACTGGAAACTGGCAGGAAGAGAGACAAGTGATTTTAATCTGTTTCAAATGTATTTTTGCTCTAAATATCATTATAGGGCCCAAGACTGAATTCTCCAGGCCTGATAGCATCTCCCACCCCTTCAGCACTATCTCACTCCGGCAGCATTTGGAGTAGCTTCCCCTTTTGGGGGAACTAGTGGGAGACCTCGCTGGAGTGAAGGGAGGCAATTAGAGTTCCTGGTGGGGTCAGGTACAGGGCAGTGCCACTCTATGCCCCCTGATACTGCCCAAGGGGCAAAGTGCCCATGCCCAAGGAGGGGTGCCAAGGGAGTGTGGCCTATTCTAGGCAGGGCTTAGGAAGCAGTTGGTGGGACTGAGGGGTTCCTGCTACCACTCTGCATGGCGATTGGCCTGGGTTGGAGGGAGACCATTGATCATGGGTGGATTAGGGGGGTGTGCTCTGTCAGAGGGCTTCCTCTTGGTGGGGAGTGTCTGCCACTGCGGGAAGGGTTGGCTGCCGGAGGAGAAGTCAGCAGGGCTGTCTGCTGTGGAAGGGGCGTTGCCACTGCTGGGGGGGAGGGGCTGGAGATCGGGGAGCTCCGGGATGGGAATAGGGTGATGCTCTGGGGCTGCCCCCTGTATTGTCATAGGTATCGCAATCGGACCACGGTGATGTCAGGAGGGAGAATGTTGCATTAGTACCAGGCTGGCCAGCAAACAGGGAGAGCAACAGATCAGGACCATAACGCATGAGCAGAGTTCTGGAGCTGTCAGATTCCAGCATGAATAGGCTCTACTCCCCCTGGGTTTTTAATCATATTCATGATTGGGACATCTGCAGTACACAGAGTGGGGAGATTCAGGTCTGAATTTGCACTGAGAAAACAGACATGAGCTAGACCAGTTTTCTCACCAATTCAGTATTTTTGGAAGAATCATGCCCCCTTTTTCTCTCTCTCTCTCTCTCACACACACACATGCTCTCTCACACATACACACCCTCTTTCCATCACACACACTCACACATTCTGTGTCTTTCTCACACACACATACCCTCTCTCTCACACATACACACTTTCTCACACACACAATTTCTCACATACACACGCACATACTCTTTCTCACACTCTCTCTCACATGTATGCACTCTCACACACACACACTGTCTCACATACACACACATTTGCACCCTCTCACACATTTGCACCCTCTCTCCCTCACACACACACACACACACCCACTGTGTTTCTCACACACACTCTCCCTCTCACGTACACATACACTCTCTCTCACACACTCTCTCACACTCTCTATCACACACATATACTCTCTCTCACACACCAACCTTCTCTTTCTCACACACGCCTCTCTCTCTCTCTCTTTTCCACTAGCGGGAACTGGCAGCCAGACTTTGCTGGAGTGAAGAGGTGCTGTCGAGACCTCCCAGGACGTCAGGGGTAAGGGAGGTGCCCCTAGGCATTGGCAGTATGGCAGTGCCAGCCTAGCCCCCGGCACTGACCAAGTGGCATTGCCCACTGGGTGTTAGGCAGTGTCAAGAGGGCAGGGCCTGATGGGGCAGAGACTACAGGGGTTTGATGACTCTGATGGAAATTGGTAGGGTTGCGGGTTCCTGCTGTCACTCTGCATTTAATGGTGAGAGAGAGAGATGGAGGCCAGCGATGGGGACTGGTCATTGGGGTAAGGGGTCTGATTGCCTAGGTGGTTGGGGCTGTATGGAGATGACTACAGGGGCCAAGGTGGGATTGGGACTATGGGGAGTGGGTGTGTTGGGGCTATTGATAGGGGAGAATGGGATTGGGAGTGCTGGGAATGGGGACGGTGGAAGATTGAGATGGACTGAGGGGTCAGGATCGGTCCAGACATGTCTAGGAGGCTGGCATTCAGGTTATCATAGGGGGGGCGCCGCACAGCCAGCGATGCAGTCATGGGTCTGGCATGTGATTGGGAAGCTGGCTGTGTGGGATTAGTGCGTGTGCTGTGGCCTGTTCAGTGCTGTGCTGCTGGCCTCACCAGCAGGAATAAACCCTGGCAACTGATCTTTAATAAGATTCACATTGAGTGCATAGTGTACAGAGTGTGGGAGATTCAGTTTGAAACTCTCTGAAAAAAACAGTGGGATTTACTTCAATTTTCATGCAAATTTGACACTTAGAATTTTTTGGGAGAATCTCAGAATGGTTCTGGATTTTGTACGAAATTATCAATTTATGTTCAGAACATGATAATCTTGGAATCTGAAAAACAATTAACTTATTTACAAAATGAAGGAAATTATATTTGAGCAATGAACAGATGGGGGCAGGTGGCAGAGCATGCTGGGTAAAAAGCGGAGGTGACCATTCTGACAGAAACACTGGGCCGATTCTCCCATCCTGACCCGCAAGGTTTCAGGCAGAAGTCACTTTTATCTCCCACATGGAACAGATCCCACTGAGATATCATAAATATGGCTTATGACAAAACCATAGAAATGTTACAGCACAGAAGGAGGCCACTCAGGCCATCTTATTCATGCCAGCCCAAAATCATCCAGGTGCCCTTTCTAATTCCACCTTCCTGTACCTGACCCATAGCCATGTGTATAGATGCTGAGTTAACATACCTGACTGATTGACCATACTGAAGATTTCCTCTCAGCCTGCAAGTTCAGCCAAACGACTGAGGTGAGGACCACTCAGGCATCTAGGTAGATTTCACAATTAGGTATTTTTCTCACTATTGGGTTTGCCTAATGAGAGGGATGACCTACATTCCTTCCCACGTGTTGAATGAAAGAGCCCACTAATGCCTCAGCTCAAGTGGACATCTGATGTAGAGATGGACAACCTATGGTAATGACTGGGCTGCTTGAGTGGCCCTCTGTTACTCCAATAGGCCACAAGATTGATGTCAGTCTTGTCCATTAAGTACAACCACATGAATTAGATTAAATGCATTTAATACATGTCAAATATTTCATAATGAACTGTGGAAAATATTTAAATATTTATATATTGATAGAAATATGATCAAATTCAAATGGTTAAAAACAAAAGAAATTATCTTTGGGCACAGAGGGAGCACACGGCTTTCACAGTCAATGCTGTGTGCAATCTGTATGCTTCTCCCTTCACTTGCCCTTGCTTTAAAAGCATTTCACTGCAGTCACACTAGTAAGGAAAGAACTGTATGGATGGAAACTAGTCAAATGTGGCAACCCCGCGTATGTGGGTAACCATCAACAAAATATTTCTTGCAGCCAGTCTCAAAACCTAGAAGGGTCACATATGACCCTCAGGTTACCTGTTGCCCACCACTGATCAAGAATTATATTCCCCAATTTCTCCCCTCTAATGGCTGAGCATTGCCCATTAAAACCCCAGATACCCCAACATAGTCAGGGGTGGAATGGCCTCTTCAGAAACAGATTGAGGCCCTCCGCTCATAGAATGTCAAAATTAAGATTTGTCCTTTCAGTGAATGTACATTGATGATTAGTTGCTTTCAGTCAATCTGTTGAGATAACCCGCGTCTTTGCTGAAATGTGATCTGTTCTAATCAACTTTACAGAGTCTGGTGGAATTACATTGAGTATATTTCATACCTGACACAACTACAGAATGATACACTTCAGGACAAACATCGCCGACCTGAATAATACATGACAGACAGATGACCGGGTGAGAAAAGTCATTTTTCACCTTTACTGCTCAAGTTTCTTTATTAAAACCTGAGACACGCTTGATGGAAACAGGGTTGCTAAAAGAAAATCCAGTGTGTTTTATTAATATCACACAGCTGCTTCTCTCAACGACAGCACTTCACTAAAAAGCAAATCATTTCGGAAACAATGTTGGTGATTAGCTCAGCACAGAACAGCAAAATAAATTTGTGCCAAAATCCCAGTGTTATTTTTTTACTTCCTATCTTAACACCAAATATTTTTTCTGTACAACTCCAATCAGATGTCACTGATTTATACTGTTAATGGTCACAAGTAAATTATTCTGGGGCATTTTGGATAAAAGAAAGAGACAAAGAAAGATCGTCTCATCCTTTTGTCCAACCAGTACAAAGCAACAAATGGATCAGCAATGCTACAAATGATCAGTGACTTGTGCGGAAATGTTTTGCATCAATTTACAAGATGTCTAGTGTCAAATCTCAGAAGTAAATTTGACTAAACAAATCAATCCAGTTTATTTTTCCAGTGTATATTGTATAGGTTATGTATAATCAGACAGCTGTGTTTCTGTGCTGATATCAAAATGTCTGACCATCCATCACATCTCATAGCAATTACTGTCTAAATTCAAATATTATGTATTCACCCACAACTAAAGCAGTTGTAATTTGGCAAGAATATCATAGATATGGAGAGTGATCAACTCAGTGCTCTGCATTTGGATTTGTGCAAATTTCTGCTGGCTGGTTTAATTTACTTGGTCTGCAATGTTTGTCCCAATCCTTTCTGTAAAGTGTGTTTATTAAAAAAAAGATTTGCTCTTTGCCCATTGGGCTGGATTATCCTGGCCCCCTGAAATGGGGTTTAGAATTAAGGAGCTGCAATAATTGAAGGGAATTAAAACTTCCTGTTGAATTCCAGCTTCTGGGAGGATTTTTCCCAGGTGACTGCCAACTTGCAACTGGGTCGACTGCCCGTTCCATAGGCATGTGAAAGCAATTAATACAATAAGTTTTCACTTAGAGGCCATTATACATTGGCTCCAGTAATTCACTAATGTTGCGGTAGCCCCTGCTATTTATGAATATAATCTGCTCAATCAAGGCTCTCCAGTGGCAGAGCAGGGGGCCATCGGAGCCAGAGGTTCCACAAGCCAACGACAGTGCTATGGGGTTAGAAGATTGCAGCCTGATGTCCCTAACTGAGCCTTCATGTTGCGATATCCTCATTTTCCTGCCTGCCTTCGCAGCACTCATCTCACCTGATGTTGTTGATGGCCTGTCATTGGTCCAGATACTTGATAACTCCTGCAGCATTGGGAGCGTCCTACATAAAACAATGAGTGCAGAGTGACCGACAAGCAGGCTCCATCCTAGTGGATGGACAAGTGATGATATGTGAGGGTTCAGCACCTACATATTGTCAATACATGAAAGGTGGGGGAGGAGAGTGCAAAATGTGTGTGTGTGTGTGTGTGTGTGTGTGTGTATGTATACATATATGTGTGTGTTTGATGAAATGCCACAAGCTCTGCTTGGGTCTTCCTGCTCTGCTAGATGCCAATCTTGCCTCTGAGTGAAAAAATGTACCTTAATCCCCAATCCAGAGATCGCAATGAAGAAAACAATTTAACTCATAATGAATTTCCAGATATGCACCCACTGACATGGTTTGAACCAAACTGGGCCTCAGACATTATTCATACTGTGACAGCAAACTGCAGATGCTATTTCTGATGTGGCCAAATTTTCAGTAGCGTTCCAATGATGGGCCTGCAGAGATAATGTTTCATGCTTCTTTTGAGTAGTCTCCAGTTCTTCCTTCCAATGGTTAGACTTGTAAAAAGCTGGAACAACTTCATTCATACATGGCACATGTTCTGCTGACCAACTTTGATTGGAATATTACAACAAAATGAGAAACCCTACTCATGGTCATAAGATGGATGCCCAAGGCACAAATAGCTTTCAATTTGCCAACCAATATCAGGTGTGAAAGGATCAGGTGTGAAAGGTCGAGTCCTGAAATACATCCCTTGTTGACTTAATGCCCAGAAAATTGGTCAGCCATGTTTAATTTCTCCCCCATCATTAATACTGTACTGAGGAGGTGCTGCACTCCACTAGCATGCCACTTCTTTGGATAGACATTAAATCAAGACTTGATCTATCTTTCTAGATGGATGGATAAATCCAATGAAGAAGAGCAGGGGGCTTTCCCACATTGCTGCAATGACTATTCTGCATTTTTAAAGTTCTTCATTGGGTGATCCTGAGATCAGGAAAGGTGCTAGATCAATTAAAGTTCTTTCTTCTTGGCTTATGTGGCAGCTGAGCTGTGATGGCTGGTAAACCTAATGCCTGAAGATTTTGTCAATGGCAGATGTAAAACAGTTGCCTAGATGTATTTGACAGTGCTGTATTTTGATCTTACTTTATCACATTTAGAGGTGACTGACATTTTCTCAATACTTCTACACAGCTCCATCATTTACATTGTAATTCAGTGAAATAGACAATTGCATCGGTGCCCCTGTATTCCATCACACAATGCAATGGTCCCTAATCAATTCCATCACTAACAGCATAATTAGAGAAGGTGATAGCCTAGTGATATCCTTGCTAGACTATTAAACCACAAAATCAACTAATTTCCTGGGGACCTGGATTCAAATCCCACCACAGCAGATGGTGAAATTTGAATTTAATAAAAAAACATGGCTGGAATTCTCTCACCCTGCCCGCCACTGGAATTCTAGCGGGCAGACCATGTAAAGATGCATTGAATTCAGGTGGGAATCTCTGGTTTTCAGGCAAGTGTGGTGGAGAATCAGCCTCAGATCAAGAATTAAGAATCCACTGATGACCATGAAACAATTATTGATTATTGGAAGAACCCATCTGGTTCATTAATGTCCTTGAAAGAAGCAAATCTGTCCTTCTTACCTGTTCTGGCCAAAATGTGACTCCAGACTCTCCACTACACTCCATGGGCAACTAGGGATGGGCAGTAAATGCTGGCCAGCCAGAAACGCCCATGTCCCATGAATAAATAAAATAACTTTTAGTGTCGGAAAATAAATAACAGATAAACATACAATTTCAAAAGCAAAATAATGAAATTGAATTCACTGTAACTAAAATACTGCTTTGTTATCCAAGAAACCATCTTAACTTCTGAGTCCCATTTAGAAAAACAAAGAATTGGCATCTATTTCTTAATACAGCAACTACAGAAAGAAACTGAAAGCTAAAACAACAAATTGTTCAAAAACTTGAAGAAAACCTTAATGTTACACTTCAAATAGGTGGAGATTTTTGCATTATCTTCCCTGTTGGTTTTGTCTGTTAGTTGTAAAGATAGAATTATCTAAATTACATACTGCAAATAGGCTATTTGATCCAACCAGCATTTACCCAGCATGAGAAAACTGTGATGGTTGATGAATCTAATGCCCAATGATTATGTCTATGCACCTTTAAGACAGCTATCAAGATATCTTTGCTAGTGCTGGATCTTGGTCTTACTGTATCACATAGCTTTGCTGAATACTTCTACACAAAAACCCACCAAAGTTGATGAAACCCCCCAAAGAAAGTTCAAATCACATTGGCCCACTCTGTTTCCACATCCGTTCATTCCATTTTCCTTTATTTGCCTATTCAATTGAAGATTGAAGGTGAGGGTGAGGATCTTATCAACTTGGAAATCTTTCTACCATTAGGATCAAAACTGGGTCTTGACTCCACTGATGTCTGCTCACTGTGTGGTGTTGCAATCTTCTGGGAGGCAGCCAGTTCAGAGGATGTCTCCACTTTCACCATCCAGTAAAGGCTGGTGGTAAGGTTCCCATGGCAAGAGGCTTAACCCAAAAGGCTTGGAGCTCCAGACAGTTGGCAGCCCCAGCGGGAGAGATTGATGCTATTGAGGCAGATAGGAAACTTCGAGGTCACCTTGAAATGGATATGTTCTCTGAAGCCGTCAGAAAATTTAAAAGCAAAAGCTGGCAGGAGTTATCAGGCCACCATGTGCAGATGGGATCCTCTCCACATGATTGCTTGTGACTCCAGCTGTGGCCCTCTCATTCCAGCTATTCAGTGATGGGCAATTGAGAGGAGAGTTGATCAGCCCTGAATCTGCTGATGGAAGGCCACCTTCAGGTACCTGCTGGGGTCTGGCTTCAGTGGGTTGTCTGTCCAATGTCAGGACGATTCCAGTAATGTCAGTAACTTGCCCCCATTTGGCCTTTTATTTGTCCTATTGGTTACTGCCCATTATCAGGTAAATAGCCACTGCTGCAATGATCCAATCTCTAATATGATCACTCAGAAGCAGGAACATGTCAAAGAGCTTATCTGATGTTCTGAAATTTTGCCTCCAGTTCCCTATCTCCAAGCTGGCTTCTTGGAGCTAATAGAATTCTGCCCAATTATTAACCTGGAAGTGAATTCTGTAGTTGCACTAATCTTCATATAAAGAATTTTTTCCTGCTCTCTTCTGTATTTTTACACTTAAACTCGTATCAATGGCTCCTAGTTCTTGATTCACTGACTACTCAAATTTGTCTGCTGTGATCTATGCCATTTAAAATTTGAAATCTTTCAGTTGCATAACCTTTAACTTGCAGTTCTTCGGATTCATGTGGGATATGAACAATACTGACTAAGCCAGTATTTATTGCCCATCACTGATTTCCATTCATAAGATCATGGTGAGCTACCTTTTTGAACTGCTGCATTCTCTGAGTGTAGGTATACGCAAAGTGCTGCTAGGGAGAGAACATAGTGAACAACAGTGAAGAAACATCAATATATTTCCAAGTCAGGATAGTGAGTGATTGGAGGGAAATCTCCAGGTAGTTGTGTTTCTAGATATCTGCTGCCCTTGCGTTTCTAGGTGTTTTTCAGTGGTAATGTTTATGGGTTTAGAAGGAGTTGCCTAAGAAACTTTGGTGAGTTCTTGATAGTATATACTGCTGCCGCTGTTCATTGGTGGTGGAGAGGTTGAATGTTTGTAGATGGGGTGTCAATCAAATGAGCTGCCTTATCCTGAATAGTGTCTAACTTCTTGCATACATCAGGCAATTGGAGAGTATTCCATCACACTCCTGACTTGTGCCTTGTAGATGATGGATAGGCTTTGGGAAGTTAGGAGATAAATTATTCACCTCAGGATTCCAAGTTTGACCAGCATTTGGAGCCACATATTTACATGACTAACCCAATTCAGTTTCTGACCAATAGTAACCTCCAGATATTGATAATGGGGAATTCAGGAATAGTAATACCATTGAAAGTGAAAGGGCAATGATTAAATCCTCTCTCATTGGAGATGGTCATTGCGTGGAACTTGTGTGGCAAGAATATTACTTGTCATTTGTCAGCCCAAGCCTAGATATTACAAAGAACAAAGAACAAAGAACAACACAGCACCGGAAACAGGCCCTTCGGCCCAACGAGCCCACGCCGCCGTCCTAACGTCTTAATGACATATAGGGACCAATTTGTTACCCAATCAGCCTAAGAGCACATCTTCGGGATGTGGGAGGAAACCGGAGCACCCAGAGAAAACCCACGCAACCATGGGGAGAACACGCAAATTCCCGCAGACACAGGCCCAAATCCATGTGTCTGCACAGCAACAGCGATAGTCCCTGAGCTGTCATGGTGCCCATCAGATGGTCCAGTTTAAGCATACACTAACGACGTGAAGCACTAGGCCACTCCTGAAGCAGCATCCAAGAGCAGCTCTCGCACTATTGTTGGGGTCTTGCTGCATTTGGATATGGACTGCTTCAGTATCTGAGACGTCATAAATGGCATTGAACATTGTGCAATCATCGGCAAATATCTCCATTCCTGAAGGAAAGTCTTTGGTGAAACAGCTGAAAATGGCTCGGCTCAGGACACAATTTTAAGGAACAGCTGAGGAAGTGCTACTTGATCACTATTGATGACTCCTTTCATTATCTTATTGATAATTGAGAGTAGGCTGAATCGGGACAATTGGCTGAATTGGGTTTATTTTGTTTCTTCTGTACAGGACATTTTTGGGTAATTTTATACAATGCTGGATAGATGCCAGTATTGTAGCCATACCGGAACATCTTAGCTTGGGGAGTAGCAAGCTCTGGAGCATGAGTCTTCAGTATTGTTGGCATAATATTTTTTGTCAGGGCCCATAGTCTTTGCAGCATCCAGTGCCTCGTGCCATTTCTTGATATCATAGAGTTAAATCAGATTGGCTGAAGTCTCGCACCTGTGATGCTGGGAACCTCAAACAGATCATTGTTCACAGCAAACTACCCAACCTTCAGGAGAACAGTGACCACAATACCACACAACCCTGCCACAGCAACCTCTGCAAGACATGCCGGATCATAGACATGGACGACATCATCAAACGTGAGGATACCATTCAACAGGTACACGGTACATACACTTGCAACTCGGCCAACGTTGTCTACCTAATACGTTGCAAGAAAGGATGTCCCGAAGCATGGTATATTGGGGAGACCATGCAAACACTACGACAGCGGATGAACGAGCATCGCTCAACAATCACCAGGCAAAACAGTTCCCTTCCTGTGGGTGAACACTTCAGCAGTCATGGGCATTCGGCCTCCGACCTGCGGGTAAATGTTCTTCAAGGGGGCCTTCGGGACACACGACAGCGCAGAGTCGCTGAGCAGAGACTGATAGCCAAGTTCCGCACACATGAGGACGGTCTTAATAGAGATCTTGGCTTCATGACACACTATCTGTAACCCCCGTAACTTGCCTGGGTTAGCAAAAAACCTCACTTACTGTGCTGTCTGGAGAAAATACACAATTCTCTAACCAATGCTCAGGATTCCTTTCACACACATTGTTAGCCACTTTAACACTTGAATAGCAGGTTAGATGTAAGGATTCACATTCTAATCGGCAATCTGTGACTGTCTGTGTTGATATGAGTGCTATTGCAGACCAGAACACTGCATTTGCCTGACGAAGGCCATAGAGTTGAAAGCTCGCAAATTTACTATCAAATAAATTGGTTGGATTAGAAATTGGTGTTGTAAAACTTTACTGAGTTTACCCCAGTCCAATGCCGGCATCTCTACATCATGACTACTATCGACACAGCAAACTGCCGGATCCAAGTGGAGAGGATCTCCAAGAGGATTGCACATATCGACACAGACATCAAGTTTCTACAGAGATGCAAGAAAGCAGACAGGATACCAAAGGGACTACAGATCACGAACCCACTCATGTCACCCTATAACACGGACTACACTGTGAGGCTTTGCCGTCGCACCTCTCTCACGCTCCTCAATCACCACATACACCAACTCTATAGCAAACGCCGCACCCTGGAGAGTAAAATCGAATACATATTCTCAACTTGCGCTCAGGACGCAGATCAGCTGCAAAACTTTGCCAAGCAGATGAGACAAAGAAACTACACCATTTACATGCACACCAAGAACAGGAAACTTGAAAAACTCGGCATCGCCACCAGCAACAACCAAGCCTCCCTTGGCACCACAGTAGAAAACAACAGTACGGCAGGGAGGTCCATTGTTAACTTGTCGGACTACACACTTCAATCAGAGGAAATCGAAGTTCTCAGCTGAGGGCTCAATTTCTGTCCCACCACCAAAATGGACCCCATCAGTCTCGCAGCAGATACAGAGGAATTCATCAGGCGAATGAGGCTGCGTGAGTTCTTCCACAAACCCCAAGAGGCCAATAGCGGACTCAATGAGATAGCTAATGAACCAGAACAGCCGACAGAGGGATCCGCAGTGCAGCAACCGAAGAGGAATGAATCCAATGGGACTCCTCCGGAAGGCCGCTGCCCCCGACTGGACATGTATGCCCAAGCCATCAGGAGGTGCGTGAACACCAGATTCATCAACTGCACTTACAAGACAGTCCCGAACATCACCCAAGCACAAAGCAAGGCCATCCGTGCTCTTAAGACCAACCGCAACATTGTTATCAAACCAGCAGACAAAGGAGGCGCCACCGTCATACTGAATAGAACAGACTACTGTGAAGAAGTGTACTGACAACTAAACAATGTGAAACACTACAGACAGTTACCAGCGGATCCGACCAAAGAACACACTCGTCAACTCAACACTCTGATCAAAACCTTTGATCCAGACCTTCAGAACACCCTCCGGACTCTCATTCCACGTACTCCCCACATTGGAGATCTCTACTGCCTCCCAAAGATACACAAGGCAAACATACCCGGCCGTCCCATCGTATCGGGCAATGGGACCCTGTGTGAGAACCTCTCCGGCTATATCGAGGGCATCCTGAAACCCATTGTACAAAGAAACCCCAGCTTTTGTCTTGACACTACGGACTTCCTACAGAAACTCAGCACACATGGAGCAGTTGAACCAGGAACACTCCTTGTCACAATGGATGTCTCGGCGCTCTACACCAACATCCCCCACGACAATGGTATTGCTGCAACTGCCTCAGTACTCAATGCCAACAACTGCCAGTTTATGGATGCAATTTTACAACTCATCCGCTTCATCTTGGACCACAATGTCTTCACCTTCAACAATCAGCTTTTCATCCAGACACATGGAACAGCCATGGGGACCAAATTTGCACCTCAGTATGCCAACATCTTCATGCACAGGTTTGAACAAGACTTCTTCACTACACGAGATCTTCAACCAAGGTTATATACTAGATACATTGATGACATCTTTTTCCTTTGGACTCATGGTGAACAATCATTGAAGCAACTGTATGATGATATCAACAAGTTCCATCCCACCATCAGACTTACCATGGAGTATTCTCCAGAATCAGTTGCATTCTTGGACACACGCATCTCCATCAAGGACGGTCACCTCAGCACCTCACTGTACCGCAAACTGACAGACAACCTCACAATGCTCCACTTCTCCAGCTTCCACCCTAGACACGTTAAAGAAGCCATTCCCTATGGACAAGCCCTCCGTATACACAGAATTTGCTTAGATGAGGAGGATCTTGACAGACACCTCCAGACACTGAAGGATGCCCTTGTGAGAACAGGATATGGCGCTCGACTCATCGATCGACAGTTCCGACGTGCCACAGCGATAAACCGCACTGACCTCCTCAGAAGACGAACACGGGACACGGTGGACAGGGTACCCTTTGTTGTCCAGTACTTCCCCGGAGCGGAGAAGCTACGACATCTTCTCCGGAGTCTTCAACATATCATTGATGACGATGAACATCTCGCTAGGGCCATCCCCACCCCCCCACTTCTTGCTTTCAGACAACCGCACAACCTCAAACAGCTCATTGTTCGCAGCAAACTACCCAACCTTCAGGAGAACAGTGACCACAATACCACACAACCCTGCCACAGCAACCTCTGCAAGACATGCCAGACCATAGACATGGACAACATCATCAAACGTGAGGATACCATTCACCAGGTACACGGTACATACTCTTGCAACTCGGCCAACGTTGTCTACCTAATACGTTGCAAGAAAGGATGACCCGAAGCATGGTACATTGGGGAGACCATGCAGACAGTACGACAGCGAATGAATGAGCATCGCTCAACGATCACCAGGCAAAACAGTTCCCTTCCTGTGGGCGAACACTTCAGCAGTCATGGGCATTCGGCCGCTGACCTGTGGGTAAATGTTCTTCAAGGGGGCCTTCGTGACACACGACAGCGCAGAGTGGATGAGCAGAGACTGAAAGCCAAGCACACATGAGGACGGTCTTAATAGGGATCTTGGCTTCATGACACACTATCTGTAACCCCCGTAACTTGCCTGGGTTAGCAAAAAACCTCACTTACTGTGCTGTCTGGAGAAAATACACAATTATCTAACCAATGCTCAGGATTCCCTTCACACACATTGTTAGCCACTTTAACACTTGAATAGCAGGTTAGATGTAAGGATTCACATTCTAATCAGCAATCTGTGACTGTCTGTGTTGATCCGAGTGCTATTGCAGGCCAGAACACTGCATTTGCCTGACGAAGACCATAGAGTCGAAAGCTCGCAAATTTACTATCAAATAAATTGGTTGGATTTAAAATTGGTGTTGTAAAACTTTACTGAGTTTACCTCCTCTTCCAGCCAGTTGTTTAATCGTCAACAACCATTCACAATTGAATGTGGCAGGACTGTGGAGCTTAGATGTGACCCATTAATTGTGGAATCGCTTAGCTGTACTTGCTGCTTACGCTGTTTGACATGCATGTAGTCCTGTGTTGTAGCTTCATTGGGCTGACACCTCATTTTTAGGTATGCCTGGTATTGGTCTTCATATGCCCACCTGAACTCTTCATCGAAACAGGGTTGATTTTCTGGCTTGGTGCTAATGGTAAAGAAGGGGATATGCTGGACAATGAGGTTACAGGCTATGGTTGAGTACAATTATGCAGTTGTTGATGGAACACAGCACTCCATGGATGCCCAGTCTTGAATTGTTAGATTGTCAAAGTATGTCCCATTTAGTATGATGATAGAGCCACACAATAAAGTCATCCTCGGGAGCTCCATCCAATCGATTAGAGTGGACAGATTCCAGAGGCTGCAAAGCTGATTGTAGCTTTGGAAGGTCAGCAGACACAATGGGAGAGGTAAAAGCAAAATACTTCGGATGCTGGAATCTGAGACAGAACCAGACATGCTGGAAAATCTCAGCAGGTCTGACAGCATCTGTGGACATAAAACATGGGCTCTTGTTCTCTCCCTTCAGATGCTGTCAGACCTGCTGAGATTTCCTGACAATGGGAGAGACAGTTGCTGCTCTGGAGAGTGCAAGGGCATCCGGAAATAGAGGCACCCACAAAGTGTCCACAAAATTCAACATCCATTAGTGTTAAAACCTGTTGGCCTCTTGGAGCAGAAAGAAGACTCCACTGGAGAATCATTTGATCTTCTCCTAACTGTGGCCCTGTTAAATGTTTGAGATCCGAGACAGACTGGGGGTCATTTTGAACCAGCTTTGAGGTCCCCCGTTTTCAGCAGTGCTCACATCTCCGGATGAACCTGGCAAGATTGTAAGCTGGCAGTGCTTGCGACTGGAGCAGTGGCATCGGGAGCCTCCTTGCTGCTCTTGAATTTGCTGCAGAGGAGGAGGCCTATTGGGAGGCTGCTTCTGGAACCTTGCTGAGCTTCTATTGGTCTCAGCAAATGTGGGCTCATTTCTTTCTTTTGGTTCTGAATGAGCTTCTGAAGGTCAATCCTGCCTATTAACTCTCTTTCACTTCTCACCAATGTTGTCGGATCTGCTGAATGTTTCCAATATTTTCTAATTATTTCAGATTTCCATCAACCACAGTATTGTTGTTGTGGATTGATGCTATCTTTAAAGCCCTGTATTCTCAAATCCTCTTTCACTTCCATGATGTTGATGATTGTGAGCGGTGATAGATTATCAGCTGACAGAGTCATAGAATTATCAACTCTCTATAATACAGAAGAAGGCCATTTGGCTCATTAAGTTTGCACTGACCACAATCCTACCCAGGCCCTATCCCCATAACTCCATGTATGTAGCTCACTAATCCTTCTAACATATGCATCGCGGGACATTGAGGGGCAATTTTGCATGTTTGGATTGTGAGAGGAACGCAGTGCATCCAGAGGAAACCCACGCAGACAAGGGGATAATGTGCAAACAGTGACCCAAGCCAGGAATTGAAATCGGGTCCCTGGCATTGTGAAACAGCAGTGCTAATCATTCCAATGAATGGCCTTTCACAAGAGTGGCCATTATATTCTATATTTAGTTCCCCCATGCTGCCTCATTGAAGCATTCCAGCTCTATGCATGCCTCTGAAACCCTATTTTCAATTGGTCAGTGATACTTCTGACATAAAATAACAATGAAGGCTTGGGTTAAAGCTTGATATCCGCCCGCTACGATTCTTGTGGCTTGATATCCGCCCGCTACGATTCCTGTGGCAGGCAAAATGGCAGAATTCTATCTGTAACTCTGTATGCATGATAATTTATGTGTAATTCATTAAAATATCCATCACAAAAATATCTATAATGAAAAGATTTATCTCTGGCGTATACCCGAATCGTTTGTAGCATATGAAGATTGGTTTATTTTTAGTAATATAAAGTTTGAATCAATGAGGCCAAAGTCTATCTGGCAAAACTAATTCCAACTGATAATAAATAGAGACCAGAAAAAAATAATTGTAAGGAAAAATGTTGATTCCCCATTCAGCTCAGAATGACAGGCCCAAAAATTAAAATATGTCACTTAACGATTCCCATTTGTATAACATCCTTCATATAGTTAAACCCACATAGCACAAATTTTGCTTGAGCTGGGATTTCAGAGTTCATTAGACTTTTTCCTGTGTCCTTCAACACAAAAACATTTTGCCTTGAAACCAGAGAAAAGTGAGCAGTTAGTAAATGGGGCATCTGGAAGCATGAACAAGAGGAATTTATGTACTCTTTCAACAACCACCTTTAAGGATTTAGAATGATAAAAAAGGAAGGATTGAGACGGAGGTTAAATGTGTGCAGGTGACTTCAATATCAACAAGGTAAAAAAAGAGAAAAGAAAGTGACAGAAACGAAAAAAAAAGAAAAAAGCATCATTTTTAAACCCTCTAACAACACTTAAAAGCTGAAAAGATAATTTTTAATTATTCACTCCCTGTACCACAGAGGTTAATTGGCAGTCATCAACAATCATCCTGTCATTAAAGGAGTACTTATGTTATTAATTACTGGAATTAACTTTCTGCAGTGTGTTTAATTGGAAATTATACTGTGCAAATACAGAAATCTCATGAATTTCACAGGGAGGTTAGCGCCAGATATTATTCAAAGTTATCGGCAACTTATTGCAATCACAATTTATGGGGTAGCTGTCCCTAACTACAGATTGTTGGCTGAATTGTACGTTAATGCTGCATTCACACACTGATACTCTTTTAGAAATTTCCAAGCCATTGAAAATATACAGTGCTAATAACTCATTGTCCATGAACTTATTCATCCCAGTTTGAATAGTAATTTCCCTCAAGAGCTTCAGGTCTACTTTCTGTTCTTTCAGTTAGAATCTTGAACTGGGCCTTGGGTCATAGGAACATAGGAAAATAAGAATTAGGAGCGGCAGAGGAAACATTGGTCCACATTTACTTTATCAATCACTTTTAAAATTTTATATACCTCGGTCAGATCCCTTCTCATCCTTCTAAACTCTAGCAAGCATAAGCCCAAACTGTTTAATTTTTTCTCATACATCAACCCTTTCATCCCCAGAATCAATTTGGTGAACATCCTCTGAACTGCCTCAAATGCCACCACATCCTTCCTCAAATAAGAAGATAAAAATTGGACACAGTATTCCAGATGTGGTCTCACCAACATCTTGTACAATAGCAACAACACTTTCCTACATTTATATTCCAATCATTTTGCAATAAATGCCGACATCCCATTAGCCTTTTTATTACATGCTGCATCCGCATACCAACTTTCTGCAAATCATGAATACAGATACCCAGATCCCTCTACTCGGACACATTTTGAATCTGCTTTTCATTTAGGTAATAATTTGCCTTTCTATTTTTTTCTGTCAAAATGGATAGCCTCACTCTATCCATGCTTGCAGACCATTTATATAGATGGCCAAGGACTGAACCCTGCAGCGTCTCACCAATTACATTTTGTCAACCAGAGAAGGACCCATTTATTCCAGGCCTCTGCTTTCTGTCAGTCTGCCAATCCTCAATCCAATCTAAAACTCTACCCTCCCATCCCCTGTGACGTCACCTTAGAACATAGAACATAGAACATAGAACATAGAACAATACAGCACAGAACAGGCCCTTCGGCCTTCGATGTTGTGCCGACCAAAATAAAAAAGCAATGCCCCTCCTAACTAAATCATTCCCTTCTCTTCCATATACTTATCAACTAACCTCTTAAACGCCACCAAACTTGGCGCATCTACAACACCTGCAGGCAGGGCATTCCACTCCCTAATCACTCTTTGAGTAAAGAACCTACCTCTGATATCCGTCCTATAACTCATACCCTTAATTTAAAGCTGTGTCCCCTCGTGCTAGCTTTCTCCATCCTAGGAAAAAGGCTATCAATGTCCACCCTATCTAAACCTCTAATCATCTTATATGTTTCGATTAGGTCCCCTCTTAGCCGCCTCCTTTCTAACGAAAACAACCTCAAATCCTTCAACCTCTCTTCATAGGACCTGCCCTCCATACCAGGAAACATCCTAGTAAACCTCCTCTGTACCCTCTCCAATGCCTCCACATCTTTCTTATAATGTGGCGACCAGAACTGCACACAATAATCCAAGTGCGGCCGCACTAGAGTTTTGTACAGCTGCAACATGATGCTGCGGCTCCTAAATTCAATCCCCCTACCAATAAAAGCTAAGACTCCAGAAGCCTTCTTAACAACTTTATCCACTTGACTGCCTACTTTCAGGGATCTATTGACACATACACCAAGATCCTTCTGTTCATCAACACTATTAAGAGCCCTACCATTAGCCCTATACTCTACACATTTATTGTTCCTGCCAAAGGGCATTACCTCACACTTTTCCACATTAAACTCCATTTGCCACCTCTCGGCCCAGCTCTGCAACTTGTCCAAGTCACTCTGTAAACTAAAACACCCCTCTTCACTATCTACCACACCACCAACTTTAGTATCATCTGCAAATTTACTGATCCATCCCTCAATAACCTCATCCAGATCATTTATAAAAATTACAAACAGCAGGGGCCCCAAAACAGACCCCTGAGGAACACCACTCGTCACCGAACTCCACGATGAATATCTCCCATCAACCACCACCCTCTGTCTTCTATCTGCCAGCCAATTCCTAATCCAATTAGCTAAATCACCCTCTATTCCACACATCGGCATTTTCTGTAGAAGTCTTCCATGGGCCACCTTATCAAACGCCTTACTAAAGTCCATATATACTACATCAACCGCCTTACCCCCATCCACCTCTTTGGTCACTTTCTCAAAAAACTCAATGAGGGTAGTAAGGCATGACCTACCCTTCACGAAACCATGCTGACTATCCCCAATCAATTCATTTCTCTCTAAATAACTATAAATCCTATCCCTAATAATTCTCTCCAAGACCTTGCCCACCACAGAAGTAAGACTCACTGGCCTATAATTCCCAGGAAGGTCTCTCTTCCCCTTCTTAAACAATGGGACCACATTCGCCATCCTCCAGTCCTCCGGAACCACACCCGTAACCAACGAAAAGACTTCTTCTGATGGCTGATCCTTCTGGATCAGTCTTTTACGTGACACTTCTGGAAATCCAGATATACCACATCCACAGGTTCTCCACTCTCCACCTTGCTGTTTATGTCCTCAAATAACTCAAGCAAGTTTGTCAAGCATGACTTAACTTTTATAAAACCATGCTGACAATGGTGGATTAAGCTTTCTCTTTCCAAATGCTCATTCATCTCCTCCTTAGTAATTGATTCCAGTGACTGCCCACCACAAGAGGTCAAGCTATAGTTTCCTACTTTTTGCCTTTTCTCTTTTTGGATGGGGGCTTTACATTAGCACATTTCCAATTCACTGGGGTCTTACCAGAACCCAAGGAATTTTGTAATATCACAACTAATGCATCCACTAACTCTGCTATCTCCTTCAATAGGGGGCAGGCCATCAAATCCCAGAGACTTACCTGCCTTTAATCTCATTAGTTTATTCAATACCTTCTATTGCACCAAGTTCCTCTGCATTAATTACAGTTTTTGGTAAATCTTCATTATTTTCTATCATGAAGACAGAGGCAAAATATTGGATTAGTGCCTTCAACACTTCTGTGTTTTCCAATAATATCTCACCAGTATTGCTCTCTTAAGGGCCAACATTTATTTTGGTTATTTTCTTCCTCTTTCTACATTTACACATGCTTTTGGTGCCTGTATTTCTGTTTTCTGCTGGTTTCCTTTTGTAGTTCATCTTAACTCTTGTGACCCTATTATTAATAGCTTTTTGCTGAAACTTAAAGGTATCCCAATTTTTATCATTAGCTTTTGCAGTTTGATCTGTCTGGTTTTTGCCTTTATGTCCTCTTTGAATTTATTGTTTAGCCATGGAATGCTTTTCTTCCTTTTACAATTTATCTTCCTCTCAGGACTATACTATAATTGAGAGGTATTCAATACCACCAATACCAGTCACTGTTCCTCAAGCAATGACAGATTCCTTTTGGAAAGCTGACTTCCAGAATAAGCAGAACTTGACATTAATATTTCACAGCCCACCAAACAAAAAAGGGGCATTTACATGTTCCAAGCAGTTTAGTTGCATTCAAAAGCCCTTTGACAGTAAGAAATTTTTATATTCCTTTGCATCAACACTGTCCTAGATGTTATTCATTGGTAATTTCCTTCCTTCTCTCCAGTGTCTATCTAATTTGGAATGACAATGCTCCTACCAGAACTATGAAAATTATCCTCATTCCATTATTTGGGATCAGGACTGCATTCATTGGCCCAGCAATATTTATGCGCTGGCCCAAGTCTCACTCTAGATCCCAAAGGATTACAACCATATTGTAATCAGAGCATCTTCTATGCATTCAATGTAAAAGTTCAATTGACAAAGAGCTCAACAAGAAGATAATCCATGATAACGAACTCCAGCTTACAGATGCAATTTTCAGAAAATTCCTTTGCCTCCTGCATTCCAAAGTAATCTGCTTCTTGCATCCATTTGAGGGATACAGGAGCAGGTGAAATATTTGCAATATGAGCTGTACATTTCAAGACTGGCCAGTGATCTTCCTACAAATCCTGTGAAAACATTTTTGTCACACGACATACTTTACTCATTGGTGAGACTGCAGCTGGACATTGGTGAGAACGCATTTGGACATTGGTGAGACCGCATCTGGACATTGGTGAAGCCATACCTGGAGTATTACGCACAGTTTTGGTTCCCGTACTTGAGGAAAGATATAGTGACATTGGAGGCAGTTCAGAGAAAATTCGTTGGGTTGATTCCAGAGATGAGGGGTTTGTTGTATGAAGTGAGAACACTTAAACTGAACGGTTTAAGTCTATAATCTCTGGAATTTAAAAGAATGAGGGAAATAAAATTGAGATGTATAAGATGATAAAAAATGTAGGTAAAGTAGAGGTGGATCGGATGTTTCCTTTTGTGGGTCATTCTAAGATGAGAAGTCATAGTCTTAGGATAAGGGGTAGCAAATTTAAAACGGAATTTAGGAGAAGCTATTTCTCCCATGGATCTGTGGAATTAGCTACCCCAAAGTGCTGTGGATACTGGAACAGAGTAAATTTAAGGAGGAGTTCGACAGATTTTCAGTTGGTAATAAATTGAAGAGTTATGGGGAAATTGGGGGTGAGGAACACATCAGCCATAATGGAATGGTGGAGCAGACTTGATGGGTTGCATGGCCTAAATCTGATCCTATATCTTACTCCACAAGGACACTTACCTTAATTGTACATAACCTGTGCTTCACTAAAAAGACATTTCTTTTAAAGACATCCATGGTGATTGTCCCTGTAAGGGTAATTCATGATCAGCTGACCACTGGGGACTTGAGACTAGGGAATTATCCAACAGGATGGAATCCTCTTGGGTAAGAGACGTGTAGGAAACAAGCCACAGCCATGTGGCTGCTACACAATTCACATTAATAAATACCTTTTGTGTCCATTAATGAAATCCGTGGAAGTGTATCATTGCATTTGGTGACAAGGTTGAGATTTGCCTGACATCTGTGAGTATCCTGTTTTATTCAAATTACAAACAAATGTACATATCAAAATGCCTCTCTTTGGGCGAACAGACACATGTGAGAGATTGAGATACTGCCAGAGGCTGAAGGGTAGACGCAGAACAAATCTGAATTAGCCAACTGAGTCAGAAGTTGAGAAAGAAACACATAGAAAATCTTACTGAAGTTAGAGCTGTGGTTTTAATTAAAAAAAACTGAATTTAAGTTTTATAAGAAAAAATTGCTGTAGCTCAGAAAAAACTGCCACTTTAAAAAAAAATTTGAATGCTTTCAAGGAATAACAGCTACCATTAACTAGTAGTGTTGTAGTTTTAACTTAAAAAAATTGGCAAAGTGAGATACAGCGATGTGTCTAAAGCACAAGGAAAAGAAAATCACAAAGTGACAGCCTCCAGAAGTGCAGAGTCAGAACAAAGTCTATGGGGGTTCTGTGAAAGCAATTGCTGCACTGATGGATTTAAATCAAGAAGCGTTTTCAACCTTTAACATGCCTTTAAAACAACGGCACTGATCGGACCATGAGAGCACCAAATGAGAGAAACAGAAAGAAACCAGTACATCAAAAAAATCAAAGGGAAAAAATGAACTCTCCAACTAACTAAAAGAAGTACGTAGTCCAGGGATCACTGAAATGATCTTCATTCAACAAAAGTGGAAGTTTAAAACAATTCAAAAAATAGTAGCCAGATTTGTGCCAAACTTCTAAAAGTGCAGGAAAAATACAATGATTGGTACATTTGTGAAACATAGAAAATGTTCAAGAGAATTTAAATATGAAAACAATCTGTTCAAATTGATGTCTTTCCTAAGAAAATTTGCCAGTGGAATCTGACAGTAGGCAAAAGCTAAAACTGTAGCTGAATTCTCCAACCTTGCCTGCAGCTGGGATTCTCCAGTCTCGCTGCAGTGAATGGAGATTTAGTTGAATGATGGTGGGGATTGAGAAATCCAGCCTGTATCTTTGGATTGCACAAGCATCGTGAGCATGCATTTGTGCCTTCACCAAAAGTCCTAACTGACAGAACCGTTTCAGAAAAGGCAAAGAAACAATAGCACATCAAACATCCTCATGGGCATAATTCATGAAAATTTACTACTTAGTCAATACATTTAGACTGGCAATTTCATAAAATTTTCATGTAAGTTGATATCAAATAATTATTTAGGGTACAGTCCTGGATACAACTGTCACTCATGATAAAATATAAGCCAACTGCAATGTTGGAGTTAAGACTTATTAGACCTTAATACTATCTGCTGTTAGACTTGCTCTCACACACTTGGGGCTGAACTTAGTGTTGTGAGGTGGGTTCAACTTTCCAGTTGAAGAAAAAGTAGAAACCAGAATCATCTCTCCAAGGGGCACCTGACACTAGTTAAGTGCAATCAGGCACCTAAATGGAGAGAGTTGAGCCTCCCACAGAATCAAATCCCCAATGGGGCAAACATCCTGAATACAGCAGTGGTGCAGAAGGGAAAATGATTGAGAGCTTCAAGTTTCTAGGTATCTTGGTCACCAACAACCTGTCATGGTCCCTCCACGCTGATGCTATAGTTAAGAAACCCACCAATGCCTCTACTTCCTCAAAAGGCAAACACAAATTAGCTTTCCATCCAGTGATACTGTCTATACTTCCCATTGCCTCAGAAAAACAGCCAACATAATCATGGACCCAATGCACCGCAGACATATTTTCTGCCACCTTTTTCCATTGGAAAAAGATACAAAAGCGTGAGATCATGTACAAACTTTCTTCCCTGCTGCCACTAAACCTTTGAATGGATCAACCTTATGTTAGGTTGATCGTTCTTTATACCTTAACTATGATTTTAACACTACCTTCTGCACCCTTTCCTTTTCCCCTATGTATTCTACAGTATGTTTTGTCTATATAGTACGCAAGAAACAATATTTTTCAGTGTACCCAATACGTATGACAGTAATAAATCAAACCAAACAAATCGAATCATAATGTCCCACCTCCCCACCTCAAGAACTGCAGCCAATTGGAAGCCAGCATCTCTCCATTCCAGGCAATGCCATGAGGGCAATGGCTGCTGTCAATAATTCTGTGAGGTCTTTACCAGGCATCATCACTGGATCTCTAGAGTCAGGTGAGTGCAGGTGTGTTGGAAATCACCAGAAGGGAGGTCATCA
This sequence comes from Sphyrna mokarran, assembly GCA_024679065.1. Taxonomy (NCBI): domain Eukaryota; kingdom Metazoa; phylum Chordata; class Chondrichthyes; order Carcharhiniformes; family Carcharhinidae; genus Sphyrna; species Sphyrna mokarran. The sequence continues at coordinate 76,031,779 of JAGIQG010000007.1, read as the reverse complement.
GCGAAGAGAGGGAGAGGGATCAGATGCAAGCATGCATGATAGTCCTCAGCTGATTCCACAATACAAAACCAAGTCCCCAACAGGGTTTACTGAGTGGCTTTCAGAAGGCATGGTACAGTTGCGCAAGTTCAGGAGAATCTCTGGGCCATTACTAAATCATGTCATCTCTTGGGAAAGGCACAAAACTAGGACAAAATCTTAGAGGAAATCATTATCTTTTATTCATGTATGGGACATTGCTGGCTAGACTACCATTAATTGCCTGTACCTAATTGCCCTTGAGTAGCTGGTGTTGAGATGTCTTCTTGAACTGCTACAATCCATGTAGTGTGGGTACACTCACAGTGCTGTTAGGGAAGGAGTTCCAGACATTTGTCCCAGCAACAGTAAAGGAATGGCGATACAGCTCCAAATCAGGATGTAAGTGACTTGGAGGGAAACTTCTGAGTGGTAGCGTTAAGGGAAAAAACATTTCAAAATTATTCTTTGACCATCTGAAGGTGATCAAATCGAGTCCAGGATGTCACATTTACCATGTATATTTTATCTGCCCATCTGTTTGCCTTTTGTATGGTATGGTCTATGTTGTTGCTGTGATGATGCCCAGAGGCAGAGTCTTAGCACAAGCTAGTAATACCCAAATTCTCATTACCCTCTGGGAAAAGAAGTCACAAAGCATCAGGCCTATTCCTGCTTTTGCACACATCTCGGTGTCTTCCCAATCTGTCAACGCACATGGAATTTATCTCATATTATCTTACATAACTCTTACTAATTCACACTTCTCGAGAGTAAATAAACTAATTTCTTCAATGTTATCTGACTTACTAAGGTTCTTTAAACCAGGAATTATTCATGTGATTCTCCTTTGAATCTTTTCCAAGGCCATTATATCACCCATCACATGATAGGACAAGAGCTGGGTGCAGTATTCCAAATGATGTTTGATCAACAACTAATAAAATAACAGAGTGATGTTCTTTAAAAACTGAATAGTTTTATTAATATTTATTTATTATTTATGTTGTGTCACAATTAGGCTTACATTGACACTGCAATGAAGTTAATGTGAAAATTCCCCAGTAGCCATACTCCAGCACCTATTTGGGTACACTGAAGGAGAATTTAGCATGGACAATACGCCTAACCAGCACATCTTTCTGACTGTGGAAGGAAACCAGAGCACTCGGAGGAATCCCATGCAGGCACAGGGAGAACATGCACACTCTGCACAGATAGTGACCCAAGCTGGGAATTGAATCCAAGTCCCTGGCACTGTGAAGCAGCAATACTAACCACTGTGCCACTGACCCCAACCCAGTAGAAGGCTGTTTTGGCTGCAACTTCTCTGCAAATGGTCATGAATCTTTAGTGACCTAGGCACAATAATGCTGAGATGTCATCTCTCTCAACTGCTTTTCATATTGTTGCCAACAAATGAGTTTTCTCTGTATAGATCCTATTTATATATGTAAGACTGCATCTAATTAGCTCAAATGCTCGATTGTTTGGCCCATTCACCAAGTGCATTTTAGTCTTCTTGCTTTAGGTTATATTACTCTATTGTTTTAACAGAGACACAGAATTTACCATCATCCAGTGACCCTAAAGTAAGTGTGGAAATACCTATCTTATAACCTTCCTTAGGTATGGAAGTGGTGTCAGGAGATTAGACAATTATACATGTTATGTCACGATTTTAAAAAAAGGGGACAGGCATGAATCCATCAACTACTGGCTAGTCAGCTTAATATCTGTGGTGGAGAGGCTTTTAGAGACATATCCCAAAGCAAAATTATTGGTTGGAAAAATATTCTCTTAATTACAGCCAGCAAGGGATTGCTAAAGGCGCATTTCATTTGATTAACTTTGTTACATTCTTTCATGAAGCAATGGGATGAATCAATGGAGGTTGCACAGTTGATATTGTGTTGACTGAGAAGAATATAGCAGACAACTGGTTCAGCCATTTCCCTCCTGTTTCACTCTGTGCACCAATTCAGCCATCCGCCTGCAGACAGATATGTCTGGGACACGTAAATTGCCGGCAGGTCCTACTCTCTTCTGCTAAAACTGCTCATTTTCCTGGGATGCAAAGATAATTCCCATTTTCTTTTTGCTGCTTCAAACTGTCTTCTGGAACTCCTCTCCCTGTCCCCCGCACACTTACTTTCAACTACAAATGCAAAGAGTACGTGGGCAGAATTTCCCAGCCACACTTGCCGTACTACCGGAAAATCCTGCTCGAGGTCAATGGACCTTTGCATGGTCCTGTCCCACCCACTATGAATTCCCATGGCAGGCAGAAAATTAGGCCTCATGACACTAAGATTGAGACAATCTGATTGTCTACCTCTGTCACGTCCCTACTTTCCAGTAGCCCACTTGGCCAAACTTTTGTGGGAGACTGTTGGAGGAAACTGGAGCAACCGGAGGAAACTCACACAGACACAGGGAGAATGTACAAACTCCACACAGGCAGTGACCCAAGCCGGGAGTCGAACCCAGGTCCTTGGTACTGTGAGGCAGCAACGCCAACCACCATGCCACCCCCTTGCATCTTTTTCAAGTTTCTCTCCTATCTCTCCTTGTGTGCTCACTGACCCCAGTTTTTCTACAAGATGGATTTGCTGTACTCTCCGTCCTATTCCCAGTAAACTGCTATTCAGCCAACTTCCCTTCCCACTCTGCCATTCTTTTAATTTGCTATCATACGTTAATTTTCTAGCCATCGAACATTGATATTTTCCTCCTGCCTCTTTCTCACTTTCCTTGAAATCTTCTGTCCATAATATCTCTTACTAATCCATTTCCTCTTAATGTGTGCCCTATACAATCTCTTAGCCTTTTCCTAATTATGATCAACAAATGTATATACTCTTCTGTTTTCCTCAGCACTCAATCATTTGTTATATTTTTCTGTCCAGCAGATCCTTTCCATTTTCCTTCAAGTTCAAAGCTATTCAGTAAGTGATTCTCCTCCTGCCACATTTCATATACAGACAAAACAAGAATCCAAATCAAGCTCTTTGAAAGTCACTTGTTGAGTTGTTTATTCAGCTTTAGAGTTAGAAACAATCACTTTTATCAAATATGATTCTTCCTCTTGCTTTCTTTGTTCTTTTTTCTTTATTGCATCATCCATGTAAAAATATTCTCCTCTTAAATACTTGAATTCTTGTGTCTGTGCTGGTTCTCTTCTTTCTGTGAATATATGAATATTTCTTGCTGATTTTGTGATATGCATCCCATTGGTTTTGTCAATGTTCACTTACATTCCAAAGTTCATGCCTGCTGTTATTCGTCTTTCTCCCAGTTCTAGCAATCCTTCTTCTGTATTTGTTGCAAGTGCTTTGTCATCTGTAAATTTAATTGATGTTATCATTCGTCCTTCCAATCTTAACGCCAGATTCTATAACTTCAAACTTTTCTTTGATCATTGCTTCTGCTCAGACATTGCAGCCGACTGGTAATAAACAACACCATTGTCGAACTGCTCTTCCAATTACTCATGGTTCCACCTCCCTATATTCTCACTGTTGCTGCTTGAACAGATTTGTTCTGAATGTTCTATGTCTCAAGTCTACTCCATTGCCTTTCAACACTGCCAAGAGCTTCATCCATTTTTGTGGAAAATGAAAAGCTCATGGTGTAGAGGATAGCATGAATAGAAGTTTGCTGGCAAAAAACAGACAGAATATATTAATAGATATTTTTCTAATCGGCAGGCTATGTCACGTGGAGTTATGCAGGGAAAAGAACAAAGAACAAAGCAAAGTACAGCACAGCAAAAAGCCCTTCGTTCTGCCAACCTTATGCTGATCATGATGTCCAAATCAAAAAAAAACTTCTGCTCTTACTCAGACCTTGTCTCTTTATTCCCTCCCTATTCATAATATCCATCCAGATGCCTCTTAAATGCTACCAAAGTGTCTACTTCCACTACCTCCTCTGGCAACGCATTCCAAGCATCCACCACTTCCTACGTGAAAAACTTTCCCCGCACATCTCTCTTAAACTTTCCCCCTCTCATCTTGAACTTGTGCCCCCTTGCAATTGAGACTTCCACTCTTGGAAAAAGCCTCTGACTATCTACTCAGTTTATGATTCTCATAACTTTGTAAACCCCTGTCAGACCTCTCACATCCTTATTTCCAGGGTCTGAACTGGAGCCTCAACTTTTTATGATTTACACCAATGACTTAGATGAGGGAGTGAAGGAATGGTAGAAAATTTGCAGATGCTACAAAGATAGATTGGAAAGTATATTGCGAAGAGAAGATAATGAGGTTGCAGATGGATATAGATAGATTGAGTGAATAGGCAAATATCTGATAGATGGAGTATTATGCGGGAAAAATCTGAAATTATTTACTTTGGCAGGAAGACTAAAAAGGCAGTGTATTACTTAAACAGAGAACGGCCACAAAATGCTGAGATGTGGAGTAATCTTGGTGTTCTAGTGCATGCATTACAAAAGATTAATATACAGGTACAGCATGTAATTAAAAGAAATCTAATGGAAAGATATCCCTTCTTATGAGAGGAATTGGACATAAAAATAAGCGTAATATGTTTCAATTATACAGTTAATTGGTGAGACCACATCTTGTGTACTAAATGCAGTATTGGTCTCCTTATTTAAGGAAGGACATTGGAGGTGATGCAGAGAAGATTTCCTTAGTTGATACCTGGAATGAGTGTATTGTCTTATGCGTTTGTTTCCATTGGAGTCCAGAAGAGTAAGGGATGACTTAATAGAATTATGTCAGATCCTGAATAGTCATGACCAAGTGGAAGGGGAAGCTTGTTTCCTTTTGTTGGTGAGCTACAGGGCACTGTTTTAGAATGGAGATTAGGAGAATTATTTTCCCTGAGGGTTGTGCAACTGCGGAATTCTCTGCTTCAGAAGCGGTGAAAGTGAGGGTCATTGAATATTTTAAGGTGGAGGGAGATAGATTCTTGTTAGACAAGGAAACATGGAATTTGAAACACAAACATATCAGCCATGATCTTGTTGAACGGTGGAGAGGGTTCAAGGGATCACCTACTTGCACTCCTATTTTCTATGTTCATGTCTTCGTATCCAGTCAACCTGATCAAAATCATCATAACAAACATATAATTCCTGTCCAAACTCTGAACTGTGTTCATTCATTAATCTTATAATGCCAATTATTTCCCTTGACACTCTTCCTCCCTGGAATCCAAACAGGTCATCTCTGATATAGTTCTGTGCCTTTCCACACACATGCTTTGTCATCTCTCTCAACACAATCTTCAATGCATGGACAATCAGACTAATTGTATGAAAGTCAAAACATCAGCATGTCTTTGGCTTCCTTCCCAGGGTAATTATTATTGTCTGGCATTAAGTCCTCTGGCCATTCTCCTTATAAGTACCTAGCTCCACAGCTCTGTAAGCGTTGATGTTAAGTTTGTTCCATGTTTTTAACTAACTCTGGAGATATTTCATTGATTCCAATTACTTTTCCCAGTTTGATCTAATTTATTGTTACTCTTACCTTGCTGTCTATATTTCTGTTCCAGTGAAAACAATGTCAATATTATTTTTTTCTTCTAGCTTAATCATTTCAGGTTTTTCATCTCTTTGCAACTAGTTCTTTAAAATGCTCCTTCCATTTTTTTTCAAATTTCATAAGGGTTTGTTAATAAAACACTTTCTTTATTTTCTATTGCTGTTGTATACAGTCTTTTATTCTGAATGTCACTAATCTTCTTCGCATTTGCATTGGAAAGGTCTATACTTCTCTCTACTCTTCTAATAATTGTTCTGATGTCCTTTTGTTCCTCTTATATTTTTTAAGTTAATTTTACGGGATGTAAGCATTGCTGTCTGGATCAGCATTTGTTTGTCCCTAACTGCCTTCCATTCCAGAACGCATTTGAGAGTCTATCCCATTGCTGTGTGTCTGGAGTCACGCGTAGGTCAGGCCAGATACGGGTGGCAGATGTCCTTCCCTGAAGGACATTATTGAACCAAATGGATTTTTGTGATAATCGACAATGGTTCATGGTCATCGTTAAACAGTTAATTCTAGATTTTTTTTCAAATTCATATCTTACCATCTGCTTTGGTGGTATTGGGACACGGGTCCCCAGATCTTGCTTTGTCTCTGGATTACTAGTCCAATGACAATACCACTGCGCCACTACCTCATTATTCAAGTTTCTATATTTGAGCTTGCCTTCTTCGGTATTGATCCAATTTCTTCTTCCATTCATTTTTTTGAAATAGTGCATTTATAACTGCACTTGTAACCTATGGTTTCTGAATTCTCTTTCATCTTCAAAACTGTATGTTGTATTCCCCTCCTTCCTTGACAGATTCTTTAATCTATTTACCAATACTCATTTCTGTTGATGGTATACTTTACTCAAAGATACCAAAGTATCTTTACTCAAAGAGTGATTAGGGAGTGGAATGCCCTGCCTCCAGCTGTTGTAGATGCGCCAAGTTTGGTGGCGTTTAAGAGGTTAGTTGATAAGTATATGGAAGAGAAGGGAATGATTTAGTTAGGGGGGGCATTGCTTTTTATTTTGGTCGGCACAACATCGAAGGCCGAAGGGCCTGTTCTGTGCTGTATTGTTCTATGTTCTATGTTCTATGTATACTTGACTCTCCTAGCTGCTGCTCAAGTTCTTCATTAACTTTGTCCAGTCTATCTAGGTTCCATTGCATTTTCCATCTTGGATTTTCTTTCTTCCAAATATTCTTTCTATTTCCACAAAATTATGATCAGTATCTTCAGATCCCAATGATTTAGCTGAGCCTTTATGCTCTTAACACTTTACTATATCTTATCTCACCATTATATAGCCTGTATAGTGGTAAAATCTCCCTCTATTGCCAAGTATTTTCCATGTGTATCATCTTCTTTTATGATGCCTGAACCATATATTTGTCATCCTGAGTCCTATTCTACAAACATGAGGTTTTTGGCCTCATTCATTTATTTTTCCAAGACCGTGTGGCCTTACATTTTTGCCATCTCTATCTTTTCCAACAACTGTTCCAATCTCCTATAATAATTCTATAGCATTTCCCGCTCTCTGTTCAATCGGTTTTTAAATTCTGTCATGCATTTCATCAATCTCTTTGCCTGGATATTCACCTGTAGGCATAAATGCATGAATGTTGGTGATATCCACTGGTTAAATCATAATACAATAACACCATAAGACACAAGAATATAATTAGGCCACTTGGCCAGCGAATCTGCTCCACCATTCAATCATGGTTGATATGTTTCTCAACACACCTTTTCCCTGTAACCTTTGATCCCCACACCAATCAAGAACCTATCTATCTCTGTCTTAAATATATCAATCACCTGGCCTCTACAGCCTACTGAGGCAATGAATTCCATGGATTCACTACCCTCTCAGCAGTACAATGAATCACATTTCACCTCACATATATTTGGCAGTTTTTTTTTGTATGGCATTAATGCTATTTGCTATTTCTTTTCATTCCCTTCTAAGTGTGTTATTTTTCATCACTCAGTTTTCTCCTCCTTCACTATATTTGGCATAACCTGAGGATGTTTAATTTCTCCTTTTCTGTTTCTGTAAGTTCTCTACCTTTCCTTTCCTGTTCATTATTCGAATATCTCACATTTCTATTCTCTTAATATTACCAAGCTTGTTTATATATGAGGATTTTATCTGAGGATGGTGACCTGAGATGCCTCACTTCCTCTGTTGCTGAATGCAATCTCACCTGTCTGTTGTTAGTGGTCCCAATCTGTGATTATTTGTGACGATGTTATAATGATTCATTTCCTTGGCTGCTTTTAGTGATGGCCTTTCACTGCGCTATTGGTTTAGTTGCCGACAATTTGACCATTATAGCACGCAGCAAACAAGCAACAATGATATCGAAAGCAGAATTCACACATCTGACCTGACAGGTTATATTGCTATCAACACTTCCTGCATTCTGTCGATCACCTACAGCCATATCAACCACTTGACAGTTTTTATTTCTGACCTCTTGTACATCCCTAATTTTCATCACTCCACTTTTGAGACCAAGCCCCTAATTGCCTAGACTGCTAGCTCTGGAATTCCCTCCCCTGGCTTCTCTAGTTCACTTTCCACCTACTAGGCATTTCTTTGGTTGAGCAAACAGATGCCGCCAGTCCTGGTGAGATTTTCCAGCATTTTCTCTTTTGGTTTCAGATCCAATATCCGCAGTATAATTTGCTTTTATTTTTGATTAAGCTTTCTGGTCATTTGACCTAATAATGCCTTGAATTTGATGTTATACACACCCGCTGACAGGTTTGAAGATTGGGGCATGGAAAATCCAATGGGTAGCCTTCCCTTCATCCACCTTCCCACTCACGGATGGTCAGAGGAAGCATTGGGTGACCTGCCTACCCTGAGATGTTGATGTTCTTAAGTGGTCAATTAATGGACACTTAACTGCCTTAATTTGCTACTGTCAATATCTTGCCAACGGTGAGTTTGAGGTCCACACCATATTGGAATGCCTGTACCTTTAGCTGCATGGACTGATGTCAATCAAGGAGGAGGGGAGCTACTTTGGGAGCCGTTGGGTTCATCAGAGGCACCAACTCCCCCCACCAGCAAGGTCACACCTCCTTTAACCATCCTTAATGGCCTCTTGAACCCACCCCCTCCCCTCATCCACCCACTCACTCACTCCTCTTGCCTCCATTCAACCCCTTCCTATCAACCCACAGACTTAGCTGTCAATCCAAGCTCCTCAGCAATGGGGACAGCTTGTAATTCCGTCAATGGCTACTAGTGTGATACTGCTGAGACCACAAAGCTGCTGGCTAATTAAATTGGATGGCAGTGTTCTGAGGCAGGACCTACTCCAAAGAAAGGGGCAGAAGTCTCTCCCTAACCTTTCTTCAAGATCATGAGCAGACTTGCCCTCCATTAATCTTCTGGCCAATTTGGTTAGCACACAATAAATCCACCCCCTTGTGTGACTCAAGGTCATATTTTGTTTTCTAATACTCTTTTGAAGCACTTTGGGACGTTTAATGATGTTATAGGTGATATATAAGTATAAGTTGTTGTTGTGATGGATGGTCAGCCAGTGGTGTCCTTCAGGATTTGCCATTCAGATCACTACTCTGCTTGATATGCATTAATGACCAGGACTTGGGTTAACGGGGCACAAGTTCAAAGTTTGCAGAAGACATGGGATTCAGAAATGTGAAAGTGAGGAGACTTCCACTGACGAAATGGACTGATGCAATTTGATGCAGAGAAGTGAAGCCCAACACACTTTGGAGTCATAGAATCATAGAAACTCTACAATGCATATGGAGGCCATTAGGCCCATCAAGTCTGTACCGACAACATTTCCACCCAAGCCCTAAGCCCATAACCCACATATTTATCCTTCTAATCCCTCTTACTTATGCATCCTGGGCCACTGAGAGGTAATTTATCATGGCTAATGCACTTAACCCACACATCCTTGGACTGTGGGAGGAAACCAGAGCACCTGGAGAAAATCCACGCAGACACAGGGAGAGGCTGCAGACTCCATACAGACAGTGATCCAAGCCACGATCCCTGGAGATCCCTGGAGCCATGAGGCAGCAATACTAACCACTGTGCCACTGTGCCAGCCAAGAAGTGTAAATAATGTGAAGATTCACTATAAATTAAGAATACAATAGCCCAGAATGTGGGACTCTATGTACGTAGATCTTTGAATATGGAGACAAGATGAGAAGGATATTGAAAACAGAGAGGGTTTTGGCCATATAATCAGAGGTTCTCAAAATGCCTCTCAGAATGTTTCCAAATATTTCCAGAGCATGTGACTCCCTATTCTGGGAAGCAAGTGTGTGCCATGAATGCAACAGAAGATTTTGCCGTGGGAGGGTTGTGATATCAAGCAGTCTCTCAAACTGACTAGACACATGTTCTGCAAACTTGCACCATCCCAGAGGTATTCTAGTGAGTTGCTGAACTTGGAACAAAATATTACCGTATCCTCTCAGGAGGGCAGAGAAGTATGTGACCTACGAGAGATAAACTACCATGAGATATAATTGCCTTGGGTCAGCAAAATGAAAAGGGAATGGAGCAGTAACTACAGAGACATGAAATTCTGTACCGAGCAAAGAGGAGAAAGGCTTGTGATAGAGGTTTCAGGTTTCAGAGCACACGTTGTATCCCCACTTCAAACAGGAGCAATGTCTGATGTTGCCAGAGTTTCATCAAGAAGATAGTTATCTTCTTCAACAGAATATGCAGTCCCAGGGTAAGAACAGCATTGCCAGTGAGCATCAAGGTCACCGCCATTCTCAACTTCCACATGTTTGGTTTCTTCCAGGTGGGCACGGGTGAGATTGTAAGCACATCCAAGTTTATTGTCCATTGCAACATCCCAGTGTCTGTGAAGTTTCTCTGTGTAGGGAGAGGAAAATTCATTATTTTTGTTCCAACTAGAGAGTAATCAAATGGCCAAGTATGTGACTGTACTAGGCTAGCAGGATTAATAGCTCCACATGTAAACAGGGAGAAGTACAAGGAGCTCTAAGGGTTTCAATCAGTTAATATGCAGTTGATGCATAAACATGCATAAACCACCATGTCCATGAATGCTTGCTATCCTGGCAGCAGGCATGATGCCATCCTGCTGAGATAGTTTGCAGTTCCTGCCATTTTCAGGTCAATGTGAAGAACAATATTGACTGCTTGAAGGGAAGGGATGCTCCTTGTAAACATGGTTGACACCTGCATTACCCAACCATGTCAGGATAATAACAAAACAAAAGCCATGTTATCATAATGACGTATGTTGGCATTCTGCTGTCTGAAACACTCAGAGGAGCCCTACAATAATGGTCAAAGCATGTTACTCATTTCAGGGTAGTTTGCTGTCTCCTCATCAAATCAGCAATTACAATGGCAGCTATTGCCCTACTGCAACCAGGCATATGGAGACTACCCTTACGAGGAGAAGGAGGATGAGAAGCCGATGCCAGAGAAACAGGAGCACACAGAAGTTTCTAGGATACACTACACCAGATGAACTGTTCATGGGTGCCCATTGAGATTTCTGTTCCCTTGGGATGTCATCCATTCACCATCGTTACACTGTGGTCCCGCAGCCTCCCACTTATGTACAGCATCCCATTACAGTGCCCTGTTAGCCAAGATCTGGTAATAAAAGTCTTTCTGTAGCAACTTAAGTCAAAATTCATCCAATAATGCAAAAGAACTGTAGTTTTCATCTTTGTGAGGCCCCTTAGTGCCTGTCTAGTAGGTGCCCTTGCCTGTCTATTATTCCTATGCAGTGATACACTAATCATTGCAATATTCCTGATGGCAAGCTGCAAACTTTCACTGGAGGAGACTGCAGATCGCTTTGCAGGAAGCCTTGGAACAGCTCCATGCCTTGAGGACCAGCTTTAGAATGCACATCCTAGGTAGTAGCAGTCTGGACGAGCTGGATGAGAGATGACAGCATGCCCATTGGTCATGTGGTAGTTGTGGGGATTCTTTTACAAACACTGGCTTAGTTCCAACTGGAGTATTATATCCACTTTTGGCTACCACACTTTAGGAGGCATGTTGAGACCTTAGAGTGGTTTAGAGATTTCACAGAATCTTCCAGTGCTGAAATAAAGTAAACGGTTATGGGGAAAGCAGATGTAAAAGTCATTGAAGTGCCCAAGGAGCACATTAAATGGTGGAGTAGATTCAGTGGGCTAAATAGCCTATAAATGTTCCGATGGATGACTTCAGTTACATGGAAAAACTGGAGAATTAAGCTGAGGTTTTTTTTTAAGAGTAGAAAAGTTTAAAGTGAGACCTTGATAAAAGTTGTTCAAAATCATGAGGCTTCTGATAAAGCAAACAAGAAGAAACCAATCCCAGAATCAGAGAGTCGGTAATCATAAGGAAACAGATTCAAGGAAATTGGTAACAGAATCTTAGGCAAGCTGAGGAGATTTTTTTTACCGTGGTGAGTTGTAATCTAAAATGCACTGTCATTAGAGTGGTGGAAGCAACTTCAGTCATAACTTCCCAATAAGGATTGGATGAATACTTGAAGAGGAGACATTTAGGGAAAGAACAGGAGAATGGGACTTGTTGATCAGTTGACACAAACAAGATGGGCTGAATCACTTCCTTCTTTGTATTATCTGCACCGTACGGAGACTATAATCCTACGATGACTACTATGATTCTATGATCTGAGATTTTACTGACAATACCTCAGCACCACACTCCAGGTCATTAATGAGAACAATAAACAATAACAGGCCTAAACCCAATCCCAGCAGGACAGCAAAAGTAATGCCTCTCACAGGGAAGCCAGGATCAATGTGTACACGAATGGGAAAAGCCTTTCCTCTGGATGGATGAATTCAATGGCTGAAAAGCTTTTCTCACCTGTAATTATCTTGTGAGCGTATGCTTGCACCTCTGAATGACATTATGGGTGAGGTTTTCCAAAAGTTGGCAAAGGCCGATAGCTGGTGAGGTAAGCAGCATTGAAGCCACCAACAGCAATGCAGCTTTCCTTATCTATAGTCTAGCAGATTGGAAAGAAGACATCAAGGTGCAGGTCCTATGAAGTACAACTGGTGAGGTGGCCTCTGATTCATTTGCCCTGCCAGCAACTTAGTTTATTGCAGATCATGCCTCTATTTTTAAAGGCCACCTCAGTGCAAAGGATTTCACTCTTACCCCCCACCCACTATCCCCTACGCAGGCAGCACCAGGATAGTACCACGGCAAGTTTTCTGAAGGATTGGGTGGGGGGTCAGGGGGGTGGGGGATGTGTGGAGGGAATTTCATGTGTAGGAGCCTGATAAGGATATGTTAATAAATGCAAATAATATTTCCATAGAATTCCTTCAGTGCAGAAGGAGGCCATTTGGCCCATTTGAGTCTTCACCGACTCTCTGACAGAGCATCATAACCAGGCACTATCCCGTAACCTCACATATTTACCCCACTAACTCCCTAACCCTACACAAATTAAGGGACAATTTACCACGACCAATTCACCTAGCTTGAGTATCTTTGGAGTGTGGGAGAAAACAGGAGCACCGGGAGGAAACCCACGTAGATACGGAAAAAACTTGCAAACCCCACACAAACAGTGACTCAAGGCCAGAATTGAATGCTGCTGGTGTTGTGAGGCAGCAGTGCTAACCACTGGGCCACCATGCCACCTTGAAAATATTCCAACACTGAACACCAGAAAACACATCCATTCATTGACAGGGGACGAGACAATCGCGTCATGCATTCGTGTCGATGAAAAATGCGATTTGACCATTCTCATATTACTTCCCACTGTAGGGAGCAGGAAATCCAAGCCTTTGTGTATAAAGCTCCAAGAACAAACTACAACTACAATGCTGTAGATTCTTCAGAAAATGTACCTCTCAATGTAACATGTTGATGCAATTTCATTGTGAATGGATAATTATATAAGAAAATAGACAATGGACCATTTTTCATTAAAAGTGGGATTTTGGACTGCAGTCAATCTTCCCCCTGACAATAGGAAATAGTATTATGTACAAATTTTAAAAGGGTATGGGAAAAGGGCAGGATGCTGAACAGTCTTCTATGTTGTAAAATTCTATTATTTTATACTTCCAATCATTCCTTGGATAAGTAAAAAGCTACCATGCTTCATTACTATTTGGATCTGAAAAAACTCCACAGCAGCACAATGAATACATTAATCTTGCAATGTCAGTCAACAGAGCAAATCATGCAAAGATTAAAAGAATGTTCTTTAATTCTAAATATTTTGCTATTCATCAGAATAATTATGCTCATGCAATTTTATAGAAACAATTTCAAAGACACTTGAATTTTTGAATTGGTATGCTTATTAATATAATGACAAAGATCTCAATCTTGTTTGCAGTGTACAGGTTTATGCATCTATGTGCTGAAAATGATATTGAACAGTAAAGCCTAAAACAACATTTTTTATCATTTATGAAAGAGCATTTGAAACTACACCAAGCAGAAATTCACGTACAGATACTTAACTCATTCATGTCAATTCATGACTCTGCCATTTCAATGGAAGAATTAAGCCTTTTAAAATGAATGAGCTATAATAGTTGTACGCAACATTGGTAATTTTTTTTCAGTATATTTTAAAGACCAAGGAGTAATATTATGTATGAAACCACAAATCTGTTTTTTATGTGCATGTTTGAAAGTATGTGTATGGGTCTGTGTATGTGTAGATATTGACAATTGCATGTTTTACAAAATGTTTTAATGCGACTGCGGTCTGCCTTTTTTGTACGTTTAAAAGAAAAGAAGATGACAGAGTACTCATGCTTTCAGTATCTCTGTGTTCAGGAGTCACACAAAAGAAGTCTGCAGAAAAGTGACATGATCCACAGGATTTTATTTTATTTTTGATGAACTTGGTGTTTATCATGTTGAGGGATGTCAATTTTGATGAATGAGCTCTTCTTTCACTTTTGACAAACAGTGTCAGTATGAAATACTCCCAGGTCAGAGCAAAGCCATTCTGACGCACTCGTAGAATGTGCTTTAATGCTCCATCCAAAGTATAACATTCTGTTTCTTCAGATTTCACAGAGCTATTTTTGTTCACTCTCAGGAAGGTTTCCAGTTTACTGCAAAATATTGTACTTTTAAGCCACATACACTTGAAACTTGTTCAATGATGACAAAATACATTTCATGTGGAATCCAGAAATGACAGCTAGCAGGGACACATTTTGATCTCAATAATTTACACAAAACTTGGTGCTGAAAAAGACAGTGTTCTAATTCAGCAACAACCAACACACTTGCATTTATATACCATCTTTAATGTACCAAAAAAGGTCCCAAGGCACTTCACAGTAATCAAACAAAAATTAATGCTGGGAGAAAGGAAGAACGTGGGGTTACAGAGATAGGGCCTGGGTGGGATTGTTGTCAGTGCAGGCTTAATGGGCTGAGTGGCCTTCTTCTATCCTATAGGGATTCTATGATTCTATGATATCAGATCGGGTGATCAAAAGTTTGATTGAAGAGATACGTTTTAAAAAAGGAGAGGGGAGTGGAGATTAAGAATGTATTTCCTAACTATAAGATCAATTCAGTTGAAGGCATTATCACTAATCAGGAATAAATTAAATGGGGAATGTTGCAGGAATGTAGTGTAAAGCTGGAGATACTCACAAAGATAGGAAGAGGTGAGGCCATGAAGGTGTTTGAATATGGAATGAGAGTTGTAACATTGAGTATTGGTGGAATCAATGACACTTGTGAGCACAAGAGCAATGGTTGAACAAGATCTGATGCAATTAATGATACAGGCTTTAGAACTTTGAATAATCTCAAGATTACTGAGAGTGGAGGTTAAAAGATAAACCCCATGAGACAAAAAAATTCAATGCTGGCACTCCCCCTTTTCCCCCTGAAAATCAGCAGCATCCCGAGCTCCCACATCCACTCTCCCTCACCATTGTGAATAGGTGATGCTAACCTGGCAATGTCAACCTGTGCCAATGGGCATTACCGTGTCACTGGCTGGGTATTTTTCTCTCCTCCAGGGTCTACACTCACCCTTACATGCCCAGGGAAATCTCCATGATAGAATCATAAAAGCCGTACAATGAAAAAATAGTCCATTTGGCCTATCAAGTCTGTGCCAACCACAATCCCATCCAGACCCTACCCCTATATTCACCTGCTAATCTCTTTAATCTGTGCATCTCAGGACACTGAATTTTAACACAGCCAATCAACCTAATCCGCACATCTTTGGACTGTCGGAGGAAACCGGAACACGCGGAGGAAACTCACACAGACACAAGGAGAATGTGCAAATTCCACACAGACAGTGACCCAAGCCGGGAATCGAACCCAGGTCCCTGGAGCTGTGAAGCAGCACTGCTAACCACTGTGCTACCATTTCACCCACGATATAACAGCTCAATGTCTGGATGAACCTGCCGTACATCACGTCAGTACCGATTGAAATTCACATAGAGGGTATATATGAAGAGAGGATCTTTAATTATATGTAAATGTAATTAAAACCAGGTTCACGTCCATTGTAGGTATGAACCTGATTATATCACTGGTGAGGGGTGATGAAAATCAGTGATAGCAGTCTTGCCAGCAAAATTCACAACTTCCAGGTTTTACCGGATCTTGATCTGCTGCTTCCATTCCTGCAGATAGAGAGTACAGGCTCAAGATCATCCTTATGGTATTCAAAGCTCAGGTCAGAGTCAAACAGATACCAATAATGCAAAAGGTTGGGTCACGTTTGGACAGTGGCCTGAGAGTGGATTGGACTCAGTGGCTAGGGAACTGAGCTATTGACAGGGATCAAGGATTGTGGCATTTTTGCCACAATATTTAATTGGAGGAAATTGATGCTCATTTTGGGCTGGAACAGTCTGAATATACAAAGACAGGTGAGGTATCAAAAGAAGTGATAATGAGATAGAGCTGGGTGCTGTTAGCATACATATGGAACCCTCTACTGTGGAATTCAATTCATCGTGGCTTTTAGTATTGTTCTGGCCCCAGTTGATGTTACTACTGGATCCAAATCCGAGGATGGAACCCGGCTTGGTAGATCCTAACTTTTATATTTCTGTTTAATGACGTGGACAAATAGAGTCACAGCACAGTTGAACTATTGACCAAAGAATAAAACATTTATTAAATATGAAAAGATTAATTATAATATATCACTCCTTTAGCCCAACTATACTTTTACAGATATAAACAGATTTGTATAGATAGCATCTATACAAATTATCTATTTGTATAGATAATCAATCTTATGCTCTAATGTTCTCAGTAAGTACTCAGCCCAAGTAAACCAAGTAAACCTCCTACCAAGGAGGTTTTGGTAGGACGCGGGAACCATGGTGCACGAAGGCAGTGGTGAACATAGTCAGGAAGAAAAGAAAGATGTATAAAAGGTTCAAAGAGCTAGGAGATGTTGGGGATCTAGAGAAGTATAAGGCTTATAGAAGAGAGCTTAAAAAGAAAATTAGGAGAGCCAGAAGGGGTCATGAGAAGGCCTTGGCTGGTAGGATTAAGGAGAATCCCAAGGCCTTCTACAAATATGTGAAAAGTAAAAGGATGAGAAGAGAAGGGATAGGACCTATAAAAGGTGAAGGGGGAAAAGTCTGTATGGAACCGGAAGAAATGGCAGAGGTGCTTAATGAGTACTTTGCCTCAGTATTCACGGTGGAAAGTGATCTGGGAGGATGCACTACAAGTTTGCGGCAGACTGAAAAGATTGAGTATGTAGATATTAAGGAAGCGGATGTGTTAGAACTTTTAAATGCTATCAAGATAGACAAGTCTCCGGGACCAGATGGGATGTACCCCAGGTTATTGTGGGAGGTGAGGGATGTCATTGCAGAGCCCCTGGCGATGATCTTTGCATCGTCGATGGAGATGGGAGAGGTTCTGGAGGATTGGAGGATTGTGGATGTGGTCCCTATTTTCAAGAAAGGGAACAGGGATAGTCCTGGAAATTACCGACTGGTGAGTCTGACCTCAGTGGTTGGTAAGCTGATGGAGAGGCTTGTGAGGGACAAGATTTACGAGCATTTGGAGAAGTTTAGGTTGATTAGAAATAGTCAGCATGGTTTTGTAAAAGGCAGGTCGTGCCTTACAAGCTTAATTGAGTTCTTCGAAAATGTGACTGAACACATTGACGAAGGAAGAGCAGTGGACGTGGTGTACATGGACTTCAGCAAGGCATTTGACAAGGTCCCACATGCAAGACTTCTTGAGAAGGTGAGAGGCCATGGGATCCAAGGGGCTTTGGCCTTGTGGATCCAGAACTGGCTTGCCTGCAGAAGGCAGAGGGTGGTTGTGGATGGCTCTTTTTCTGCATGGAGGTCGGTCACCAGTGGAGTGCCCCAGGGATCTGTTCTAGGACCCTTGCTGTTTGTCATTTTCATAAATGACCTGGATGAGGAAGTGGAGGGATGGGTGAGTAAGTTCGCCGATGACACGATGGTCGGTGGTGTTGTGGATGGTCTGGAGGGATGTCAGAAGTTGCAGCATGACATCGACAGGATGCAAGACTGGGCGGAGAAGTGGCAGATGGACTTCAACGCGGATAAATGTGTTGTGGTCCATTTTGGCAGATCCAACGGGATGAATGAGTACACTATCAAAGGTAGGAGTCTTAGCTGTGTGGAAGAGCAGAGGGATCTTGGGGTCCGGGTCCATAAGACTCTCAAATCGGCCTCCCAGGTGGAGGATGTGGTTAAGAAAGCTTACGGTGTACTGGCCTTCATTCATCGAGGGATTGAGTTCAGGAGTCAGGAGGTAATGCTGCAGCTTTATAGGACCCTTGTCAGACCACACTTGGAGTACTGTGCGCAGTTCTGGTCGCCTCACTATAGGAAGGACGTGGAAGCTATTGAAAGGGTGCAGAGGAGATTTACAAGGATGTTGCCTGGATTGGGAGGCATGCCTTATGAAGACAGGTTGAGGGAGCTGGGACTGTTCTCCCTGGAGAGACGAAGGTTGAGAGGCGACCTGATAGAGGTTTACAAGATGTTGAGAGGAATAGATAGGGTGGACTCTCAGAGACTATTTCCCAGGGCTGAAATGGTTGCGACGAGAGGGCACAGGTTTAAGGTGCAGGGAAGCAAGTACAGAGGGGAAGCTAGGGGAAAGTTTTTCACTCAGAGGGTGGTGAGTGAATGGAATCGGCTGCCGTCGGTGGTGGTCGAGGCGAACTCGCTGGGGTCTTTTAAAAGACTTCTGGATGAGTATATGGGATCCAATGGGATTGGGGGTTATAGATAGGTCTATGGCTGGGTAGATTTTGATGTGTTCGGCACAACTTGTGGGCCGAAGGGCCTGTTTGTGCTGTAGTGTTCTATGTTCTATGTTCTATGTTATCTGGCAAAATGTGGTCAGATACACCACACTCTGAAACTAAGTGACAGATGCCACCCAGTACAACAAGGAAACAGGCTATTTTGCATTTTGTATCATGAAATGAGAAATTATTAGTTAATAATCTTAGAGTAAAGGGGTCTTTCAGGAAGAGTGATGATAATGCAATATAATTTTATATTGACTTTGAATGTGATTTAGTTACATCTGAAACTAAGCAACGCAAAATATGTAGAAATGAAGGATGAGTTAGCTAAGAAAGATTGTGAAGCCATATTAAAAGATTTAATGTTCAACAAGCAATGGCAACCATTTAAAGAATTGACAAATAATTAATTGTCCCTTTAACGTACTAAAGCCCCACAGAAACAAAAGTATCTAATAGTTAAAAAGAAGAGTTAAGCATAATTTTAGATCAAAGGAAGAGATGTGTGACATTGCCAAAACAAGTATATAACAAGCCTGAGGATTGAGAGGAAAGAGAAGAGGAGAGTAGATTATAAAGAAAGATGAAAACAAATTGCAAATTTTTCTGATAGTATGTAAATAGGAAGAGATTAGTGAAAGTGGACCCATTGGAGACTGGGAGAGTATAATGAGGAATAAAAAGAGAGCAAAGATATTAAACAAATACTTCTTATCTGTATTCACGTTAGACACTACAAAACATTCCATACATAATAGGGGTTCAAAGATCGAAGGAGAATGAGGAATTTAAAGAAACTAGTGTAAGTTTAAAAAAAATGCTGGAGAAATTAATGGAACTAAGTGACAACAAATTCTCTGATTGATTCTAATTTTCCGGAATTCCTTAGATTCTAAAACAGTTCCCAAGCCTTGGAAGGTGGGAAAGATAATCCTGCTATTTAAGAACATAGGACGTGGAAAATTACAGCTCAGTACAGGGCCTTCAGCCCTCGATGTTGCGCTGACCAGTGGAGTCAATCGAATGACCCTCTGACCTAAACTATTCCAATATTATCTATACATCTATCCAATGACCATTTGAATGCTCTTAAAGTTGGCAATTCCACAACTGCTGTAGGTGGACATTCCACGCCCTTACTACCCTCTGAGTAAAGAAGGAGGGTAGAGAGAAGACATACATCAGTTAGCCTAATGTATGGTCAGAAGCAAAATGTTAGAATTTATTGTTGAAGACAACATAAAAGGACATTTAGAAAATTATAACGTGATTAATTAGCGTCAGTGAAGACTTATGAAATGAAAAACACATTTGACAAACCTGTTAGACGTTTTTGAGTATGTAACAACAAATTGTGAAAGGATCATGTTAAATTTCAAAAACATAGATCGGTTCATGGCAGGAATAATAAAATTTAATACAGAGAAGTGTTACAATATTTGAAGAGATCAATAACTTATAAAAAGATTTGAACTTCTAGTTTAAAGTTAAAAGGATGGCACAACAAAATTGTATGTTTTTAAACTTTTATTGTGGAAGTGATCACAACATTTTCTTTTTATAGGCAATTTATATCTTTGACTACAGAAAAAGGATTTCCCATTTAACTTTTAGCATGACCAAAAATCTTCTTTGCCAGTTATATGTTAGACTATCCGTTAAATAGATATTCATTCACCAAGGTCCAATCTCCAATTATTCTTAGCCTTCAATGGCTTGCTTTCTTTTTTACTTTCCTAGCCAGGTAAACTCTAACTCAGTACTACTTTTCACTATGATAGTTATGTTGTAGATCCTTTCCTCTACCTTCAAAGTAAATAAATCTTCCAGCTTCCAAGTCCTCACAAAATTAGATTTCAATCTGATCATGAGCCCCTACTCATGTTCTGCAAGACTAATGATAGCATCAGCATTTCTCTGTTTAAGGTGCAGGCCTGTCTGCTTTTATCTCTCAGATGGCTGCAAACCATATAAGATAAAACTGCATACTGTCGTCTGAGGTCATGAGCTTAGAGGGAAGTCTGTATCCTGACCTCATAATGGTTTCTTCTATCCCTTTATCCATGAAACACATTAGCTTTGTATCTGAGTACAAATGCTGGTTAGTTACACTTGATCCTTCATGTTCTAAGTAAACGGGTAATATACAGCATAACTTGATACCTAAAATACCTCTCTACAACATGGGGCGATGTAGAATCTATTCAAGACATTTCCAAAGGCTGCAATTGTCTCCTAACATAAGTCCCTTGCACCTTCCTCTCAATAAAGCAATCTGAGTCCCTTTGATGTCTAACAATTAACCTACCCAGGCTTATTTTCTGGCTGCTCCAGCATAGATCACATGAACCCTCTTCACCTACCTAACATTTAAAAATATATCTCAAGCTATAAGAATTTTAGGAACCTAATGATACAGTCCTGAAACATGATAATCTTATAAACCTCACAAATATATCAGAAGTATGAAGTAATTCATCTGGTAGAAAAACAAGGAGATGCAACATAAAATAAAAGGTACAAATTTAAAGGTGATGCAGGAGAAGAAGAACCTAGTGATAAGCAAGCATAAATCATTAATGGAGGCAAAGCCCATTAAGAAAGCAGTCTAAAAACGCATATGAGATCTGGAGCTTTACAAAACATTGGCTTGATTTCAATTGAAGTATTGCATCCAGTTCTGGGCAGTATACTTTAGGGATGATGTGAACATATTAGAAAAGTTGCGGTAAAAAAAGACTCGCAAGAATGGATCCACAGATATGGAAATTCAGTTCTGCAGACAGATTGGAGAAGCTGGGCCTGTTCTCCTCGGAGACGAGGAGATTAACAGAAGACTTGACAGACATCCACCAATCATTGATGAGGGCAACCAAACAAATATGAAAACGGTTGAGGTTCTGGACGGAATAGATAAATAGAAACTGTTCCCATCAGTTGCATGATCAAGAGCCAGAGGGCAATTAAATGTAACTGAAAAGAAGCATTGGTAACATGAGGAATAATTACTCAGACCATCCAGCCCAGGTAGCATCATGTAAATCTTCTCTGCACCTTCTCCAATGCAATCACATCCTTCCTATAACGTGGCGTCCAGAACTACACGCAGTATTCCAGTTGTAGCCTAACTAGCATTTTGTAGTTTCGACATGACCTCCATGTTCTTGTATTTTATGCCACAGCCAAAAAAGGCCTTCTTAATCACCTTATCTATCTGTCCTGCTGCTTTCAGGAATCTGTGACTATGCAGTTTAGAATTCCTCTGATCTTCAGTGCTTTCAAGGGTCGTACCATTCTTAGTGCAATTCTTTGCTTTGTTAGCCAAATGCATTACCTCACATTTTTCTGGGTTGAATTCCATTTGCTACTGGTCTGTCCACCTGACCAGTCCATAGATATCCTACAGTCTACTGCCATCTTCTCGTTATTTACCACTTTGATATCAGCAGTCATCCCAGGCTAATAACACCACTCCCAGCAGAGTCATCTTCTGCAATACCTGCCACTTTTCATGTCATTCACAAACTTCTTGATTATATCCCCTACATTTAAGTCCAAATCATTAATGCACCCCACAAATAGCAAGGAGCCCTGTGGAACCCCTCTGGAAATTATGTAAGTCATAGAGACATCCCTCCACCATCACCCTCTGCTTCCTGCCTATCAGCCAATTTTGGATCCAATATGTCACTTTTCCTTGGATACAATGGGAATTTATTTTCTTGACTAGTCTGCAATGGAGGGCTTTATCAAAAGCCTTGCTAAAGTCCTTTTGGACCACATCAAATGCATTTCTCTCAGTACTAGGAATCAGCAGGGTCTCACCGATGATCCAAACCAGATCCAGAAAGGTAAAAACCACCTGCAGTTTCACCTCTGCCCTCCATCTCAATAAAGGATTCAAGGCAACTTCAGCTGGTCCATTCAGACATCAGTAAACTTCATCAATACTGGAAAGTCCAACACTGCACCACTTGGTGAGGGAGATCAAATAGGCATAGAAGCTGTTTAGATACTGGAGGAGGATCAGGAAGGAGAATGGAGTTCTCTGTCAGCTGATCCATGATAATGTGTCAGAGGTGAAGTAATATATCCATCCTTCTTCACAGTTCAAATGTCATGTGTTGACAGGTGATTCAAGTTCAGGAAGGAAGTTATATCACATAAATTATATCAGTTCATGATATAGTTAAGAAAGCCCACCAATGCCTCTACTTTCTCAGATGCCTCAGGAAATTTGGCATGTCCATTATGACTGTCACCAATTTTTACAGATGCACCATAGAAAGTATCCTTTCTGGTTGTATCACAGCTTGGTATGGCTCCTATTCTAAGACAACAAGAAACTATGAAGGTTTGTGAATGTAGCCCAGTCCATCACACAACCAGCCTCCCATCCATTGACTCTCTCTACACTTCCAGCTGCCTCAGAAAAGCAGCCAGCATAATTAAGGATACCTTGCATTCCAGACACACTCTCTTCCACATTCTTCTATCAGGAAAAAAAATATAAAAGTCTGAGGTCACATACCAACCAACTCAGAACAGATTTTTCCCTGCTGCCATCAGACTTTTGAATGAACCTACCATACATTGATCTGATGTTTTTCTACACCCTAGCTGTGACTGTATCAATATATTCTGCACTCTCTCCTTTTCTTCTCCCCTACACACTCTATGTACACTATGTTTTGTCTGTATAGCACACAAGAAACAATACTTTTCACTATATCCTAATACATGTGGCAATAATAAATCAAATCAAAATGATTAGGCAGGCAGCATCTGCTGATCACTCTATTGATCAGGAAGAGGTGTTATTAGCCTGAGATGACTGCTGATATCAAGGACAGTTGGTGGATCTGGGAGAGATATATGCTGGCCAAAACATGGAAGTGGTTTGATCACAGCATGGGATTCCTAATTGCCATGAGACACCTAGAGATCCTCATGGTAGATTGTATAGTCTTCAACCCCAGTAGCAACAGGATCAAGTGTGCTGCCATAATCACAGATGTCTTCAACAAATTTACACAAGTTACTCCCCTCATGATCAAAAGTCCTTAACTAAGCCAAAGTATTCACACACAATTAGCTCATTAGCTTCAAAGTCCCATGCTGGATCTACTATTTTTTAATTAATTTGTGGGACATAGACGTCACTGGCTGGCCAGCATCTATTGCCCATCTCTGGCTTGAGAAAGTGGTAGTGAGCTGCCTTCTTGAATTTCTGCAGTCTGTGTGTTGTGGGTTGACCCAAAATGCCATTGGGGAGGGAATTCCAGGATTTTGATCCAGCAACAAGAAGGAATGATAACATATTTCCAAGTCAGGATGGCGAGTGGCTTGGAGGGGAGCTTGCAGGTGGTGTGTTCCCACGTATCTTCTGTCCTTGTCCTTCTAGATAGAAGTGGTCTTGGGTTTGGAAGGTGCTGTCAAGGATCTTTGGTGAATTGCTGCAGCGCATCTAGTAGATAGTACACACTGCTGCTACTGTGCGTCAGTGATGGAGAGACTGAATGTTTGTAGATGTGGTGCCAATCAAGCCGGCTGCTTTGCCTTGGATAGCGTCAAGCTTCTTGGGTATTTTTGGAGCTGCACCCCTCTAGGCAAGTGGTGACAATACCACTGCAGTCTTGCTGGAAGTGTGATGGAATATTGTAATCAGTGGTACAGTTTTGAGAGTGGGAGTATATAGTAGCTGTGCAAAATGTATGGCATTGTCAAGAGCCACACTAGCTAGTATCATCAGGAGAGTAATGAATAGTGCGAATGATTCAACAGTGCTCTGCATGACTGATTGTGCACCTTGTCTCCTGAGAATAAACATTGCCTCCTGAGAGTAAACATAAGTTGTCTGACTATCTTCTGGAGTTAGTCTATACTTAAAATAGTGCCCAGTGTCCCTGCACAGGTTACTGCCAACACTATCCTTTCTTTGGAAAAAAAACATAGTCCTTCCCATTGGTCAATGGATTTCTGAGCAACATGCGAGGCAAAACCAAGCATTCAAAGTGGTGTCCAAGGAGACTGAGAGAGAAATGCTGCAAAGAAAATCTCTACATAATTACAAAACTAACAAGTGGACATTCTGAATGACTGAGGAATATTTCTCCAGAATGGGAATATCAGGGGTTGGAATAGTGTACAAGATGTCTTCAATCCTGACCTCCATAAAGTCATCAAGTAGCTCGTCACTGGTAGCCACATCTATGTTGTTGAATCTGTGGCTGAGGACAGCCTCAGTAAACAGTTCATAGTGGGGTGTTACTCTGGGCCAACTGGTCAGTGGATCTGTGAGGACAAGCAGCTCACTTAACAATTCCAATTCTGGAGTGACAGTGGGCAGCAGCTCGAGGGAGGGGCACTCGGGTAATGGCAATGTGAGGACTGAGAAGATCATCTTGACCAAATGCTGGATATCATCCCAACTCTTACCATTTGCCCTAATCAATGCTGCACTAAGTAAATGCTGCCACCAATGTGGTTTCAAACATGCTATTGAAGCTCAATTGAACGTGCTGATCATGTGACTGTTCAGCAAACAGTCAGTATGTGCGTAATTGCTAGGACAGCATCTTCTAGCAGGGAGATGTGTAGCAGGAGAGGTGACTGACCCTCAGGCTCCAGAATTCTAGCTTCTGACTTCAGAGCAAGGTTAGAGGTCACTCCACACTATGCTTCCCCCCTGTCCCCACTCTACAACTGTGGGTTAGTCACAGTGGGTTATTCATTCCAACTTCAAACTTCTAACTTCAAAGTGGTGCTGGAGGCTGGGCCCCATCCACCGTAGAACATTTATTGCAGGGCACCAGATCCCCACCAGCCAAGCTCTTCAGGCCAGGAAGAGACTGATCCAATCACTTTGGAGGCACCTGTCAGAACAGGAGCTAAAGTCCTAAGAACTTATGTACAGAGCTTAAACCCAGAGTATCAGCTGAAAACAGCTGGAGGCTGGGCCTGAGCCAGAAATATGGGCCAGAGAAGAAGGAAGTACCAGAAATCTCATGAAAAGGGAGAACAGGGCTGCAGCCAGGATCTGGAGCAGCAGAACAAGCCCAATGAGTCACTGCATTGATAATCCAAATCCACATAGGAAAGAGATCTGAAGCATTGGCTTTCCCTTGGAAAGTTACATAGTTTTAATGCTGGCAGAATGTAAGAACCTTGATTTTGTTTTAAACATTTATGCAATCTCTACATTTAAATCCCATATTATAACTGTAAGAATTAGAAAATACCTGATTCAAGTTTAAATCAGTAGCTGGGGTTGTCCCACTGTAAGACTAAGTGCTGTGGCAGGCAGAAGAATGTGGAATGTTTCCCACTACGATGGCTGTCAGGAAACATGCCAAATCTTCCAGCTCTAAGCTCATTAATTATGCACCTGGGTATTTTTTTCAGCGACAGGGCAAGCCTGTGTGGTGTGTCGTCCTCTATTGTGTCCAGGTGCCACGTTGAAACCCTATTGAAGAAAGAACGTGGACCTCCTGAAAATGAAGATCGATCTCCAGGAGCCTTCTGAGACTGAATAATGGACGCCCTCTAGGACAGTAAGTCTGGAAGGCACACTTTTCGATCCCTCTCTGACTCTTTGCTGAGGTTTTCCAGTGTTCAGATTGGCAGGCAGCTTCCACCCTGACCTTCAGTGGCATTTCCAGCCATTGTCCAGTTAAGTCAGGATAACTACACACCCCGTTATATAAATATGTTTCACACCAGTGTGATTTCCCACCGGAATTGCAGAGATCTTGGCGTGGATAGGGAGCGGGGGAGTGGCCCCATGTGCATCATATTAATGGGATGCAAATGAGGTTCATGCCAGCCCCTGCCAGGTTTTCCATCCAGCCACCATTGGGTGACTCTGCTGTAAATTCACATCAGCGTGAAAATGATTGCTGGGCCTCCTGCCATGTTTTACCCCCATGCTTGCTATCAAACACGCTAACAGAGAATCAGCAGAATTAGCTTCGAGTCATTTGCTGGGAATTTAGAATACAGGTGATAGATTGAGATTATTGAGATTTGTGAAATTTCAAAGTAAATAGGTTGGTAAAGCTGGTTCATTTCAGTATGCAAACCATTCTCTCTCTGCATGGACAAATCACTACTGTTAGCATTTCTGAATGTCACTTAGCCAGTTTTGAAAGGGTTTTAACTTTGGACTTTGGTTCCTTTGAAATAGAGATTTGCATTGTGAACATGAAGGTGGAGCCTTGGGAGGTGTGACATAGGATTTAAGGTATTAGCGCTGATAATGATGAAGGACCCGAAGGCAAACAGCATCTTGTGACAAGAAACATTGTAATATTTCCAGCATTTCTCTGCAGCAGGACCTTGGCATATTTGTTATAAAATGACTTATTGTGTGAATCAGGCTTCTGGTAATTTTTATTGTTTGAGAAAGTAACAGCAGCTTTTTATTATTTGTTCCTACTGTGTCGACAATGCCAGCAATGTTGCCTTCGTTGGCCATCATTAGTTGAGCTGGGAAACTGCTGGTGGCTTTTCTGTTGGACTAATCCAATCCCTATGGTTTACGAAAGCGCATTAAGGAGGAAATTCCAGGATCATGAGCCAACTTTGAAGAAGAAATAATGGGATATATATCCTAGCCAGAACAGTGTGGGATTTTGGGAGGGGAGCTTGCAAATTATAATGTTCTCACTATTTTTGGAGAACACAATGGGTTGGTGAAGGCTGGAGACAATTCATCAAGTCAATGAACAGTGAGGCTCAGGTATTGGGGTTCATTATCATGGAATCTGAATGATACCAGAGCTCAGCTCTTGAAGAAATGTTCAGGCAGGTAAGCTCTGTCTGCACCAATGTGGACCATGACGTCTATATGCTTATCTGCCCCTTTTAGAATGCTTCCTACCCACTCAGAGAAATCCAGGAACCCGGAACCAGGGAGGCAGATTACCATCCTGGAGTCTCATTTGTGCCTACAGAATCGCCTGTCTGTGCTTCTAATTAGTGCATCTCCCACTACAATTACTCTCCTAGTCCCCTTCTTTCCCTTCCAAGCCACAGAGCCAGACTCCGTGTTGGTGACCTGTTCACCTTGGCTCACCCCTGGAAGGTCCTCCCCTCCCACAGTATCCAAAACTGTATACTTATTTTGGAGGGGGACAACCACAGGGGATCCCTTCACTGACTGCTCTCTCTCTTCCCCAGTCTTGTCTATCACCCAGCCCTTACTGTTAAGGGGAACAGCCACTTGGCTACTCTCTGATTTTTAACCTTTATCCTGCCTAACCGTGACCCACGTGCCTTATTCAGTTTTATAGTTATCTCTCTTTTGAACATGATTTGTTTTAACAACCTTTTAGTCCATGTCCGAGTACAGTTGAAAGATTGTGGTCAGATCGTCTGCTGTTTCCTCTCTGACTTTCTTTAATATTCTTTCAATATTCATTTTTATGCTTCCTGCAGGCGGGTTTGATGATGGAGGTGCACATCCAGCACTGGAGGCCCATGACATGGGAATAGCAAGGCAGCTTTAGCTGTGTGGGTTAGTGTCAGGCAGGGGAGGGTGTCCTCTTTTGGCAGGACTACCTGTAGTCACAGAGGAGGCCAGCAGTCCCAGCTGACTTACCTGTCAATCCAGCCTCTCCAGCACTGGCAACTGTTTGTAGTCCCAGTGTTGACACTGCTGGCACTGTTGGGACCACAGAGTTGTTGTCCAATTGGATTGGGCAGCAGCTGCCTGAGGCAGGACTCTCTCCCAAGAAAGGGATAGATGTCTCGCCATAAAGCAATAAGTGCTGCTCCCAGTATTAAGTTGCTATGGGATAGCTATGGGGTTCATGAATGAGCTCCCCAAGGACTGAAGCCTGAGGCACCCTGTGAAATTCAACCCTATGGTACATTCTAACCAGTCCCGGTGTCTTTTACATTTTAACTTCCACCAGTTTTTCAGCATTACTTCTCCAGTTTTGGTTATCTAATTATTACACAATTGTTCTCTTGTACCATTTCGTTCTCATTACTATGTTATTCTGTGAAAACTGATTCATCTGCTATTTTAGTATCTCTACCATTGTGTCATCTTCAAGAGGAAGGCTCCCTTTGCAACCCTAATTAGTCTTGTCCTTTCTTTAACCATGCTTTACCTATTACTTATTTATCAAATCTTTTTTATTATTTTCTTCTTTGTTCCCTGGCATTCTTCTCACAGCTCCCTTTAACCCTTCTAATTTTCCTTTTGCTTTCTTTTTATCTTCAATTTGATTTTCTTATTAGCCACAGCTTTGTCCTCTGCCTCTTTTCAAATCTCATTTAATTTTAATGTATCCACTCATCCAAAAATCTAACACTTGCAGCATCACTTTAATTTTTGTGTTATTGTGTTATATCTATATCCTAATGATTCCTCATTGAAACATTTCCCACACTTGGTCATATCTGTCAATATGTCTTTCTAGTTTATCTGAGCTATTTTTTTCTTTATCTAATTGAAATTGGCTTTTTCTGATCAAATTTTTACTTTGACAGTTCTGTGTTCCTATTAATTTTCATTGCAAGCCTAATTGTGTTATGGCCGCTGTTCCCTCGATATCCCTCTATCCTATTGTTACTTTCTACCACTCATCAATTTCTGGAATTGGTCTAGTGGTGTGTTGCTCAATTTTAGATTAAAGTCACTCTAACCTAGAACACAGGGCAACACATTATATAACACTCTTTGCAGTTACATTGCTCTTATTGCAGTATATCTTTAGAAAATTAAAATCAACTGCTATCATGGTCCTAGTAGTCCTGCTTTTTCTTTAATTTTCCTCTATCTTTTCCCTGATGCCCTTTCTGTTAAATTTTTTACAGTATATTTCAATACAGTAACCATTAGCATTTTGAACATTGCTGAAAAGAGGGACATGTTGCTTTGTTCTCACTCACATCAGGACAAACGCAAGATTGCCAAATTTCAAACGAGACTGGCTGGTTGGGGCATTGCCATGGAAAAAGCAGCTGGAAAGTAAAGACTTTCTGCTTCTGAGTAACTCAAAAAAGATACAAGACTTGAACATATTCCTTTCCTTCCAGCAAAGCAGAAAGGACACTTTGAGTAAGTTGTTTCACATTGCCACTGTACAGTGGTGACATGAGTGGTATTTTCCATTAAAAAGGATGCTGCTGTCAGTCCAAAAGGATATTTACCCTAATGCACAATTGCACAGCATTGTGTATGAATTTTAGTGCCAGTACAATGATAAGTATGTAGGCCCTTTGTCCCAACTATTGATGATTAAAAATCAAACAATATGTTTCTCTGCTGTTTGGAATAGGCTTAGCTTTTATTGGTAGGGGGATTGAATTTCGGAGCCGCAACGTCATGTTGCAACTGTACAAAACTCTAGTGCAGCCGCACTTGGAGTATTGTGTACAGTTCTGGTCCCCGCATTATAAGAAAGATGTGAGGCATTGGAGAGGGTACAGAGGAGGTTTACCAGGATGTTGCCTGGTATGGAGGGCAGGTCTTATGAAGAGAGGCTGAGGGATTTGAGGTTGTTTTTGTTAGAAAGGAGGCGGCTAAGAGGGGACCTATCGAAACATACAAGATGACTAGAGGTTTAGATAGGGGGGACAGTGATAGCCTTTTTCCTAGGATGGAGAAAGCTAGCACGAGGGGACACAGCTTTAAATTAAGGGGTGAAAGTTATAGGACAGATATCAGAGGTAGGTTCTTTACCCAAAGGGTGGTTCAGGAGTGGAATGCCCTGCCTGCAGCAGTTGTAGATGCGCCAAGTTTGGTGGCGTTTAAGAGGTTAGTTGATAAGTTTATGGAAGAGAAGGGAATGGTTTAGTTTGGAGGGACATTGCTTTTTATATTGGTCGGCACAACATCAAAGGTCGAAGGGCCTGTTTTGTGCTGTAATGTTCTATGTTCTATGTTCTATGTTCTCGACCAACCCAAGTTTGCAAAACCCAGAACAAAATGTTTATTGTTATATGTGATTCACAGTTAGGCAGACGTGCTTAGTGGAGGGAGGCCATGGTTTAGTGATATTATCACGAGATTATTAATCCAGAAACTCAGTTAATGTTCTGGAGATCCAGATGGTGGAATTTGAATTCAATTAAAAAAATCTGAAACTAATAATCTATTGACATCCAAGAAGAAGAAGAAGAAGAACAAAAAGAGCACGGGAAACAGGCCCTTCAGTCCAACAAACCCACGCCGCCACCCCGATATTCCCACCTCTACCCGCGATCCCTGTCCATGTTTACAGATCTATGGATTAAAAACCAAATTTGAGACAATTTAGGGAGAATTTGTTTTGCCAATTAGCCTAAGAGCACATCTTTGGGATGTGGGAGGAAACCGGAGCACCCGGAGAAAACCCATGCAAGCACAGGGAGAATGCTCAAACTCCCACAGACACAGGCCCAAATCCATGTATTTGCACAGCACAGTGATAGTCACTGAACTGTCGTGTTGCCCATCAGATGGTCCAGGTCAAGCATACACTAACAACGTGAAGCAGTAGGATACTCTCGAAAAAGATCCAAGAGCAGTCCTCTCACGACCCATCGCGTGTATGCCCCTCGTTAGACAGCAAGGTAGACCAAAGCACCTGTAGGATACAAACAAGTACATCAATATCATCATCTATTTACACACTTCCCAGGGACTCCCAAGACTCATGATCCCTATTTTAAATCAGTTTTCTATACCCCTCCATTCCCATTCTGTTCATGTGCCCATCTAAGTATTTCTTAAATAACTCCAGAGTACCTGCCTCCACCACTTTACTTGGCAGCGCATTCCATACCCCCCCCACCCTCTGTGTGAAAAAACTCCCTCTAGCATCCAAATTATACCTTACCCCCTCACCCTAAGCCCGTGACCCCTCGTGCTATTTGAGTCCATCCTAGGAAAAAGCTTAACCCTGTTTACTCTATCTATCCCCTTCATAATCTTGTACACCTCTAACAGATCTCCTCTAAGTCTACGTCTTTCTAAGGAAAACAGTCCCAATTTGCCTAATCTCCTCATAACTCAGACCTTCCATACCAGGCAGCATCCTGGTAAACCTCCTCTGCACTCTCTCCAGAGTCTCCATGTCCTTCCGGTAGTAAGGCGACCAGAACTGGACACAGCATTCCAAATGAGGTCTAACCAGCGTTTTATACAACTGCAACTTTAAAGGCCAGCTCTTGTACTCTATATCCCTTCCTATAAAGGCTAACATACTATATGCTTTCTTCACAACTTTCTCCACTTGCTCTGCCACCTTCAGAGACTTATTCACCTGTACCCCCACGTCCCTCTGCATTTCTATACTCTTAATAGGTCTACCCTTTATCATATACCTCCCCCCTACATTCTTTCTCCCGAAATGCATCACCACACATTTATCAGGATTGAATCCCATCTGCCATCTGTCTGCCTAAGCTACCAGCCTATCTATGTCCTGCTGTATCGCCTGACAATGCTCCTCACTATCCACAAGTCCAGCCATCTTTGTATCGTCTGCAAACTTGCTGATCACTCCACTTACTCCCTCTTCCAAGTCATTTATAATATATTACAAATAGAAGAGGTCCCAGTACTGAGCCCTGCAGCACACCACTAGTGACCGACCTCCAACTAGAGAAACACCCTTCCACCTATTACTCTCTGTCTCCTATTACTAAGCCAGTTACTTATCCATCTAGCTACCTGTCCTTGTATCCCATTTGCCTTGACCTTCTCAACTAACCTCCCTGAAACCATTGTCGATTGTCAGAAAAGACCAACTGGTTCACTAATGTTCCTTAGGGAAGGAAATCTGCCATCCTTATCTTGTCTGCATTACATGTGACTCCAGATCCCCAGCAATGTGGTTGACTCTTGACTGCCCTCTAAGATAGCCTAGCAAGCCAGTCAGTTCAAGGGCAAGTTGGGAACGAGCAATAAATGCTAACCAGTCAGTGACAGCCATGTCCCAAGAATAAAATAAAGCCTAGCCTGAATACGCTGATAGTCACATTAACAAACTACTTAATATAATCAGTGGAGCTTGTAAGATGGCTCATTTACACGAGAAGTGACATATGTGCTTATACAGTGGTCCATTCTCTTCAAATAAAAGGAATGAGCTTTCTGCATTCTGCCTTTTTTGAATTACCCAGAAGAATGGGGACCCTGATACTTTCTCCATAGCAAGACATCAACCAACCAGAATCAACTTGTTAACCAATCAGCTTCCTGTTTTCCTTGGAATATGAATTGTTGAGATCATCAGCCATGATATTATTGAATGGCGGGACAGGCTCGAAGGGCTAGGTGACCTACTCCTGCTCCTATTTCTTATGTTATGTTCTTATTTGAAATTTGGCACTC
This sequence comes from Sphyrna mokarran, assembly GCA_024679065.1. Lineage (NCBI taxonomy): Eukaryota > Metazoa > Chordata > Chondrichthyes > Carcharhiniformes > Carcharhinidae > Sphyrna > Sphyrna mokarran. The sequence goes on along the minus strand of JAGIQG010000007.1, from coordinate 75,998,606 downwards.
TTTTCTTCATTCCCTTTTTGACAATATTCAATATCTTCATGTTACCAAATGCATTCAGTTTTTATCCCATCAACGGTATCTTTACTATGCTCTATTGCTGTCAGATCAACAACAAAACCAATAATTATTGTGTATATCAACATAAATAGATATAGCAAACAGGCAAGTAACAAAGAATTCAAACCAACAGAAGACACAAAATTTTCAAAGCTATATAGGTCTTAGGAATTCCACAGAGGACTTGCAAGTAATAAAATTTGAATTGGTAACATTGTTATAAAATCATAACAGAATAATAGAATCCCTACAAAGCAGAAAGAGGCCATTTGGCCTACCAAGCCTATACTGACTCTCCACACTGGTCCTTCCTTCTTCCCGATCCCTGTAACCCCACACATATAGCATGGTGAATCCACACATCTACACATTTTATGGACTGGGGAAGAAAACCAGAGTGAACTGTGAGGCAGCAGTGTTAACCACTGTGCCACTGTGCTGCCCCACATTGCTATCCTAACGTCCCTCCATAATTCACTTTATCCAGTAGTGGTACTCTGATTTCTCTCAACCCCTTTTGAAAACCAGTCATTGTCACTGTCTTCCTCATTCCTGCTCTCCCCTAAACCCAGTTGCTTCCATCTGCCCTGCTTATCACCCACTTCCTGGCCATCACTGACTGGAAGTGAGGCTGATCAGCAGCATTCAAGATACACAGCAGCAACAGATACTGGAGGAAAAACTTGTTAACACAGAGGGTGGTGCGAATCTGGAGCTCACTCTCTGAAAGGGTGGTAGAGGCAGGAGCCTTTACAACGTATAAAAAGCATTCAGATGAGAACTTGAAACACCATAGTATACAAAGCTACAGACAAAGTGCTGGAAAATGAGACTAGAATAGATGATTGCTTGATGGCCAACATATGCTCAATAAGCCCAAGGGTCTGTTTTTTTTTGCTATAAGACTCCAAGGGCGAGAAAAATGGCAAAATGACAGGGTCTGGCTGAAAACTGGTTGGTTTTCTATCCAGATATTCTGACACTTTGTCAAAGAAAGATGTTTATGCCATCATGTTGGGATGCGGAGCTTAAACACACATCCAAAGCCCAGCTGCACTGAGATTGAAGTGAAATTTTTAAAGGGTGCAAAAATCAGAGGAAAAGATAAACCTCACCCCATCAGTGAGACCTCAGGAATACCTCACCCACCCGATCTGCAGTCAGAGCTGGCACTTCCCCTTCCCTGCCTGCGATCAGAGCCAACATATCACGCCCCCTCTTCCCCACCTGCCCATCCACCCCACCCCCTCAGTCAGAGCCAACCCTCCTCTTCCCCACCTGCACTCAGAGCCAGGCATCCCACCCATGCCTCCCACTCACCCAGAATCAGGGCTGGCACTTCTCCTTTCCCCTCCACAATCAGAGTAGGCATTCAGTCCCCCCACTCCCAAAAAAACAAAAGGTGGTAAGAAGCAAAGTGAAACAAGGTCCATAATTTTCCAGCCTGTCACACTGACAGGATCTTCCTGTCCTGCTGATGTGAGTGGAAATTTCAATAGCTTGCTGCAGAGAACCCACAGCAGCGGGACTGGAATATTCTGGTCAAGGGATGACAGAAGAAGCTGGGTGGAAAGGAAGACAGCCAGGGGTTAGGACTACAAAGTGGAAGAGATGGGCTGCAAAGCAGGAAAGAGGCAGCGAGGAAGAGAGAAACTGAAGCGCTTTAAACCTGTCATCCAAGGAATACAATAAGAAGTCTTACAACACCAGGTTAAAGTCCAACATGTTTATTTGGTAACAAACACCACCAGCTTTCGGGACTCTGCCCCTTTGTCAGGTAACTCTCCTGACAAAGGGGTAGAGCCTGAAAGCTAGTGGCGTTTACCCCAGTCCAATGCTGACATCTCCACATCATGATTACCTTATCCAAGGACAACTCAGCTAACTGGGAACCAGGCAAACTTGATGTCACTGAGGTGATGAATCCCTTGCAAATCACTATAGCATCCTTAGCTTTAGGCTGCATAAGTTCAGGAGCGATTGTATTGGGAGGGGAATTGTGGTGGATGTTACTGTAGTAGACCTATTAAAAGTATAGAAATGCAGAGGGACCTGGGGATGCAGGTGCACAAGTCTCTGAAGGTGGCAGAGCAAGCGAAGAAAGCGTATGGTATGCTTGCCTTTATAGGAAGGGGTATAGAGTACAAGAGCTGGCTTTTGATGTTGCAGTTGTATAAAACATTGGTTAGACCTCATTTAGAATACTGCGTCCAGTTCTGGTAGCCTTACTACCGGAAGGACGTGGAGACTCTGGACAGAGTGCAGAGGAGGTTTACCAGGATGCTGCTTGGTATGGAAGGTCTGAGTTATGAGGAGAGGTTAGACAAATTGGGGCTGTTTTCCTTAGAAAGACGTAGACTTAAAGGAGATCTAATAGAGGTGTACAAGATTATGAGGGATATAGATAGAGTAAACAGGGTTAAGTTTTTTCCTAGGGGGTCACGGGCTTAGGGTGAGGGAGGTAAGGTATAATTTGGATGCTAGAGAGAGTTTTTTCACACAGAGGGTAGTGGGAGTATGGAACATGCTGCCAATTAAAGTGGTGGAGGCAGGCCCTAAGAGATACTTAGATGAGCACATGAACAGAATGGGAATGGAGGGATATTGAAAACTAATTTAAAATAGGGATCATGAGCCTTGGGAGTTACCCGGAAAGTGTGTAAATAGTCAATGATATTGATGCATTTGTTTTATCTGATACGTACTTTGGTCCGCCTTGTTGTCTAACAAGGGGCATACATGCGATGGGTTGTGAGAGGGCTACTCATGGATTTTTGAGAATCCTAGAGCTTCACGTCATTAGTGTACACTTGATCTGGATCATTTGATGGGCAACACGACAGCTCAGTGACTATTGCTGTGCTGTGCAGATACATGGATTTGGGCCTGTGTCTGTGGGAGTTTGCGCATTCTCCCCGTGCTTGCGTGGGTTTTCTCCGGGTGCTCTGGTTTCCTTCCACATCTCAAAGATGTGCTCTTAGGCTGATTGGCAGAACAAATCCTCCCTAAATTGTCCCAAATTTGGTTTCAATGCATAGACCTATAAACATAGACAGGGGTCACGGGTAGAAGTGGGAACACTGGGGTGGTGGTGCGGGCTCGTTGGGCCAAAGGGCTTGTTTCCTGTGCTGTTTTGCTCTTTGTTCTTTGTTCTTTGAACATTTTGCTAATTGAACAACTTAATATAGAATAGTTTTATTTCTAGAGTGATGGAGCAAGGCCAGATTGGAGAAGGTTGATCATTTAGAGTGAAGGAAAACAGTTTTGAAAATTAAGACAAATTACTGCAGAATCTGAAACAAAAACAGAAAATGCTGGAAAAGCTCAGCAGGTCCGACTGCATCTATGGAGAGAGAATGGAGCCAACATTTCAAGTCTAGATGACCCTTTTGTCAGATCTCAGTTTTAAAAATAAGTTGAAAGTGGAGAAGGAAACTAAAGTCAGGATTGAGAGTGTGGCATGTTTCTGCTCCTCTAGAATTAGCCTAAGAAAGTAGCGGAGGAGATTATTAAACAGGTATCAAGACATGACGAGAAAGGCTTTGATTTTGATGATACTTAGCTGAAGGAGGTATCAGCTCCTCCGGGTCTCACTATTAAATGCTGAGCTGAAGGAACCATTTACAACCTTGGATTTGGTGGCACGGATAAGGACTTGTACATAGAAGTAGCTTTGTGATTCTGGATGAAGTTGCCTGTGATAATATATAAAGAATGGTGATGAGAGGATTGAGGGTGAAGTTTGGGAAGCACTGAATCACACATGAAATGCAGCATCATGATGAGTAGTGGTGGGAGAGTAACGTCACAGTGATTGAAGATGGAAGATAAACATGTAAAGAAAATTCAGTGATGAAACTGAATGCAATACACAGTTCAGGAAGGATAAGGAGGAACAGTGAAGTTTGGTCCAGCAAAACTAGGTGCTTCCAATTCAATGCATTTGCCAAGGGCAGGTCAAAAGTCTGAGCAAAAATGAAAAATGCAAAATATAATAGTGAGTAAGCATCTTTCGGGACATTACAAGAAAAAACAAAGTTAGAAACGGATAGCTGCTGGAATGAAAGAACTGAATTCATTTTTATAATGGTGCTGTATTAGAAGGATATAAAGATGGTCCTGGTTGTTAGTGACTGGTTAATGATACCAACAATCATGGGACTGAGATGGGAAGTCAAATGGGAAATCATATAGAAAATGCAGCATTTTGAAAACCCAACCAGAGATGGGTTCTAATTAAGTGGAGTGCCTTGTATGTTCTATGAGGGAAGCAAATCCAAAGTGCTTTGGCCCACTTGAGTTACAACTTATGACGCCTGGCTACACACCAAGCAGTCAATAGAAACATTGGAAGTATAAGGGAAATAATGAAATGAGCAGAAAGTAATAATTAAATTGAAAAAATGCCTCAAGAACATTTCTTAATAGTGGAAGTTGAAGTTGCAGTGTTGTGTATGGATGCACTCGCACCTGACACAGCAATGATTTTAATTATTTTAATTGTGCCCGTACAAATTTTTCAAAGTTATGTATGTAACATTGTGTCATTCTACTACTTTCCACAGAATATTGGATTAAACAGTTTGTTAAGTATTTCTCTACATGATTTGCTCTTAGCTATGACTATCCGTTGCAGTTGTAGTCTTCATTTCACATCAAAGCTTTAAATTATATGGGAGAATCTCAAAAATGTTGACACTTCAAATATTACATATGAATACAAAAGGCTATAATATGACACCACAACAAAGGACTTTTTAAACCTGAATTTCTACCTACATCGTATTCACATATATTTTACATTGTACTCTGAAGGTATTAACCCTTAAAGTGATAGCTGTAGCATTTTGTTGCGTTAAATGATGATTTATCTCACACTGCCACATTTATATGCAGGGATAATTTGACGTAACCAAGACGACGCAACAACATGGATCAAATTACTTTAGCATATCAATTTTGGCAAAGCATATGTTTGCATACAGGTACATCAAATTAAATTACTGTTGACTTCATTTTAAGTCAATTATCTCGTGCAATTCATATGAAGTTTCTGTTTATTCAGCAGTAAAGGGCTTTCCAGACACTGCTTTATAACGAATGTTTGGCATCTGTACAACATGATCTTTTGCATGACCAGAATGCTAAACATGAGGTACAACGCAGTTTAGCATTGCTTGTGTAATTACCTGCAATAGGTGGCGTCGCATTATGAGTGCAGTACATTCTGCATCTGCACAGCGTTTGAACCTTAAAGAGTTTTATTTTCAGCATTATTGGGTTTAAGAAATAGGGCCTTTGCTAATTTTGTGTTGGGAATATCGCTGTTGCACATTTTGGATCTCTCTTAGATATTCTCTCAGACGAACAGTCTTAATGTTCAGGTTCTGTCTGTAATGCCCAGCATACTATGCGACAGCATCACCCAGGAATATCACAAGAGAAGACCTTTTGAACTGAATTTGTACTGCCATATACACTTCACCAATATTTTCCAAGGTAGATGGCAAAACTGTTCTGAAAAACTAGCCCAGATACAAATCATTATGCTGCTAAATTTCACAAATAGGAAGTAAGCGTGCAAATGACCATTCATAGCAAATTCTATTTCAATAGTTGAACTTGATTTCTCTCTCTGGAAAAATGGGCTATTTTTAACTGCAAAACTATTAGCCTCTTGATGTTTTACCTTTCAGCTCTGGACCAAGGGATTTGTTTCATAATGCTATGTTTAAAACCTGACTTGTCCCTTTTCTCTTTCTCTTGATATGAACCTCAAGCACAAACGTAATGCCCTTAACACCATTCTAGGCACGAATAGTCGACAGTCCTTTGAGAAGAGATGACAAATTGTTAAACTGCCCAGTTATCATGGCTAATAGGCCTTTGATGACATTGCGATCCAAATCTTCTGGAGAACAGCAATCACCGTCGTACTGTTGCTCTGTTCCTATCTTTCTGAGCCATGACAGAGCTCTGTCTTTCTGCACAGGTTTTCTGACCTTGGCTTCCTCAGAAATGTTCTCCATTCAACTGTTTCCTCATAGTGCTGGATCGTTGGGGTAAGACAAGCACCATCTCCTTTATATGACACTAGCTGCTGTATTCTAGTAAGTGTTCACTCACATGCTGAAAAGAATTGGGATATTTAAACAGATTTTAAGTGTGTTAGTGAATGAGAGTATGAGTGAATGAGTGTATGTGTGTGTAGCAGGTGAAGTAAATGGTAAATGGATAGCTGAGTAGCGCATCAGTTGGATGAGGTGGCAACTGGTAATGTAACAGATGGGTGAGATGACAGGGTGATAGTTGAGTGAGCTGCGTAGGTGAGGAGGCTAGATGAGTGGTAGGTGTGTCTACGGTAGTTGGGTCAGGTCGAGGGGGTTGTCTGTTGGAATTTAGTCAGGTCTGGTTGAGGGCATCATGGGGGGTCAAGGAGAGGTCCAATGGCCGAGCGGTGTCAGATGATGGGGTTAGTCGCGTTAAGTAGAGAAGGTCAAAGTCGGGAACATATGGGAGGGTCTTGGACTGAGGGAGGAATCAGGCGGTTAAATGATTCTATGTTAAATAACTGCATCAAATCTTCCCTCAGCCTTCTCTACTCACTGGGGTTACTGAGTAACCCCAGCCTTTCCAGTTTATCCAGCTAATTCTCATCCTTCATCGCTTGAACTATTCTTGTAAATCTCTTCAGTGTCCTCTGCTGAAAACCTATGATCTTCCAAAAGCATGGCACTCAGAACTGAAGAAAATACTCCAGCTGTAGGCAAATTAGTGTTTCTGATGACCAAACATTATGTATTTCAAGGCTCTGCTTATCTAAGAGTACCTAAGAAAAACAGTCAGGTTGTGCAGGAATCTCCAAGGCTATCTTGCTCTCTAACTGTTTCTCCATTTTGGATAGTGGTAAGCAAGATGCTTCCTCAGATTACTGTAGCATGTCCATAGTACCATGGGTGGTTCAGCTACACAGGGGAAAAGGAGGAAGAATGGAAGTGCTGTCGTGGGATGGAATTCCATAGTTCAAGGAGCAGACAGACATTTCTGCAGCCATAGACGTAACTCCAGGATGATCTAATCCTGGAGTTACATCTATGAAGTCTACTGAAGGGTAGGTCGTGCCTCACAAACCTTATTGAGTTTTTTGAGGAGGTGACCAAAGAGGTAGATAAGGGTAAGGCAGTTGATGTAGTGTATATGGATTTTAGCAAAGCGTTTGATAAGGTTCCCCATGGTAGGCTACTGCAGAAAGTGCAGATGCATGGGATTGAAGGTGATTTAGCAGTTTGGATTAGGAATTGGCTAGCTGATAGAAGACAGAGGGTGGTGGTTGATGGGAAATATTCAACCTGGAGTGCAGTTACAAGTGGTGTACCTCAAGGATCTGTTTTGGGGCCACTGCTGTTTGTCATTTTTATAAATGACCTAGATGAGGGTGTAGAGGGTTGGATTAGTAAATTTGCTGACGATACCAAAGTGGGGGGAGTTGTAGACAGCGAGGATGGATGTTACAGTTTGCAGAGGGACATAGATAGGTTGCAGAGCTGGGCCGTGAGGTGGCAAATGGAATTCAATACGGATAAGTGTGAGGTGATTCACTTTGGTAGGAATAACAGGCATATGAAATATAGGGCTAATGGAAGGACCCTTAATAGTGTTGTCGAGCAGAGGGATCTTGGGGTACAAGTACGTAGCTCTTTGAAAGTTGGCACCCAGGTTGATAAAGTTGTTAAGAAGGCGTACGGTGTGTTAGCTTTTATTGGTAGAGGGATTGAATTTAGGAGCCGTGAGGTTATGTTACAACTGTACAAAACTCTGGTGCGGCCGCACTTGGAGTATTGCGTACAGTTCTGGTCGCCGCATTATAAGAAAGATGTGGAAGCATTGGAAAGGGTGCAGAGGAGGTTTACCAGGATGTTGCCTGGTATGGTGGGAAGGCCTTATGAGGAAAGGCTGAGGGACCTGAGGTTATTTTCATTAGAGAGAAGAAGGTTACGAGGTGACCTAATTGAGGCGTGTAAGATGATCAAGGGATTGGATAGGGTGGATAGTGAGAGCTTTTTTCCTCGGATGGTGATGACCATCACGAGGGGACATAACTTTAAATTTAGAGGTGGTAGTTATAGGACGGATGTCAGAGGCAGGTTCTTTACACAGAGGGTGGTGAGAGCGTGGAATGCCCTGCCTGCAGCAGTTGTGGACTCGCCTACTTTGGGGGCATTCAAATATTTGGTGGATAGGCATATGGATGATATTGGAATAGTTTAGGTTAGAGGGTCTACTGGCCGGCGCAACATTGAGGGCCGAAGGGCCTGTACTGCGCTGTAATGTTCTATGTTCTATGTTCTATGTTCTATCTGTTGGCTCCCTGGTGCCAGGATCAAGGATTTCATGGAGCAGCTACAGAGCATTCTTTTGGGAGAGAGGGAATAACCAGAGGTCATGGTCCACATTGGGACCAATGACATAGGCAGGAAAAAGGATGAGGCCCTTAAGCAGATTTTAGAGAATGAGGAAGGAAATTAAAAAACAGAACCTCAAAGTAGCAATTTCAAGATTATTCCCAGTACCACGTGCTAGTGAACATAATAGGAAAATTGAGCAGTTCAATGTATAGCTGGAGAAATGAATAAAGAGGGAGGGCTTTAGATTTCTGAGGCATTGAAACTGGTTCTGGGGCAGATGGGAGCTATACAAAAAAGACAGATTATACAGTAACATGACTAGGGTTAATACCATTGTGGGGATGTTTGTTCGTGCTGTTGGAGAGGGTTTAAACTCGATTGGCAGGGGGATCAGAACGTGAAATGAAATTCAAAGTGGAGAGGAGAAAAATTGGCAGTGGAAAGTATGGTAGTAACTCAAAAGGAGTAACTGAGAGGGATGTGAATGCATTGGTGAGAATACAGAGAAAATTTCATATGAATGATTCTACAGATGAAATACTGTAGCTTTGGGATTAAATTGGAGAGGTTGGGTCTGTTTTCCTTGGAGAAAAAACGGCTGAGAGGAGACTTGATAGAGCTATTCAAGATCCTGGGTATTATGGACAGGGTAAATAGTGAGAAATGGTCCCCCCTCATGAGAGCATCAAGAACTAGAGGGCACAGATTCAAACTAATGGACAAAAGAAGTAGCAGTGATGTGAGGAAAAAATGTTTCATCCAGGGATTGGCATCTGAAGTAATTCTCTTCAGAGGATGGTAGAGGCAGGTTCAATCAAGGTATTCAAAAGGGAATTGGATCGTTATTATCTGAAATGTGAGAATGTGCAATGTTACAATGATAATAAAAAGCTTTTTGTGAGAGTCAGGACAGACTCGATGGAGTGGTCTCCTTCTGCATTGTAAGGATTCTGATTCTGCAATTATGAAGCCCATGATACCATTACATTATTAATAATATAGCTCACAGGTTTGAAAGATTGTGGCCAGCACCTTCAACATCTCTCCTACTTGCTCTGAGCAATCTTGGGGTTTCCCTTCTGGAGCAGGTGCTTTTCATGCATATTCTTGACTGCCTGCAACTAATGGTCTTTTCTTTAAAACTTGTGTAAATTCAATTTCTCTAAAACAAACTTTTAAACATAGTTCAATCGAAAATTTCTTTCAGGAGAGAGCAAGACTATCACTTAATCATGAGGTATAACATCTCAATATTTATGTCTTTGCGCTGTAATGAACAGGCTCCACAGTATCAGATATAGTTGAGTCCCTCAATGATGTCCTGAGAAATCCCCCTCAGAATTTTCAATGTAATCACTGGCATGGCAGTGAGACATCTGAAAATTTATAACGCCAGCTTTGGATGATTCTGATAGGATCACACCAATAGTAACTCCAAAAATGTTAGGAGAATTCAAACCTTTCTAACTTCTAGTTTACAATGGTAAAGATCTAGACTGTTCCCCCTCCCCCCACTGTGGTTTTCCACAAAGACTCCTGTCCCTCCAGACTAACCACCTGTACCAAAGGTATATCCTGCCCACCAACCCCCAATGGGATACCCCAAACACCCAATCCTCCAACTGCAAGGAATTGCTCCCTAACCGCCATCCTCAAGTCAGATTCACATCCCCGGTCCAACTCCCCATCCCTGCTGTCCCATTGGAACCAGTCCCACAACCACCCCTGCCACTGAGCTGACAACCCCATCCCGGCTGAACTTCAGCATCCCAAAACTCCACTAACACAGATATCAGATGGAAATCCTCTGCCGAGATGATTGACCTTCAGCCAGCATAACACCTTCTTTTAGGCTAGCTTTAATCAACCAATCAACAATTTTCCCAACTTGCAATTGACTTTGATGTTGCCAAGGCTACTTGATATCACACTTTGTTAAACGCTACCTTGATGTCAAAGGCAGTACCTCTCATTTCACCCTTTCCAATTCAAACTTCTTTCCAATGTTTGGACAATGGCTGCAATAAGGTCCTTGAATGAATGAATCTGATGAAACTCAACAGAGCATTAGTGAGCAGGTTATTACTATGTAAGTGCCACTTAATAGATTTGACAATGACATCTTCCATCCCTTCACAAACAATTGAAGTGGCAATTTGTTGGATTGGATTTTTTCTGCTTGTTGTGGTCAGGACATTCCTGGACAACTTTCCACATTGTCAGCTAGATACCAATGTTGTAGCTATACCAGAACTCCTTGGCCAGATATGTGGCTTCTTCAGGAACATGTCTTCAGTACTGCAACTGGGATGTTATCAAGGGCCTGTAGCCTATACTGTATCTGGAACCTTCAGCCATTTCTCGATATAGAAATCATTGAATCCCTATAGTGCAGAAGGAGGCCATTCAACCCATCAAGTCTGCACCAACAACAATCCCATCCAGGTTCTATCCCCTTAATCACACATATTTATCAGGCCAGCCCATGTAACTTATGTAGCCTGGGACACTAAGGGACAATTTGGCATGGCCAATGCACCTAACCCACACATCTTTGGACTGTGGAAGGAAACAAGAGCACCCTGCCGGAAACACACACAGGCACAGAGAGAATGTGCAAACTCCGCATAGACAGTGACCAAAGCCAAGAGTCGAACCCAGGTCCCTAAAGCTGTGAGGCAACAGAGCTAACCACTGTGCCATTGTGCAGCCCATATCATGTGGAATTAATTGAACTGGCTGAAAGCTGGCATCTGTGATGTCTGTGATCTCAGGAGGTAGCCAAGATTTATCATCCACCAGACACTTCTCGCATCTAACTGAAGAAAACTTTGCTGAACACTACTTAAAATGAAATATTTCTAGAGTAATTAAAGGAGTACTCAGTCCTTTTTTTAAGAGACAAACACGCATACAGTTATGCACAGACCAAATGGTCACTAAATTTATACTAAGATACACTAATTATATTTGAAGTACTTTGTAGGTTTTTTTCTGTAAAGTAAACAAACTTAATTGGTGTGTGTTTATTGTGGATTATACACAAATTAATTTAGTGTTCCCAATGACATGAAATTACATTAATTAATTCTCCACTAAAGCGAATGCATGGTATTAGTTCAATGGTAATTTGAAGAATTTAATTATAGTCTTTTGTTCTATTTCATAGATACTTAAAAGTAGTGCATACATTACTGAGGCAGTAAAGAAATATAAAAATAAAATC